>OW028615.1:16000000-17200000 GCA_932294325.1 Allophyes oxyacanthae
AACAGTAACAGTTGTTTTATTCTTTTAAGTTGGCAAACATGCATACGGCCCGCCTGATGATAAACGATTACCGTAACTTATGGTAGCTTGCAATACCAGGCAATACTCGCGCGTTGCCGACCGTAATACTAGCGTTGTGTTGGCTTCCCCAAAAGAGCACTGGTGTTTTTGCTCACCGTTAGGAACATAACACTGCAAAAGAGCAGTGTTATTTGGCTACAATATTCTGCAAGGTGGAGGTACTTCCCCAGTCAGGCAGCTCTAATTTTATATCTACAACTTATTATAAGACTAACAAATCCAGCTATCTAAATAAAATAAAAATAGATTTTCATTGAAACAACATAAAATGTTAAAGTATTTTACTTCAGACAACAAATCTGCTAGAAATTTTTCCAACAAAAGGTTTTGTTTACGTAACTTCTGTCTTTATTCAGTGACCTATGAAAATACGACTATTCTCTAAATAAAACTTTCTACAGATTCCCATTAGCTCGACAACCTGTTACCAGTAACGAGAAATTAAACATTTCTCGTTACTGGTAACAGGTTGTTTATAATCTGTTTAATGATATAATTAAAACAATATACCTACATACGTACCTATGTATCAGTGGCGAAGAGTCCATACAACCTGATTCCCATCGGCTTCCCTTTAAGAATTGGTTAGTGCATAAATCAGCGGAATATGGCTTGTTTTTCAGTTAGATCGAGCTCTTTCAGACATGTCTTTATATAGATTACAAAAGACGGTATGGATTTTTGTCTTGCATAATTGCAGCAATTTTTAGAGTGAATTTTTGGGACGGCTTCCCCTTTTAAAACTGTCACCCTTCGCCACTGCTATGTATACATATGTACGAAGAGCGGTATCAGGCGGATATCAGGACTTTCGGCTCAAAACCCCTACTGCCAACACGACACTAGTAGTAGGGTCAGTGATGTGCTAGGATCACTCGGGCATTGCAAGCGTCTACAGGTTACGGTAACCGCTTACCATCTAGCACGGTGAGCGGATAAACCCGTTTTCTAGCACGGTGTGCGGATAAACCCGTGTTCTAGCACGGTGGGCGGATAAACCCGTTTTCTAGCACGGTGGGCGGATAAACCCGTTTTCTAAGCACGGTGGGCGGATAAACCCGTTTTCTAGCACGGTGGGCGGATAAACCCGTTTTCTAGCACGGTGGGCGGATAAACCAGTTTTCTCCACTCTTTGTCTCCTTGACAGATGGCAAAATGAAAAATCGAGAGAGAAAACGGTAAAGAGATGATTTTATCCCAGTTTTTTTTTTTGAGTGGATTATCCCTCTATATACTACCTCTCTTAAATAAAAGAACAATAAAAATCCTAATCAAATAATTCCGATTCAAACAAAGGTTGGTTATACATTAACTTCAGTTAACTCGTAACGACAATTTTCCAACTTTTCATTTTCTATGGGCAACATTTTGGAATACCTACTTTTACACAAATAAGGCGGAGTTTGGCAGTGATAAATGACAACCGGACTATCGCAACTCCATTGTAACCGTTTGAAGAGAATATTTGCATTAATCCTACTAAAATGTCTCCACAAATTCCGTGTGGTTCTTGACTGAATATAGGGCAATGACTTTTATGAAAATTTTAAGAAGTAAGTCGTGTTTTAATGATTAGGAGAAAACATAAAACGTCCTGATTCGACCAAAAAAGGGCATACTAAAATATTATCTATTATGTTAATTCTTAATTCTTATAGAAAACAGGAATAATAATCGAATTCCCTCTATTCTATAGAATAGAATAGAATAGATCTTTATTTCATGTAAACCAGATACAGGCACTTATGAAATGTCGAGACTCTAGGTGCACGGTTCCAAATAGTAGATCCTATGGAGAAGAACCGGCAAGAAACTCCATGGAAATTCTTTTCAAATAAATAATAGATCTTGACAATCTTTATCAGTACAATGTTGTGGTAAGATCTGCGAGAATAATGCAATTCAATGCGAATACAAATAAAACTAGGATAATAATGAATTGCCTCTGAATAAGATTGCCATGGCAGTTACGATAATATCACTTCAAGACTGTTGCACCTAGAATCACGACGTTTTGAAAGTGCCTGCCCAGTTGAAATTATTTATTTTTTACTTTGTATAAATACTTACTATACTAGGTTATAAACGACAGAAAGTCTATATTTAGTTAAATGGCAGTTATTATTATTAACGTCACTTTTATACGTCACTCGCAATATCTTACGGTGACTACTAAATGTTAAATTTTGCATAAAGTTAGATTGGTCGTGTAATTTATAAACAAACAAGCAGTGTCTGAGACTTAAAAAAAAACCCAACGTCACGATGCACTCTAATACCTTTTAAATTTCATCAAGATCGGTTCACTCGTGGAAAGGTAACAGACAAACAGAGCTACTTTCACATTTATAATTTTAGTAAGGAAATAAGAATAAATCGAACCTCAAAATATTCACATTTAATTTGCGGTTTCAATTTCGTAAATCTAAGGTTATCTATTAATTATTGAATTGATGCCAGATTGAACATCAAATTTTAATGGTCATCGAAGGGTATTGCGCATCTTTATTTTTTATATCAATGTTTTACTGCCAAAACGTCGTCAATGAGAATTAATTTATTGGAATAAAATGCAGTTCCGCAGTTCACCAGAGTATATATAATATTAATAATTTTAATAGTATTACTGATTTTATTTTATTTTTTATTATCTGTGTTTTTAGGTATGTGCCAATAAACTATATTTCTTTCTTTCTTTCTCTATACGTTCATACGTCAGAAACACAGAAACAAACGACTCATTAGAAAGCCGATTCGACAGCACTACAAGTTTGAATCTGCCTTTATCTTTACTTTTAAATAATTATGTATGGATTATGTACCTATCAGATGTGTACGCCGATGCCCACGGTGCAGCGGCGGCGTCATCGACGTCATCGGCGTGGATGGTGAAAATCTTATTAAAAACAAAATATGGCAGACTTATTCGTCGAACGACTGTGACGGACGAAGTTATCGTTAAAACGCGCTATTTAAATTATGGTCATATAAAAATGGTATTTCATAGAATTTGGGTAGCAAATACTTCGAAATAAACCTAAAAGCATATATTTAGACATTTCTAGTGTTTAGTTTACTAGTATAATAATAATAATAATAATAATAATAATAATAGGCTTGGACCCTGTTCCCGATGCCGGTGGCCTACTACCTACTCTTTTGTATTTTTAAATGTTTTTATTTTTTTTTATTTGTAAAATTATTTAAAAATATGAATGAATGTAAGTATAAAAATTGAATAAAGGTCATAATAATAATAATAATATAATATATAATATAATAATATAATAATATAATATATAATATAACTGGCAACACTAGGTGTCAGGCTGACACATATTTTTCTCTTATTTTCCTGAAATTATACAATTTAAAATCTTGAAATTTGCAAATAGGCATAATGTTTTAAAATGAAAACTACAAATAAGTAATAGATATCAGTCACCCAAAGTTTTTTTTTTTGAAATAGATACCTAATCAAAAATTCGCAATAAATAAAATGTCAAGATGACATATCTATCAATATATTTCTGTGAGGAATGCTGTGATGTCAGTCAATGATAACTAGGAGTAAAACCAGATGCGCACCCATACCATCTTCGGCTTCGTCGCTCAGCTCCGCCTCGCAGCTGCCGGAATCGGCCTCAATAGTGAGTGCTGACACAGCGGCCGCTGCAGTCGCGTCGAGCTCGAGTGACGAATACTTTTCCCCGCCGACGAGCCCACCACCACAACGACGGCGAGGAAGAGGCCGACCGCCGACGAGCTTGGGACCTGGAGGCCCACCGGCCTCTGTCGGGATCCCCGCTTCCGGCGGACGTGTGCAGCGCATGCGATGGACACGGTCAATCGACGAAAATGTCATGCGCGCATACTTTGGGGCTACAGAGGGGGGAACTAACCTCACAGCGTACCGAGGTCGGATGCTCTCTCTGTTTCAGGAGCTTGAACCAGCAATCAACGTGTCAGCCCAGCGACTATCGGATCAGGTGCGGGTCATCCAACGTAGTCATAGGCTGGATAACACCGTACTTGATAGGCTTCGCTCAGAAATGCAGGGTCGCTGTGTTATCCCTTCCTCGTCGCAGACCGCGGTACAGCCACAAATACCACCTGTGGCTACGCCACGGCCCGGCCCCGCTGATGAGGAAGATGATGACAGAGCTATGTCTGTAAGTACTCAGTGCAACGAACAATTGAGGAGTGCTTTGGAGGATGCGATTGGGGAGTATCGTTTCACATCTCCCGAACTCAGACCGCGTTTACCTCGTTTGCCTATGCATACAAGAAACAAGGCGTTAGTGTGTGCCCTGGATGCGCAGTTATCAAGATATTTTGATGACTGCGTAGACCTTGTCGATACCCATTCGATTCTGTACTGCGCTGCCGTTGCGGCATGTCGCGTAGCATGTGTTAAATTTCCTAAATATGATACATCTACACGACCTAATACTACGATACCAACGTGGCAGTGCAGAATCGAACGTCGTATTGGCGAGGCTAGGGTACTCATTGGCAAGCTTATCTGCTTCAGGGAGGGCAATACACGCCCCAGAGTGATGCGCTTTGTGAGACGGGCGTTCTCGGGGACTGGAATCAGTCCCCAAGAATTTGCATTTCGGGTCACAGAGCGCATCGACTTCCTGAAGCAGAAAGTTTATGCATGGGCAAACCGTATTCGGCGATATAAAAAGCGTGTAGAGCGATATACCCAGAATCGCATGTTCCAAAGCGATCAAAGGTGGGTATTTAGAACTTGGGAACGACCAGACCAAGGTGTGATTGATGGGCAATTACCGAATGATGACGCCACTAACACATTTTGGCGCAACATTTGGTCGATGCCTGTCAATCACACCGAAGGTAGTTGGATACGAGAAGTTGAGCGTGTATGCGATCCAATAGAAGAAATGGAGGCCATCACCATTGACCCCCAAGACGTAGCCAGTGCAGCCTGTCAGTTGCCCAATTGGAAGTCTCCGGGCCCGGACGGACTGCACAATTTCTGGCTAAAATGGTTACGCAGCTCGCATACTCGCTTGGCGTCTCAATTCCAGCAATCCCTTGAGTCTGGGTCGTTACCACAATTCTTAACGACAGGCTTCACCCACCTGCTTCATAAAGCTGGTAGTACCGTGGATCCCAAGAATTATAGACCGACAACTTGTCTACCGACGGTCTATAAACTTCTTACATCCATTCTGAGAGCAAAGATTAATCATCATATCGATAATAACTCCATCATGTCTACTTCTCAGAATGGATGTAGGAAAGGGTCCCGCGGTACTAAGGAGCTTCTCCTCATAGACATGACCATTAGTCAACAGGTTCGCCGTAACCGTAAGGATCTAACGACATGCTGGATAGATTACAAGAAAGCGTATGACTCGGTGCCCCATACATGGCTCATGAGGGTGCTGGAGCTGTATAAAGTAAATACAATCCTACGCACCTTCTTAATGTCATGTATGAGGCAATGGAGGACGGTCCTTCAATATCCAGGATGTCGGCGGATTTTGGGAAACGGTGAACCGATAAGTATTAAGAGGGGCATATTCCAGGGTGACAGTTTGAGTCCCTTATGGTTTTGTCTAGCTCTGAATCCTCTCAGCACTCTACTGGAGGAGTCGGAGCTAGGATATCGCTTGCGGAGAGGCGGTCAGGTCATTTCTCACCTTCTCTACATGGATGACTTGAAATTATTTGCCCCCACCAACTTACAACTGATGAAGTTACTGAAGGTAACTGAAACCTTCAGTAATTCCATCAGGATGGAGTTTGGTGTGGACAAATGCGCAGTCATGCATGTGAAGCGAGGTGTGATTGTGGAATCAGATGGATTTCATCTTTCGGATTCCACAAACCTACGATCCCTCTCTTCAACTGAGACCTATAAATACTTGGGTATGTCGGAGGCGTTAGGCATCAGTGAGGCTGATATGAGGCAATCATTGAAGGAGCGCTTCTTTGGCCGCCTAAAAAAAGTACTTAAAAGTCTTTTGTCAGGCGGAAATAAGGTGCGCGCCTACAACGGTTGGGTCATGCCAGTCTTAATGTACTCCTTCGGCATACTCAAATGGACTCAAACAGAACTGGATACCCTGGATAGAAGGGTCCGAACATTGCTGACCACAAATCGCATGCATCACCCACGTTCTTCGGTAATGAGATTGTACATCCCACGGAAATGTGGGGGTCGAGGCTTTTTAAATGCCAAAACCCTACACAACTGTGAGGTGTACAATCTTAGAGAATATTTTCTCCACGCCGACGTGGGGATGCACCGAGATGTGGTCGCAGTGGACAAAGGGCTCACCCCTCTCTCATTGGCTAAAGAGAACTGGCGCAAACCTGTAATACTTACTACTAATGATCGCAAGGAAGTATGGCAGAGCAAGGAACTACACGGACGCTTTTATCGGGCCCTTCATGGGCCCGATGTTGACTTATTAGCGTCCGTATCCTGGTTACGTTTCGGGGACCTATTCGGGGAAACCGAAGGTTTTGTATGTGCAATAATGGATGAAGTTATCATGACGAATAATTACCGGAGGTATATTGTGAAGGACGGCACGGTTGACATCTGTCGGGCATGCCACCGCCCAGGTGAGTCCCTTAGACACATTATCTCTGGTTGTTCACGTCTTGCTAACGGCGAATATTTGCACAGGCATAACCAAGTAGCCAGGATTATTCACCAGCAACTCGCTTTAAAATACAACCTTGTGGATTTTGAAGTACCGTACTATAGGTATGTGCCCGACCCAGTTCTCGAAAATGGTCATGCCACGTTGTACTGGGACCGATCTATCATCACTGACAGGACTATTGTTGCCAATAAGCCTGATATAGTGGTGATAGATCGGTCAGCGCGCCGCACGATGATTGTTGATGTTACTATCCCACATGATGAGAATCTCGTGAAAGCCGAGAAAGATAAACAAATTAAATATCTTGACTTGGCTCACGAGGTTGTCGACATGTGGGATGTGGACTCAGCAATCATAGTGCCGATAGTTGTGACGGCCAATGGCTTAATTGCCAAGAGCCTCGATCAACATCTTATGAGGCTCTCGTTGGGGGGCTGGATCAAGGGCTTGATACAGAAAGCGGTACTCCTCGACACGGCACGCATTGTGAGGAGGTTCCTTTCTCTGCAGCCCTAGCCGCCGGTGGCTTGGACCCTGTTCCCGATGCCGGTGGCCTACTACCTACTCTTTTATATTTTTAAATGTTTTTATTTTTTTTTATTTGTAAAATTATTTAAAAATATGAATGAATGTAAGTATAAAAATTGAATAAAGGTCATAATAATATTCCACAACTATCACACAACGCCATCTAGTCCCAAGCTAAGCAGAGCTTGTGTTATGGGTACTAGACAACTGATAAACATACTTATATATTACTATATACATACATATTATAGATAAATTACACCCAGACACAGAACAAATGATCATGCTCATCACACAAACATTTGTCCTGGGTGGGAATCGAACCCACGACCTCCGGCATAGCAGTCAGGGTCACTAACCACTAGACCAACAGGCCAGTCATAGTATATATCTGCATTGTATCTAAAACAACCGTATCTGTCCGACCATCCACGCCGATGACGCCGATGACGCCGATGACGCCGTAGCCGGCATCGGCGCACACATCTAGTACCTATACAACCTCCAACACATTTTACATCTATCAAACCAACATGAACATTGCAAAATAATTTCACAACATCATGCCAACTCACTTAATTAACGCAAAATTCTAGCCCCTAACTGAACTAGCATGTAGTACGTATAAGTACGCAGCCTAAGTATAAGTCGTCTACTTAAGCAAGTGGAGGCATATTTGACATCACTAAGATTACTTAAGACTTGAGCCGCTGTACGACGGAGAATGTAATATGATGAGCTTTGCGTTATTCATGTAGAGCTGGTCTTAGTGTAAGTTTGTCGATGATAGCTTTCGTATTTTATTAGATACTAGGCTTTACCCGCGGTTTCAGACCGCGTTTTATTTTTATAAACCCCCGACAAAAAAGCGGTGTTATAAGTTTGTAGTTTGTATCTGTGTAGCAGTGGCGAAGAGTCCATACAACCCGATTCCCATCGGCTTCCCTTTAGAAATTGGTTAATGCATAGACCAACGTAAGATTATAGGTATTATTTACTCATCCAACTTATAAAAAAGGCATGTTATTCAGTTAGGTTGAGCTCTTCCAGACATGACTATTACTATTGAGAGAGACTTTATATAATTAAAATTATTATGTCCTTTATTCATTGATATACATATTTTTTATATTTTTAAATACATAAAAAACTTAAGAAAATATACATTTAAAAACACAAAGAATAGGAACCAACCGGCATCGGGAACAGGGTCCAAGCTACCGGTGGCTAGGGCTCCAGAGAGAGGAACCTCCTCACAATGCGTGCCGTGTCGAGGAGTACCGCCTTCTGCATCAAGCCCTTGATCCAACCCCCCAACGAGAGCCTCATAAGATATTGGTCGAGGCTCTTGGCTATTGGCTATTTATCTTATCTAATAATTTAAATTGTTAATTGATTAATAAATAAACAAAGAGCGGCCTACAAACTTTTTTCCTACACGACTCCACTCCATTTTCCGTACTCCTTGCAATTACGTCAAACGTAAACCTTTCTCAAATGAACCTAATCCTTTAAGTAATTCCGTGTGATTAATTCGTAATTTGCCCACAGCAATTAAACTGATACATTGTCATGTGAACGTAATTACTATAAACCACTGCTCTATACCTTTCAAATTCTATGTAATCTTAAACATTGTTCGCTTGATTGCTTTCAGTGCTAAGTTTAGTAATTTTGTAGATATAGATTAGATCTTTATTTCATGTAAACCAGATACAGGCACTTATGAAATATCGAGACTCTAGGTGCGCGGTAAATAGTAAATAAAGTAAATAGTAATAAGTAAATAGTTTTATAGAGAAGAACCCGCAAGAAACTCAATAGAAACTCTTTTAAAATAATAGATTACAATCATAATTAGTACAATGTTGTTTTAAGAGCTGCGAGAATAATGTAGTTTAATGTGAATAAAAAATAAGAATAGGATAATGTTTACAAAACAATATAAAAATTTGATTTTGTATGGCTTGCGCTAGTAAATTATGCGTGTCCCCCATACCTACTAAGTCGATTTTTATTTATTTTTTAATGTATTCCAATACTGCGGTTGTATTTAGGAACAGAGACTGAATCACTCTACACATTATGCGCACTACATATAAAATATCCTGTGTAATGTTTAAGAAATGGATTTTGTTCGATATGGATAATATTATTTAATATTTCTTGGAAATTCATCAAATGCGATTAGGTGTACTGTAGGTAACTGAAATTTATTTCAGCCGTAATCTCGATTCCTTTCAGTTGTAATTGAAGCACAATTTTAAGCTTAAATAATCTCTTTGAGAAATCATATTAATGTTTAAACAAAATTTCAACCGCAATAAGATTGTAATACTACTTATAAATTTAAACATACAAGATGAATTTAGATAAATGTCTTGCGAGAAAACTGAGATTTAAAAGCAAAATCAAGATAAACGTAATCGTGTTTTTTGTTAACAAACATTTGAATATATTCGTTTGAAAGATATCTCTATGGCTCAACTCAAGTTATAGCTACGCCAGATGTAAAACGAATTTATCGTTTGAATAATTTATATTAACCAAAAAATAGTTATTTGTTATGCAAGGCTGCAAAGTTGTTATTTGGTGCGAGTGCTTGTATTGAATACCGAGCAAGCGAAGGAATCTAAGGCTTACATTCAGAGACGACAGAAACGAGTCTAAGCGTGAACTTACGCTTCCATATGTCAATTTTACGAACAAATTTTGACAGATGGAAGCGTAAGTTCACGCTTAGACTCGTTTCTGTCGTCTCTGAATGTAAGCCTTAAGAGTGAACCACGAGCGAAGCGAGTTTTCGGATCTTTTTAATAAGTGTTTGTTTAGATGTATGGTCATATTGGTCATGTCGGGATTGTTTGTCTTTGGTTAGTTAAAATTATTAAAATTAAAATTATGACGACACGGTTGGCGCAGTGGCTAAGCGATTACCCTTCTCCGCTACGTACCGCGGGTTCGAGCTCCGCACGGTACAAATATTTGTATGATCTACAGATAGTTGTTTCGGGTCTGGTTGTTTGTGTATGTGACATGTATGTTTGTAAACTGTACCCTCGATACAGGAGAAATAATAGTAAGGGGCAATGTTTAAAAAAAAAATTGCCTGAGCCGAAGACAGAGTGTATTGAATACATTTGGGTGTTTGTTGGGTTATATCAACATTGCGGCCCATGTTGTACCCAGTTTTGGGTGTAGGCCTCCTCCAAATTCCTCCACTCCTGGCGGTCCTGAGCCCTTGCCATCCAATCCTTGCGTGGCACCAAATGTCTTCCATCCATCATTTAGGTGTTTTTTTGGCTTTAATTTAAATGTACCTATTAAATTGTCAAAAATTCAAAATTCCCTCAGATAAAGTTATCTGGCAATTTAAAAATCAGTCCATGTATACTAACACATAGGGCTGATTTTTAAATTGCCAGACAACTACCTATTGTTGACTATACGCTCTTATAACGATATTGCTCGCTAATGCCGTTCATAATAAATACCAATTATAATAACACCATTACCTATTATGTATATAAATATAAATGAGTTGAATGAAACTATACGCAATATTTGCAATGGATACAAAAATTGTAGTTATGTTGATTCTAAATACAAATTATACAATACGTGTAAATTAATTAATTTTGCTATTGACTATTATGACTATGAAAACAAATATTTGAATGTTAAAGAACTAAAGAAATTAATACTGCGTGACCAACCAAATTGTAGGAAATCTGACATCAAATGTAAAATTCATCTGAAGGGAACAATCCCATACTACTTTACACGATGCCAGACTGAATGCGATGCTACGAATGGATCCGATATCAAAAATTCTCCTCGTACAAAGAAGGGCACTATACCACACTACTTTAAGGTTCTAGGAAAAAAACCCTTTTTTCGTGAAATACAGTAGTATAATAGATGAATCTAAGACCTTTAAAATATTACACCAAAACATCGCTAGCATTCTATCAAAAAAGGAAATACTAGAGTTAACGCTGCTAGAACTACGAGACGCAAATAAAGAACCCGACATTTTATGTTTCTCTGAAACCTTTATACGGGCCGGAAATGAAAAGTATCTAAAACTAAATAACTACACTTTAGCAGCCGCGTTCAGTAGAGACACACAGAGAGGGGGAACCTGTGTTCTCGCTAAACAGGGTACTATTTGCAATGAGCTAACTCACGTAAAAAAATATTCAGCGAAGTACTCATTTGAGGCCTGTGGCGTTGAAGTCCCTTTGCACAAATTATTAATAGTATGTCTTTATAGAACGCCAACGTCTGACCCTAATGTATTTATAAATAAACTGGACAAATTGATGTGTGAAACACTTAAAAAATACAGGTCAAATACAAAAATAGTTATTGCTGGTGATTTTAATATAAATACCTTAAAACCGGGTAAAGTCACTACGTATCTAAAGGATTTATGTTATAACTACAACTTGCAAATGCACATAAATATCCCTACTCGGAAAGACTCTTGTATAGACCATATATTAAGTAACATTAAGAAAACATCTACGAATGTATTACCTCTTTACTTATCTGACCACGAAACAGCACAATTAATAAACTTTCCAGTTAAAAAGACAAGTTCGAAGGTGAAATCATATTTTACTTATAAAAAAGACTATTGCAACGACAATATTATAAAATTCAGAGAATGCCTCACAAGTTTGTCGTGGTCACAAGTACACCTAGAGACGGACACAAATAAGGCTTTTGATCAATTTCACGAGTTTTTGTGTTTGTTATACAACTTATGCTTCCCAAAAATAAAAATTAAGATTAATAACTCTAATGCAAATAAACAAAAATGGATAACTAAGGGTCTAAGAAATAGTTGTAAAACCAAACGATCTTTGCGATATCTTTATTATAAAAATAAAACTTCAACGTACAAAAAACGGTATAATTTTTTTTCAAACATATTGAAAAAGTGTATTATTAAATCTAAAATGAATTCTAATATTAATTTCATAATAAAAAGTCAAAATAAATGCAGAGCAACGTGGTCAGTTATTAACCATGAAATAGGGAATGTAACATGTGACAATAATATTTCTGACTTACAATTAGATAAGCAAATACTGACAAATCCCACTGACATAGCGAATGCTTTTAATAATAATTTTATTGACTCCACAAATACTTTGACATTTAATCATTTATATCATTATAATGACTCTAAGAATGTGTCAATTCCTAACTCAATGTTTCTCAGTCCCATGACTGAAGATGAGGTTAAAAAAGAGATAATGGCTTTGAATAATACTAATTCCGAAGGTTATGATGGAATTAGTACAAAAATAATTAAAGAATGTAGTACAGAAATAATTCCTATATTGTCATATTTAATTAATCTTTCTTTTTCTTCAGGGATTTTCCCTAATGCCTTAAAATTATCAATCGTGAAACCACTGTACAAAAAAAACGATAAAAATGACGTTAAAAACTATCGCCCAATTGCTCTTATACCTATCTTGTCAAAAGTATTCGAGAAATGTATGCACAAAAGACTTATTGACTTTTGCAGCAGATATAACATTATAGCAAAAGAACAGTTTGGATTCCAAAAGCACAAGTCGACAACTCTAGCAATATTTACTCTTTTAAGCAATGTTCTGACTAGCATCAATAATAATTATTTAACAACTGGACTATTTCTAGATCTTTCGCAAGCTTTCGACTTTGTGGCACACGACGTTCTACTGAGAAAGTTACAAAATCTTGGAATAAGAGGTCTAGCACTGCAGTGGATCTCGTCTTATTTAAATGATCGAAAACAATGCGTTGTCATAAATAAAGTACATGAAAACGTACTTACTTCTTACTCTTCTGACTCTAGAGAAATAAAATGTGGCGTTCCTCAAGGGAGCGTTTTAGGTCCTATATTATTTATTTTATATATAAATGACATACCACTACTGACTAACCATAAATGTATATTATTTGCAGATGACATTTCGATTATTGTGACTTCTGATAAGAAGATTAACTCAATAGCTGATCATGAAATAGACATTAATAACACTATCGACAAAATCTTAGAATGGTTACAGGCAAACAAATTAAAAATCAATTTAGACAAATCTAATTATATACAATTTAATAAATCAAAACATGCTAAATACAATTTTAAACTTAATATTGATAAAATAAAAGAAGTTACACAAATAAAATTCTTAGGTGTACTCATAGATCAAGATTTAAGTTGGAAAGTACATCTGGATAATTTGTGCAACAGAATTAATAAATTTGTTTATGCTCTCGGTCAAGTAAAGAACGTTACAAATAGAAAAACGGCAATAACCACATACCACGCATATATAGAGTCCATTTTACGTTACGGGCTTATTATATGGGGGAACAGCACGGATAGAGATAGAGCATTTGTTGCACAAAAGAAATGCATCAGAGCCATTTGTGGAATCCGTCCTGACGAGTCCTGCGAACCATTTTTTAAAAACTTAGGGTTACTACCATTTCCTTCACTTTACATATATGAAATCTGTAATTTCGTTTACAACAATAAAGGATTGTTCAAAAAAGCATATGAAGTAAACTCTCGACTAAAAAGGAATGCAAACAGACTTGTATTAAAGGATATTCCTAAATCGGACAAGTATGCTAAAAGTTGTCTTGTGATGTGTGTACGCATATATAATAAAATTCCAAATGAACTAAAATTATTAAATAATATAAACTTATTTAAAAACAAACTGTATAAATGGCTCAATGGACATAACTTTTATGACATTAAATATTTTTTAAATGAATTTAAATTTTAGAATATGACCCTATTTGTATATTATGTAAGAATGATGATGTACCTATAATTTTAAATTACTATTATTAATCTGTGACATTTTTATAGCATTGTTACCTGTGACTTGTTATTTATTATTTTGCATGCAATTCATACATATTCTGTATAGCTGAACATGTGGACATTATATTAAAACCTACTGTAACACCTTTATACCATGTTTAAGGCAAATAAAGACTTATCTTATCTTATCTTATCTTACCTAATTGCAGGTAATCTTCCAAAATACCACGGCTCACTTGACCAAGAGTCCGGTGTTAGGCAGACACTTAAACCATTAGCCTAACGAGCCGGCAACTAACTAATTGTAATTACCTTAGTATCAATATTCTATAGCAGTTAGAAGTTGATTTAGTAATTTTAGGTGCGAATTTTGTGATGAACTTGGAATAACGGGAAAGTTAACACCTAAATAGTAGCAAGTAAAGAGTATCCAACTCCAAGAGTAGTTTCTTGTCGGTATCTTTTCCAGGACTAACCCACTTGGAACCGCGCACCTAGTAGCACGACGTTTTGAAAGTGCCTGCAAAGGCCCAGTTGAAATAAAAACCTTTGACTTTGATTACTATACAGGATGTAACTGAGATCGTAACGAAAACTAATACTATGATTTAACCGCTAGGCTATCATAAAACCAATCAATCAATCTTCTATGGAGAAGGAGAGCAGAAAGCTAAATTTACGGTCAACTTTCGACCACTGGGCGACCACTAATTTAATAATAAAAAGATAAAGATAAAATCATTTATTACCAAAAAGAATACAAGTTATTTATATACATTTCCTTATAAATCTAGGTAGGTACTTAATTAACAATTTAATTTGGATAAGGAAATGTTTGTCCTGTGGCCTCCACACTAGGTCGAGCCTGTCTCGTGGAGCCCTGATTTTGGTGTAACTATTTAATCATTTTTCCAGGTTCGATACATTATTATTAATATTTTGATAGTTATATTCTAATTATGCATTATTTTAGGTAAACAAGAGTAATATATTATTGACCAAAGAAAAACATAGATAAAATTTATAAATTGTGACAATAATTAAAATTAACACAGCTGGAGATAAAAAATAAAAATTAAGAAAAATAAAAATTAAGAAAGTTGAATTTAAAAAATACAATTCTTATTTTGTAAGTAATAGTGTCATAATATGGTTTTATGATAGCCTAGTGGTTGAATCATAGTATTAGTTTTCGTTACGACGTTTCGTAGCTTCAACTATGCCAAATCTTACAATCCTCCCTGCGCGCAATATGCTTAAAAAGGGGTACAAAGATTTTTCTTCACGTATTAATATTATAGAGATAAAATGAACTTTAAACAGCTAAATGGTAAACCAATTCACCCGCTTATTACGCCGCTATAACAGTCAGCCAACAAATTGGATGCACGTTGGCGGACCAGCAAGCTGACACCAGTTACTGTTGCGAACTTTAAAACAAACATGTTATTACTACAAGTTGTCTAGTCAGCGCGGGCTGTTACACCGCATTCCTTCTCTCTCGTATCTACTTTTATTTTTCTTGGTTCTTGTATCGATCCTTTGTTGTACTTATAATATGAATTTGAATGTCAATGTTATTCAAATAACGCAGAGGTGTGCGGTACATGCGCAGTTGCGCATTAGTCAAGATCATTGACGTTTATAGCCTTAAGACCACTTACTGTATAACAATTAATTCGTTCATTCATTCATTTATCATCGTCATTTGTTCTTTTTTCATTTTTGGTTTGGTTTTTTTTTTCACTTACTGTTTGTCATGCGTTTCTAGTTTTGCACGGACAAATTCTCAGAATCGGGGATTTGTCGTACCGGTACATAAAATCTCTGACAAAAACAAAGTGATTTTGGACGTTGATTCGAGAAAACTATCATGTTATGTCGTTTTCAAATGATTGTGTCCGTTGCGTGGTTTAGGAGGAGTTAGAGGATATAAAGACAGACAGACGCGGAAAGCGACTTTACATTATACTATGTAGAGAAGAGATTATATTTCATGTATTTTTCATCTTTTCTGCTCGGGAAGTCTACTACGAAACTCTTTTCTGCATCAATGCTCTCTCTTTCTAGGTTACGAAGGTGGTCTCCAATGTGTCTACGTGGTGGAAGTATGGGCAGCCGAAGGTCTCGTAGTCAACGCGAGTAACGGAGCCGCGCTATGGAATCTTAGGAGACTTGGAGCTAATCGTCAACTTAGGCTGATCGTGTATGCAGCTAATGCTAGAGGAAGATCAGAACATGCCACGTTTACTGTTGAAACTGCTTTGAGATTGGCGCCGAGGACAGGTTAGTAGAAAACCTCGGCATTTGAAAGTCAGATTATATTAAAGAATATTTATTTAAAGGTACTTCAACGAGTTATCCACTAACAGACATTAATTAAAATGTATTATCAAGGTTCCAGATTCTGGTGAATTTGTCAATTATAGAACACAGCACTTACAAGAAATTAGGAAATAAAATTACCTATGTAGGCAATAAAAGTTATTTAACACGTTCACTGCCAGACAGCATACACAATAGAAAATCGATTGTTTGTCAGACACTGTGTCCGACATGGCGTTCAAAGGATTAAGAAAAAAATATTAAATGTTAAACACATGGATTGTTAGCGAGTGCAAAACCAATCATTAGACAATAACCCTTTGTAGGTGGTACAGAAAATCGCTTTTGTTACGCATAATATGTGATTCCTCAGTAAGAGAATAGATAGCAAAGCCTGTCAAGTGAAATTCTTCTGAACTAAAACGTCGAAAGAAACTCCAGGGGCAAGTTCCCTTTTAAACCCCAGAAAATTTTCACACAACAATGTGTGAACAATGAACCTAATCTCTGCTCAACTCTACTGTCAGTAGCTCAACGAACATGCAACCATTTGATAGTGTTTTTTTTATAGAACCTCAAGAGTCATGGGAAGTGAACTGGGCAGTCGGTGTGTTCCTCGGAGCTGCGTTGACTGTTGCACTCATACTGTGCCTCGCACTCATTGCGACAAGAATACGACATAGATCCAGAGACTATGAAGGTTGGTATTGTAAGGTTTTATGGTAAAAGCAAACTAGCTCAGTTGAAAATCAGCGCCGGGCATTGATGTCTGGCATACGCTGAACTGACACTGTGCAGCCGTAAGGCCCTCATTATTGTGGTATATCCTACATACATATTATACGTTATATAATATTTATGAGAATACCTTAATTTTTGTTTTTTTTTAATGTTTTGTTTTTCTTGTTTTTTTATTTTTTGTCTTTGCATGTGGTGCCTTAATTCTGCAACCAAATAAATTATTTTTCTTTCTTTCTTTCTTTTCTTTTAAAAGCTAATCTACTTCAGCGAATGCTGGGAAATCGATAATTAGGCATCTGAAAGATATAAGAAAGAAAAATAATTTATTCCTCCAAAAACACGAACACACACAAAATCTGCATTTGAATTTAAAATATTTAAGGAGAAAATGTTTAGAAAATGAGAAACGGTGTATTCGGAAATGGTGGAGTAAAGTAAAAAAAAAAAAAACAGCCCACTGCTACCCGCACCAGGCCAGCGTGGTGGACTAAGGGCTAACCCTTCTCATTCCGAGAACGGGCCCGTGCCCAGTAGTGGGACAGTAATGGGCTGGATTTATTTATTTATCAGATGGATGGAGTGTATCGGTACGAAACTCAGTTATAATATTGAGGTCAGATTACATGGGCCATAAAGAGGCCTGTGCTTCATTACTCGGCCATTGATTTTAATGACATGACAGTTATTGAAACCCATTAATATTCATTGATGATATGTTGGAAATCGTATTTTAATATGTGACATTAAATTCCGATGGTTAACGGGTTGACTTAGTTAAACTGTGGATTAAATCATAGACCGAATCGATATTAATTTTATAGCCAACAAAAGCATAGTTTTTTTTAGAATATCCAATTATAATCTTTCATAATTCCTCGTTTTAATAATTTGTCAGTAGGTAAATATATTTTATTTATATTTATGTACCTAATAAATAGTACCTAAATATCATAATTATTAGTTACATAATAAATTGTATAATTATAGATATTTATAGTTACTAGTGGTTGTCAAGTGGTCGAAATTCGACCGTAATTTACTCATTCTCCATATAATCTGTAACTATGCCAGATCTCACACCCCTCCGTGCGCGCAATATGCTTACAAAGGGGTACAAATTTTTCTCTTCAGGTATTAATATATTGATAAGACCTATGTCCTAGCAGAGACCTATGCTTCTGATCAATGCCGTAGAGCCCCCCGGAACCTCAGACGATGATAATTACGTTTAGAATGTATAAGCTCGATTATTTAAATTATTTTTTTGAATCAAAGAGTATCATTCAATTAAAATGCAAAAAGTAGCATTCGAATGACAGTTTTATTTAAAAGTTGTGCCTTTCTTGTTCAGAGTTCAAACTCTATCTAAAACATGCGCTCATGAGGTAGGTACTTACTGAATATTTTCTTCTAACAACTTTTTTTTTTTACAGTAACACTTCCAACATTGAAAAATCAAAAGGTCATTGTCCAGAAAAGAAATTCCCCGCAAGCTGCTGACGACAAGAATCCGGACTTGATCCCGTTAAGCAAAGGTAACTATAGTTTAAACAATTTAGACAACATTGTAATCGATGTTTAAAATGATAACCTCCGTTTGCCTATACAAAACTGTCATAAACGACTGTTATTTTGTCAGTGAACTTAGGCCTAAAACATTGAAGATTTTTGCAGTTACATTGAGTTGATATTATTATTATGTGTTTTGGGAATGGAAATTCAGGAGAACTATTTGTGTGCTGAAATTATAAGTTTTTAAACTGTCATAATCACTAACATTATTATAAGAGTTAAGAACGGGGTATTTACCATGTTAATAGTTTGTTGCGAGCTTCCGATACTTCGGCCCTATTGCATGCGCCATGGTCACAGATAAACTAAAAGTATTTGCGTGCGGGGTTTTATTGGCAGACAAAACGGTCCACCTTCCTTCCGTTACATTTTGTGCGCTCGGGTCCGGTACCACTATCACTCACAACAGTCACAACTCGATTCTGTTCCCAACACACGAAACTCACTGTGTCCGCTCGCGCACTTCTCACGGCACTTTTTCTGTTCCTACACATAATCAATACGGAGGATCCCAATTGATTGGAAACTGCGTAATGTTTTCTAGTAAAATAATAAATTGATTTATATTATTTGTGTTTGTGTATGTACAAGCAGTGATAGCCTAGGGTTTGAACGTTTGCCTTCCGTGCAAGAGGGTCTGAGTTCAAACCCGGCCTGCACCTCTGACTTTTCAAATTTATGTGCGGATGGCAAATTGTCACTTGCGTTAACGCTGAAGAAAAACATCGTGAGGAAATCTGCACTCCATAAAGTCCTCGATGGTGTGTGTAGTCCACCAACCCACATTAGGCCAAGGTGGTGGAATAAGGCCTTACCCTTCTGATTCCGAGAAGGGGCCCGAGCCCAGCAGTGGGACAGTAATGGGCTGGATTTATAATTTCCATTTATATTTAAAAGCAAATAAATATTCGAATGTGAACACTCCAAGCAGCATTAACTGCCAATCATCATTACTTCAGCCAATATTCCATATCCAATAGCATCCAATATCTACCACAAGTACGCTACAGTACGTGTTGCTGTAACTAATTAGAATAGCGAACACGAAGCACCGTTTCAACGTGATGTTGCGAAGCATTTAAAAAGGGAACGCTTTAATTAAACTGAGGCTTAACACCGCTCGGTCTTGTCGAAGATCGGTTAACGTTTTTATATCAAGGGGGCCAATTCTAGCGCATACGAATTGAAAGAAAGAAAAATATTTTATTCCACATAGGACAACACAACAGTCACAAGACAATAACACAAAAGTAATTTATAATTGGTAAATATACCCAATTTTCCTGTCGAGCATATCCATGTAGAAAAGGTAAAAAACAATGTAAATTTTTCGTACGACTCGACAATTTGTCTTATAGAAACAAAAAATTTGTCGGCACGATGAGTGCAGTGGCTAAATGATTGGCTTTCTGCGATACGTGTCGCTGGTTCAATTCCCGCACAGAATAAATATTAATTGTATAGTGTACAAATAGTTGTTCCAGGGTCTAGGTGTGTATGCATTTCAGATGTATGTTTGTAAACTGTATCCACGATACAGGGAAAATTCTAGTGTAAGGCAACAACATTTTTTTTTATTTTTTTTTTATTCAAATTTTTTATTGAGGCTTCAGTTCACCGTGGTGACTATGCCAGCCTCGTAAGGTTACTCTTAAACACTAAATGACAAAACTTAACATAATACTTAAATTAATCATGACTACGACAAACTACTATATAATTAAATAAAAAGACAAAGAAGATCTAATTAGAATTAATCTGTATTTAACAAATTAATTCTAATCAGATCGTCTTAAAAATATATAGTAGAAAATTAAATAACTAAGCTACAATTTCAAAAAAAATGCTCGTAGCTACATAGCTACCGCGCAGATCAGTCGATCAGCGAGGTTAAGCTGCGGTTGCCGCGGTCAGTCCTTGGATGGGTGACCATTTCTTCGAACATCGAAACCCCTCCGTGCCTCGGATAGCACGTTAAGCAGTTGGTACCGGTTTTCATACGAATACCTTTGACAGTAGATACGGGAGTCAGCAACCCAAAAAAAAAAGTCTGACAACCGATCTAACCTTAGGGTATCAGTGTCTCCCAGTAATTGAGTGGCGGAGGTCAGATGGCAGTCGCTCTGTATAAAATACTGTTACTCAGCCGCATCTGGTTAGACTGGTAGCCGACCCCAACGTAGTTGGGATACAGGCCAGGCAGATAAATTTAAATTTCCATTCAAATACTTTCATGCCTGACGTTTTGATGTGTGTAGACTTTTGTAGTACAATGACAATAAGTAAATACAACTTATAGTCGCATGCGACAAAATTGCGATTGATGCGAGAATTGGACCCAAGATACGGAACAGAGTTCAAATTAAAATAATGATCAGATCCTACTTTTAAAGTTGATTTTAAAGTAGAAGGGAATGGTGTTGTTAGTTATTATTCAGCGCAAAATTGTAAGAAAATATTTGAGGAAATTGTTATAGAATGGAATAACCTAACCGTCAAAAACCCCCGACTCCAACTAGAAAAAGAGCTGTTACTTTTGAAATACTGAACAGATTTTCATGAAACATAGCTAAGATGATACCTACCCGATAAAACTAGCTTTCAATAAAAAAACGGCATTAAAATCGGTCCGTCCAGTTTTGGAGCTACGATACAAACGTGGAAATCATGCCGATGAAACGTTATCTACGTGAAAAAATTTAATAAAAAAGCAAAACTTTTCTCTTTACAATAATAATTAAATATTAACAATATTATGAACCACAAAAGTGTTAATAATTAACACATACGGAAACAACATGACGAATAACGTGCTAATATTCACGTGCGAAGTCTTGATAATAAATATCCCGTAAATTAATTGCCAACATAGCGGAAAGAATAAATTAACTAGATTACTGCGCATAAGTCCATACTTCTAGATTTACTAGCTGGCTAGGATATATGAGCGTATTTTATGGTCTTAGTAGGAATTTAAACTGTTATTATGTTAGTTCCTCTTCTCTCCTCGGATTAATGGCGTATTCTGAGCTGCTTAAAATAATAAATCTTTATTAAATTCAGCCACTGACGTAAACACACATGGTCTAGTACAAAATTCACGAAAAAAGTGTCTCGAGTTTACGTAAATATAAACTTAGAAATAGCAAGAAACTAATTTAAATCCTATGTCATCATCACAATGCCTAATTTAGCTTGCAAAAATTTTTCGCCATATGAAGATTCGACTGCACCGCACTGACACATTGACGTGTAGTTGCTCGCTCGCCTAAATGAAGAGTGACGCGCGAAGTTTATACCATAGAAATAATAAGTAGGGCTCCCCTATAATAAGTCTATGTGCTACTCAGACACATGACATGTTAAACAAAGTTGCCATACAAGCATACGGCCCGCCTGATGGTAAGCGGTTACGATAACCTATGGACGCTTGCAACACCAGGGGCATCAATCGCGTGTTGCCGATCCTGTAAAAACATTAGCACTACCTTTTTGAAGAACCCCATGCTGTGTCTCTCTAGGGAAAACGGGGAGTTGATACAACTGGTATTGGTATTGGTAACGCGGGCAAGTTTCCGCAACTCCACTTCCATCCGCATATTTTGAGTATGCGTGGGACTAGATTGTTTCATTCCAGCCAACCCAACTCCTCGCGGAAGGCCAGCAGACATTTGATGTTGCTGGCGATCTCTCGGGGAGTACTCCGGTTACCCAAGTACTTGGTCCTGGAAGTGGCGATCTCTGGGCAGCTCAGCAGCACGTGGGCTGCTGTTTCGTCAAGCTCCATGCTGCCAGATGGTTGATTTGAAAATCTAAGCGTGAAATAAATCTGTTCTCAGCTTAAGGTTGTATTTTACGACGATTTCTTACTTTTGAGGGGGTGAAGTATCAGCCTAAGCCCCACCCACTAGGGGAGCTCCGTTCTCGCAATTACGCAATTGACGTATCAGACTGTGTGACACACGTGTCACAGAATAGCAATATTAATTAGCAACATGCAGTATGACACCAGCAAATACTTGAAAAATATAAATCCATAATATCGTATACCCAGTGTCCTATATTACGCTAGAAAATCTGTTCCTCCGTTTTGTATTTGTAGATTTTATACCTATTTAACTATCTACTTATAAACTATCAGTCATACCTATTGTGTATGAGTTTATGCAAGTGCACATAATTGTCTCGACCAACATTGGGCATTTTCACACTAAGCCAATAATGCCGTAACGAAACCGATATATCGGCATGACAAACCTGATGACACTGCCAATGTGTGTGTAATGTTAGAAGAATAAGCCAACTCAAATCCATGCCTTGAGATAATAACCTACTTTCACCCACACCTGTAGGAGTCGTCCGTTTCCGTAGTCATACCTACTTAAGTATGTTCACAGGGTTGCTTTTTTACCAAAAAAGAAATTGCATATTCATAGATCAAAATCATATTCCTAGTTCAGATTCCTCGCTATGTATGCAGATGAAGAGCTTCAAAATTGAAAGAAAGAAAGAAAAAACATTTAAATCGGACTCGCACACGAAATTACATAAACACACAAAAAATTCAAATAATGATAACAATAACCTAACCGTCTAAAACCCTCGACTCTAACTAGAAAAAGAGGTGTAACTTTTGAACAGCTGAACAGATTTTAAGAACCATCCCGATTAAACTAGCTTTCAATTAAAAAAAACTGCATTGAAATCGGTCCATCCGCTTTGAAGCTTTTGAAGATTTTTACTTTTGGTCCACTTTCACTCCTGAAATCCTAAGTGGGATGACAGGTGATGGTATGCCACAGACGTACTAGCAGACTGTTGTAGTTGTGGAGAAACGAGGTATAATTTTTAAAAACGTTTTCTTTCCTTCTTTACATACTATCTATCTATCTCTCTCTAACTTCTAAATTTTATTAACTACGGACATGTACTCGTATCATTCAAATTCGAAGAATTTACAACAAAAAACCACATAGTAAAAGTTATGAAATTTGGTTCTTGTTCAGAAATAGTACGCATTTATTTTTTTGTGGCTAGTTTTCCTAGATTATTATACCATTTTGGAATCTTGGATAGTTGCGTCAATTTTTAAAAAAACTTGCCATGTTAGTGTCTGTACTTTTTTTTTACACCAGGATGAGTTAAAGTGGACCAAAAGTAAAAATCTTTCAAAATTTTAGGGTGAAAAATAATTTTGATTGATTTTTGTGTCAAATCTACAGGCATTCTGGGATTTTTAACGATTGTGGTGGATAGCAGTGCTACTTAGGTTGCCGGTACAAAAAGAAATTCAGAAATATCTGAAACATTGTGGTCATGGTAATTAAAAATATCTTAAGGGATGTAAATTTTTGAAGGATTTCAATTTTTTTATGTAACTTCTTAAAAATTGAGATTTTTTTTAATTTTTTTTTTGTTCTCGAGTAGTCATGAGCTGGTCAACCCTCTGGTGCCCGCTTATCGTTGAATTTTGGGACATGGTGTATATAAAACTTCATACTCTTTATTCTCAACACTACAAATTGTCGTACTGATTTTTCTATACTACATCCTATAAAATTAATTCTTGACGGAGATGTCAAGAAATTATTTTAGCATATTGATTTTTATAAACGAAATACTTAGATTTTCTGAATAAAAGGCAAGTTACTTATACTTCCTGTTGCTTTTTAATAATTTTTTTAATGATTTTACTGTCATTCTTTCTTTTGGTTTTGAATAAAGTGTAAGCGCAGGAAAGTCAAAAAAAATTGCACAGGTCCGACCTCGATGCGCGCCGAAACGCGACTGATTGATGGCAGAGATGACAGAAATCACGAATTTTGTGGTTTTTATCAAATTGTGACCAATATACGTAATATTATAAAAAAATAACAACCGATTTTCGTTTGTATATTTGCGGCCAATATTGTGATCTAAAAATTATTTGAAATAATATCATGTTTTAGAAATAATCTTGTAAACACTTTTTTAAAAGGGGTAACTTTGCGATTTTTTTTTATCGAGCCAACTTCATCCAATCATGTATCGGACAACCGTGCAGAGATTGTCACATCTTCAAGTTTGATATATATTTTTTTCGGGACAAAGAAATAAGAATTTCTATTCAAAAAATTGTAAATACAAATCGGTTTTTGCGGCATTCCTGTAAAATACCCCCTTAACTTTTTCATAATCGCCACACACAACAGTCTCTGGTTGGGATTAGATTATTTTAAACTCCTGCAGTACATTTTCTAAGCTTTCATCCTTATTAGATACTGACTCGAGCTAAAGTAAAAGTTGGCGTGTTGCAAAATAATGTGGAAACTTAAAACTCAAACGCGGCGTCCCGTTTTGTTACCATCAGCATAGCCCCACTTCCGAACTTTACTTATTAGCTGAGCAAACTATCCGTTCGCAGCGTTTTTATTTTCTAGCTAAGAGTATTAGCAGAGTTCGAGCTCATGTTTTGTACATTTATTTATTTAAAATAACGTTACTTCGACAGAGTTGCTAAATAAATTAGTTGAGTACTGCTGCGATTTATGTGGAAATAAATGGTTTCGTTGTGCGTTGCAGTGCAGTCGCAAAATGTTTAAGATGTTTTATTGATGCAGTTGAAAATGGTCGGCATTTTAATGGCTCTTTCTTTTCCTGCTCTTGTTCTGCTTGTAGAAATTTTGAGAATGAAAGAATAAGTATATTAAAATATAATGTTTTTTAAGTGTCACTAACATTATTATTAGAATTGAAATTGGGATATTTACCATGTAGGTACTAACTTTTCCGAGAGTTCCCGATATTTTGCCACTGTTGCAAGCGCTATCGTCACGGATATACTAAAACTATTTGCGGTTCCAAAGACAATTTCATATGGAGAAGAACTGGCACGAAACTACATGATTAATTCAGGACCTAGTAACCAGATATTTCATTCGAAAGTGTCAAACCTAGTCCCATCCACATTTCAACCGCGTTTATACAGGAGAGTACTACGTAACTGCATGTCAGTTAGTTTGTACCCCCGACAGTCATTCACCGCATTGCCACCACCGCAACCGTTTTGCGGTGTATTTATCTTGCAAATTACTGACTGTTCTAGTGAATTGAAAAGAACAATATATCGCATCGCTAGGTTTGTGTTACCTAACACGGTAGCGAATTAAGGCACGTGAGAGGCTGCACTACTTCTAGACAGGTATGGTTGAAATTAGAGTAGTTATGGCTGCCTGGTTAGCAGAGATTAATTTATATGTGATATTAAATAGGAAAGAGATATAGGGTATAGCGGGACTTTCCTCTCAAAATTGGAGCTGCCGGGCTGGGGAAGTACCTCCACCTTGAAAGAAAAGAAAAGAAAGAAAGAAAATGGTTTTATTTCTACGCCCAGTATGACGCACAAAACATAAATAAACTCACACCAAGATCACTTAATACTAAAAATTGTCATTGTTCTGCTTTGAGTATCTATACTCAAAGTTGTTCTGCTAAACTAAACATAAATTAAATTAATTAAGTGGCAGCACCGAGTAATACTGACAGTCTATTATGGTAACCTACGTCTGTGGCGTGCTATCATCTGTCATCTGTCCATTACTGACCTTGCAGAACATCGTATCCAAATAACATCTTTTTTGATCTTTTGTAGTGTTGCGTTCTTTACTGTGAGAAAGGTTGGCAGTGCTCCTTAGGAAGCGTCGTATTGATAGACGAGAGATCAAGTCGTACCATACGGATCGTTCACCTAGGAATCTGTTGCACCCTTACAGAACATTTGTGTCTTATTACCTATTATACGTAGATAATTAATAAAAATATGAAAGTTGCCATATGACCCAAAGAACATCATGGCTAAAAGTCAGTCAAAACCATGGACTTGAAACGTTACTCAAAATAACGTTCTTTCACGTTACGTAACGTAATTTTGAGTAACGTTACGTAACGTAAAAGTAACGTTATTTTGAGTAACGTTTCAAGTCCCTGGTAAAAACCAAGGTCCACATGATTAATATTATATTATTTATTACTAGAATAAATAATGATGTTTTCAATCAGATTAAATAGTTAAAAAGCATGACATCATACGCAATGCGACGAAATATAATTTAGATCACTTTCGTTGATTACATTTGGTGGTCGAAATTGAATTCCGATTGCACGTAACAGTAATTGTAGTGTACTGATGACTTTCATAGATAACCGTAAAGTAATATAATGACAACGTAGGTCAATATAAATTTGAATCCACTACTAATAAATGCCTATTTTGTACCCCCGACGAAAAAGAGGGGTGTTATAAGTTGTAGGCATTGTAGCTCCAAAACGGAATAGCCAATTTCAATGCAGTTTTTATTTATTGAAAGCTTATTTATTCGGGATGGTTCTTAGCTATGTTTCATGAAAATTTGTTCAGGCGTTCAAAAGTTACAGCTCTTTTTCTAGTAAGAGTCGGGGGTTTTTGACGGTTAGGTTATTAACCGAAGATCATCATAGGAATTTAAGGTCCTAGTTTAATAGTCTCAATCTATTTATGGGGTTATTATACTAATTATTATAAACAACCAAACAAGAAAGCGCGAAAAAAAAATCGCCTGTTTCATATAATATTTAGTCAAGTAGTTAAATATAATTAAAATTAAAATTATTTGTACCAACAGCAATTTTTTTTATCGCGATTTCCGGTTTGTTCCTTAGTAAAAGTTGTTCATATTGACGAGTACAATAACCACAGGATCGGAATTAGAAAGGTAGAACCTTGTATAGATAACGCGTAATATCATAATCTTTTTCTTTCTTTCTTTCTATAATGTATGAATTTTACTGGCAGTTTTGGCGCAGTGGTTGAGCGATCGACTGCCGTGTCAAGGGTTCGATTCCCGCACAACATTTTAACGCATATGGAGCCGATGCACAGTGGTCCCTCCGTAGGTCATTAATGCAGAAAGTCAGTTGTCAAATGTCCATTATTTAATTACACATAACTATCCACCGATAAACAACCTACCTGAGGATATAAATATGTTACCCATTAAACTTAATTTTCATTAATTTTTTGACCTCCGAAGTGAAAGCATCATTACATTTGCACTCGTCGTCATCAGTAACTCACCCATACTTGTTTGTGCAATTGTGATTTCTTAAAATTATTTTGTCGGTGAGTGGAGTTTGTGACACTGGAATTGTACAATTCTGAAGCTGGTACAATAATTTTAGTTTATAGCCTAACTAGCGACCCGTCCACGACTACGCCCGGGTGCAATTTCTCTATTATCCTTACATTAAATAAGAAAGTATTATACCTACATATAAACCGTCCTCTTGAATCACTCTATCTATTAAAAAAAACTGCATCAATATCCGTTGCGTAGTTTTAAAGATCTAAGCATACATAGGGACAGACAGACAGCGGGAACCAACTTTGTTTTATACTATGTAGTGATAGGTACTATAATTTCTCACGATAGTTTCTTAAAATTTCTTAATTAATTGTAAAAAGTGATAGCTTCTTTAATGCTTTTGTTCTGATTGTACTGACAGTACAGTCAGCCTGATTTATAGTTGGTTATGATTAATTCCATCTGAGTGGTGTTGGGAGACTGCAGATGTTTCGTCGTCATTAATCTATGTTTTATTTTATTAAACTTGGGAATGTTTCAGTTAAATCGTGCCATTGGATTAACTAAAAAGTTGGAACGTTCATGAAGGGCGTGTAGGTAGCAGTTAGGGTTGCCAACCATACTGTTAAAAACAGTGTTCAATGTTATTCGCTTATTAATACTTTTTACTGTTCATCAAAAATTAAGTACCTATGCGAAATATTATTTGTTTCAGCACCATTATAAAAATGTTTTTTTCGGTCAGTCAATTTAGCGCCGAAAGCTCGAAGCACAAGTTGAGAGAATTATTTTTTTGTAAGGAAGCTTTCGTGAACGAAACTGTCAATGTCAAGTTGTCAACTGACACTTTGTTTGACAGCCAGCGTCATAGCACCAATTGCGAAAAAATAAAACAGTGCTCGATTTTTTTTTTTTTATTTTTTTATTTTTTTTTTTTTTTAGATTCGAGGTTTGGTCTTGACACGGTGTGCATAACTGATAACCTCAAATTTTGTAATTCGTTACAGTTTTTAGTGTTTTGTTTTGTTCTGTGTTGTTAGGTGAGGGTTTACTGATATAAGGTTAGTGTAAGTTAATTTAGTATACCGGCACTCATTTCCTAGGGAAATGAGTGCCGAAGAACCCCCAGATGGGGGTGGAGGAACGCCTCCGGACATAGAAATTTTGGATTGCTCTCAAACTCTACTTGAAAGTCAGGAGCCACGATCTGCTTTAAAACGACCTGCAGAGGTAGAGACTACCACTGCCATAGAAGCCAAAAAAAATAAATCACCATCTGAATCAATTCAGTCTGTATTCTCAAAGCCGGGTTTTGATAGCAATTCCAAACTTTCTTACAATGAGTGTGACAGAGCACCCTACACTGTTTTTGTGTCAAAAACAGAGGCGGACCCTTCAGCAGGTTCAACTCTTAAAGTTTTGAAGTTTGCACAGTTTTTGCACCAAAACAATATTAAAGGCATCACGGAGGGTGGCATTAAGACTTTAGGACGAAACAAGCTGTCAGTCGAATTTAAGACTGCTAACTCTGCTAATAACTTTGTAGATAGTAGCATTTTATCTGCAAATAACTATACTGCCATTATTCCCCGCTTCCAAGTAACTCGTATGGGGGTTGTAAGAGACATTCCCACTGATTGGTCTCTGGAGGATTTAGTTTCGGGAATTGAAACACCTCGGAATTGTGGAGAGGTCATAAGGGCCAGACGACTTAACTTTAAAAACAAAAAGGAGGATACTGTAATTTGGTCTCCCTCGTCCACTGTGGTGCTGACTTTCTCTGGTCAAATACTTCCAGAGAAGGTTTTCTGCTACAACGCTTCTCTTCCGGTATCCTATTATCACCTACCTACTATTCAGTGTCGCAATTGTTTACGTTTTGGTCACATTCGTACTCAATGCAGATCCAAGCCCCGATGCTTTCGTTGTGCTCAGCCTCATCCTGGAGATAGTTGTGATGTCCCAGAATCAAAGACAACCTGCTTTTTATGTGAAGGTGGAAATCATAAGGCCACTGATGACCAGTGCCCTGAACATTCAAGACAAAAGTCTATAAAAATTGTCATGTCTCAGGAGAATGTAAGTTATGTTGAAGCCTCTGCAAGATTCCCCCGTTCTAAACGGTCCTATTCCAATGCTGCAGCAAACTTCTCCCAATCTCAATCTACTCAAGCTTTTCCTCCTGATCTCTCCCAGCATTTCACTGCCCCTCATTTATCTCCTAATTCTTCTCCATATGCCTCACCTGTCAAAACTTCCTACACAAAGACTGTGTTTCGTACTCCCAGGCCTAAAGCTGAGCTGGGGAAGTCTTATGACATTGAGGCACACAGGTCATTTGTGTCCTCTCCTAAATCCTCTCAGCCTAATGGCTGTGCTTTTGTTAACCCTTCCTACAGTGAATCCACTCCTTATCTCACCCCTAATGACAACTTAATTGAATTGCTCACCTGCTCCTTAATTAACATCTTGTCTAAATTTAGTGATGCCCTACCGAACAATGTCGTTATTCTTGTTGAACAACTGCTTAAATCTTGGACTCGCCAAAATGGCAAGGATCCTTCAGTGGAATTGTAGAAGCATTCGTCAAAAAAAGCATGATTTACTCTACCTGTTAAATCGATATAACCCAGTCGTCTTTGCCTTGTCGGAGACATGGCTGAGGCCCGGATCCCTCTTTAGGGTTCCTGGGTTCTCGTGTCTCCGGGATGACAGAGATGATGGTTGGGCGGGTTGCGCCCTGTTGGTTAGCAGATCTATCATCTTCTCTCAAATACCAATTCCTCAACACGATCCTGGTCTACATGTTGTTGCCATTAAGGCCATGGATATTTCCTTTGTCTCTGCTTATATTCCTCATCCTAATGCCAATCTTCTGTCCGAATTTAATTCTATTCTTTCTTCTATCCCTGGCCCCTTGGTGGTGCTAGGCGATTTTAACTGTCGGCACACACTTTGGGGCTCTCACTGTAATGACCCCTCATCCAGTTTTTTACTAGACTTGTTAGATGATTTGAATCTTTGTGTTCTTAACGATGGATCTGCTACCCGTAGGGCTTCGCCTACCCAAAATGTTAGTGTTCCAGATCTTAGCTTTGCCTCTCCTTCCTTAGTTTCAACTATCTCATGGTCTGTTCTCTCTAATTCATATGGCAGTGACCATTTTCCTATTTTAATTTCCTTACATAATTTCCATCACCCTACCCATATCATTGAACCTCTTCAGAAATATCGCCTTCTTCAAGCAGACTGGAATAAATTCTCTTCCCTGCTGGATCTGGAACTTCAAGACTTACCTCAAATTAACTTTTCTAACTTTCTTGATGTATATGATAATTTTGTCACTTGTCTGTTAAATGCGGCCGATGCTTCTATCCCCTTAAAAAACTCTGCCCGTAAGTTAATCCCTTCCCCCCCTTGGTGGGATGCCGAGTGCACCGATAGCGTTCGTAAACGTAAGGAAGCAGAAAACGCATATTCCTCTACTATTAATATGTCCAATTATTTAAATTTTAAAAAGATTTCTGCACGTACCTGCAGGTTACTGGTGAAAAAGAAAAGATCAGGTTGGCAAAAATTTTGTGAGTCATTGTCTCCTCGCTCTCCAGTATCTCTGGTCTGGAAAAAAATAAAGGCATATCGCAGAGTTTATGACGACCATTCTTCAAATAATTTATCGAATGACCCTAGTACTTGGTTAGAGGAATTCATTAATAAATTAGCCCCTCCCTCTGTCCCTAGTTACGAATGTTTTCCCATCCTAGACCCTCCTACCCCCTCTTCTTCTGATAAATTTGATGATCCGTTTTCTCTTCGTGAACTATCCTGTGCTTTAGATCACCTTCATGATTCTGCCCCGGGTGTAGATGGCATCCCATATTCCTTCATATGTAAAGCTTCTCCTTATTGTAAACAACTATTTCTTAACCTTATTAATATATTTTTTGTCACTGGTAAAGTTCCAGAGTCCTGGAAATCCCAAATTATCATACCAATATTGAAATCTGGTAAAGATCCAAAAGATCCCGGATCGTATAGACCTATCGCCTTATCTTCTGTACTGGCCAAGATCATGGAGAATCTCATCAAGAACCGGCTTGAATGGATTTTAGAAACCAAAGGCATTTTATCTAATTCCCAATTCGGTTTCCGAAGGGGTATGGGTACCTTGGATAGCCTGAGCATTTTCGTGTCAGATGTTCGAATTGCATTTTCTAAAAATGAAAGCGTTCTTGGTGTTTTTCTTGATGTAGCGTCAGCGTACGATAACGTCCAGCTTCCACTACTCAGGCAAAAACTGCTCCAGCTGAGTATCCCTGTGAGACTGGTCAACATAATTGGCAATCTCTTTATGTCACGGTCTATTACCATTCGTCATCAAAATACTCTTTCCTCATCGCGTCTGGTCTGGAAAGGCCTTCCCCAAGGGTCCGTCTTAAGCCCTATTCTTTATAACCTTTATACATATGACTTGGAATCCTCGGTAAGCTGCTTTTGTAAAATCTTACAATATGCAGACGATATTGCCCTTTATTATAACTCCTCTTCACTAACAGAAGCCTCTTCTCGCTTAAATTCTGCCTTGCATTATTTGAATCAGTGGCTATCTGATCACGGTTTAAGTTTGTCAGTTCCTAAATGTAATGCTATAGTTTTTTCCCGTAAACGTGTAATTCCCCCTGTCAACCTTTTTATAGAAAATGAACCCATTTTGATTCTCGACAAAATAAAATTTCTTGGCCTCATTCTCGATTCTAAATTATCTGGTCTCCACCATCTTGAATATATCACAAAAAAATGCGAAAGAGGCGTTAACGTTCTCCGTGCTCTTTCTGGGGTCCGGTGGGGTGCTCATCCTACCACTCAGAAAATTTTATATAATGCCATAGTGCGGAGTCAATTTGATTATGGAAGCTTTCTCTTTGAACCATGTAATAAAATTGCTATTTCCAAATTAGACAAGATTCAAGCCAAATGCCTACGAATAATTACGGGAGCTATGAAATGTTCTCCTATAAATGCTATGCAGGTAGAATGCTTAGAACCTCCCCTTCACTTACGCAGGCAATATCTTTCAGATAGATTTTTCTTCAAAATCGTCCAAGTTAAATCACACCCCCTTCTCCCTCTTCTTTATACTCTTTCTGAATTAGTTCATTCTTCCCGTTATTGGACCTACAAAGATCGCCCTCTTCTTGTAAATAGCTACAATAAACTTCATAGTATGCACGTATCCTTAGTCCAGTCAAATATCAACCCATTATTTGAAATAAACTTTGAGTCCTTAATCTTCCAACCCAAAATTGTCTTTCACTTAGGTATTTCTAAGAATGACCCTGGTGCTAATGAGAAATTTAATAATATCCTGGCTGAGGACTGGCAGGATTGGCTTACCGTTTTTACTGACGCATCTAAACTTTCGGATGATGGCAGTGTTGGGGCTGCAGTCTGGATCCCTAAATTTAAAATTATTTTAAGTTTTAAATGTGATTCGCATTGCTCCATTTACACGGGGGAGTCAATAGCACTATTGGAAGCAGTCACTTATGCTGAATCACATAGGTTAAATAAAACATTAATCCTATCAGACTCCTTAAGCTGTTTACAGGACTTGGTTAAACCTCCATTTCGCTCCCGCCACAACTTTCCCATTATCCTTCAGACCAAACAACTTCTTCACAGGTGCCACTGTTCAGGGATCCAGATTGCTTTAGCCTGGATCCCAAGCCATTCTGGAATAGTGGGTAATGAAAACGTAGACTCAATCGCCAAGGCGGCCATTCGGTGTGGAATTGACTCTTATCTCGGGTCCTGTTTCCCCCGAGATTTATGCTCCTCTGCTAAACATTCTATGATGCAGAGCTGGGATACTCTTTGGCAGAAAACCCGTCAAATTAAAGGAAAATATTATGGATCAATACAGCCTTTTATTCCACCTAGAAGTTGGTTTAGTAATCATAAATATTATAATAAAACAGCCACATCTATTATAATTCGACTGCGGCTTGGCTTTGTCTGTACACCGGTCTTTTTAGCTAAAATCCGTGTGAGAGATCATTCTCTGTGCGAGTGCGGTCTTGAGGAGGGTACTCTGGACCACCTTTTTTTTTCGTGTCCTCGATTAATAACCCCTTTGTATGACATACTTCCTTCTGATATCCCCCGACCTATTAACATTCCATTCCTTTTAACCTTAGCCCATACTCCTTTGGTAAAAGTCCTATACAAATTTATTAGAATTAATGAAATCCGTTTGTAGTTTATTATATCTATTTTATACCTATCCTTCCTAATTAGTATAGCTAATATTAACACCCCTTTTCCATCTGTTTTATGTTTATCCCATAACATTTTTGATGTTTTTATGTCAATTAACACACTGTTTTGTCCTTTTTTCAGCACTACAAATACCGGTCAATTTCATCACATTTTTTTTTTTTTCTTTATACTGATCACGTGTCATTTCCTACCTTGACGTTGGCAAAATCATCGAATTACGATGGAGCCATAAAAATAAAAGAAGAAGAAGAAGAAGAAACAGTGCTCAAAATATTCAAATACATTTAACTTCTTATACCTAAATATACTTTATATTTTGTTAAAAAGTTAGCAACACTAAAGCAGTGCTTAATTGGCACTGTTTATTTGTTTATATTGGAAAATGGTAGACTGAAATACATCGTGTATCAAAAATGCGTGGTCATATTTATGGGAGTGGGTCAGACCATCAAACTGAACAATTTTCTCTATGGGACCAACATCGTAATTGCGAAAAAAGAATCAACCGTAAAAATTAATACGTAGTCGACTCAAACCACAAACGTATGGGACAAATCTAGGAGCTCTAAGGATTCTTCCGTTTTCTTTTACCGTTAGATTTAAAAGTAAAAAATATATTTCCATATTTTCTTACAAAGAGCAAACCATTTCTAATATGATATAAAATACTTGGATCTACATTCAAAACTCAATGTCTCGTACACCACAACAATCGCTTCAAACACGCTAGGCGCAAAATGCCCTGTTTCACAATAGCCCGTTAATAACTTCTTATAAAACTTTGTTCACAAGAAACCTCGGCTCGAACTACCGGTAACAATAAGGCTATAATAGGCTACAAACCAGCTTGAAGATCTAAAAAGAGCGCAATGTATAACTAGGTAGTTCTATAATAACAATATTTTATTGGCAATGAAGCTGAGGGGATGATTTTTGAAGTAGTTAGGATTGAAATTCTGCTGCACTTTAGAATTATTTTAATACTCTACTCTTTATTCTTTATTGTATACGATACTAAACCAAATACAATTGAGATGGTATGTAGGTACATCTACAAAGGCGAGCTTAATCCAAATTTGTTTTTTTAATAAGTCTCTAAATGAAACGTTATTCTTAAGATTTATGTAAATATTTGGTGGTAGTAGTGTCTCGCTTGCATGCCAGCATGAATGGGTCGGCACGACCGGGGAAGTACTACCCTCCCACAGAATATCAACGTTAAGTAACAGTATGCATACTGTTGCGTTTCGTTCGATGAGTGTGGAGCGCCGGAGGCCCAATTCCTCCCTTGGACCCCTTACTTCTCCTTTCCCTCCCTTTTTCCTAACACCATATTAAAAGGAAGGCAACGCATCGGTGACTCCTCTGGTGTTGCGGATGGTCATGGTCGGCAGTGATCACTTACCATCAGGTGAAACGCAAGCTCGTTTGCCCGTATACTAAAAAATAAAAATATATGTTTTGGCGCCTGGCAATTGACGAGCGCGTGTGGTCTTTAATTGAGGTTAGACGTATACATGAATTTTGCGATAATGTGCGTGCCTACCGCTACTGCTGTCACGCACACATTGACACGCATATAGATACCTTACCACAAATAAGAGGCTCGCGCTCTCGTGAATTGCATCAACTGTGGTGTATAAGTAATTAACAACATTACCTTTGCATTCAAATAGCGCATAAAAAGATGCAAACAATATTTTTGATGACAAGAAACTAATAGCATTTCCAAAAAAAAATAGCCATCAACACAAAAAAAAATTTTTTTCATTCCCAGGGCACATATTAACCAAAAAACGTAAATAATTCTGCAATTGCATGCTCTAATTATCCAACTATCTTCCCAACACAGGAGTAACGGACGGCCCACCAGATCCGCCACTCTATTCAGCCATTGCTCAACCTAAGAACTCAAGCAGCGCGCACAGCCTGCAACGCACTCAAACACCGGTGACGCCAATATCATCGCACGCTCACTATACAGACATGCAGGTTGGCATACTAACATTTTACGCTTTTTGTGTATTCATTTTGTCATCTTTGTCGTGATGTTCAACCTTAAGTCAGTGAGTGATACTCAACGCACTCAAATAACAGTGTATTTGCACGCTCACTATACAGACATGAAAGTTGGTATACTACGCTTATTAACACGTTTGTCATGATCTCAATACTCAATTGCTCAACTCAAGTATTTGAGCAATAAAAACAGTGAAATGCGCATTTCAATCCCGGTAATGTCAACATGCTGACTACAAACGCAAGCATACTACGCTTTATATTAAGAGTATGTTTCAAAACAATCTCATAGATCGAGAACTAGCATGAGAAACATTATTTGAACGCAATCAAATCTCTGGGTAGTTATCGTACTAATTATCTCATCATTTTAAGATTGCTCAATGCTCACTCCTACCAAAAGTTGCATTACTCAACTTCAGATAACTGAGCATCGCGTACCTATTCGTTTATACCAATGTAAAGTGATTTGCAATCACTTCGTACTCACGTTCACACTCGAACGTGATAGTTTGCATACAAAATATACCACAATCTTATTAAAGATGTTGATACAATGAAACACGTGCCCGCTTTTTTAATTTGAAAAGTAATTAAACATTGTTTGTCAGAAACTTAGTAGTATTGTTTTAGTATAACTTTTCTGTGCTTTCACAATTATTCACATCTATAAAAATTTTGCATCAAAGTAGAATTCTGTAGCTCTGCTCATTTTTGAAGCCAGTGTTACCAAAATGCATCTATCAGAATTACTTTTCAGACTAATAAAAGATTCTCAAAATTAGTTAAGCTTTCATAGTCTATTATCCAAATTTCGAATTTCTTATATCAAAGCACACATACTAATCAGATAAAACTGCATACTAATCAATTATTGATAATATAAACATTTAAGTTATCAGCTACTAGTCCTACTGTGGATGTCTTGCATGCCTGTAAGTGACTTATTTTCCCAGTGTCACATAATGAACATTAGCACTATCTAAACTAGCTGTGAATAAGTTCTTGGTGTGCCTTATATAAAAAACATAAAATGACGATTATCATAATATCCTGTTTGCGTTTGGTCCCGAAAAATGGAATACTTGTGTAAACTCTTGTATTAAAACATGTTCGCCACTAAACAGCATTCTGCAAAGAGCAGGATGTTGCCATATGAATGGGCCGTAAGCTGTTACTATAAAACACAATACATATATAGGTATTACAATAATTATTATAGGTGCCTGTACTAGAATAAAAAAATAACTTGATTATTTAAGTCAAAATAAATAAAGCAAGGACTTCAATTAGGTATATAACATTCTCGAAGTAATTTAATAAGTTAGCGTGCTAAATTAATTTTATATAGGCACTTTAAAAGTTGTATAAACCTACTATACAGTACGCTCCAAAGCGGCAAACTGACCTAGACCAATTTAATGTTCGTATTTAATTTACGTTGCTTACTATACAGGGCTGTTACTAAATAATTGCAGTAATAATTTAGCATTTATTGGAGAAGTTTTAGCAAAGGGTTGGTCGGCAAACTATTGGCAGACAGAAATTGAGCATTTTGCTTGGTTTTAAGTAATGTTTATCATATCAAAATTGATTAAATATACGATATTAACGGTTTAAAGTCGTAAATCGACGATAAATGTCTATTTTGAAGCAAAGAGTTTCAAATAAAGATTAGGAAGAATCCTTGCAAAGATATCCGAAATCATGAAATCCTTTACAGCTATGTTGGAAATACAGGGATTTATAAAACATTTGAAGAGGTGAAATGAAAAAGGGCCCCAAAATTTAATTTTACATGAGGGGCAAAAATATTTCAATAATATAAAAAAAATTAGACGTTCTTTGATGAATTAAATAATCGAACATAATATTTGACTAATGACAAGTACGCAAAAGGGCCGTTTTAATTTCGACGATAGGTATTATATAAAAATCGACAAAAAAAAAATAAAAAAAATAAAATAAAAAAAAATCTTTTTATTTATAGCGATCAAGTTGATTGGGCCCTTTTTCGTTAAGCCTCTTCATTTAGCTTTGATTTCATTGGCATTTAATTTGTATGTCCAATGTTAATCGCAATTTATATCCACAGAATGATTCCGGGAGAAATATGATCAACGGAGCAATGCGGTCTCATCGAGAGATTGTCACAACAAGAACACCATTGTTAGCAGCACATCAAGAAAGTTGCGTGTAAATCATTTATTCATTTATTTTTGTATCACTTTATATTTTCATCCACTGAAAAATGTTAAAAATAATTCGTTAACGTAATGTTAATTTTTAAAATATCTGTCTGTATTGTTAAAAATAATTTTGATTTTTAATTAATTTTGTATATCGAGAACAGTAATGCGTTCTAGCAGTTATTAAATTAAGACAATGACTGATGAACAATTATTAAGTAAAAGATTATTAGGAAATTATTAAAATAACTTGTTCTAAAGATAATGTTAGTTAGATACTCTTTAAGAGAAATGACAGAAGGCTCTAAGCTATTCTAGTATAAATTTTAGAGATATAAGATAAACCTGTAAATATACCTAACGATAACTATTGAAATTGTGTTTCAAGATTCACATACGGAATTTCTTTTCGCAATGCACTAATAGACGATTTAAATGTAATTATTACAGTTAAATGTAAAAAGTTAACGTCATGTGTCAACAAATTCGATTCGATGGAATATATTAAACTAACCAGTCCATTTTTATTTATATTTCAAAGATTTTGTATGTTATTTAATTATTATATATTATAGCAAATTAAGTTATATGATTGGCAATTAAAATATTGTTACATTGAGTGAGCTCGCTGCGAGCCCTAAAGAGGTTCTATAGTTAGAGGAAACCGAATAGTTATTACAAAAGATGATTTTATACCATAAACTTATTATAAGTATATTATGTTTAATTTTTTTTTTTTTTTTTTTTTTTTTTTATTAAGTTTATGGTTTCTAGCAATTTGTTTCCTTTGACAGTCGTTACGGGAGTCAGCAATCCAAAAAGTCTAACAACCGGTCTAACCTTAGGGTATCAGTGTCTCCCAGTAATTGGGTGGTGGAGGTCAAATGGCAGTCGCTCCGTGTACAATACTGTTATTCAGCCGCATCTGGTTAGACTGGGAACCGACCCCAACGTAGTTGGGATTTTAGGCTGGGCAGATAGATAGATAGGTTTCTAGCAAGTCTAGTAAAACCCAGGTTTTAAATATATCCGTTACTTTCTACTGCCATATAACAAAAAGAGATGGGGCTATTTAAAAACACTTGTTGTATGGTTTTTACAAGACTTGTTTTAAATTATCTTTTGTAATAAGACAGAACAAGTTTTGTTATACAAGGTGTAAAAACACTTTTTTTTTTAAATCATTGACTAGTTGAATGTTAAATGTAGCCGGTTGAACTGTTGTTGAAAAAACCTTAGTTGAAAGGTTTATTTATCGGAAAATAAATATTATTTCCTATTTTACGAGTATGCACATAAAAATAAGTTGTGACTGTTGATAAATCAACCGATGTTAAAAAATGTGTAAATGTATAAATAGATTGTAAATACCTAGGTGTAAAAAACAGGGAAGAACTTCTTATAAAAGGTGTTAAAAAAATGTTAACCTTTTTTTAATTAACGCTTTAAATACACCTTGTATAACCATAAAATATTTATTGCAATCATGTATGTTATTTTACGCAATATTTTGTTGCGAAATTTGTTATTTCTAATTTGTCACATGCATCTAAAAAGTACATTTAACAAAACGTAACAATTTGTAATACTTTATTACTAAGTTATATAATTTTCTTTTAAATTATTCTGTTTTAAACACACTTTTTTTCCAAAAATTGTTGAAAATTTTCCCGGACTGGTTGTATTTATTATGAAAAACAATAAAAATTTGCTCATTCTAAGGAATATAATGAATTTAATGTAATAGCACGATAAATGTTATGTTGTCAGTAATCTGAAGGAATCAATATGGGAAGAGCGGTTTTTTAATACATGTGACTCAATAAAATGTCGAAAATTGATATTGTGTTTGATTTTTTTACTTTTAAGAAAAGCATTCCGCCTCCTTACGGCTGCTATCACCTTAATTGCCGACACCGGACAATGATTTCAAAAACCCGACTCTTCATTATGAACAACTTTTATTGGGGGACAACCACAAAAATGACGACAAAAAACTTTCTACTGTTTCATATATTATTTAGTTGAATAATATTTAATTGTATGGAACAGCAGATTTTTTCGTGATTTCAAGAATCATCCCATAGTAAAAGTAGTTCACCACGCTGAGTATAATAACCCCTGAAAATTTGGCTACCCTTTGAAAAGTCACCTTGTATATACCACCCACGGACGTCGGTCGTCGATGAAAATCAGCGTCATTGGTGTTGCCAATGACAACAAGCCATTTTTTTGCACATGAGGGACACACACTTCCATGCATTTATTTTTTCTTTTTCTTTTCTTTCATCATTGTTTTATTATAAGTAATATTCTGTTTTTTTTTTTATGTTGTTATGTGTATTGTGATTTCGGTGTCCTGTGTGCAAAGAATAAATTGATTTTCTTTCTTTCTTTTTTCTTTATATGAGGCCTTTCAACGGACTACACTGGGTCAGACCGGTCAGACCGAATTAAATTGGTAAGAAAATCATATGTTTATTTTATTTATATCCGCAAAAAGGCTACTACACCGCACGATTAGCGCAGTGTCTAAGGGCCACTACAGATTGTACATATTTTACAGGGCTCAATAATTATACACGCCTACTTAAATACACCGAAAATTTTCCCAATATTTAAAGCTTACGATAATATGCATAGAATTTTAGTATGCGGATGGAGTTGTTTTTTTAGGGTAGGTGGCATACGACTACGGCTGGATAGCCGTGGTCGTATGCCACCTACCCTAATATATATATATAAATATATATATATATAAATAATATATAAATATTAATACATATTCATAGTGATGTTCAGAGGATTCTGAACATCACTATGAATATGTATTAATATTTTCTTGTTCCCTTTTCAGTAGTCAGGTTTTAGTTTTTGATCTTAATTTTTAATATATTATTATTATAAGCTGTTGCCTATGGTTTCGCCCGCGAATTTATTTATATCAAAATAAAATATAGCCGTGATATAGGCTCAAGAATAGTGTATCTTTTTACTGAAATAATTAATTACAGAATTGGTTCAGTAGCTTTAGAAATTACGCCCTACATACAAACCAACAATACCTCTTTATAATATTAGTATAGTTAAGTAGATTATATAGATATATAGTCAGATATACTATATTATTTTCAATTCAAGATTCAAATTGTAATACGTTGCCCGTTCATATTCAGATATTTCTGATTTATCGCCAGAGGGCTTCATCTTTGCTTGACTAGAACTGAAACAAAATATGAAATTCTCTTGTTCCGTAATTTATGACTCTAGTTTGGCAAAACTTTCCATAACTACGTCAAATTATCGTGTTATGTATCAACTTCCTTTTGAAGATCCTTGTGACAGGCGATTCTCCGAATGTCTCTTTTATAATACTTCTCATAGAAGAAATTACCTAAATAACTTTTTATTCTACGCTAACGCATTACAAATGTAGATCATATATTTTATATACCACGGTTTTAGAATGTTTCTTTTTTTTACCTTTCCCCTCACTAGGATTTCTCCTGTACGGATGGTACAGTTTACAAACATACATGTCTCATGCACACACTCCCCGACGCGGAACAATATCTATAGATCATAGCTATATAATTATTAATACGTGAAGAAAAAGCTTTGAAACCGTTTTTAAGCATATTGCGCGCACGGAGGAGTGTGAAATTTGGCACAGTTAAAGTTTATATGGAAAATGAGTGCCTAAAACTAAAATTACGGTCGAATTTCGACCACTGGGTGACCACTAGTGCAAATAATTGCTCCGTGCGGGGATCGAACCCGCGGCACGTAGCGTAGAAAGCTAATCGCTTAGCCACTGCACCAAACATGCCATCGTGTATTGAAAAGAATGGATTAATTATTTCTCTTACGAAAATATTTGTAAGATTTAAAACGAAAACGGTGGGGCGCATAATATGAACTATTGTGTTTATAAATTTAACAAGTCTTTATTTTAAATAACAAATACCGACTGTTTTGATGCAATATTCATATTGTTTAAGTACCACTGTTTCGCCTTAAACTCAATGACGTATTGCCTTTTATCGATCGTCAAAGTACTATTGACTAATACTTCAACTGAACGTGGATAGGTATGAGTGAACTTACCTTATGACCACTGCCTTGTATATAGAAAACCAATTCTCGTAATTAATTTACACTTTGACTGAAACTTGACAGAACTGAGATTAATTATGAATTAACAAAAAAACGGTATTTTACTCCTCTTAAAGTTCAGTCTGATTTCAGTATGATTTGAATTCAATCTTCTTACAGACTCATTTCAATCTAATTTTTGACGTTTATGTATGGACGAGAATATCAATTTCATTATATGTGTCGGTTCAAAATGTTAGCAGAATTCCGATTTGGATACAATCTACTTTCGACACCATTACAATATAATTTCACATTTGATATTGTGTGTTAGTGTGGGAGAATACAAATTGCAATGACTAGAGAATCCTCTCTTTACCATTTGTGACATTTATGACATTAAATTCTATGATCTCAATTCTCATAATTTAAAAAAAATAAAAAGATGTTCAAAATATAGTTCCGATCTAGTGTAGATCGGAACTACATTTTTAATTAAATGAGAATTGAAATCATAGAATTTATAGTCAGACAAGCGGAATCTACGCTTACATTTTGAGTATAATACATGGCAAAATTAAGAATGGTACAGCCTCCATCCGAAATAAGTTACTCGGTTGTAAAAAGTAATAATTTATTTATTTTTAGCCGTCATTGCTTCCGTGTAAATATTTTAACTTTGCCGGCTTCAACCGACCCAAGAACTTATTTATTTCTAGTTGGTACTTTTTTTTTCAGTGCAGGTGCTGCGATCCAGCAGGGAACGTCAATACCTACCTTAAATAATGAGAACCCATCACGATAATTTTATTACAAAAATTACCTATAATCCAAAGAAGGAACTCAGATCAATAAAATACAGCATTATACACGGTAAGAAAGGTCGATATCTAAGGCATTGTGCTCATGATGCAGGTCGGAGGCACAAAACGGTTGTCCCGCATCAGGGAGACGGCCCAACGATATAACCATTTGTTACGCATTCAATGCTCGCCTTGCCTGGCTATTTATCTTGCAACCATTGACTGGGCGAGTCGTCTATCAATTCTAAGCGTTTCTATCATCGATTAATCAAACGGTAAGTCGGTGTTTAATCTTAGTGTCAGTAGGCTTTGGTGTTGGAAATATTATAATATTGTGAATGGAATATTTGGGAATATATCCTGTATCATCGGGTAAGTCGGGTTCCAATGGAATCGCCTGACCCTTGACCCCTGACCTCTGCAACTCAATGAGATAGAGGTACAAGACTAGCTAGGTAATTGTGATACACGCTCGTGTAATATTGCCATTTTTGTAAGCTACTTCAACAATGAAAAAATTTAATGGAAAATTATTGAAGAGTCTTCTAAAAAAATGGTTAATTTAAAATGTATTTTATTAGTATATTTAATATATTATTTCGAACGGAGTATAGATAGTTTTTCAACATTAGAAATGTTTATTTCGACACCCATCGTAACTAGCTAAGTGGAGCGGTAAATAGTAGAATAGAAGCCGACAAATATCAGGTTCAAATCCGGTCCCCATGTTTTTATTTTTTGTATTTAATACTAATTGATAAAATTTTACATTATTAGAAACATGTATTTTCAAAACATAATTCGAGCACCCCTACAGCACGCGAACGAAGTTGCGGGCACAGCTAGTATTTAATATACATGAAATTTTTGCCAAAAAGGGAATGTAATGGAAATTATTTTTAGGCTAGGCTTATACTTGTAGTATTAGCTTTCTCTAAAACAGGGGTCACAAATAAGTTCCGGTCCATTTTAAGAAATGAAATGACCATCGCGGGCGCACAACATTTTATAGAACAAAATATTTATTAAACAAATGTAATTACGGAAATAACAAAGGTATTTTTTTAAATATCGATGAGTAAAATTACATTTTTTGTTGCGGACTATCTAGACCGGTGTTTGTAATAGCATCCTTGCAAGTCCCATTTCGGTAGCTGCCAGGATGCTATATAGGCTTGTGAAATTGGGAAGCACACGTAGAGGTCATTTAGGTTAATTTAAGTATTGTTTTTGTTTGTGTTTTTTATAACTTTGTTGCCACGACGAGGGTGGCATAATCTGTTTAGATTAAACCCTCTTAAAAAAAATAAGAACTAAAAAAAAAAAGAAACTTTCTGGCAAGTCTGGAAAATCTGGCCGTTTTCGAATTGACGTCAATAAAGATAATGCGGGGTATACATTTTTATTATATTACGTACTCTGTAGTACAAGTTGCTGTGTTCTCGCCGTCCGCACAAAATGGGTGGCGGTCCGGATGCGAACCGCGGTCCGCCATTTGGCGACCCCTGCTCTAAATACTATTGCAACATCCGATTGGGTACGCTGTTGATATCTATATTTATAAAAACAACTTTGTACACAGTGTCTGTAATAAATATCTATGTCTTTGTCTTGCGAATATAATAAAAATTTAACTTATCACAGAAAGGAGTAATCTATTACCGACTAAAAACGGTTGAAACGGTTGTCCTCCTAACACCATAACTAGGTTTTCTAAGAAAAATATCTTAAAGAAAACAATAAGGATCTCATCACGCTGATTGGAAATCAAGACTAGCCGTAACTAGATTTTTTATGAAAAATATGTTATAGAAAATATTAAAGATATTCTGTCTTCTGCCCAAAAGTGGGACGTAATATAATTCAGCTCATTACTGATCCACTCTTGGACGCGCAGCTCTTCTCAGAGTGAGTCAATAGGATAGGAGGGGCTAAATTGTTTAGTAAAATCCATTTTAAACTATCTACTTTTGTAATTCGGTCAAAAATCGATCGCGTACCTCACCTCTAATGCAATCGCGTGTAGTCGTAACTTTGCTACGGCGTAGCAATTCCGCTACAGTCGTAGCGCATCAACGTGAAGGTAGGAATTTGAATACTGAAATCGAAATAATGTCACGAATCATAACATGCTGTCATAATTCCTATGAATTTGTAAGCAATTCGATAAATGCTGCTATTCAATTCAAAATATTTATTTCGGACTATACATCTATAGAAGTTGGTTAGTTACAAGATACTTATGAGCTATGTTAGTAATAAATATAATACAATAAAACAACAAAGTCCCCATCCTTCGACATCGAGTACACATGTGTGTGTGAAGTGTGTATGGTGGAAATATAAGTAAGCAATACACAGCTTCCAGAAGAATAAAGTTTATTAAGATAGTCACAGTTATTGCGAAGATAGAAAGAAGGCGAAATAAGAAGTGAAGTATAGATAGGCACAGATGACGAGCCGCCGGCGCAGCGCCCGTCCGACCGGTTTTGCATTCCACACATCGTCACAATAAGTATCTAATATGAAAGTGGTACGTTTGTCCTAAGTACATAATATTTATTTTGTGTTATATAAAATTATTTATGTATTTATTATGACACCCTAGTTTACGATGTATATGTATAGACATAATTACATCTATATATTTATGTATTTATATATATACAACCTGTAACAGAATAAACGCAAGACCTGAAAGTTGTTTGTTCAGAATCGGCTTCTGAATCGATTTCCATCATAATTTATAGATGTTAATTTTTCCCTAAAAAATCTTTTATTTATCTTAAATTAGAACCACCGCGTCGTAACAAGTTAATAAAATCTTTGCTTTAAGAAAATTTAAGCCTTATTCCAAAGTAATAAAGCCTTCTTGAATGCACGAGCGAATTTGTAGTTCGTTCATAGATATCCATACACACACGTAAATAATATCAATGCATTTTACATTTGAGGTAGTGTGCATTAAATAAAATAGTTAATTTAAGGAAATTTAACCCTTATTACCAACCAATAAGGCTTATTTAAATGCACGACAGAATTTGTAGTTCGCATTTCACAAAGTTTTTCAAAATGTTTTTTGCAATAGTAAGAATAATGTGAAAGAGCGAGATGCATTCTTCTTCTTCTTCTTCGTTCGATATGGCAATTGAGCCGATGTCGATTTACCAGCTACCCCTTTGACGTTTGACATGTTTGACATGTTTCAGTGGTTGTGTTTCGTTGTTGTTGTCACATTTTATTGTTTACGCGCGCGATGGCTTTCCGTTATACCAATATCCAGTACACGGAGATGGTGAGGACACTGGCTCGTTGTGACGATAATGTCGAGTTAGCTTGTCGAGTGATGAATGAACGATATGGCACCAGAGTGAGCGCCAGGACGATGCTAAGTGCAACTCAGCGTCTGAGGGACTCCGGGACGTTTCGTCCTAACACGGCCTTGGATAGAGGGACAAATGTGCGCAGTACTCGTTTGCAAGCAAACATTCTCGATTATTTCGACGAGCATCCAGAGAGTAGCACGAGAGAGGCAGCGCCATTGTTCGACTGCAGTCACATGTACGTGTGGCGAACATTACATGCTGATGGAGAACACCCGTTCCACCTACGACGTTGTCAGGAGCTAACGCCGAGCGACTACTTGCCACGTCTAGAGTTTTGTAGATGGGTGTTGGAGAACTGGCAACAAAATATTATTTGGACTGACGAGAGTACATTCACTCGTGTTGGGATGTACAACCAACATAATCAACATTTGTGGAGGCACGAGAATCCACATGCATGCCGTGTGGATTCATTCCAGCACAGATTCTCTGTAAACGTGTGGGCGGGCGTCATCGGTACACACGTACTCGGCCCCGTTTTTCTACCGAGGTTGACTGGAGATACCTACCTACAGTTCTTGCAGGAGACATTGCCGGTGTTATTAGACGACGTCCCTCTCGTACTTTTACGACAAGTCTTTTACCAACACGATGGTGCTCCCGCGCATTTCACGTGGACCGTTCGACGGCATCTTGATGCGGAATATGGCACGCGTTGGATTGGTCGTGGGGGACCTGTACAGTGGCCTCCCAGATCGGCTGACCTAACGCCGTTAGACTTTTATTTGTGGGGTCGAATAAAATCCCTTGTGTATGTAAACGAGGCAACAAGTGTCGATGATCTCAAACAAAAAATCGAACACGCATTTGTGATAGTGAAAAATGACACTGAGGTTCTTAGCAAACTAAAATTAAATTTAAGAAAGCGTGCTACAAAGTGCATCGAACAAGGCGGTGGTCATTTTGAAAGTTTAATGAAAATGGGACGAAGAAGTAGTGTAAATTAGTGTAAATTCTGTAAGTACCTATTAATACGATTTTATTTTAATTACCTACTGTAAATATTATGATTCAAATCTTTTAAACACGCACTTTGAATATTTTTTACACGTAATAAACGGTAAACACGACTTATCAGGGTTTAGAGGGTAATGTCGCGAAAGTTACGCGTCTGAGATAAAAAAGTTCTGCGTTCCCCGGTGTCCGATGATAGTACCTACCTACACGTGTCGGCGCGGCGGCCGGCCGCGCGCGGCTGGGGGCGCGCGGTTGGCGGCGCGGGCGCCGCCGCCCGGGTGCTCCGCCCTACTTTACTGATACATCACAGTCGGGCAAAATGTCGCTTGGTTTAAAAATACATCCCCGTTACTAAGCCTAATATCTTAGATTCGTATTGCTAATGTAGATTATTTAATACAATCGTAAAATTAAATTAAATTATTCAAAACCGCCAGTCCAAAGCCTGTGAAAGTGTGATGGAAAGATGGAATCATAATTTTCGGTCATTGAACTGACGTACCTAGTGACTACACTTGCAGTGCTTAGCCAGCTGATGGCGGGCGAACTGATGTGCGCTGGTGTGCGCTCGCCGCTATAAACATTGCTATGAGTGTGTGCGTAGAGAATAGTAGGCTCAAACGTTTTACGTTTAGTCAGGACAACTATTTTATATTATGTGATTTGGTTTGGTTTAACTAAATTAAATTACAGATGTTATTTTAGTTTTATAATTTAATATTCTAATTGGCGTGTCTGAGGTCTTGCGTTTATTCCGTTACATGTTGTATAATTATATATTTATATACATATTATTTATATGTTAAGTACCTCTTAAGTAAATAATAAGGTAGCTACGCTACATGTGCACCCAATGCCGAAGGATAGGGCTATCCGGCTTTTCGCTTAATGTCTTCAGGATGGTGTTGGCGCCTCCCCTCATCCTACTCATTACAGAGGCATATTTCTTACGCATTCTAGAGTATAAGTCGTCTGTTCGAGCACGCGCAAACATATCCGACGCACTACAGTAGCGGGGGAGGCCCAACATCACCCTGAAGGCATTGTACTGTACACGTAGGGCATTATAGGTCCGCTTCGTATATTTTACCCACAGACTGCTGGTATAAAAAGATTGGCAGTAGGCCTTAAACAGTGTGATTTTAACACTACCTGCTATGCTATGTTATGGATAATCTTAATTGACCAAAATTATTCGATATTTTAGGATATCGATAAGGACCAAACGGCGAAGATATATTTTGTGCTTAGTTGCAATTCTAGTTTTGATATAAATACAGTTTTTACCTTACCCTTTTTTAATACAGTTTTTATCTTTCTTTGAAAACTCAGAAGTATTGAGTTAGGTATAATTGTAAATGTAAGATAGATAGGTATTATTAAAATGTAGATATTGATCATTTTCAAAATAAATTTAATTGTATGGCGTGGTGTAGTAACATTGATGCTATAATTATTATAGATCAATGACAATCTCATTATACACAATGCATTATATTTTTAGACTATTTTCAATACATCAGAAAGCGACTATATATTATGATCGATAGTTCGGTTAAAATTTCTTAGTAAGCACTACGTCTTGTACTGCATTTGTCGTATATCTGATTATCGTTTCAGCTAAAATGGATTTTATAAATGTGTTCAAATCAAAATTTAACTCAGTGCTCGCATTACACGCAATAATGTTCTTTAGACTGATATTTGGGCTTTACTATAAATTGAGTACATCAACTATAATTTGCGTGTTGGCAAAATTGTACTGTAGTATTATCCTTTTCTTTAGTTTAGTACTGTGTTACTTTTTAATGAATACAGATTCATTTAGGGTTTTTTATGCGCTTATTGTGTTAGTAGAATCAATTGTATGCATTTTGATATCGTTAATCACTGAAGAAGACTACGTCATGAAGTTTTCTACAAAATTGCGCGCTCAAACTGTTTCTTCTTTTCAAATGACACGAAATAGTTATGCACCTTATCTTGCAATTTTACTAATTTTTGTTGGGAAATGTGTTTGTTTTCTATTATCCCCTTTTATAGCCGATACATTAAATTACATCCTCTTTAATGGTATATATATGGCGTGTGCTGCTAGCTATCTGACATCAATATACATATCAGATGGATATCGACAAAGTATAAGTATTCTAAGAAAAATATTGAACAACAAATTTAAAGACACGAATCTTACTGATGATGAGATGCTCGAGTCCGTTCGAATGTTTATTAATACTTATAAGAATTTGTCAGATATTTTGGCCTCAACGAGGATGACCTTCAGAATAAAGGTATATTTTTTTTTTCACTATAGTCTTTTTGCATTATTTTGGTTCATTTTCTGATAATACCTTATCAATTAGGTATAGTACAACAGAACTAAGATCTCGCATGGATAAAATTCGTAAATCCAATCAATTACGAACTGCGCGCGTCTTCAAGACCACGAATGTTTATTAGTACTGCAGTAGAACATGATCTTTACGCTGACGCAATAAGTTGTACAATTATTTAAACGAGCGACTGCCATTGGTTTTTCAATGAGGTACATCGATGTTACTTCTTAGTTGTGTCGTACTATATCACTTTTAGCTGAAAAAGCGATGGATTATGATGATAAAATATAGAGAAAATATTATTTTTTTCAGATGATTTTCGGCTTGTCTTTTGGCTTTGTAAGGATTATTTTCGTAGTTTACTCGATTATTTCTGACAACGATATGGTAAGATTTTGTGATCATATTTTACTTTATTTTGCAACAAGCCAGCATCATAGAAAAACCCTTAATTAAAATTACGTTAATCAATATGGAAGACATTTTTAACGAGCACGAAATAAATATATCCACTGTCTAACACCGAAGGTTTTAATCAGATCTTCACCACATTTTAACGGAACCACTTCGGCGGAATATTCTTTCAAACAAGAAGAACCATTAAAAACGGTTCACAATTGGTGACAAAATCGCTGAACAAACATACAAAAAAATACCATACTGACGAAATTTCTCATTTCGTCAGTATGGTATTTTTTGTATGTCTTGTCCATTTTAGAAGTCGGATATGAATATTCGGATATGGAATATTCAGTTAGTGTCATGTACTCTCGTATCTGCGGGTCTACCGCGTAACTAAAATTGTAATGAAAATCGACATCGGTATTAAACTTCGATACGAACGCGAGAGCCTTAACTTTGAGCTTACTTGTAAAAAAATTACCTATCATATATAGTTGGGACTCCTATCTTCATGATCGGTAAAAAAAATACAAGTTAGCTCAAAGTTTAGGCTGCCACGATCGTATTGAAGTTTAATACCGATGTCGATGTTCATTACAAATTTTAGTAACGCGGCAGATCTGCTGTATATGGTGTCAACATTACGACAATAAATGAATTCACGTATCACGTTCTGAAGCCGTGCACAAAAAATCAACGATTTTCACGCATATAATTTTTGCATAATATTTCACTCTACTCTCATTCGTCTAGGTGCAGGGACATCAAAGTAGACACTTATGTCATCTTTATCTATTCTTTACGTGTAAATAAAGATTATTTTGGTAAGAAAAAGTCGGAGACTTTTCAAATTTATCATCAAATGAGTCCTCCCAGTCCAGGCAGGGCGGGAGGGACTGTCAGACTTGTACTGACTAAAATCTACGGTGTTCCTTCAATAGCCCTTTACGTTCCGGGGTCACGGTAATGAGATAAGTCCCGCGACCCCGGCGTATTTATGTTTATCAGTAAAAATAAATACTGGGCATTACTAAATATACCAAATTACTAATTTAAGAACGGGATCAAGTGAGGGGTTAAAATGAACACAGGAACTGTGAAACTAAAACGAAGATTAATTTTGCTTAGCCCCCTAGACGAATAGGGTGATGATTTATATTACATATTTTGACCGGACCTATGAATATATAATATAACGATTTTATTATAAGTATAGATAAGACAATATTTCATTAAGATTCGGCTCTTAATAATGAAGTGGTAGCTCATAATAGTACACAGGCATGATGCACTTTAGCTCACCCCCCTTAGATAATAGCGTGATAATTTATAGCCTATATTATGTTGACCAGCCCTTTGACAGATATTACTGCAAAATTTCAACTAAATCTGTCCGGTAGTATAGGCGTGAAGCTCGGACATATAAACAGACAAACGGATATACAGACAAACAGACAAAAATTCTAAAAACATCTGATTTGGCTTCAGTATCGTTCCTAGTACACGCAGCAATCATTTTTTTTTGAAAAATATTCAGTGTACAATTTTCGCCTCGTTACGATTTTATTATAAGTAGTATAGATTTTATTATAAGTATAGATATTTGAACGTTACAAATTAAATTATTATATAGAACTCGACCTACAGTAGTTAGTAAAAAGTAAAAATCGCTTATAAAAATATTGGAAATTAAAAACTCGCCTATAAATTACTACTAATGCCATCTAGGTATAAACAGACGAATTAAAATACATGAGGCTAAAGAATAAATGAAAAAGTACGTTTAAAAAAATGCGAAATGATTTCTATTGTATATAAAATGTTAATCGGATCTATTAACTACAATCATCCAATATTTCAAATGGATTCGTCATATAGGTAGCGACAAATAATTGTACACAGACATATTGGTTTATTGCTCACCCCCCTTTGACAATAGCGTAATAATTTGTACCCTATATGTTGACCAGGCCATTAACGGATTTTACTTTTAAATTTCATGACGATCTGTTCGGCGGTTTGGTCGTGAAGCTCGGACAGAGATACAGACAAACAGACAAAAATTCTAAAAACTATATTTTTGGCATCAGTGTCGAATATAGAGCACGTGCCTTTTTTTTTTCAAGATATATTCAATGTACATTTTTCGCTTCGTTACGATTTTATTATAAGTATAGATGAAATGAAAATGAAAAAATTAAACAATGAAATGTGCTGAAAATAATAAAGAAATAGGTAATAATTATATTATTCTATTCACTGAGAAATTGGTAGCCGACAGATTATTCTAGTCATCCTCAAGTCAATGAATTTTCAGCTGCCGTGCATCAGGCAAAAGGCTATGTTGTAAAAAGAATGTTCTATGAACTTAATTTGCTGTTCTCCAGAATGCAAACGATGTTAGCCCTTATCAATTTGCAATGGTAGCAATAAACAGCAAACACACGTTATTATATTACTGCCAATATGGCTTTGAAATTCCTAATTACCTATTATTATTTATTTATTTATACTTTATGCACTAAGTTCAGAGGCGGACTTAATGCCGTAGGCATTTTCTACCAATCAACCTAAGGGTGATGCAGAGAAAAAAGTATGGTAGGTGCACGGACAAGATAATTATACTAAAAAAGTAAATTATGCATAGTTACTTATAACTATTTATACATAAATTTTTATATAATATACACTACGTATTATATATACACTATCTATACTTATAATAAAATTGTAACGAAGCGAAAAATGTACATTGAATATATCTTGAAAAAAAAAAAAGGCACGTGCTCTATATTCGACACTGATGCCAAAAATATAGTTTTTAGAATTTTTGTCTGTTTGTCTGTTTGTCTGTTTGTCTGTTTGTCTGTTTGTCTGTATCTCTGTCCGAGCTTCACGGCCAAACCGCCGAACAGATCGTCATGAAATTTAAAAGTAAAATCTGTTAATGGCCTGGTCAACATATAGGATACAAATTATTACGCTATTGTCAAAGGGGGGTGAGCAATAAACCAATATGTCTGTGTACAATTATTAGTCGCTACCTATATGACGAATCCATTTGAAATATTGGATGATTGTAGTTAATAGATCCGATTAACATTTTATATACAATAGAAATCATTTCGCATTTTTTTAAACGTACTTTTTCATTTATTCTTTAGCCTTATGTATTTTAATTCGTCTGTTTATACCTAGATGGCATTAGTAGTAATTTATAGGCGAGTTTTTAATTTCCAATATTTTTATAAGCGATTTTCTTATTGATACGGCATCCAAACTCCTGTAGGCCGAGTTCTATATAATAATTTAATTTGTAACGTTCAAATATCTATACTTATAATAAAATCTATACTACTTATAATAAAATCGTACCGAGGCGAAAACTGTACATTGAATATTTTTCAAAAAAAATGAATGCTGCGTATACCAGGAACGATACTGAAGCCAAATCAGATGTTTTTAGAATTTTTGTCTGTTTGTCTGTATATCCGTTTGTCTGTTTATATGTCCGAGCTTCACGCCTATACTACTGGACAGATTTAGTTGAAATTTTGCAGTAATATTTGTCAAAGGGCTGGTCAACATAAAGGCTATAAATTATCACGCTATTATCTAAGGGGGGTGAGCTAAAGTGCATTATGCCTGTGTACTATTATGAGCAACCACTTCATTATTAAGAGCCGAATCTTAATGAAATATTGTCTTATTATAATTCATAGGTCCGGTCAAAATATGTAATATAAATCATCACCCTATTCGTCTAGGGGGCTAAGCAAAATTAATCTTCGTTTTAGTTTCACAGTTCCTGTGTTCATTTTAACTCCTCACTTGATCCCGTTCTTAAATTAGTAATTTGGTATATTTAGTAATGCCCAGTATTTTTCTTTACTGATAAACGTTCTTTCTTTGGCATCTTACTTTAAGGTACGTATTTCACTGACTGCTATGTTCCAAAAGGTGAAGCGTGATGAAAGCATACGACATAATACCTTACCCACGAGATAATTACTTTTTTAAATGCGCTACCAGATATTTCGACGTAACTTTGATTTCATTATTATTTTATTTCATTTTTCTGAAACTAGATGGCGATAATAGACTTTTTAACCAAGACCGAGTTTTTGTATTTCAGGTAAATATTGAGATAAGATCATTATTAAGACTTTATTAGGATTGGGTAGAAATTTTTTTTATCCATAGAAGTTATTGGAAACCTGTAGGATGGGCTTTTCGGAATCTAATAGGTAATTATGAATTTCAAAGCCTTATTGGCAGTACTATAATGACGTGTGCTTGCTGTTTACTGTTACCATTGCAAATTGATAAGGGCTAACATCGTTTGCATTCTGGAGAACAGCAAATTAGGTTCATAGAACATTCTTTTTACAACATAGCCTTTTGCCTGATACACGGCAGCTGAAAATTCATTGACTTGAGGATGACTAGAATAATCTGTCGGCTACCAATTTCTCACTGAAAATAATAAAATAATTATTACCTTATGTTTCTTTAAATTTGTCTTCAGTCTCCCTAGATAGCGTTGGGACCGAATTATTTGTTCTTTTAATTGGGTTTATGTGTTTACAAAAATGTAAAGTTTATAATTTGGATGTTATCTCCAAGTATTTTAAATAGCTACTATTGTTAGATTCAAGACGATAAAATCATTACGAGGGGCAGTAACGGTTACCGAATTTTCACCGACTACGTCGTTGTCGTTGTTAGTCGTTAGTAGAGTGTAGGCAAAATAAAGGTATCGCTAGATAACCTGCTTTGTATTTATGGGATGAATACAGATTTAGTTGAAATTTTGCAGTAATATTTGTCAAAGGGCTGGTCAACATAAAGGCTATAAATTATCACGCTATTATCTAAGGGGGGTGAGCTAAAGTGCATTATGCCTGTGTACTATTATGAGCAACCACTTCATTATTAAGAGCCGAATCTTAATGAAATATTGTCTTATTATAATTCATAGGTCCGGTCAAAATATGTAATATAAATCATCACCCTATTCGTCTAGGGGGCTAAGCAAAATTAATCTTCGTTTTAGTTTCACAGTTCCTGTGTTCATTTTAACTCCTCACTTGATCCCGTTCTTAAATTAGTAATTTGGTATATTTAGTAATGCCCAGTATTTTTCTTTACTGATAAACGTTCTTTCTTTGGCATCTTACTTTAAGGTACGTATTTCACTGACTGCTATGTTCCAAAAGGTGAAGCGTGATGAAAGCATACGACATAATACCTTACCCACGAGATAATTACTTTTTTAAATGCGCTACCAGATATTTCGACGTAACTTTGATTTCATTATTATTTTATTTCATTTTTCTGAAACTAGATGGCGTTAATAGACTTTTTAACCAAGACCGAGTTTTTGTATTTCAGGTAAATATTGAGATAAGATCATTATTAAGACTTTATTAGGATTGGGTAGAAATTTTTTTTATCCATAGAAGTTATTGGAAACCTGTAGGATGGGCTTTTCGGAATCTAATAGGTAATTATGAATTTCAAAGCCTTATTGGCAGTACTATAATGACGTGTGCTTGCTGTTTACTGTTACCATTGCAAATTGATAAGGGCTAACATCGTTTGCATTCTGGAGAACAGCAAATTAGGTTCATAGAACATTCTTTTTACAACATAGCCTTTTGCCTGATACACGGCAGCTGAAAATTCATTGACTTGAGGATGACTAGAATAATCTGTCGGCTACCAATTTCTCACTGAAAATAATAAAATAATTATTACCTTATGTTTCTTTAAATTTGTCTTCAGTCTCCCTAGATAGCGTTGGGACCGAATTATTTGTTCTTTTAATTGGGTTTATGTGTTTACAAAAATGTAAAGTTTATAATTTGGATGTTATCTCCAAGTATTTTAAATAGCTACTATTGTTAGATTCAAGACGATAAAATCATTACGAGGGGCAGTAACGGTTACCGAATTTTCACCGACTACGTCGTTGTCGTTGTTAGTCGTTAGTAGAGTGTAGGCAAAATAAAGGTATCGCTAGATAACCTGCTTTGTATTTATGGGATGAAAGTATGAGAGCCACCAAAAAAAAAAAAGAAGTTACCCCACCTCGGGAACACAGGGATCGAGGACTTATAGTAAACATATTTCATCGCACTATCACTCATAGGAGTCGAGCAATGTAATAATGTATTTTGATGCATAATAAATATTGCAAATATTAATTTTGTGTATAATGTATGATGGTTATGAAATGTAAGAATTTAACAATTTGGATAGGACTTTCACAGTAGCGCTACTAAGGGGTCGACTTTTTAACATAAATATGTATCATCACGCTACGCTACGCTCACAGGAACTGAACAGGGTAACATTTGTTTTTTGTACACATGGCTACTATCAAGCTATACATTTCCAGTAAAAGCTGACCACGTATTGTATAGGCTTCCCTTACAATAAGAGGTCAGCTTATTATACTGAAAATTTATAGCTCAATATGTATCCGTGGGTACTAAGGTCGATAGTTAAGAAATTTGTGATTTAAACGAGTTTATTTAACATTTTCGGTAAAAAACCATCACGGAAAATTACTATACATATGAAGGAAACTAGGTATTTTTTCAACATTAGAAATGTTTATTTCGATACCCATCGTAACTAGCTAAGTGGAACGGTAAATAGTAGAATAGAAGCCGACAAATATCAGGTTCAAATCCGGTCCCCGCGTTGTAACTGTTTTTATTTAATACTAATTGATACAATTTTATATTATTAGAAACATGTATTTTCAAAACATAATTCGAGCACCCCTACACCACGCGAACGAAGTCGCGGGCACAGCTAGTTATACATAAATAAATATATATATAATTATATATACATAAATATACTATAAGTAGTAAGAAAAATTCAATTCATTCAATTCGATTCCAAAAAGCCCATCCTATAGGTTTCCGACAACTTCTATTGATAAAAAAAATCTACCCAATCCTAATAAAGTCTTAATAATTATCTTATCTCAATATTTCCTAGAAATAGAAAATCTCGGTCTTATTTAAAAAGTATATTAATGCCATCTTGTTTCAGAAAAATGTAATAAAAAATAATGAAATAGCGCTTCGTTACGATTTTATTATAAGTATATAGATTACGCTCTCACTATCTTCAAATTTGTACAATTTTGAAGACTTTGGGGGATATATAATGAACTAAAAGATATTAGAATTGGATTGAAATTCAAAGTCAATGATTTATATTTCAACTCAACTATAGCAAGCACTTTTAAAAGGGTATGATTCTAGGTGCACGGTTCCAAGTGGGTTAGTTCCATAGAGAAGATATCGACAAGAAACTCCATGGTTACTCTTTAAATAATCTAATAGATTATAGGGGCATGGATCTAAAATAAATTTAAACAAAAAAAATAGACCTTGACACAACACAGAACATCAGACATTATTATAATATTGTTACAGTCCACGAGCATTGTATTACATTGGAGTGTAGAAATAGGATTCCAATTATTACTCGTCTGTATGCCAGCAATATTAATGGAATTGGTTCTAAATGACTTGGATGCTATCAAAGTAATTTTTTTGGATCAACTATTGGAGAACAAAGGTATTTGCATAAACATTTACGTAGCAACACATGGACAAAGGTCCATAGGTCAGCATTCAAAAATTAAAAATATTCTGAACCGAATGTGGACTAAAACAGGAAAATGTAACGGTGCGGAGCAGTTGCAGCTTCGTATGGTGAAAAATTGTTGCAAGCTAAATTAGGCATTGTGATGATGAAATAAGATTTAAATTAGTTTGTTGGTATTTCTAAACTTAAAATTATTTAAAATTCCTACATTTTTTTCGTGAATTTTGTGCTAGACAATTGTCCATCCATGTGTTTATACGTCAATGTGCAGAAATATTTATTTTTATTCTTATCTATAAACCACTATCGCTACTATAATACCCCTACACACCGTAACCTATGGACGCTTGTAACACCAGAGATATCACTCGCGCGTTGCCGACGCTTTCCCAAGGAGCACTGGCGACCTTGCTCACCGTTAGGAATATAACACAGCAAAAGAGCAGTGTTATTTGGCTGTGATATTCTGCAAGGTGGAGGAACTTCCCAAGTCAGGCAGCTCCAATTTTGAGCGGGAAGGCCGGGCCTTTGGTATTATTTAATACTTTTTTAGTGTCTTTTTGCCTCTGTGGAATGCACACCACGGGATTATTGTTATACTTTTTCAATCTCAGTCCAATTTAGTATGTTTATATTTACAGGAAGACACCTCCAATCTGTTCTACGCGATGCCGTGGACTACATTGATGTGTGTTCATCAAAATTTTCGCTTTGGAACGGAATACCTATGGATATTAATATAGTTTTATGTCTTATAACCTTGTGTTCCTCTTATGTCATTGCTATTTTGCAATTCACGTACTAGGTTGCAATAATGTGCTTATTACAAACGATTTATGTGAAATTTAGATTCTTAGAACTGGTGTGATTTACTCGATAAGCCACTTCTAAATTCTTTGCTGCTTCATTTTGTATACAACGTGTATCAGAAATGCGTAATTATATTTAAAGGGGTGGATCAGATCATCAAACTAAATAACTTTCTCTATGGGACCAACATCATAAACGCGAAGAAATTATCAGCTGTATAAATGTCTCGCTGATAGTGGCGTTGTGTGTCGGATCGTTGAGTTCCCTTCATAATGGTTGAGCATAGCGACGCTGGCGGTTGCCTCATGCTCGTGAACTTGTGACGTCTATCTGGACTGGTCAGCTTGTAACTGCTATGGCGTTGTTATTTAGAAGCAAAACATTATCATCCTATTCTTATTTTTATCCACATTACATTTTTCTCGCAACTATTACTACAACATTGTAGTAATCACGATTGTAATCTATTATTTTAATAGAGTTTCCATGGAGTTTCTTGCCGGTTCTTCTCCATAGGATCTACTTTTTGGAACCGTGCACCTAGAGTCTCGATATTTCATAAGTGCTTGTATTTGGTTTACATGAAATAAATATTTTATTTATTGTATTCTATTTTAATTCTATACTATTTTAATGCCTATTTGGCGCAGACATGAGACACGCATGATCTTAAATCTGTACTTTTATTTATTTATTATTTATGTGCACACAAACACATGACAAAGAAATGAAGTATAGATGACTAGGTGCAAAGGTGTGCAGGTGCATTTATGTTTTTATATAATTTCAAGATGTTGTCTCATGCCTCTGTGACAAATAAAAATTTCCCTCTTTCTTTCTACTTTATCAGTTCTAGGATAAGTTAATCGATGTAATTTTGAGTAAATAAATGTTGATTGGAGTGTCTTTGTGTTATGATGATTATTTTATCACTACCCACAATGCGTTTGTTTAAAGTCACGAAACTATTTACCGACTGACACGGCAATTATGAACATTAACCATGCACTTGAGTTACACAGGTTATCGTTGAAAATCTGGCAATCTGACTAACATAAGTCACCCGAGAGGTCGAAATAACTCGCCATGTCACTCACCCGTGAGATTAATCTAACTCGCCAAGTCAGTCACCCGTGCGGTCTATTTCAGACTGTTTATTCGTAATGATCATGAGAAGGCTGTAGCCACAGTAAACATTAACAATCTTAACGAACAAGTAGTGGCAAGTATACAACCATCGTAACAGCTGTTCGCTAGCTACATATTACTTCGGCAGATACAAATATTTATTCGCCGTCTATGAATAGATAAGCCTCAGAAACAAAAAATGTTGGGACTGAAGGAGTTCGGGTTTATGATTTACGTAATCGTGAGGACCGAGTGTTTGAATTTTGGGGTTTATTGTATTTGTGAAGCAAATAAATTGAAATGAGGAGAAAGTGTTACTAAATCATATTCCATTAAAACTACAGTACAATACAATATAATTAAAAATACAATACAATATACAATATAATAAATAGAAAAAAATGTACAAAGGGCGGCTTTATCGCACTTGGCGATTTCTGCCAGACAACCTTTGGATGGATATATTTGCAGGTTAAAAGAGAGGGATAGTTCGTGGTGTAATAATAATCAGGTATATATTTTATTCCATTAAATACTTTAGAAAATAGAATACTTAATATAATATCAACATTTATAACTACAATAAATGAGATACAATATGATATAACTACTTGTATATCTAAATAGTAAACAATACTTTAAATGGCTTTTAATGGTTTTTTTTAATGGCTTTTCACGGTTGGCGCAGTGGCTAAGCGATTAGCCTTCTACGCTACGTGCCGCGGGTTCGATCCCCGCACGGAACAGGTATTTGTATGATCTACAGATAGTTGTTTCGGGTCTGGGTGGTGTGTGCATGTGACATGTATGTTTGTAAACTGTACCCTCGATACAGGAGAAAACCTAGTGAGGGGCAACGTGTTTAAAAAAAAAAAAAAATGTATAAAATTCATAATTATTGTAATTGATAACATCACGATGATAGAAAATATTTCTTGACAAACGATTTAAAGACAGTTAGTGATTGAGCACTTCTTACTGCCACTAGCAACGCATCCCACAGGCGAACAGCCTGAACTGTGGCTGATTTGCCATCTAGGCTTTAAACTTGAAAATGTCGATATCATTACTAATTCAAAATTTTAAGATGACATGTTTCTGATTGGAAATTCTAAGTGATTTCACCTGAGGACGAAAGCCTAATACAAATTGTAAATGTAAGATTGTTATATGTATTGATCTTTTTTAAAATAAATTTAATTGTATGGAGTGGATGGAGAACGATCAAGCTATAATTATTATCTATCAACAACAATCTCATATACACAATGCATTTTATTTTTAGACCATTTTCAATACATCAGAAAGCGACGATATGATCGATAGTTCGGTTAAAATTTCTTAGTACGTTCTACGTCTTGTACTGCATTTGTCGTATATCTGATTATCGTTTCAGCTAAAATGGATATTATAAATGTGTTCAAATCAAAATTTAACTCAGTGCTCGCATTACACGCAATAATGTTCTTTAGACTGATATTTGGGCTTTACTACAAATTGAGTACATCAACTATAATTTGCGTGTTGGCAAAATTGTACTGTAGTATTATGCTTTTCTTTAGTTTAGTACTGTGTTACATTTTCATGAATGCAAATTCATTTGAGGTTTATTATGCGCTTATTGTGTTAATAGAATCAATTGTATGTATTTTGATATCGTTAATCACTGAAGAAAACTACGTCATGAAGTTTTCTACGAAATTGCGCGCTCAAACTGTTTCTTCTTTTCAAATGACACAAAATAGCTATGTACCTTATCTTGCAATTTTAATCATTGTTGTTGAAAGATTTGTCAATTTTTTACTATCCACTGTTATAACAGTAACATTAGGTTTTATCCTCTTTAATCTTTCATATATGGCATGTGCTACTAGCTATCTGACATCAATATACATATCAGATGGATATCGACAAAGTATAAGTATTCTAAGAAAAATATTGAACGACAAATTTAAAGACACGGATCTTACTGATGATGAGATGCTCGAGTCCGTTCGAATGTTTATTAATACTTACAAGAATTTATCACATATTTTGGCCTCAACGAGGACGAACTTCAGAATAAAGGTATTTTTTTTTTCTCTTTAAATTTTTGCATTATTTTGGTAAGTTTGCTGATATCTTATCAATAAGTATAAATATACTTATAGTACAACACAACTAAGAAGTAGTATTGATAAACTTCTGAATTGCACACGTCTTCAAGACCACGAATGTTTATTAGTACTTCAGTAAAACGTCGTGATCTTTACGCTGATGCAATAAGTTGTACAACTATTTAAACGAGCGACTCCCGTTGGTTGTTCGATCAGGTACATCGATGTTACTTCTTTGTTATGTCGTAATATATCATTTGAGCTGAAAAAGCGATGGATTATAATTTTATAATATAGAGAAAATATCTCTTATTCTCTCTTATTATTTCTTTTTATGATATGGGAAGCAAACAAACCTGTGCGAACCATATCACTGATTAAGGACCATGTTCGTCGACGAAATTCAACAGTCTTTTAAATGTAATAAATGTATAAATTTAAATATTATTAATGTTTTCAGATGGTTTTCGGCTTGTCTTGCAGCTTTCTAAGGATAATTTATGTAGTTTACTACATTATTTCGGACAGCGCTTTGGTAAGGTATTTTGATGATATTTTACTATATTTTGCAATAAGTCAGCATAAATAAAAAAAAAATGTTACGTGTATCAAAATGGCTGACATTTTAATTGTAATGAGCATCAAATAAAACTCAATCACGCAGCTCTTGAAAATTTATGTAGACACGTAGACTTAGACTGTATAAGCGTTCCATTGTCTATTACCGAAGGTCTTAATCAGATTTGCTGAACAAACATATAAAAATACCATATTGAGGACATGAGAACCTTGTCCTTTTTTGAAGTCGGTTAAATATTCAGTTGGTGTCATGTACTCTCATCAACATCATACATCATGAAAATTTTCATTACAACTAAACTATTTTGACGGTGAATAGTTGGCCGTGTGCAAGAATCCTTACCCTTGAAAATAATTATTATTATACCATCTTCAAATTTGTACAATTTTGAAGAGATTAGGGGATATTTATTGAACTAAAAGATATTGGAATTGGATTGACATTCAAAGTCAAGGGATTTTTTTCGAATCAACTTTTGCAAGCACTTTTAAAACGTCGTGATTCTACGTGGGTTGGTCCCATAAGGGTTTCGAATACCGGTATTAATACCATCAAGAATATTTTCAATACCGGGATCCCGGTATTAACCTCAAACTTTTTACATAATATTTTTTTTATAAAATTGGTACCTACCTAGGTAATACGTTTTATTATTAAAAAAACACCGTATTGTATATAAAATCACTTTTTTCATATATAAACTATAAGTTTCAAACAAAATCTCTTTACAATCAACATTAAGTAATTACTTTTTTAATGGTAGACCGTCCAATGCTGCTAATCTGGTCACTACCATTTCGATTGAGTCAGAACTTTTAACATAATCTGTAAGTTTGGCATTCTTATATGGCGGATCATTTTGTGTTCGAGACATAGGTTGACGTAGAAGCTTCACCTGAAATTGATTTTGTACCAATTCAATGCGCAGTGAAGTCCACTTGTTGATCCGCCATGAGTTTTTATAATCTTTTCACACAATTTGCAATTTAAGATTTAAGATAAGATTGCATATGGATCTGATGCACTTCTTTTGTGCTTTAAAAATGTCATGGTTTCCGTAAGAATTTGCACAAAAAATTAAACTGTAACGTAACGTAATATGGAGTCTACCAAGTTAAAATACGCAGTTACGACAGCTGTCTGACCAACTACTTTCCTAAGTTCATAAAAAGCAAAGGCAAACCTACTCAATTTTGTAATTAGGCTTGATGCATGTTCAATCCAAGTCAGTTTATAGTCAATTAAATAAAAATAACCTAATAGCCTAGAAATGTTATATGTTCTACATCTTTAATTCTATTATTATCGAAAATTAGAATAATACTAGGAGTGGTAGCTCTTTGTCGTGACTGCATAATTTTAGTTTCATTTAAATTTAATATTAAATTATTTTGTTCAAGTCAGTCAATTGATTTTTGCAATGCATTTTTGATATCACACAATTTTTTTTTTCATGTCTCTACTGAAAATCAAATAAAATCACCAATATCGGGATCCTGGTATTGGGCATGTCAATACCAGGATTGAAAAATGACTAAAAATGTCCGGGATCCTGGTATTGGAAGCCCTAGGCCCATAGAGAAGATACTGTCAAGTAGATCCATGGATACTCTTTTAATTATCATTAAAATAATCTTCGATATTAAGGGGGCAAGGCACTAACATTATTAAAAAAAACGATTACTTTCATACACCTTGACAGAACATAGAACATCAGACATAATTATAATATTGTTACAGTCTACAAACACTATCGTAATGTGGAGTGTAGAAATAGGATTCCATTTAATAATCGTCTGTATGTCAGCAATATTAATGGAATTGGTTCTAAATGACTTGGATGCTATCAAAGTAATTTTTTTGGATCAACTGTTGGAGAACAAAGGTATTTGCATAAACATTTACGTAGAAACACATGGACCTCGGGTCAGCATTCAAAAATTCAAAAATTCTGAACCGAATGTTGGCTAAAACATGAAAATGTAACGGTGCGAAGAAGTCGAATCTTTATATGGTGAAAAATTGTTGCAAGCTACATTAGGCCTTGTGATGATGAAATAAGATTTAAATTAGTTTGTTGGTATTTCTAAACTTAAAGTTATTTAAAATTCCTACATTTTTTTCGTGAATTTTGTGCTAGACACTTCTCCATGTGTTTATACGTCAATGTGCACAAAAATTTATTTTTATTCTTATCTATAAACCACTATCGCTACTATAATACTACTACACACCGTAACATATGGACCCTTGCAACACCAGAGGCATCACTCGCGCGTTTCCGACGCTTTCCCAAGGAGCACTGGCGACCTTGCTCACCGTGAGGAATACAACACCACGGGACTATTGTCATGTATTTTCAATGCCAGTCCAATTTATTATGGTTTATATTTACAGGAAGACACCTCCAATCTGTTCTACGCGATGCCGTGGACTACATTGATGTGTGTTCATCAAGATTTTCGCTATGGAACGGAATACCTATGGATATTAATATAGTTTTATGTCTTATAACCTTGTCTTCCTCTTATGTCATTGCTATTTTGCAATTCACGTACTAGGTTGCAAAAATGTGCTTATTACAAACGATTTATGTGAAATTTAGATTCATAGAACTGGTGTGATTTACTCAATAAGCCACTTCTAAATTCTTTGTTGCTTCATTTTGTTTAAAACGTGTATCAGAAATGCGTAATTATATTTAAAGGGGTGGATCAGATCATCAAACTAAATAACTTTCTCTATGGGACCAACATCATAAACGCGAAGAAATTATCAGCTGTATAAATGTCTCGCTGATAGTGGCGTTGTGTGTCGGATCGTTGAGTTCCCTTCATAATGGTTGAGATGCTAACGCTTGCATCATGCTCGTGAACTTGTGACACCTACCTGGACTGGTCAGCTTGTAACTTCCATGGCATTGTTATTCAGAGGCTTATCATTATCATCCTATTCTTATTTTTAATCACATTACATTATCCTCGCAACTCTCACAACAACATTATACTAATCACGTTTGTATTATTTTAATAGAGTTTCCATGGAGTTTCTTGTCGGTTCTTCTCCATAGGATCTACTTTTTGGAACCGTGCACCTAGAGTCTCGATATTTCTTATGTGCTTGTATTTGGTTTACATGAAATAAATATTTTATTTATTGTATTCTATTTTAATTCTATACTATTTTAATGCCTATTTGGCGCAGACATGAGACACACATGATCTTAAATCTGTACTTTTATTTATTTATTATTTATGTGCACACAAACACATGACAAAGAAATGAAGTATAGATGACTAGGTGCAAAGGTGTGCAGGTGCATTTATCTATACTTATAATAAAATCGTAACGAGGCGAAAACTGTACATTGACTATTTTTCAAAAAAAATGATTGCTGCGTGTACTAGGAACGATACTGAAGCCAAATCAGATGTTTTTAGAATTTTTGTCTGTTTGTCTGTTTGTCTGTTTGTCTGTATGTCCGTTTGTCTGTTTATTTGTCCGAGCTTCACGCCTATACTACTGGACAGATTTAGTTGAAATTTTGCAGTAATATCTGTCAAAGGGCTGGTCAACATATAGGCTATAAATTATCACGCTATTATCTAAGGGGGATGAGCTAAAGTGCATTATGCCTGTTTACTATTATGAGCAACCACTTCATTATTAAGAGCCGAATCTTAATGAAATATTGTCTTATTATAATTCATAGGTCCGGTCAAAATATGTAATATAAATCATCACCCTATTCGTCTAGGGGGCTAAGCAAAATTAATCTTCGTTTTAGTTTCACAGTTCCTGTGTTCATTTTAACTCCTCACTTGATCCAGTTCTTAAATTAGTAAAATGGTATATTTAGTAATGCCCAGTTTTTTTTTTTTTTACTGATAAACGTTCTTTCTTTGGCATCTTACTTTATGGTACGTATTTCACTGACTGCTATGTTCCAAAAGGTGAAGCGTGATGAAAGCATACGACATAATACCTTACTCACGAGATAATTACTTTTTTAAATGCGCTATTTCGACATAACTTTGATTTCATTATTTTTTTATTACATTTTTCTGAAACTAGATGGCGTTAATAGACTTTTTAACCAAAACCAAGTTTTTGTATTTCCAGTAAATATTGAGATAAGATAATTATTAAGATTTTATTAGGATTGGGTAGATTTTTTTTTATCCATAGAATTTATCGGAAACCTGTAGGATGGGCTTTTTTAATTTTTAATCTAATAGGTAATTAGGAATTTAAAAGCCTTATTGGCAGTATGAAAATGCCGTGTGCTTGCTGTTTACTGCTACCATTGCAAATTGATAAGGGCTAACATCGTTTGCATTCTGGAGAACAGCAAATTAGGCTTTTTACAATATAGTCTTTTGCCTGATGCACGGCAGCTGAAAATTCATTGACTTGAGGATGACTAGAATGATCTGTCGACTACCAATTTCTCAGTGAAAATATTAAAATAATTATTACCTATATTTTTATTATTTTCAGCACACACAAAACATAATAATTAAATATTATTGTGTTTCTTTAAATTTGTCTTCAGTCTTCCTAGATACCGTTGGGATCGAAATATTTGTTCTTTTAATTGGGTTTATGTGTTTACGAAAATGTGAAGTTTATAATTTGGATGTTTTCTCCAAGTATTTTAAATAGCTACTATTGCTAGATTCATATAAAATTATTACAAAGGGCAGTAACAGTTACCGAATTCTCACCGACTACGTCGTTGTCGTTGTTAGTCGTTAGTAGAGTGTAGGCAAAATAAAGGTATCGCTAGATCACCTACTTTGTATTTATGGGATAAAAGTCTGAGAGCCAACCAAACAAAAGAAGTTACCTCATCTCAGGAAAACAGTGAAAAATATTTCAATGAAACTTTACAGTAATTGTATAGATAACTAGCTGTGCCCGCGACGTCGTTCGCGTGGTGTAGGGGTGCTCGAATTATGTTTTGAAAATACATGTTTCTAATAATATAAAATTGTATCAATTAGTATTAAATAAAAACAGTTACAACGCGGGAACCGGATTTGAACCTGATATTTGTCGGCTTCTATTCTACTATTTACCGTTCCACTGAGCTAGTTACGGTGGGTATCGAAATAAACATTTCTAATGTTGAAAAAATACCTAGTTTCCTTCATATGTATAGTAATTTTCCGTGATGGTTTTTTACCGAAAATGTTAAATAAACTCGTTTAAATCACAAATTTCTTAACTATCGACCTTAGTACCCACGGATACATATTGAGCTATAAATTTTCAGTATAATAAGCTGACCTCTTATTGTAAGGGAAGCCTATACAATACGTGATCAGCTTTTACTGGAAATGTATAGCTTGATAGTAGCCGTGTGTACAAAAAAAAATGTTACACTGTTCAGTTCCTGTGAGCGTAGCGTAGCGTGATGATACATATTTATGTTAAAAAGTCGACCCCTTAGTAGCGCTACTGTGAAAGTCCTATCGAAATTGTTAAATTCTTACATTTCATAACCATCATACATTATACACAAAATATGTTACATTGTTCGACTCCTATGAGTGATAGTGCGATGAAATATATTTACTATAAGTCCTCGATCCCTTATTTATTTATTTATTTATACTTTATGCACTAAGTACAGAGGCGGACTTAATGCCGTAGGCATTTTCTACCAGTCAACCTAAAAAATTATACTACAGTGAAAGTCGCATCAAAGTAGGTCCAATACAACATTATTTTGTATAACTAATCAATCGCGACCTCTGCTTTGTACGGGACTGCTTACAATAGAACGATCAAGCTGTATCTAAGGATCTAGTCAATTACTGTTGCAAATAAAAGTTGTTAAGTTAGACTATTATCTATACAATTACCGTAAAGTTTCATTGAAATATTTTTCGCTGTTTTCCCGAGGTAGGGTAACTTCTTTTTTTTTTGTTGGCTCTCAGACTTTCATCCCATAAATACAAAGTAGGTGATCTAGCGATACCTTTATTTTGCCTACACTCTACTAATGACTAACAACGACAACGACGTAGTCGGTGAAAATTCGGTAACCGTTACTGCCCCTCGTAATGATTTTATCGTCTTGAATCTAACAATAGTAGCTATTTAAAATACTTGGAGAAAACATTCAAATTATAAACTTTACATTTTCGTTAACACATAAACCCAATTAAAAGAACAAATATTTCGATCCCAACGCTATCTAGGGAGACTGAAGACAAATTTAAAGAAACATAAGGTAATAATTATTTTCTGTGAGAAATTGGTAGCCGACAGATCATTCTAGTCATCCTCAAGTCAATGAATTTTCAGCTGCCGTGTATCAGGCAAAAGGCTATGTTGTAAAAAGAATGGTCTATGAACCTAATTTGCTGTTCTCCAGAATGCAAACGATGTTAGCCCTTATCAATTTGCAATGGTAGCAGTAAACAGCAAGCACACCTCATTATAGTACTGCCAATAAGGCTTTGAAATTCATAATTACCTATTAGATTCCGAAAAGCCCATCCTACAGATTTCCGATAACTTCTATGGATAAAAAAAAATTCTACCCAATCCTAATAAAGTCTTAATAATGATCTTATCTCAATATTTACTGGAAATACAAAAACTCGGTCTTGGTTAAAAAGTCTATTAACGCCATCTAGTTTCAGAAAAATGTAATAAAATAATAATGAACTCAAAGTTACGTCGAAATATCTGGTAGCGCATTTAAAAAAGTAATTATCTCGTGGGTAAGGTGTCGTATGCTTTTATCACGCTTCACCTTTTGGAACATAGCAATCAGTGAAATACGTACCTTAAAGTAAGATGCCAAAAAAAGAACGTTTATCAGTAAAAATAAATACTGGGCATTACTAAATATACCAAATTACTAATTTAAGAACGGGATCAAGTGAGGAGTTAAAATGAACACAGAAACTGTGAAACTAAAACGAAGATTAATTTTGCTTAGCCCCCTAGACGAATAGGGTGATGATTTATATTACATATTTTGACCGGACCTATGAATTATAATAAGACAAAATTTCATTAAGATTCGGCTCTTAATAATGAAGTGGTTGCTCATAATAGTACACAGGCATAATGCACTTTAGCTCACCCCCCTTAGATAATAGAGTGATAATTTATAGCCTATATGTTGACCAGCCCTTTGACAGATATTACTGCAAAATTTCAACTAAATCTGTCCAGTAGTATAGGCGTGAAGCTCGGACATATAAACAGACAAACGGATATACAGACAAACAGACAAAAATTCTAAAAACATCTGATTTGGCTTCAGTATCGTTCCTAGTACACGCAGCAATCATTTTTTTTGAAAAATATTCAATGTACAGTTTTCGCCTCGTTACGATTTTATTATAAGTAGTATAGACTTTATTATAAGTATAGATATTTGAACGTTACAAATTAAATTATTACATAGAACTCGACCTACAGGAGTTAGTAAAAAGTAAAAATCGCTTATAAAAATATTGGAAATTAAAAACTCGCCTATAAATTACTACTAATGCCATCTAGGTATAACAGACGAATTAAAATACATAAGGCTAAAGAATAAATGAAAAAGTACGTTTAAAAAAATGCGAAATGATTTCTATTGTATATAAAATGTTAATCGGATCTAATAACTACAATCATCCAATATTTCAAATGGATTCGTCATATAGGTAGCGACAAATAATTGTACACAGACATATTGGTTTATTGCTCACCCCCCTTTGACAATAGCGTAATAATTTGTACCCTATATGTTGACCAGGCCATTAACGGAATTTACTTTTAAATTTCATGACGATCTGTTCGGCGGTTTGGCCGTGAAGCTCGGACAGAGATACAGACAAACAGACAAACAGACAAACAGACAAACAGACAAACAGACAAAAATTCTAAAAACTATATTTTTGGCATCAGTGTCGAATATAGAGCACGTGCTTTTTTTTTTTTCAAGATATATTCAATGTACATTTTTCGCTTCGTTACGATTTTATTATAAGTAAGTATAGATAGTCTAACTTAACAACTTTCATTTGCAACAGTTGACTAGATCTTTAGATACAGCTTGATCGCTCTATTGTAAGCAGTCCCATACAAAGCAAATGTCACGATTGATTGGTTATACAAAATAATGTTGTATTGGACCTACTTTGATGCGACTTTCATTGTAGTTTAATTTATTAGGGATCGAGATGTTATAGTAAACATATTTCATCGCACTATCACTCATAGGAGTCGAGCAATGTAACATATTTTGTGTATAATGTATGATGGATATGAAACGTAAGAATTTAACAATTTCGATAGGACTTTCACAGTAGCGCTACTAAGGGACCGACTTTTTAACATAAATATGTATCATCACGCTACGCTACGCTCACAGGAACTGAACAGTGTAACTTTTCTTTTTTGTATACACACGGCTTCTATCAAGCTATACATTTCCAGTAAAAGCTGACCACGTATTGTATTGGCTTCCCTTACAATAAGAGGTCAGCTTATTTAACTGAAAATTTATAGCTCGATATGTATCCGTGGGTACTAAGGTCGACAGGTAGTTATGAAATTTGTGATTTAAACGAGTTTATTTAACATTTTCGGTAAAAATGTTTATTTCGACACGCATCGTAACTGGCTAAGTGGAGCGGTAAATAGTAGAATAGAAGCCGACAAATATCAGGTTCAAATCTGGTCCCCGTGTTTTTATTGTTTGTATTTAATACTAATTGATAAAATTTTATATTATTAGAAACATGTATTTTCAAAACATAACTCGAGCACCCCTACAGCACGCGAACGAAGTCGCGGGCACAGCTAGTGTTTTTATATAATTTCAAGATGTTGTCTCATGCCTCTGTGACAAATAAAAGTTTTCTTTCTTTCTTTCTACTTTATCAGTTCTAGGATAAGTTAATCGATGTAATTTTGAGTAAATAAATGTTGATTGGAGTGTCTTTGTGTTATGATGATTATTTTATCACTACCCACAATGCGTTTGTTTAAAGTCACGAAACTATTTACCGACTGACACGGCAATTATAAACATTAACCATGCACTTGAGTTACACAGGTTATCGTTGAAAATCTGGCAATCTGACTAACATAAGTCACCCGAGAGGTCGAAATAACTCGCCATGTCACTCACCCGTGAGATTAATCTAACTGGCCAAGTCAGTCACCCGTGCGGTCTATTTCAGACTGTTTTTTCGTAATGATCATGAGAAGGCTGTAGCCACAGTAAACATTAACAATCTTAACGAACAAGTAGTGGCAAGTATACAACCATCGTAACAGCTGTTCGCTAGCTACATATTACTTCGGCAGATACAAATATTTATTCGCCGTCTATGAATAGATAAGCCTCAGAAACAAAAAATGTTGGGACTGAAGGAGTTCGGGTTTATGATTTACGTAATCGTGAGGATCGAGTGTTTGAATTTTGGGGTTTATTGTATTTGTGAAGCAAATAAATTGAAATGAGGAGAAAGTGTTACTAAATCATATTCCATCACTGAAAAAAAAAATTGTTTGATTTAATAAACATCTTGTTTAATGTGATCACACATCATGACTCCATATGAGCCTAACAAGATCTTGACTACTGAAGCTATGAGAACTTTGTTAAATTGTCACAGTTCCGTCAATTAAGTAATGTATTGGTTTAATCACCGGTAGTTATTTATTTTAACTCAGATCTTGGCCAGTCCAAGAATAAAACATTGTCACATTAACATACTTATATTGTTGATTCGACTAAGATCTTGCACGATATGTTTCTGAAACTTTGTCAGATCAATGAAATTCATATGTTGTTTCAACTAAGATCTTGCAACAAATAACTGTGATAAAATGATTAATCCAACTAACCTCGTATTTGACGTAGACATGAGTCGTTGTCATAATGAATACCTGTATTAGTCAATTCAAGTCAGTGTCTTTAGCATGTCAACAAAGTGTTGACATGCTAAAGACAATGACTTGAATTGACTAATAAAATCAATCAAAAATCAATCTTATTTATTGCAGTCAAATCACTTTGATTTGACTGCAATAAATAAGATTGATTTTGGAAATAAAATAAAACAATAGTTCGTACGTCATTTAATTCTAAAAAGGATAAATCGATAGATAAAAGAAAAATAATTATTTTGAACTGGCTAATTACTAATTACACCTTTTTTTTGCTATTTCTTCTGTTTAACAGTTGTCGGACAAAAATGCTGCTAGATTTTTATCTTCTTCTTTAGGTGCTGAAATAAAAGAAAAATATTATAATATAGGCAATCTATTTTCCAGACCTAAATTTTAATGAGATAGAATAGACGTTAAAATAGGTAAACAGCTACCTGTAGTAGGTATACGTGAAGTAGTATATTTGAACTCAAATAAAAGATAAATATTTAAAAACTTCTGATTATATATGTTTTTTACGATGTCCCGCTATCGACGAAAGAATCTCGCTTTTTTCACTCAAAATGATCCAAAATCCCGACTTGGCAAAAAAAATCTGACAACGCTGATACATACTAAGGTTAGTGCATGATATAAATTACTAACCTGCAAATTTTGGGATCAGATCGGGGAGCTCCCATGTTTGAATTAATTCTGCCACGTCGTCCATGTGTTAATTCACTCACTAACAATATAATTGTAGTTGAACAATTGTACATAAAATTGTAGATATAAAAGCTTTCCGTTTTCTGACAAATTCGGTTGTAAAAGGAGCGTACGTGCGTGTCGAACGGCGACAGTCGGCATGATGTAATACTAGCATGAGCAAGCGGGGCGGGCGCGCGGGCGGGTGAAGGTTTGTTGATATTACAAAGCGTTATTAGATATGACTACATAACTTGTTTAATTCAACTATGCTCGTTGTTAAAACTATGATATAAATTATTTTATTGCTAACAAGTTGCTTGTTACCATGAACTTAAATTATTATTTATTATATACAAGTGAAAAAGTTAAATTAAACAAAGCATGTTTGATGTAGCAAAAACCGTTGATTATAATAAACATGTGCATTATTGTCGATACAAACAAAATGGATTTATTCTGGCAACTATGCTATCTTGTGTATAGTAACTAAATAAATAATTATTCCAAACATTTTAACGCCAACTAAGAGAAAATGCATCTTAGTTGGTCTGCATTTTTTTCAGTGATTAAAACTACAGTACAATACAATATAATTAAAAATACAATACAATATACAATATAATAAATAGAAAAAAATGTACAAAGGGCGGCTTTATCGCACTTGGCGATTTCTGCCAGACAACCTTTGGATGGATATATTTGCAGGTTAAAAGAGAGGGATAGTTCGTGGTGTAATAATAATCAGGTATATATTTTATTCCATTAAATACTTTAGAAAATAGAATACTTAATATAATATCAACATTTATAACTACAATAAATGAGATACAATATGATATAACTACTTGTATATCTAAATAGTAAACAATACTTTAAATGGCTTTTAATGGTTTTTTTTAATGGCTTTTCACGGTTGGCGCAGTGGCTAAGCGATTAGCCTTCTACGCTACGTGCCGCGGGTTCGATCCCCGCACGGAACAGGTATTTGTATGATCTACAGATAGTTGTTTCGGGTCTGGGTGGTGTGTGCATGTGACATGTATGTTTGTAAACTGTACCCTCGATACAGGAGAAAACCTAGTGAGGGGCAACGTGTTTAAAAAAAAAAAAAAATGTATAAAATTCATAATTATTGTAATTGATAACATCACGATGATAGAAAATATTTCTTGACAAACGATTTAAAGACAGTTAGTGATTGAGCACTTCTTACTGCCACTAGCAACGCATCCCACAGGCGAACAGCCTGAACTGTGGCTGATTTGCCATCTAGGCTTTAAACTTGAAAATGTCGATATCATTACTAATTCAAAATTTTAAGATGACATGTTTCTGATTGGAAATTCTAAGTGATTTCACCTGAGGACGAAAGCCTAATACAAATTGTAAATGTAAGATTGTTATATGTATTGATCTTTTTTAAAATAAATTTAATTGTATGGAGTGGATGGAGAACGATCAAGCTATAATTATTATCTATCAACAACAATCTCATATACACAATGCATTTTATTTTTAGACCATTTTCAATACATCAGAAAGCGACGATATGATCGATAGTTCGGTTAAAATTTCTTAGTACGTTCTACGTCTTGTACTGCATTTGTCGTATATCTGATTATCGTTTCAGCTAAAATGGATATTATAAATGTGTTCAAATCAAAATTTAACTCAGTGCTCGCATTACACGCAATAATGTTCTTTAGACTGATATTTGGGCTTTACTACAAATTGAGTACATCAACTATAATTTGCGTGTTGGCAAAATTGTACTGTAGTATTATGCTTTTCTTTAGTTTAGTACTGTGTTACATTTTCATGAATGCAAATTCATTTGAGGTTTATTATGCGCTTATTGTGTTAATAGAATCAATTGTATGTATTTTGATATCGTTAATCACTGAAGAAAACTACGTCATGAAGTTTTCTACGAAATTGCGCGCTCAAACTGTTTCTTCTTTTCAAATGACACAAAATAGCTATGTACCTTATCTTGCAATTTTAATCATTGTTGTTGAAAGATTTGTCAATTTTTTACTATCCACTGTTATAACAGTAACATTAGGTTTTATCCTCTTTAATCTTTCATATATGGCATGTGCTACTAGCTATCTGACATCAATATACATATCAGATGGATATCGACAAAGTATAAGTATTCTAAGAAAAATATTGAACGACAAATTTAAAGACACGGATCTTACTGATGATGAGATGCTCGAGTCCGTTCGAATGTTTATTAATACTTACAAGAATTTATCACATATTTTGGCCTCAACGAGGACGAACTTCAGAATAAAGGTATTTTTTTTTTCTCTTTAAATTTTTGCATTATTTTGGTAAGTTTGCTGATATCTTATCAATAAGTATAAATATACTTATAGTACAACACAACTAAGAAGTAGTATTGATAAACTTCTGAATTGCACACGTCTTCAAGACCACGAATGTTTATTAGTACTTCAGTAAAACGTCGTGATCTTTACGCTGATGCAATAAGTTGTACAACTATTTAAACGAGCGACTCCCGTTGGTTGTTCGATCAGGTACATCGATGTTACTTCTTTGTTATGTCGTAATATATCATTTGAGCTGAAAAAGCGATGGATTATAATTTTATAATATAGAGAAAATATCTCTTATTCTCTCTTATTATTTCTTTTTATGATATGGGAAGCAAACAAACCTGTGCGAACCATATCACTGATTAAGGACCATGTTCGTCGACGAAATTCAACAGTCTTTTAAATGTAATAAATGTATAAATTTAAATATTATTAATGTTTTCAGATGGTTTTCGGCTTGTCTTGCAGCTTTCTAAGGATAATTTATGTAGTTTACTACATTATTTCGGACAGCGCTTTGGTAAGGTATTTTGATGATATTTTACTATATTTTGCAATAAGTCAGCATAAATAAAAAAAAAATGTTACGTGTATCAAAATGGCTGACATTTTAATTGTAATGAGCATCAAATAAAACTCAATCACGCAGCTCTTGAAAATTTATGTAGACACGTAGACTTAGACTGTATAAGCGTTCCATTGTCTATTACCGAAGGTCTTAATCAGATTTGCTGAACAAACATATAAAAATACCATATTGAGGACATGAGAACCTTGTCCTTTTTTGAAGTCGGTTAAATATTCAGTTGGTGTCTTGTACTCTCATCAACATCATACATCATGAAAATTTTCATTACAACTAAACTATTTTGACGGTGAATAGTTGGCCGTGTGCAAGAATCCTTACCCTTGAAAATAATTATTATTATACCATCTTCAAATTTGTACAATTTTGAAGAGATTAGGGGATATTTATTGAACTAAAAGATATTGGAATTGGATTGACATTCAAAGTCATGGGATTTTTTTCGAATCAACTTTTGCAAGCACTTTTAAAACGTCGTGATTCTACGTGGGTTGGTCCCATAAGGGTTTCGAATACCGGTATTAATACCATCAAGAATATTTTCAATACCGGGATCCCGGTATTAACCTCAAACTTTTTACATAATATTTTTTTTATAAAATTGGTACCTACCTAGGTAATACGTTTTATTATTAAAAAAACACCATATTGTATATAAAATCACTTTTTTCATATATAAACTATAAATTTCAAACAAAATCTCTTTACAATCAACATTAAGTAATTACTTTTTTAATGGTAGACCGTCCAATGCTGCTAATCTGGTCACTACCATTTCGATTGAGTCAGAACTTTTAACATAATCTGTAAGTTTGGCATTCATATATGGCGGATCATTTTGTGTTCGAGACATAGGTTGACGTAGAAGCTTCACCTGAAATTGATTTTGTACCAATTCAATGCGCAGTGAAGTCCACTTGTTGATCCGCCATGAGTTTTTATAATCTTTTCACACAATTTGCATTTTAAGATTTAAGATAAGATTGCATATGGATCTGATGCACCTCTTTTGAGCTTTAAAAATTTCATATTTTCCGTAGGAATTTGCCCAAAAAATTAATCCGTAACGTAACGAAATATGGAGTCTACCTAGTTAAAATACGCAGTTACGACAGCTGTCTGACAAACTACTTTCCTAAGTTCATAAAGAGCAAAGGCAAACCTAATCAATTTTGTAATTAGGCTTGATGCATGTTCATTCCAAGTCAGTTTATAGTCAATTAAATAAAAATAACCTAATAGCCTAGAAATGTTACATGAAAGAAAGAAGAAAGAAAATCATTTTATTTTTTGCACACAGGACACCGCAATCACAAATAGCATGATAACAAACATAAAAAAACCAGAATATTACTTATAACAAAACAGTGATGATAGAAAAGATGAATATACAAAATAATGCATAGAAGTGTGTGTCCCTCTTGTGCAAAAAAATGGGCATCGATGAGCTTGTTGTCATTGGCAACACCAATGACGCCTGGTTTTCATCGACGCCCGAATATGTTCTACATCTTCAATTCTATTATTATAGAAAGTTAGATTAGTACTAGGAGTAGTAGCTCTTTGTCGTAACTGCATAATTTTAGTTTCATTTAAATTTAATATTAAATTATTTTGTTCAAGTCAGTCAATTGATTTTTGCAATGCATTTTTGATATCACACATTTTTTTTTTTCATGTCTCTACTGAAAATCAAATAAAATCACCAATATCGGGATCCTGGTATTGGGCATGTCAATACCAGGATTGAAAAATGACTAAAAATGTCCGGGATCCTCGTATTGGAAGCCCTAGGCCCATAGAGAAGATACTGTCAAGTAGATCCATGGATACTCTTTTAATTATCATTAAAATAATCTTCGACATTAAGCGGGCAAGGCACTAACATTATTAAAAAAAACGATTACTTTCATACACCTTGACAGAACATAGAACATCAGATATAATACAATTATAATATTGTTACAGTCTACAAACACTATCGTAATGTGGAGTGTAGAAATAGGATTCCATTTAATAATCGTCTGTATGTCAGCAATATTAATGGAATTGGTTCTAAATGACTTGGATGCTATCAAAGTAATTTTTTTGGATCAACTATTGGAGAACAAAGGTATTTGCATAAACATTTACGTAGAAACACAAGGACCTCGGGTCAGCATTCAAAAATTCAAAAATTCTGAACCGAATGTTGGCTAAAACATGAAAATGTATCGGTGCGAAGCAGTCGAATCTTTATATGGTGAAAAATTGTTGCAAGCTACATTAGGCCTTGTGATGATAAAATAAGATTTAAATTAGTTTGTTGGTATTTCTAAACTTAAAATTATTTAAAATTCCTACATTTTTTTCGTGAATTTTGTGCTAGACACTTCTCCATGTGTTTATACGTCAATGTGCACAAATATTTATTTTTATTCTATCTATAAACCACTATCGCTACTATAATACCCACTACACACCGTAACCTATGGACGCTTGCAACACCAGAGCTATCACTCGCGCGTTGCCGACGCTTTCCCAAGGAGCACTGGCGACCTTGCTCACCGTGAGGAATATAACACTGCAAAAGAGCAGTGTTATTTGGCTACGATATTCTGCAAGGTGGAGGTACTTCCCCAGTCAGGCAGCTCCAATTTTGAGCGGGAAGTCCCCTCCTTTGATATTATTTAATACTTTCTTTTAATAAGGTAGGTACCTAGTGTCATTTTGTCTCTGTGGAATGCACACCACGGGACTATTGTCATGTATTTTCAATGCCAGTCCAATTTATTATGGTTTATATTTACAGGAAGACACCTCCAATCTGTTCTACGCGATGCCGTGGACTACATTGATGTGTGTTCATCAAGATTTTCGCTATGGAACGGAATACCTATGGATATTAATATAGTTTTATGTCTTATAACCTTGTCTTCCTCTTATGTCATTGCTATTTTGCAATTCACGTACTAGGTTGCAATAATGTGCTTATTACAAACGATTTATGTGAAATTTAGATTCTTAGAACTGGTGTGATTTACTCGATAAGCCACTTCTAAATTCTTTGCTGCTTCATTTTGTATACAACGTGTATAAGAAATGCGTAATTATATTTAAGGGTGTGGATCAGATCATCAAACTGAATTACTTTCACTATGGGACCAACATGATAGTCGTGAAAAAATTATCAGCTGTTTAAGTAAATGTCATACTAATCATAATCATAATCATATTAAAATAAGAACGAAATATAATTACTAGAAGTGCATGAAATTTGTTGTATTAAAATAAATATGAGAGGTATTGTAATATATTGAAAATTATATAATACAAGAGAGTATAGAAACACAGAAAATAACTGTAATGAAAGTATGTAATATTATCAAGAGTAAAGGCTATTTTGATTTTGATTTTGAAGTAAATGTCTCGCTGATAGTGGCGTTGTGTGTCGGGTCGTTGACTTCCCTCCAGTATGGTTAAGCTTAGCGATGCTGATGCTTGCATCATGCTCGTAAACTTGTGACACCTACCTGGACTGGTCAGCTTGTAACTTCCATGGCATTGTTATTCAGAGGCTTATCATTATCATCCTATTCTTATTTTTAATCACATTACATTATCCTCGCAACTCTCACAACAACATTGTACTAATCACGATTGTATTATTTGAATAGAGTTTCCATGGAGTTTCTTGCCGGTTCTTCTCCATAGGATCTACTATTTGGAACCGCGCGCCTAGAGTCTCGATATTTCTTATGTGCTTGTATTTGGTTTACATGAAATAAATATTTTATATTTTATCTATTTTAATTCTATACTATTTTAATGCCTATTTGGCGCAGACATGAGACACGCATGATCTTAAATCTGTACTTTTAAATTTATTTTATTTATTATTTATGTGCACACAAAGACATGACAAAGAAAATAAGTATAGATGACTAAGTGCAAAGGTATGCATGTGCATCTATGTTTTTATATAATTTCAAGATATTGCTTCATGCCTCTGTCTCAAATGAAAGTTTTCTGTCTTTCTTTTTTTCTACTTTATCAGTTCTAGGTTAAGTTAATCGATGTAATTTTGAGTAAATAAATGTTGATTGGAGTGTGATTGTGTTATTATTAATTTATCACTACCTCAATGCGTTTGTTTACAGTCACTAAACTATTTACCGACTGACACGGCAACTGTGAAAATTAACCTCGTCTTGAGTTGCACAGGTTATCGTTAAAACTGTCAGTTGTGTTCTAACACCTCAGCAATATGCTGAACGAAGACCTATTTTTGATCAGATACAACAAACAATATAATACAAAAAAAAAAAAAAAAACTCGTAATATTCTGTCACATTATTTCAGTAGATATTTTATTTATGTAAGGAAAATAAGGTCTTGGTTGAACACTTGCCTTCCATGTAGGAAGGTGTATGTTAGAACCGGGCCCGCACATCAGACTTTTCGAATTCATGTGCAACTCAGAATTTCATTATCACTTGTGTTAACGGTGAAGGAAAACATCGTTTAATAGTTTTCATACAGTAGTCGCTCTGGTTGGGCAAAATAATTCAATGTCTCCATTTTGACTAAGCATTGCTGACAGTTGCTGACTATGCCCATATTGTTCAATGGTGTTGTTCATTTCACCTGCTGATAAACATCCTAAGATTATGATAAATATTTATTTTCTAAGATTTCTAAGTTCAGAAATGGTGCATAATAATATTCATCACTAGCTTTCACCTGCGGCTTCGCTAGCGTGATATGTGGAATTAAACTATACTATCTGCTTCCTTTAAAGTCCCTACGACTTTTCAATTTCACATTCAATCTTCTTAACCGATATTGTGTAGAGAGATCACGTAAGTCATGGTGCTCTCGACACCGCGACTGTGTTTGAATGTTGCACGTTTGCTAACGCCATCTAAATGAAATTTTCTGCGCGGTTGTCGTTGCCAGTATCGAGTTGATTGAGTCAGTAGCATACATTGCCATTCAACCTCTCTTTATAAAATTTATGGATTTTTTCCGCTCAGATCTGAATCGCTCCGGAATTCTGAACTGATAAGGTTATATCAGGTTTCAAAAATAAGTCATATATTTTTAACTAAACAGTTATTTAATAACACAAAATACTAAAATACTTACTATATTTATTTGATAAATACTTTATTGTACACCTGGTTATGTAAATATGTAGAATAGAAAAGGTAGCACTTTGGGCGGCAGAAAGAAGAAAGAAAAATAATTCCAATCCAAAAAAAAAAAAAAACAATTGTAATTTCTTCCAGGCCGTATCCGCTTCACCTGTATCCCTTGCAAAAATCAAGCAAAAATCTTCAAAATGTAAGGAACATATTTTATCCTTGTGTATTGGGAATGATACAGAGATTATTAAAAATATTACTTGTTCACGTTTACTGTGGCTACAGCCTTCTCATTACCATCACGAATAAACAGTCTTATAACACTTTGACTGCCAATGCAGAAGACACAATAGACAATCTATTGCTCGTCCTCACAAGTGACTGATATAGAAAGTTAGTTGGATCACACGAGAGTCTGACATAGCGAGTTAGTTCGACCTCACGTGTGACTGAAATGGCGAGTTAATTCGACCTCATGAGTGACTGTCATGGCGAGTTATTTCGACCTCACGGGTGACTAACATAGCCAGATTTTCAACGATAACCTGTGTAACTCAAAAGCATGGTTAATGTTCATAGTAGCTGTGTCAGTAAATAATTTAGTGACTGTAAACAAACGCTTTAAGGTTATTTACTGTTATGATACTGTTAGCCTACATCATCCCACTGCTGGACAAAGGCCTCCCCCCATGATTTCCAGGATTTTCGGTCTAGTGCCAGTGTGAATCATTTTTATTATTATTCATAATTTATATTATACATAACACAAACACACTCCAATCAACATTTATTTACTCAAAATTACATCGATTATCTTATCCTAGAACTGATAAAGTAGAAAGAAAATATTAATTTGTCACAGAGGCATGAAGCAATATCTTGAAATTATAAATATAAATGCACCTGCACAGACACCTTTGCACTTAGTTATCTATAGGTAGGTACTTCTTTTCTTTGTAATGTGTTTATGTGCACATAAATAATAAATAAATAAAAAATACAAATTTAAGACTATGCCAAATAGGCATTATAATAGAATAGAATTTAAAGAACATAATAAAATAAGAAAAGAAAAGAACTTTATTTTTTGCAAACCAAATACAGGCACTTACGAAATATCGAGACTCTAGGTACGCGGTTCCAAATAGTAGATCCGATGGAGAAGAACCGGCAAGAAACTCCATGGAAACTCTAAATCTTGATAAGTACAATATTGTGTTAAGTATTGCGAGAATCATGTAATATAATGCGAATAAAAAATATGAATAGCATGATAATGATTTGCCTCTGAATAGCAATGCCATGGCTGACTAGTCTGGATAGACGGCACGCGTTCACAACCGTCGGCATCGCTAAGCTCAACCATAATGAACTCAACAACTCGACACACAATGTAATCAGCGAGATATTTATACAGTTGATAATAATTATTTCGCGATTATGATGTTGGTCCCATAGAGAAAATTATTCAGTTTGATGATCGGATCCACATCCTTAAATATAACCACGCATTTCTGATACACGTTGTATACAAAATGAAGCAGCAAAGAATTTAGAAGTGGCTTATTGAGTAGAGCATAACTTGAAGTAAGCGGATTTATTTAAAACACTTCATGAACTTTCGCTGTTAAACTGGTTGCCTATTCGGCAACGCAGACACATGCGGGCATTGGCTCTTCTCTTTACTTTTTTCTCCCAATCCTCCGTCTTACCTTACTTCTCACTTTCAGTACGTGTCTACCAATCACGCTAAATATCTTCGTTCTTCTAATAACCGTCTTCTTCAATGTCCCTCTCACCGCTCTGACTTCGTTCATTCAACATTCTTTGTCCAGTCGATTCTATTATGGAATGCGCTTCCGCTGGTAATTAGGATGGCTAACAGTCGGCTTTCTTTTAAGTTTAAGTTACGTAAGCACTTTCGTGATAAGACTTTGGCGGATTCATCTCGACTTTGATTTATCTTGATATTATATATATTAATATGTATGTATATTATTTGTATAGTATGTAGGTACGTGATGTATCTAATAATGTAGGTAATTATATATTGTAATGTAAGTAGGTATATGTGTATTGTATTGCTTAGGTTCTACATAAGTAGGTATATTATTATCCTCATCTAATAAAAATGACTAGTGCATCTACTATGTTTTTGTCTCTGCATCACCCTAAGGTTGTCTGGCAGAGAATGCCTTTGGCATTAAGACCGCCTTTGTACATATTTGTATGAAAAGCATTAAATAAATAAATAAACAATGTACAAAGGCGGTCTATAGCCGAAGGCATTCTCTACTAGACAAAATTAGGGTGATTGTTGCAACCTAGTAAGTGAATTGCAAAATAGCAATAATATAAGAGGAACACAAGGTTATAAGACATAAAACTATATTAATATCCATAGGTATTCCGTTCCATAGCGAAAATCTTGATGAACACACATCAATGTAGTCCACAGCATCGCGTAGAACAGATTGGAGGTGTCTTCCTGTAAATATAAACCATGATTTATATTGGACTGGAATTGAAAATGCATAACAATACTCCCGTGGTGTGCATTCCATACAGACAAAAAGACACTGCTTACCCTAAGCTAAAATAATAAGAGAGGTAGGGCATATAGACCAGGGTCGATAATTTTTGAAACCAAAGAAAATAATAGTAGGATGAAACCCATTGGAAAAGGAGGAGAATATTATAAAAATGAAAGGAAAAATAATTTACGGGCGATCTGAGGTCGGGAAGTGGGAGAGGGGGGGGGGGGTTTAAGGGTAAAAAACGGTTTTTCTCGATTTGCGGCAAAACTAAAAGTCCTATGGAAAAAAGTCAAATAGCAAAGTTGTAGGTAATAAAAAGATCTAAAACTTTTCTATTTACACTTTTTTCACATAACCTCAAAATTTATGTGAAAAATTCAAAAAACCAAGTTTTTGGTTTTTTATTTTTATCTTTTACAATTTTTTATTTTTTTTCATGAAATTTGGTGAAAACTTACCTTTTTATGTGCCAAATACGCTGTAATTTATTTGATTTGAAATATTTATTTTTTCACCTTATTTTGAATTAATATCGAAAAAGTACCCTAATTTTCAATCGAAAATTCACCCGTCAAAATATCAGCTTTTTTCAAAAAGTTGGTGTGCTTTCTGTTTGTTGAAATCTCTACATTCCGATGGTGAAAAAAAATAAAATATTACTTTAGTAAATCTTCTCAGAAAATGCAAAAAACCGAAAAAAACTTTTTTTACAACCATTCTCTCATAACTTCTAAACTACTTATCATAATTCGACAAATGACGTGTCGTTGGAAGCGTCTTGATTGTCCGCTAGTTATAGGCTATGTGACGTCACATTTAATTTAATATGGCGCCCTCTAGAGGAAATAGAGAGATGAACTAAAAAAAAATTTTTGTTTAATGATGTCGTGTAGGGTATCAAATGAAAGGGCATAATTAGCACATTTCAAAAAAATATATATATATATATATAGATTTTAAAAGCGGCTTTGAAAAAATAATTATGTTAAGTGGTCGTATGCCACCCTACCCTAACAAAACAAAGTCTACCAGTAGTAAGCGATCATAAGCTTTAGGGCAAAGTGGCATACGACCACGGCTATCCTCTGAACATCACTATGAATACCTACTATATAATATATACATATTAATACATAGTATTAATATTTTCTTGTTTCATACTTTTCAATAGTCGGGTTTTAGATTTTGAACTAAATTTTTTTTTTCAAATCCGCTTTTAACATCTATTAATATGTATATTTTTGAAATGTGCTAATTATGCCCTTTCATTTGATACCCTATACGACATCACTAAACAAAAATTTTTTTTTAGTTCATCTCTCTATTTCCTCTAGAGGGCGCCATATTAAATTAAATGTGACGTCACATAGCCTATAACCAGCGGACAATCAAGACGCTTCCAACGACACGTCATTTGTCGAATTATGATAAGTAGTTTAGAAGTTATGAGAGAATGGTTATAAAAAAAGTTTTTTTCGATTTTTTGCATTTTCTGAGAAGATTTACTAAAGTAATATTTTATTTTTTTCACCATCGGAATGTAGAGATTTCAACAAACAGAAAGCACACCAACTTTTTGAAAAAAGCTGATATTTTGACGGGTGAATTTTCGTTTGAAAATTAGGGTACTTTTTCGATATTAATTCAAAATAAGGTGAAAAAATAAATATTTCAAATCAAATAAATTACAGCGTATTTGGCACATAAAAAGGTAAGTTTTCACCAAATTTCATGAAAAAAAATAAAAAATTGTAAAAGATAAAAATAAAAAACCAAAAACTTGGTTTTTTGAATTTTTCTCATAAATTTTGAGGTTATGTGAAAAAAGTGTAAATAGAAAAGTTTTAGATCTTTTTATTACCTACAACTTTGCCATTTGACTTTTTTCCATAGGACTTTTAGTTTTGCCGCAAATCGAGAAAAACCGTTTTTTACCCTTAAACCCCCCCCCTCTCCCACTTCCCGACCTCAGATCGCCCGTAAATTATTTTTCCTTTCATTTTTATAATATTCTCCTCCTTTTCCAATGGGTTTCATCCTACTATTATTTTCTTTCACTTTTTATTATTTTTAAAGGCTTCTACCCTGGTCTAATAGCGGGATTTTCCGCTCAAAATGGAGCTGCCTGACTGGGGAAGTACCTCCACCTTGCAGATTATATCATAGCCATAACAACATTGCACTTTTGTTGTATTCCTAACGGTGAGCAAGGTCGCACGTGCTCCTTGAGAAAGCGTCGGCAACGCGCGAGTGATGCGTCTGGTGGTGCAAGCGACCATAGATTATGGAAACCGCTTACCATTAGGTGGGCCATAAACTTGTTTGCCACCTAAGATAAAAATAAAAATAAAAATTTGTGCACATTGACGTACAAACACATGGACTATGGGTCTAGCACAAAATTCACGATAGTGTCCAGAGTTTAAATAATTATAAGCTTAGAAATACCAACAAACTAATTTAAATCCTATTTTATCATCACAATGCCTAATTAGCTTGCAACAATTATTCACCTCCTCACTGATACATTGACGTGTAATTGCTCGCTCACCCAAATGAAGAGTGACGCGAGATTATTCAATTTTTTTGTGTCTTGGTCTCCATTCGGTTCAGACATTTTTTTAATTTTTCAACGCTGACCCGAGGTGCATGTGTTTCTACGTAAATGTTTATGCAAATACCTTTGTTCTCCAATAGTTGATCCAAAAAAATTACTTTGATAGCATCCAAGTCATTTAGAACCAATTCCATTAATATTGCTGGCATACAGACGATTACTAAATGGAATCCTATTTCTACACTCCAACTTACGATATGGTTCGTAGACTGTAACAATATTATAATAATGTCGGATATTCTATATTCCAAAGTAACAGTTTTTTTTTTTAATGTCAGTTTGACTTTGAGGGTCCGCTAATCCCCTCAAAATTTAACAAATGTGGCGCTAGTGAGACCTTTATCTAAAATTAAAACACAACCGATCATTCGAAATTATTTTCGATTGTAAGGACTCTTGCATACTGGCGACTATTCATCGTCAAAATAGTTTAGTTGTACGGCGGATTACACTCTTCGACGCGCCCCGCGTCTTTGCACGGGACGCAATCCCACGCGTGTAGTGTTTTACACACAAACTGTACACTCGTTTGTATGTAAAACCCGAGCCCCATCACGGAACGCGTCGCAGTATTTGATCCACCTAATGAAAACTTTATAATGTATATGAGAATGTTAGCAGGACACCAATTCTCCAAAGTCCAACCGTTTTCCGGGAGTGTACCCTCAGTTTTATCGGACATAATATCATGCGGTCTTCTGCGTATATTTTGGAATAGCTCACTATACTAGGCCGGTTAGAAGGGAAACGCGCTCAAGGCAGACCACTGGCAAGATGGTCAGCCACAATATGGAGGGCTGTTGGAGGCAGCATGCACTCGTTAATGAATAAAACTATGATTTTCCATACACGTTTCTTGTAACGATCAACAAATTGGCTTAAGCAGTCTAACTCTATGTGTCTACATAAGTTATCAAAAGCTGCGTGATTGTGTTTTATTTGATGTTCGTGAAAATTAAAATGTCAGCCATATTGATTTAGCAGCAGTGATAGCCTAGCGGTTGAACGCTTGCCTTCGGTGCAGGAGGGTCTGAGTTCGAATCCGGCCCGCACCTCTGACTTTTCGGATTCATGTGCGGATTAGGTATTGATTATCACTTGCGATAACGGTGAAGGAAAAACATCGTGAGGAAACCTGCACATCTGAGACGGCCTCATAAAGTTCTCGATGGTGTGTGTAATCCGCCAACCCGCACTAGGCCAGCGTGGTGGACTAAGGCCTAACCCTTCTCATTCTGAGAAGAGGCCCGTGCCCAGTAGTGGGACAGTAATGGGCTGGATTTATTTATTTATTTTATATTAATTTACGTAATTTTTATTAATGATTTTTCTTTGATGCTCACTTAATGCGAAATAAAGTAAAACATCATCATAAAATAAATGTAGTGTAGTAAAACATCATCATAAAAAATCATAAAATCTTACCAAACTGCTGTTAGTAATAATGAAGTAAACTACGAAAATTATTCTTAGAAAGCCACAAGACAAGCCGAAAATCATCTGAAAAAAATTATCTGTTTATTATAAAATCACCATGCATCGCCTTTTAGCTAGAAGTGATATAGGTAGTACGACACAACTAACATCAATGTAACTGATTTTACAACCAATGGTAGTCGTTCTACAACTTATTGCATCAGCGTAAAGATCACGTTTTACTGTAGTACTAATAAACATTCGTGGTCTTGAAGACGCGCGCAGTTCGGAACTGATCGGTTTTAGGAAGTTTGCCGATTCATAGTTGTGTCATGCTATATCTAATCGATAAGTGAAAGTGATAAGATATTATAAGCAAACTTACCAAAAAATGCAAAAAGCTTAAAGTGAACTCAAAAATATAATACCTTTATTCTGAAGGTCGTCCTCGTGGAGGCCAAAATATTTGATAAATTCTTATAAGTATTAATAAACATTCGAACGGACTCGAGCATCTCATCATCAGTAAGATTCGTGTCTTTAAATTTGTCGTTCAATATTTTTCTTAGAATACTTATACTTTGTCGATATCCATCTGATATGTATATTGATGTCAGATAGCTAGTAGCACACGCCATATTCATAGCATTAAAAAAGATATAATTTAATTGTACAGATGCAAAAGGGGATAGTAAATTAGCGACGAATTTTTCAACAACAATGAGTAAAATTGCAAGATGAGGTGCATAACTATTTTGTGTCATTTGAAAAGAAGAAACATTTTGAGCGCGCAATTTTGTAGAAAACTTCATGACGTAGTCTTCTTCAGTGATTAACGATATCAAAATGCATAAAATTGATTCTATTAACACAATTAGCCCATAAATTACAGCAAATGATATTGAATTTATTGTAAAGTAACACTAAATTGATCAAAAGGATAATACTACAGTACAATTTTGCCAACAAGCAAACTATATTTGATGTACTCAATTTGTAGTAAAGCCCGAATATCAGCCTGAAGAACATAATTGGGTGTAATGAGAGCACTGAATTAAATATTGATTTGAACACATTTTTAATATCCATTTCTGCTGAAACGATAATCAGATATACGACAAACGCAGTACAAGACGTAGTGCTTACTAACAAATTTTAACCGAACTATCGATCATATCGTCGCTTTCTGATGTACTTATTGAAAATGGTCTAAAAATAAAATGCATTTTGTATATGAGATTGTTATTGATGGATAATAATTAAAGCAACATTGTTACTACAAATATATTAATAACTCCAACCGCTCCAGACAATTAAATTTATTTTGAAAAAGATCAATACTTTTAACAATTGGTACCTACGTATCTTACATTTACATTATACCTAACTTAATTTTGAGTTTTCAAAACAAGACTATAATTTTTGGGATTAATAATTTTCTTAAAAAACTTAACAGCTTCTGAAGTCAGTGCGACTGCCAAACTAGGTGCATTGAAGAATTAAAAGCCCCGACTTCAGAAACTGTTAAGTTTTTTAAGAAAATTATTTTATACTTTTTAGTATTTTGAAGTCGGTTTTAACTTTTTTTTAAAGTTTATTTTATTTTTCTATTTTATGTGGCATATACAATACATAAACATGCGATTACAGCAATCGCAAGTAATATGCTATTATTAATTCAAGAGTTCCCTTGTATATCTCCAAAATTCTTCATCAGATCATTCATTAAATGAGACCATTTCGAAATAAACCCCTTTCGAACAAAAAAGGAATTTTGCAAATCCGTCTATTAAGACAGAGTTATGCCAGAACTAGAGTTGAAAACTGCGGAAAGTTTCCGAAACTTTGGAAGTTTTCCGGAAGTTTACCGGTAATATTCCCGAAAACTTCCAAAACTGCGGCAGTTTTGGAAGTTTTCAGAAATGATTTTTTACTTATAAAAACAGTAATTGGGGATACTTTATACTTAAAATATGTTACATTTAGCTAGATTTTAAATATTCGAACACAGCGAGCACGGGACGGGATGCGGGGTAGGGTACAGGTTAAAAATAAATATTTCCAAAACTTCCGTCACACCGCTCGGTGTTTACATTATGCCCGTTGCCTTCGTATGATTTATGCCGATTGAATACAAAACGTTTTTTCATCAATTTGCTTCAATAGGTACCATAAATAATTAAAATAATTAAAAAAAACAGAACTAAATTAAAGGATCATTTTCATTTGCCGTTACTGATTCTGAGTAATCCCAAAGCAACGAATATGTTGATTTCATAAATAGAAAAACATAATTTGAAAACTTCCAAAGTTTCGGAAGTTTTGGAAGTTTTCAGGAAACTTTCCTCAGAAAAGGAAACTTTCCTGGAAGTTTTCAACTCTAGCCAGAACATACATAAAAAATATAAACATCCAAACTGAGAACCTCCTCCTTTTTGGAAGTCGGTTAAAAAAACATACCTACCGTTAGTTATTTTTCATACTACTATTTTGGCAAACAGGCTTACAGCCCGCCTGATTGTAAGCGGTTACCGTAACCTATGGACGTTGGCGTTTCCAACCCCGTAAAAATCTGTTCACTTCCTTTATAAACGCCTACCAAAAATTAATACAAAGGATACTAAGACTGCCTGTCCAGTGTAGCGTAGTGTGGCGGAAAGGTGACAAAATAACCAATAAGACTCCAATATTTTGTCCATCCATCTAAGTGACGTGATTATATTCACATTCTAATAGTTTCTTATTCTACTCTCTGACCCGCTCCACTTCAGTGGACAGACAGCCCAATTCAATTGTGCACCTCAGCATATTATTTAATTTACTGCTGAACATAGGGACGCTTTATATTCGGCCCTCCTCCTCAGGTGACATCACTTAGAACTTCCAATCAAAAACATGTCGTCACAAAATTTTCAGTCAGTAATAATATCGATATCTCAAAGTTTAAAGCCTAAATGAAAAATAGTTCACAGTTCAGACTGTTCCTGTGGGATGCGTTGCCAGTAACAGTAGGAAGTGCTCAATCACCAGATATCTCTAAAAAAATAAAAAAAATATTATCAATTACTATATAATAATTATGAATATTATCCATTATAAGTATTATTTACTAATTAGATATAAATAAGTAGATAGTTAGTTACATCATGTTGTATTTTATTTGTAGATATTTATAAGTTGTAGGTAAGGGTTGATAAATAATTATAAAGAATTAGAATATGCTGAGCGGACGTCTTTTTGACACAGCTGCGATATAAAATCCATTTTATTTAAGATTTTTATTTTTATTTTTGTTTAGCATGTTTTATTTTTTATTTTTCTGTTAAGTTGTCTCTAAAATCGGTTTTGTGACTTGACAATTATTTTTTTAAATATTTTATAATGTATTTATTCATAAAATTTGCCTATGACTATTGTTACACCGCGAACTCTCTTCCCAAGGTATCGCCAAGTATTTTAAAGCCGCCCTTTGCACATCTCTTTTTAATATATTGTATATTTTCTTCTTTTTTTGGTGTACAATAATGTGTATTGTATTGGACTTTTTAGTGGAATAGGTTTTAATAACACTTTTTCTTCATTTCAGTTTTGGTACTTCACAAATACAATAAACCCCAAAACTCCAACACTCGCTTCTCACGATTACGTAAATCATAAACCCGAATTACTTCAGTCCCAACATTTGTTTCTGAGGCTTATCTATTCATAGACGGCGAATAAATATTTGTATCTGCCGAAGTAATATGTAGCCAGCGAACAGCTGTTACGATAGTTGTTAACTTCCAATACCGATACGAGTACTTCGGGTGATTTCGGGTAATATCGTGACAAAGTCCGCCATGGGCCTTTATTACGTACCACAATATTACGCCGTTAACTTGCTTCGCTATTGTATGGTGTTACTACTACGAAAATATTGGCAACAATTGATATTGCGAAATTAATTTAATGCTGAGGTAATCGTTGATTTGATACAGAGAATATAAATATTACTTGTTCGTTAAGATTGTTAACGTTTAGTGTGGCTACTGCCTTCTTATGGCCACTACGAATAAACAGTCTTATTGACACTTTTACTGCCGATGCAGTAGATGCAATAGACAGTCACACAGTCTCTTGATATGGCGAGTTATTTCGACCTTACGGGTGACTAACATAGCCAGATTTTCAACGATAACCTGTGTAACTCAAGAGCGTGGCTAATTTTTACAGTTGCCGTCTCAGTCGGTAAATAGTTTAGTGACTGTAAACAAACTCATTGAGGTAGTGACAAATTAATAATAACACAAACACACTGCAATCAACATATATTTACCCAAAATTACATCGATTAACTTAACCTAGAACTGACAAAGTAGAAAGGAATTATATTGTATTTGTCACAGAGGCATGAGACGATATCTTGAAATTATATAAAAACATCAATACACCTGCACAGCTTTGCATTTAATCATCTATACTCCTTTTCTTTGTCATGTGTTTGTGTGCACATAAATTTTAAATGAATAAAAAGTACAGATTTAAGATCATGCGTGTCTCAAGTCTGCGCTAAATAGGAATTAAAATACAATGCAATAAAAATAGAATACAATAAATATTTATTTCATGTAAACCAAATACAAGCACTTATGAAATATCGAGACTCTAGGTGCGCGGTTCCAAATAAGTAGATCCTATGGAGAAGAACCGGCAAGAAACTCCATGGAAACTCTATCAAAATAATAGATTGCAATCGTGATTAGTACAATGTTATGTGAATAAAAGTAAGAATAGGAATCATCCTTTTCTTATTTTTATTCACATTACATTATTCTCGCAACACTTACTACTATCAAGTGATTTATCTCTAAATAACAATGCCATGGTAGTTACAAGCTGACCAGTCCAGATAGACGTCACAAATTCACGAGCATGATGCAAGCGTCAGCATCGCTAAGCTCAACCATAATGAAGGGAACTCAACGACCCGACACTCAACGCCACTATCAGCGAGACATTTATACAGCTGATAATTTTTCGCGTTTATGATGTTGGTCCCATAGAGAAAGTTATTCAGTTTGATGATCTGATCCATACCGTTACATTATAACTACGCATTTCTGATACGTCATGTTGTTTACAAAATGAAGCAGCAAATAATTTATAAGTGGTATATCGAGTAAATCACACAGTTCTGAGAATCTAAATTTCACGTAAATCGTTTAAAATAAGCACATTGTTGCAAACTAGTACGTGAATTGCAAAATAGCAATGACATAAGAGGAACACAAGGTTATAAGACATAAAACTATATTAATATCCATAGGTATTCCGTTCCATAGCGAAAATCTTGATGAACACACATCAATGTAGTCCACGGCATCGCGTAGAACAGATTGGAGGTGTCTTCCTGTAAATATAAACCATAATAAATTGGACTGGCATTGAGAATGCATGACAATAGTCCCGTGGTGTTGTATTCCTCACGGTGAGCAAGGTCACCAGTGCTCCTTGGGAAAGCGTCGGCAACTCGCGAGTGATACCTCTGGTGTTGCAAGCGTCCATAGGTTACGGTGTGTAGTAGTATTATAGTAGCGATATTGGTTTATAGATAAGAATACGTAACGCCTTCTGCGTAAGTAGTGTGATATATTTTAATACTTTACCGTCACACTTAGAGATTGATCTTTTTTGTACTAGTGCACAAAAATTTGAAACATCCTGAGCAAGGAATACTTTGGTGACAGCCGTACTTAGTTAGTTACTATTATTTAGCATTGTTTCGATATGTATTTCCTTCATTATTATAATTATTATTGTTTTTTCTGAATCTTTATTTTACAAAATAATGCTGATTGCACGACTCGACACATCTTTTTATAATCTTTTAAAATATTTTTATTTTTTAAAATATTTGTTTTCTAGTATTTTTTTTTCTCATTTATATTCTATGCAAATGAGGGTGCTTACATTTTGCATTACTATATTTTGTAACCATTAATTGATCGATGCAAATTACTAGTTATATAATTATATGTGGAAGCTTGTCATTAGCCATCCATATAATGTTACCTATTTAAATTTTGTTATTGGTCTATAAGCTTTCTTCAAAATAAATAAATATATTATTATTATTACAAGGCTATGCTGTCCCAATACTGGGCAAAGGCCTCCCTCCCTTTCCTCCACTTCTCGCAATCCCGCGCTGTATCGGGCCAGTCTTTAAGGAAGGCGTTCAATTCGTTCCGCCATCTCCTTCGTGGTCTGCCGCGACCCCGTCTTACTGTCTCAGGACACCAATTCTGTGCTATGTGGGCCCACAGTTTGACCGGCATACGGCAGACATGTCCTGCCCAGTCCCACATAAGCTGAGCGGCCTTATGAGCTACATCAATTATCTGCGTTTTGGAGCGCAGTAAGGTGTTTCGAACTCGATCCGTTAATTTAACACTGCTAAGTACTGCGCTCCATTGCTAATAAAAAATAAATTTAAATAAATATAAATTATTATTTGTGCACATTGACGTATAAACATAATATGAACTAAGGGTCTAGCACAAAATTCACGAAAAAAATGTAACAAACTAAGATAAATCCTATTTCATCATCACAATGCCTAATTTAGCTTGCAAAAATTTTTCACCATACGAAGATACGAATACCGGGTTCGGTTCAGAATTTAAAATTTTTTGAACGCTGACTTTATGTCCATGTGTTTATACGTAAATGTTTATGCAAATACCTTTGTTCTCCAACAGTTGATCCAAAAAAATGACTTTGATAGCATCCAAGTCATTTAGAACCAATTCCATTAGTATTGCTGGCATACAGACGAGTAATAATTGGAATCCTATTTCTACACTCCAAATTACGACAGTTTTCGTGGACTGTAACAATATTTTAATAATGTCATGTTCTGTGTTTTGTCAAGGTCTATGAAAATAAAAATTGTTTTTTAATAATGTTAGTGCCCTGCCCCCATAATCTGTAAGATTATTTCAATGATTATTTAAAGAGTAACCATGGAGTTTCTTGTCGGTATCTTCTCCAGGACCAATCCACTTAGAACCGTGCTCCTAGAATCACGATGTTTTAAAAGTGCTTGCAAAAGTTGAGTTGGAATAAAAACATTTGACTTTGAATGTCAATCCAATTCCAATATATTTCAGTTCAATAAATATCCCCCTAATCTCTTCAAAATTATACAAATTTGAAGATAGTGAGAGCGTAATCTAAAATTAAAACGAAACCGATCAATAGTAATTATTTTCAAGGGTTGTGGGTGTGGATTCTTGCATATGGCCAACTATTCACTCTGAAAATAGTTTAGTTGTAATGAAAATTTTCATAATGTATGATGAGAGTACATGACACTAATTGAATATTTAACCGACTTCAAAAAAGGACAAGGTTCTGAATTCCCGAGTTTGGTATTTTTTTGTATATTTGTTCAGCGATATTGTCATTAATTGTGAATTTTAATGGTTCTTTTTGTTTGAAAGAATATTCTGCCTAACTGGTTCCGTTTAAGTTAGGCGAAGATCTGATTAGACAATTGAACGCTTATACAGTGAAATTTAAATTTAGTACATAAATTTTCAAGAGCTGATAGTTTTATTTCATACTCGTTAAAATTAAAATGTCAGTTACACATATTCTTATTATGACCTTTATTCAAATTTTTATACATTCTTTTATATTTTTAAATAATAATAAAAAAAAAAAAAAAAAAAAAAAAAAATTAAAAATATAAAAGAGTAGTAGGCCACCGGCATCGGGAACAGGCTATTATTATTATGTACGTAATTTTAAATAATGATTTTTCTTTGATGCTGACTGAAGTAAAATATCATCACAAAATCTTACCATATCGCTGTCAGAAATAATGTAGTAAACTACGTGAATAATCTTTACAAAGCCAAAAGACAAGCCGAAAATCATCTGAAAAAAATTTATTATTTTCTCTATATTATAAAATCATAATCCATCCCTTTTTCAGCTAAAGTGTTATACCTAGTACGACACAACTAAGAAGTAATATCGATGTACCTGATCGAATAACCAACGGCAGTTGCTTGTTTAGATAATTGTACCTATATCTTATTGCATCAGCGTAAAGATCACGGTATACTGCAGTACTAATAAACATTGGTGGTCTTGAAGACGTGTGCAGTTCGGGATCGGTTTTACGAAGTTTATAGATGCTTCTTAGTTGTGTTGTATTATATATATAATATATTTATTTATTTATTTATTTATTTATTAACTATGGATGACTTACAGCTAAAACAAACAGAATAAAAAATAGTATGTGAGACTGACAGCCAATTAAAAGTCTTCGCTTCTAAAAACAGATTAGAAAGAAAGAGTGTGAACAGTACAACACACACGCCAAAAAAGAGAAGAAAAAAAAACAGTATACATATATATAAGATATTATCAGCAAACTTACCAAAAAATGCAAAAAGCTTAAAGTGAAATAAAAAATATAATACCTACCTTTATTCTGAAGGTCGTCCTCGTTGAAGCCAAAATATTTGATAAATTCTTATAAGTATTAATAAACATTCGAACGGACTCGAGCATCTCATCGTCAGTAAGATCCGTGTCTTTGAATTTGTCGTTCAATATTTTTCTTAGAATACTAATACTTTGTCGATATCCATCTGATATGTATATTGATGTCAGATAGCTAGTAGTACATGCCATATATGTAAAATTAAAGAAGATATATTCGAATGTTACTGTTACATGAGAAGATAGGAAAAATTTGCCAAATCTTTCAACAACAATTATTAAAATTGCAACATAAGGCACATAACTATTTTGTGTCATTTGAAAAGAAGAAACAGTTTGAGCGCGCAATTTTGTAGAAAACTTCATGACGTAGTCCTCTTCAGTGATTAACGATATCAAAATGCATATAATTGATTCTATTAACACAATAAGTGCATATAAAACCCCAAATGAATTTATATTAATTAAAAAGTAACACAGTACTAAATTGATAAAAAGCATAATACTACAGTACAATTTTGCCAACAAGCAAATTATAGTTGATGTACTCAATTTGTAGTAAAGCCCAAATATCAGCCTGAAGAACATAATTGGGTGTAATGGGAGCACTGAATTAAATATTGATTTGAACACATTTTTAATATCCATTTCTGCTGAAACAATAATCAGATGTAGGTCGAATGCTGAACAAGACGCAGTGCGTACTAACAAATTTTAACCGAACTATGGATCATATCGTCGCTTTCTGAGTACTTATTGAAAATGGTCTAAAAATAAAATGCATTGTGTATATGAGATTTTTATTGATGGATAATAATTATAGCTTGATTGTTACTACATATACCTTTATCTTTATCCATCTCATCATATCTACTCCAACCACTCCATACAATTAAATTTATTTTGAAAAAGATAAATAAAAAGACCGCCCATTGTACATGTATATACTCGTATTTATGATAATGTTTTTTTTTTATTTTTTGTATTTCTGGTGTACAATAAAGTTTATTGTATTGTATTGTAAAAACAATAGGTATCTTACATTTATTTTTTTATTTTTTTACATTTACAATTACTATACGTAGGTAACTCAATTCTTCTGAGATAACAATGTAAGATTATAATTTTTGGATTAAAAAAAAATATTTATTTATTTAAAACTTATACACACTATCTTTACAGGTTGATCCCAATACAATAGTGGTTTGCAATCTCTCACCAAATAAATTGAAAAAGAAGTACCTACTTAACTACTATTTAAATACAACTAAAAAAATTCAATAAAACTCTTGCGAATTCACTCAGATTGCACAAAAATAAGTCAATTCTCTCATGCACTTCGTTTAGTACACATATTGTGCGGGTGATTGGTGCTTTTGACAGCACGTTGGTTTTGGCAGCAGGCACTGCCAGCAGTGGCGGTCGCCGCCGCCTCCACACGTACCGGTCTGGCACGCACAGCTTCAGGTGACACAGCACACCCGGGTTATGAGCTACTCCACGCAGGAGCTTCATCGCATACGCCGCCAAAATAAAACATACCCATAGTTATACCACTACAGTCGCTAGAATGCCAACGGCCCGCCTGATGGTAAGTGGTTACCGTAAGTTATGAACGCTTGCAACTCCAGAGGCATCACTCGCGCGTTGCCGATCCTACTACTAGCGTACGACGCTTCCCCATTTAACACTGGCGACATTGCTTACCGTTAGAAACACAAGACCGCAAAAGAGTAGTGTTATTTGGCTAAGCTAATCTGCAAGGTGTAAGTAATTCCTCCGTCGGGCAGCTCGAACTTTGAGCGGACAGTCCCGGTACACCTACATAATCTAATGATTGTAGTATTATCATAAATGTGAAAATATGTGAAGATGTTTGGATGGTTGTTACTCAATCAAGCATTCAAAAACAGCTGGACGAATTGGGATGAAATTCGGCACACGGGTAGACCATGTCCTGGATGCTTATACGATACTTGTTTTAAGCTGGCGGTTCGTGCTGTGACCGCGACCGGAGACCGAGACTGGAGACAGAGACAGGAGACCGCGACAAGTGTCTCGGTCTCTGCATGTGTAAGATAGTAAGATAGTAAGCGTTAAGTCTCTGTAAGATAGTAAGCGTTTTGGTGTATGCTGTAAGTTTACTATTAATGCATAAATAAATAAATAAATGTGTTGGTCTGTGAGTTGAGACCGAGACCGCAACCAAAGCTACTATTCATTCAGTATCTTAGAGTCTGTCGATGGAGTCAGTTGTGTTGTACTGTGTCATTAATTAATACTGTACTGGAAAGCCAAGTAGATTTACTACTTGAGAAAGAAAAAGACGATGATTTGCTCATTTATTATTCCTCCTCCAATGTCGGTCCCTCAATGTTGAGGATCGTGACCCCTTCCCATGATCTTCCTGATGCTTGATCTCCATTTGCTGCGGTCTGTGGCTTGATGGAGTGCCACGTTCACTGGTACTTCCATTTGGTCCGACACCTGACTTGACCACCTCTTCGGACTGCGTCCTCTCAGTCTCTTGCCTTCTATTTTGCCTGTCACAATAAGTCTCTCGATATTATCGGTGTGTCTGCGGGCAATGTGGCCAAAGTATTCTGTGCAGGCAAACAGAAGACAAGCGATTATTCTTATTCTTTATTGTACACAAAATATTGAATATACAAAAGAATAAACAATTAAAAAATATATGCACAAAGGCGAGCTTAACTCAGAATGAGTTTTCTTCCAGCAAACCTTTGGGTGAAAGAGAAATGAACATATTATAGAGTGAGAAAGTCAAGCGTACAATTCAATTTCATTACAACATAAGTATCAAAAATAATTATATAACTACTTATATAACTTATCTATACTTATAATAAAATCGTAACGAAGCGAAAACTGTACATTGAATATAAAAAAAAGAAAAACTGCTACGTGATCTATAATCGACACTGATGCCAAAAATATAGTTTTTAGAATTTTTGTCTGTTTGTCTGTTTGTCTGTCCGAGCTTCACGGCCAAACCGCTGAACAGACTTTCATGAAATTTTGCAGTAATATCTGTCAAAGGGCTGGTCAACATATAGGCTATAAATTATCACGCTATTATCTATGGGGGGTGAGCTAAAGTGCATTATGCCTGTGTACTATTATGAGCTACCACTTCATCATTAAGAGCCAAATCTGAATGAAATATTGTATTATTATAATTCATAGGTCCGGTCAAAATATGTAATAATAATCATCACCCTATTCGTCTAGGGGGCTAAGCAAAATTATTCTTCGTTTTAGTTTCACAGTTCCTGTTTTCATTTTAACTCCTCACGTGATCCAGTTCTTAAATTAGTAAAATGGTATATTTAGTAATGCTCAGTATTTTTTTTTTACTGATAAACGTTCTTTCTTCGGCATCTTACTTTAAGGTACGTATTTCACTGACTGCTATGCTCCAAAAGGTGAAGCGTGATGATAGCATACGACATAATACCTTACTCACGAGATAATTACTTTTTTAAATGCGCTACCAGATATTTCCACGTAACTGTGATTTCATTATTTTTATTACATTTTTCTGAAACTAGATGGCGTTAATAGACTTTTTAAACAAGACCGAGATTTTGTATTTCCAGTAAATATTGAGATAAGATAATTATTAAGATTTTATTAGGATTGGGTAGATTTTTTTTTATCAATAGAAGTTGTCGGAAACCTGTAGGATGGGCTTTTTGGAATCGAATAGGTAATTAAGAATTTCAAAGCCTTATTGGCAGTATTATAATAACGTGTGCTTGCTGTTTACTGCTACCATTGCAAATTGATAAGGGCTAACATCGTTTGCATTCTGGAGAACAGCAAATTAAGTTCATAGAACATTCTTTTTACAACATAGCCTTTTGCCTGATGCACGGCAGCTGAAAATTCATTGACTTGAGGATGACTAGAATAATCTGTCGGCTACCAATATCTCAGTGAAAAGAATAATATAATTATTACCTATTTCTTTATTATTTTCAGCACATTTCAGTCTTTCATTTTTTCATTTTCATTTCATATTAATTAAATATTATTGTGTTTCTTTGTCTTCAGTCTCCCTAGATAGCGTTGGGATCGAAATATTTGTTCTTTTAATTGGGTTTATGTGTTTACGAAAATGTAAAGTTTATAATTTGGATGTTTAGCTACTATTGTTAGATTCAAGACGATAAAATCATTACGAGGGGCAGTAACGGTCACCGAATTCTCAACGACTACGTCGTTGTCGTTGTTAGTCGTTAGTAGAGTGTAGGCAAAATAAAGGTATCGCTAGATCACCTACTTTGTATTTATGGGATGAAAGTCTGAGAGCCAACAAAAAGAAAAGAAGTTACCCCATCTCGGGAAAACACCGAAAAATATTTCAATGAAACTTTACAGTAATCGTATAGATAATAGTCTAACTTAACAACTTTCATTTGCAACAGTTGACTAGATCCGTAGATACAGCTTGATCGCTCCATTGTAAGCAGTCCCATACAAAGCAGAGGTCACGATTGATTGGTTAAACAAAATAATGTTGTATTGGACCTATTTTGATGCGACTTTCACTGTAGTATAATTTATTAGGGATCGAGGACTTATAGTAAACATATTTCATCGCACTATCACTCATAGGAGTCGAGCAATGTAACATATTTTGTGTATAATGTATGATGGTGATGAAACGTAAGAATTTAACAATTTCGATAGGACTTTCACAGTAGCGCTACTAAGGGGTCGACTTTTTAACATAAATTTGTATCATCACGCTACGCTACGCTCACAGGAACTGAACAGTGTAACATTTTTTTTTGTACACACGGCTACTATCAAGCTATACATTTCCAGTAAAAGCTGACCACGTATTGTATAGGCTTCCCTTACAATAAGAGGTCAGCTTATTATAGGTACTGAAAATTTATAGCTCAATCCGTGGGTACTAAGGTCGATAGTTAAGAAATTTGTGATTTAAACGAGTTTATTTAACATTTTCGGTAAAAATCCATCACGGCAAATTACTATACATATGAAGGAAACTAGATAGTTTTTCAACATTAGAAATGTTTATTTCGACACCCAACGTAACTAGCTAAGTGGAGCGGTAAATAGTAGAATAGAAGCCGACAAATATCAGGTTCAAATCCGGTCCCCGTGTTTTTATTTTTTGTATTTAATACTAATTGATAAAATTGTATATTATTAGAAACATGTATTTTCAAAACATAATTCGAGCACCCCTACAGCACGCGAACGAAGTCGCGGGCACAGCTAGTATTATATAATATCTAAACACATACCATAATATATAAATATCTAAATACATACCAGCAAATAACAAAAGGAAAATCATGCTGACAAGAAATGTTCCTTAACTCTTTTCTTAAAGACGTAAGGAGATGTGCTGGCCCGAATAGAGTGTGGGAGAGAATTCCAAAGGCGCGCCGCACGAATTGTAAAAGCACCGTCATAACAGCTAGAGCTGTGACGAGTAGTTCGCAGAAGAAGTGAGGAAACTGAGCGACAGGGCTGTCCTCTAGGAATAAGATACTCAAAGCGTTCACGAAGATATATAGGAGAATCAGGATTGTAGAGAATGGAAAAAAGAAGAGAAAGAATATGGCAATCTCGACGCCGCCGTCGATTATTATTACAAATCTAAAAAAAGATTACCTTTTATCGAGTTATATTCAACTAGAGGCCAAGAAGGATAATTTTTGCTATTAATGAAGAATCACCTATTATTTGATGACAATATTACAATAAGCACAGCATGTGCTTTTCGAGCGCGACACGAGACACTTCTGGTCCGGGGCAGAGACCGTCTTCTTGTCTCGGTCACCGCCCGCGGTTGTGGCGTGAACCGTTACCTTTAGCGGGCTGCAGTCGTTCAAAACATTTTGTTTGCGAAATGTATCGACGTAACCTATCGTGACTGTACCTGATCGAACTACCAATTTCAGTCGCTCGCTTAGATAATTTTATAACTTATTGCGTCAGCATAAAGATAATTTTTTATTGCAGTAGGTACCTAGTTACCTATTAATAAACATTCGTGGTCTTGGAATCGCACTCAGTTCGGAAGTGATCGGTTTTACGAAGTTCGCCGATGCGACATCTTAGGTGTCTGGCACTGTTCCCATTTGTTATTTTCACACATCTTGCCGCTTCCTCGGTCCATTCTCTTTGCCCACTACTATGTGCGAAGGGTCACTGAGTCCGTTATAAATCATAGAGATTATATGCGGAATGTACTCTTGAGCTATAAATAAGCCTATTAACGCAACCAGATTGTTACACTGCATTATAGTGTTATCAACTTTAAGAACATGACGTCGGCTTCAGAAAGTGTTACATCAACCAAAAGATGATCGTTATTTATCTATGCGATTTCATGCCAGACCACTCTTAATATCTTCGTTGCCACACAAAAAAATTTGGTTAAGATAATCTAAAGCCTGTGCTTACTTGAAGGTCACAGAAGATCTTGCAAACACGATATCAAAACAGTCAAACTTGAGCTTTATTAATACACGATAATGAAAAAGATCGTTTGGAAAACAAGTGTGCTGTGATAGTTAGAATTAGTTCGTATATTTGATCAGTAGGCGAACGAAAGTAGCTATAGCGATCACTAAGACTGCGGAATTCTTTTGATTATAAATAATATTCATGTTTTTTCCCGCTTTGACGTGAAAGTTCTTGACAAAATTTCCAGATTTTTTAAGTCTGTGCTGTCCCAATTTCTCCACCATAATTCCCATACAAACGCCCGTAGGTGATTACGGCGCTATAACAATTTTTCCTCTAGATATTTTGAATACATAGGTATCTTGTGGTCTATATCTAGGTTTCTATATGTATAAGGCAAATAATAATTTTTTGAGAAACAAATTCAGTAAATACATCTGAAAATCAGCTTTTTTGGACAAATCTTCCGTTTTCAAGCGTGTACTTACTGATAATTTTTTGCCCATCTAGACGTCAATAACTTGCCTTGCTCATCGTCAGAATATAGTTGAAGGTTACCAAAGCGAAAAATTATTCACTTTTCGCACAAATCAGAAACCAAGCTATGAAATAATATTAAATATGTTATGCGTAATAATTTCATTTATATTTTTGTTTGCCAAGTCTGCTCACACATTTATGATTTTCTTTGCCAAGTCAATGGAATTTATGATATTTTTTTGCCGAGACAATTCAATTTATGATTTTTATGGCCAAGTCCGCACACACAGTGGTCGCACTTCCCAAGTAGCGTGTACCAATTTCCCGCGGAGTTTGTCCAATCGCAGCTAGCTGAGGCCGTAATTATGTTCGCAAACACCAAGTTAGATGGTCTATTGCTTAGCAACTCACAAGTTTACCTCGACGATATAATGATCTAACGCGTGGGCATCCTTGTTATTATGTAATTTAGATTGAATAGGTTTTTCTGAATTATTATTATAGATGGCATGGTTGACGCACTGGCTATCGATTGGCTTTCTTTCTACGTATCGCAGGTTCAATCCTCGCACAGAACAAAATATCTGTATGGCCTACAGATAGTTGTTCCGGGTCGGGGTGTGTGTGCATGTGACATGTATGTTTGTAAACTGTACCCACGATACAAAATAAATGATAGTCTAGGATAACGTTTTTAAAAAGAAAGAAAGACATGTTGGAGTAGGTACATATTTTGATTTGCTTCTTCTCACGTGGAAATTGATAATACTATGGTGGAAAGATTAGCCAGTCAGGAGGTTCAGAATCCGTAATCCACCATATACATACACACGGCTATATATCAAGCTATATATTTCTAGTATACCCAACTAACCCTCGACCCTCGGGTGTAACTGTACCCTCGATACAGGAGAAATCCTAGTGAGGGGCAATGTCTAAAAAAAATAAAAGAAAAGAAAGAAAAGTATAAGCTGACCTCGCATTGTATAGGCTTTCCGTATAATGCGAGTTCACCTTATACAGGAAATGTATATCTTGATAACGTATGTGTACCTATACCTTTCGCCTTGAGGGAGACGAAGGGTTACTGGCCTTACCAGCTTATACAGCACGCTGAACCCCGAACGACACATGGCTAGGGACACAGGATTCACTCGCGTATGCGCTGAGCGCCCAGCCGTTGGGCCGCCACTTGTATTGGCGAACGTCGTCCCCTTACGCGACCTATTTGCCGCATAATCCTCTAGTGCGGCGCGCGCATATCACGATGTTACACCTTCTCAAGCCAGTTTTGTGGGTCTACCGCGTAATTGAAATAGTAATGAACATCGACTCGATCCTGAGAGATTAAACTTCGAGCTACCTAGTAAAAGAAGACCAGAGTTTGATGTTCATTACCATTTCGTCACGTTGTAGACCTGCAGATCGGGTGACAGACTGCCCAAAGCCCAAAGCTCATCGCCCGTAGGCCGCAACTCATCATGCGCAGGACGTAGGTACTTAGAAGTAGGAGGACTATATTATACTCCTGAAGGTTCTCTCGGTATGCCCCAATATCGCCATTCGATTTTCTTTCTGACTGAGATGATAGTCGATCGCCTATCTTTTGTTACAAAGGAAAAAATTCTTTCAGTTAGTCAGCACCATAAATTCACAATAAAAAAATAAAAATGGAAGAAAATTTATTGTGTTTTCTTAAAATAAATTGTATAAACTTTTTTACTTGTAAAATTCAAAGAAAAGATGGACAACAGTTTCAGAAATCAATTATTCTTTCCGTTCATGAAATAAAAATGTCAAATTTTTTCAAGAATTCACAGTAGAACGCGAGCTGATAATATTTTTGAAAACTTCACTACATAGTATAAAACAAAGTCATTTCCCGCTGTCTGTCTGTCTGTCCCTATGTATGCTTAGATCTTTAAAACTACGCAACGGATTTTGATGCGGTTTTTTTTAATAGATAGAGTGATTCAAGAGGAACTTTTATATGTATAATACTTTAATATTTAATGTAAGGATAGTAGAGAAACCGCATCCGTGCGAAGCCAGGGACGGGTCGCTAGTTAAGGAATAAATTTTTAAAAAAGAACGCAGCAAACAATTAATTGTTTTGTTAAAATAATCTCCTCAGATCGTCTCAGTCAGGAGCTCATCACCCGCTCTTGAAATTACTATTGTTCTCCGTGAAAAAGGGATATTTCAATGTACGGTGACCAAGTCTTACGAAATTCCTTGTAGCAAAGATTTTGTATTAGGCAAAGTATACCTACAGGATTATTTTTTTCGTAGTGCGCATAATTTGTAGGGTGTTTCAGTCTCTGTTCCTAAATACAACCGCGGTATTGGGATACACTTTAAAACAAAACAAAAATTCGACTTAGTATGGGGGACACGCATTAGGTACTAGCGCAAGCAATGCAAAATCTAATTTATATTTTGTTTTGGAGTGAATTATAGTAAGTACTGCGGTTGCATTTGATATTATCATATTTCAAGATATCAGTTCCTACACCGCTGCCTACATCCTTTTGATATTTTTAAGATGAGCGCCATTTAAACCTTCAACTAAATGTAGTACCGTAAGTGAATTGAATGTTTTTTGGACTTTCTTGCTGGTTCTTCTCCATACGACCTACTATTTGGAACCGTGCACCTAGAGTTTCAACATCTGGTTTACACGAAAAAAAAATCAATCCTTCTGCTATGAAAGACGCCAACCATCTAGGTTTCAGCTGGAAATACCTGCAGCATTTTGCTGAGCTATTGCCGTGGCTATTGCCTTTAAGAGACACAATAGCACATAGAGAAGGGTATTTTTATTTTTGTCTCTGTTAGGTACTTATTGTCTTTGTCGATATGATAATAATTTTATTATATTACTGTGTGTATTATTCTAATTACTGTTTAAGTGATTGTATCTGCTAAATCACAATTTTTCTTCCTTTCAAATAAAAGCATTAAGATAAGTTAGGTTTCCATCCATACAATGACACAATTAGAAGGTAATGGTTTACATCATGTCTTCATTGCTTAACACCAATTAAAAACATATTGCTGCTAACTATTATCTAAAACGGCCGAGGTTAACCTAATTTCATTAAAATATTGCACGAGTAAAAACATCTGTTAACATGATTCTTCATTATGATCCAATTTTAATATAATTCGTTTTAAAAATATTTCGTCCTAAAATTTCGCTAAATCATGGTGACATAAGTTATCCACCTGGTACGTACAGGTTCTATTGTAGGCCAAAAGCTTTTGTCTCACACAAAAGGTTAGCTGTAAAATAAAGTCTAAAAATCAGTATAATTATTACAAACCCTTCTGTGCGGCTTTGTTGTCGGCAATTTTAATATATATCGTGTTTTACGCCCTTTACTCTTTTAAAACATTTTTTATTTATGTTTAATTTTATTTTTTAATCATACTTTTTAGTTTAGAATGAAGTAGGTGGTAGGAATATTTTACGGTTATATTTAATCGGCGAAATAATAACTACAGTAGACGATATCAAGCGTTGCCGATAATTATCATTTTATGAAAAATCCAGAACCTACAATTTTGAAAACTGTGCCGTTCATTTCAGACTGTATTTTATCATAAAAGCCGGTAAATTTCTGCCGTTTCTAAAAAACCCATAGGAGCACAAAGCCAAGCCATTAATTTTGCGCCTTTATTTTTTAACTATTGAATCGATCCCCTCAGAGCAATTCCCAAATTAATTCGGAAGCGCCAAAGCCACTACAGAGCGATCATAAGGAGCTCTTATCACGAGTGCCGGCCACTTGATCCATCCGTACTCAAACCTGTTTTATGTCCCTGTCGGGCTTATTGTCAGAATTCTAACTTGCTGTGAACATAATGGTAAATGTCATGGCAGTAAACTTGTTTGGCAGAAATGAATTAATACCGCTCCTGTAGACGCCCACTTTCATTAATTTCGTTTTTAATTTGGTTCAGTTGATGAACATGCAGAAATTTCAGTCTCATTAATTTTTTGTAATTATAAAATAATTATGAACTATAATAGAGTAAACTGTTATCGTTTTGAAATTATTATAAAAAATATTTTAATAATAAGTTACAGTGGCTGTTGGAGGGTTGATAAAAATTTGTCTATTTGTCTATCATAAAAATTATATCCTTATGACGACTTCATTCTAAATTGAAATTTCAAATATTTGTCTAAATGGATATGAATTGACATGGATATAAATATTAATCTTTTCCAACGTCAGCCAGCGCTGGGTGTTCTTATGCCCAGCAAATGCTGAGTTGGCAACCCATTCGATACTGTCATGGCCAACAGCACATGTTTTTTACAAGCTTTTTTATTATTCTCTTTTAGCCAATTTTCTTTTTCTTTTTGCGCATTGTTTTGTCTATTGTCTATTCCGAATTTTATTATCTTTCCTATTTTCTTTCTAAATAAAAGAAAAATATACACCTCAATCATCAAAGCGTATCGGATGGATAATCATAATACAAATTATTCTCTTCTAGTTAAAACACTGCACATATTTCTGCCGTAGTCTCGATATCTAACATTACCGCCAGCACCAACAGCGCCTGGGCTTTACGGTATTGGTAATTTAAATGACGCATAATTAACGCAACTTCAAACGCGGCACGAACAGAAATGTATGGAACACAATCTAGAAGTGTTTTCCATAAAAACAAACTTGGCTGCAATGTTTGGTTTTGATTACGACTTACTTCACTATAGAAAAGCTCTTGGAAGTCCTTGTAAACATGACTCATGAGGCTCTTCTATAGATATCTAGAATTAGAGAGTTGTTATGATCTTCTTATATCAGGTGTACAATAATTATAAAGTATTTTCATTAATGTACAATTAATAACAATTAATGTACTTTCTTCTTGGTCTTCCTCTTTTTCTTTCTACTTCTCCCCTTCTATAACGGTGGCAATAAACTTATCGAGTCTAAACAAATGACCAATTATGCTTTCTCTTCTGTTATCTATGTGTTTCAATATTTGTATTTTCTCTTTTAGCATCACAATTTTTTTTTTAATGAAATCAAACAAAAAAAAAAAAAAAAAAAACAATATTACGATACTTATGCGTCATGCTCGTTAACAGGTGCCGTCTGTCAGGACTGGACAGCTTGTAACTAACATGGCAATATTATTCATAGGCTTATCATTATTATCCTATTTTCTTATTAACATTGTCCTAATCAAGTTTGCTAATTATTTTAAAGGAGTTTTACCTACATAGAGTTTTTAGTCGGTTCTTCTCCATAAGATCTATTATTTGGAACTGCGCACGTACAGCCTCGACATTTTTATAAGTGCCTGTATCTGGTTTACATGAAATCAATGTATTTTTTTAATCTTTGCCCCTCACTCGCTTTTGTCCTGTATCGTGGGTACAGTTTATAAACATACATATCACATGCACACACACCCCGACCCGGAACAACTATCTGTAGATTATACAAATATTTGATCCGCGCGGGGATCGAACCCGCGGCACGTAGCGCAGAAAGCTAATCGCTTAGCCAACAGCGTCAACCGTGTCGTCAAAGATCTATTCTATTCTATACTATTATTATCCAAAATATTGGGAAAATATAATTCGGAGTATAGAAAGAAAATTAATATCAACATCAAAGTGTGAAGTTCTGTAACTTATCTTCGAAAAAGTTATGAAACCGCAACGTGAATAAAAATTTACCAGTAAGAACATTTTCACGGAACATTCACAAACACCGAGTAATGTAGTTGTAACTCGAAATGTTTTCATTCAATTACGATGTAGCTAACTTTTGATCGTCAGAAGTTCTCAGCGGTTCAGTGTTGATTCTACTGTGAAGTAACGGAACTAACTTCAAAGTATTTTGTGGTATTTGATGTTACGGAAAGTATGAGCTGGAACCACATAAACTTTGTTGCAAGATCTTAGTTCTAACTTTTTTTTGGCGTATTCCCGGTCCTTTATGAAAACATTATGGCAAGATATTCAAGTCAAGAGATATTCATTCTAATACAGTAATTTTTTTTTTTTTTTTTTTTAAACTTTGCCCCTCACTATGATTTCTCCTGTGTCGAGGGTACAGTTTACAAACATACATGTCACATGCACACACAACCAGACCCGAAACAACTATCTGTAGATCATACAAATATTTGTTCCGTGCGGGGATCGAACCCGCGGCACGTAGCGCAGAAAGCTAATCGCTTAGCCACTGCGCCAACCGTGTCGTCAATTCCAAGTATATCGAAATGCATGGTTATATTATGTTGATCCTGTTGATCAGATCATCAAACTGAACAACTTTCTCTATGGAACCAACATTGTAATCGCGAAACAGCTGTCCTATAGGTACGTTTGGGTCGAGTAGGTATTGCAGTTTTGTATGGGAGAGCTGATTATTTTTTCGCGATAACGGTATTGTTTCCACAGAGAAAGTTATTCAGTTTGATGGTCTGATCTACACCCTTAAATATGACCACGCATTTCTGATACACGTTGTATACTGATTTATTGTTTCTAATTGACATGACATGGGTTTTTAATGATATTGGTCAAACGAACACGGGGTCACCTTTAGGTAAGCTATCACCTCCAGCCATGAGCATCCTCAACGCAATTTTTTTTTCACGGTTACACTTTTTATCCCATGTAAAAGTTGTTCTTAATCATGAGTAAGACGTCCGCTAATAAATTACGACCTTATATAGAAAGCTTGTAAATCAATTTTTTTTTTTTTTTTTAACATGCTTTTACTATCTTCACCTTTAACTAATTATGTAAGAAAATCTTGGATGTTAAATTTGACCCAGTTCCTGGTTTCCGATTGAGCTGAAATTTTGCATACACGCTCAGTTTGGATGACTAAAGCGTGTTCTATAGTTCTTTTTAAACTATAATATTTTATTAATTTAGGTATTACCTTATTCTACTGAGTTTCGTAAGATTATAGTTTTTTGGATCAAAAAAGCTTTTTTTTTAAACTATATTTTTTTTTTACTAATAACCCTACGATATTAAAGTCCATTTAAATTACCGAATCAATCTGGTATGCAATGCATATTCTATCAAGCAAACACGTTTCGCATCAAAACAGTCCGTTTATTTGGAGATAATGCGCCACGTCACCAAAATAATACCCCTATTAACTAACAATGTGATCATCAGGCATTCATTTAATCCATGGATTAATTAGCCCACGGTTAATAGATTATGAATGCACAATAATGTCATTGGACATATTGTGTAAAATGTGTGCAATGTTTTGTGTTCTCATGGTGAATGATACGATTTGTTTGTCTAATTTGGTGGGCGTTTTGTTATAATTAGCTTTGAATATAAATTTTATTGGAGTTTCAGTAGTCTCTGAATAAATCAAACTATTAGAACGGAGTGGCTTATGAATCGTATGGTTGTTGAGTTGAGTGAATTGGTCAACAGGTGCCATCTGTCGGGCCTGGTCAGCTTGTAAATATCATGGCATTTATTATGATTCTATTCTAATTTATTTTTATTCACATTAAATTGCATTATATCCGCAGCTCTTGCTCCACAACATTCTACTAATCAAGATTGTAATCTATTATTAGTTTCCATGGAGTTTCTTACCGGTTCTTCTACATAGAATCTATAGACTATTTGGAACTGCGCACCTAGAGTCTTGACATTCATAAGCCTGTATTTGGTTTACCTGAAATAAAGATCTATTTTATTCTATTCCAATCGACTAAAGACGACAAAGAAAATAGTTAGGGTACACCCACGGACCCAGGGATTACACGGGCACGTGCCTCCCCAGATGGTTCAAATAAAACGAGGAGCTGGGAGATTTTCGCATACATACTCGTACGTAGAGACTTACTACCACGAGTTGCAAATCGCAAAATCGTGAGTGAAACGTCTTGTGTGTCTCTGGCAATCAATCTTACTTCCGATGCGTCCATCCTCCTCTTGCGAAGAAAACTATCAATAATAATCATGTAAAATGAATCCCAAAGACATAGTGAAATACTATGGGGGATACTCATAGAAATGGGCTGAGTGTTGATTTTTCGATATCAATTTTGTTATTAGGAAAGACAAAAAAATATCGATGACGGGAACAATGACAAATAAAACCAATAAAACCTTACAATGGTGTCAATTCTGTTTGATCCGACCGATTGGACCAAATCTGAAATCTCTAAAAAACAGCTGATCCTTACAAATAATTCAGTAGGTATCTATTACTCGACTAAATGTATGGACCACCACATTTTGTTTTTGCGATTTTTGTTTTGGTCCCATAGTAAAAGTCGTTCATAATGGTGAGTACAATAATCCCTATAAAGGGGCCAGGATTAGAAAAGTAGCACCTTGTATAAGGAGAAGTCGATTTTGGAAAAACATCGATTGTACCAAACCAGCATTATGCAAGAAAATACAAATAGCAAATATATTGTCTTCATCATTATATTTTACGAAACTACAGAAGCAATATGAAAAGTCCTTAAGACTACAGTTATCAAGTTCACAACACAGTCCTGTGTCCACAAGAACTCAATTTATCATCAGATTAGCGATGTCATGTAAAAACAGTACATGGCGATACCTCTATCTGTACAATTGTCTAACTACTTAGCATATAGGTGAGCTCAAGTAAGCAAGTCAGGCTGCTGACATAGCAGTTCGCGGCGCGGAGGATAGATGGCGTTGTACACAATTTTTGGAAGCCGAGCTTTTCAGTGATAAAAAAATATTTTTGTTATAATAATTATAAACAGTCTGTGCAATTTTGGAAGTTAGCTTAGATTACAGGGAAAAATATAACGTCTTAGATACCATTATAATAATTTAAACAATCCGACTTTAAAGGAGACTGCGGTATCAGAGACTCGTGTGCGAAATATGATGTAGATACCTAAATAAAATCTATGAAGTTACATTCAATATTTACTCTATTCAATAATAAAAAATATAAAAAACTAGTGATGATTGAGTCAACTCAAATCGTAATAATAAAATCTAGTAACTGTCACTAAGTATAACGCAGTTTAATTGCCGCTTTTGGCTTGGCCCTAATTATTATGGAGGTATGTTTCACTTTTTCGCTGAGTGGCGCCTTTGTTCTCTTTTTATTTCATACTAGCGACCATCCCCGACTTCGCACGGGTGCGATTTTTCTACTATCCTTAGATTAATTATCAAAGTATTATACATATAACGACGTAGTTATACGATAAGGATCCAACCCTGTGCAAAGCTAGTTTTGAGATATTTTTTTTTTAGTAGGTATCATATAAAATATGAAAACAAACCCAACTTATAAAAAAAAATCCTTCATTTCCAATAAACCCAAGAAATTTACAGCACTGCATCGATAAGAATTTCGATGTAAAATTTAAAATTAAATATTATAACTCAATGTGGTTTGGATCCTTTTCATGTAACTACGTCCAATTGTTATTGAATGATTGTTCGTTCAGAGCCTTGAGACAAGAATCTTCATTAACTGCTATTGAAATCATCTCCTGGATATAGGCTTTTTTGTAACCAACGTGTATCTACAAATAAAGATTTTTACTAATCGTAACAATTTTTGTGATAGAAATTCTTATTTTTCTTTCTTAAATAAAATATACAAACGTGTAGATGTTACACGGATTTCTCGGTCTGATACCTACATTACAGGAAAAAGTTCGCTCGATACAAAAAAAAACGCAAACTTACCCTTTTTAAAATAATTATGACTTTTTTTAGGGATTACTAGATATGGTAGCTATTCTAGCTATTAGAGACAGGAAGATTTGTTTTTAGAAATTTATCTAGAGTTCTTGAGACGCATTAAAGCTGCAATTAAGAATTTTTGAGAATATGTTTTTTTCGGTACGAAAACAAAAAAATTACAAGAATTATAATAGTAATTTCAAAATCTGAACATTAAAATATAGCTTCATACTAGTCGTCATTATTTTTGAATTGGCTTTCCATAGAAAATTAATAGTTAGTAGTCACGTGACCTAAAATAACGTGTACATGGCAGATAATTTATTATGTCCATTTTCGATGTTCTACAAATAAACTGCGCCGAACAAAGCATTGGTTAATATAGAATGGGTAAAATTAATTCCCAATAGTAGGCCCTATTTAATTCCTGTATTAAATGAACAACTTCTACTATGGAACCAACACTGAAATTGCGAAAATAGATCCTATTTTTTCATCACGTTTTCATGTTTGGTCCCATAAAAGAAAAAAAGAAATATAGTTTATTGGCACATAAGTACATGCTAAAAACACAGAACAATAAAAAACAGTAGATAAGTGCCAAAGAGGCCAGCAGCTCAGCAAAATATTGGGTGTCGGTACGGTAATACTGATCACCCAACACTGGTTTTCACCTGCAAATGCTGCACATAGTATAAGTAGTTCATAATGACCTACGCTATTAAAGTGGAACCTTATACAGCCTTATTTAATAACTAGCTGTACCCGCGGCTTTGCCCACGTGACAATATTCGATTAAACTATGATAGTCACTTGAAATTAAAGAAAAGGAAAGATAGTTTTCAGAATTTGTATTGACAAAAACTTAAATAATATGAGATCTGTGCAATAAAATGCCTTGTCTTCCGCACGTATGGGAGTGAAAACAATCTACACGTTACTTGGATGGGTGATCGTTCTTTACTTAAGACCCCTCAAAGAGCACGGCAGGTCGCATTCACGACTATTTTAAACGAATAATCTATGATAGTTGTAATGGTTAGGCACTCAAAAAGACAAAACCGTGCCTTAAGCTTTATGGTTTAAATATAAACAGCCACCGTGCACCATTAAGACTACGCTTTCTCGCTATTTTGTGGGTCGTCGGATATTCATCCCATACAAAGATAATAATCTAGGAACACGTTAGTTTTGCATACACTGCATTTTATTGTTATTAAAGTTTACGAATCCTGATTCTCCGCTAAGAAACAATAGGCAAAATTAATTTAAAGTTTAATTATTTAAATCTATTGTCTACGAAATGGGTAATAAGTGCAGAGTCTGATGCCGACCATCATAACAACGCCTTGATTACTTCAACAATCTCATTTGATTGTAATTCTGTCCGGCGCTTCTTGGGCAGTGAGCTGTTACGAAAATTGAAAATTGTAACTAACTCATCTATCCACTACATCATGAGCGAATTCAATATGAACACTCATGGCGAGGCGACAGAAGAATATTCAGCTGTTCTCCGGATTGCAAATGACTTTAGTCCTTCTTCTTTGTGTCGATGGTACTGCGTCCCTAGGTTTGTATAATCTGCAAATTTTGCCACCTCTATGATATTATTATTGGCATAATAGAGGTGGCTCAATGTGCAAGTATTGGGGCATATTGAGCAACACAGTAGCTGTGACATCGTTTGAGGGACAATACCACATCTCCACCCTACCGCTGTTTCCTCGATATAGCCCCACTTGCTCATTTGCTCATACTGCACTTGCATCTGCCTAATTGGGTCCAGAGTCGGTTAAATAACTTTCATGTGATCCAAGAGATGATCGTTCGATCGGATCGTATCTGGCAGAAAATTACTCACCGTGGACTTGATTATTGGTGAAGAAAGTTTCTCCAACCACAATGTATTTGCAATAGGCATCGGCTGAACCACCCGAGAGTGCCTCTCTAGTGTTCTAAGGAAACTGAGCCGACTTTTTAAAGGCTGTGCTGATAATTAAGCACTGAATTGACCACTGAATAGTGGATATCTGGTATCGGACCCCTTTTTGTGTTTTTGTACGCAACGACTCTGCGAATTTGTAGAAGTGCTATACTCACCGTAGGATACGGTATACCCATATTGAGAGTGATCGGTTTAAGTCAGCCGGTGATAGTTCAACATAAGTCATTTAGCTGACCATAACTTTTAGGTACCTAGTTCTTTTTATTTGATTTTCATATAATGGTTTCTTCAAGTTAACGCTCTGTCCAGGGTGACTCCCAGGGGTATTGCTGTGATTAATTTCGAACCCTACGGTGATTTCAGCCCTGATCCCACTCGAGAACTTAACGTCGACAAACTCTTCTTCGACAGACGCTGTTCCAACACTCCGAAATTACGCCACTCCTGAACCATGAGCAATAAAATCCGGAAAAGCAAAGAAAACATTTAAAATAAGTTGAATTATTGTACTACAGCATATAAAGCATAATGTCAGGAGGCAGTGATACTGGCCACCTGACGCTGGTTTTCAGTTGCAACACACAAGTGCCATACCAGTAGTCGTCATTAATATGCCTTACGCCTATAAGTATTTTGAAAACCCTTAAATACTTAAATTTATTGTGAATATTTGAACATTACAAATTAAATTATTATATAGAACTCTGCCTACAGGAGTCTGGATGCCGTATCAATAAAAAAATCGCTTTTAAAAATATTGGAAATTAAAAACTCGCCTTTAAATTACTACTAATGCCATCTAGGTATCAACAGACGAATTAAAATATATAAGGCTAAAGAATAAATGAAAAAGTACGTTTAAAAAAATGCGAAATGATTTCTATTGTATATAAAATGTTAATCGGATCTATTAACTACAATCATCCAATATTTCAAATGGATTCGTCATATAGGTAGCGACTAATAATTGTACACAGACATATTGGTTTATTGCTCACCCCCCTTTGACAATAGCGTAATAATTTGTACCCTATATGTTGACCAGGCCATTAACGGATTTTACTTTTAAATTTCATGACGATCTGTTCGGTGGTTTGGCCGTGAAGCTCGGACAGAGATACAGACAAACAGACAAACAGACAAACAGACAAAAATTCTAAAAACTATATTTTTGGCATCAGTGTCGAATATAGAGCACGTGCCTTTTTTTTTTTCAAGATATATTTAATGTACATTTTTCGCTTCGTTACGATTTTATTATAAGTATAGATACTAGTCTAGTGGTCGCCTGTGGTCGAAATTCGACCATAATTTTAGCTTTCTGCACTCCTCCATATAAACTTTAGTTATGCGAAATCTCACATTCCTCCGTTCGCACAATATTTTCTCTTCACGTATTATTAAATTATATAGATATAGAGCCTCACGAAGTCCATTGACTAAGATTAGAGATATTTTTTTTTGTACTTGGTGCAAACGAGCTTTCGTTTCACCTGATGGTAAGTGATCACCATCACCCATGAACATCCGCAACACCAGAGGATTCACCGATGCGTTGCCGACCTTTTAAGATGGTGTAGTATTTTGGGATGGGAGGGATTGGTTGTAGGGGTTGGTTGGGCTTCTAGTCCTCTCACTCACCAGCGAAACGCAGCAGGATAATACTTTACGCTAGTATTCTGTGAGACTCCGGTACTTCCCCGGTGGAGCCAGCCTATTTACGAGCTGTTGTCAGTTATTGACTTCAGCTAGGCTCTACCACAAGGAACAGAGGGCCGAGCACGAATGTTTTGACGTATCGTAACGTAAACGTAACCAAAAGAACCAAAAATACACGTTTAAAGCCCGTCACACACGTAGCTATAATATATATTAATATACTGAGCTATATATTACATTATAGCAAGCCCCCATACGTGGTAGCTATACTATAACATATTTTGATGACGTAATAGAAATATATATTATAGCTGCGTCTGAGGTCGCTCGAAGATTACTATGGAAAATATATCGTAATATGCCTGGCTATAATATATATTATAGCTACGTATGTGACGGGCTTAATCGATGCATTTTTTTTTGGAAATACATACATGCAATATTTTTACATTTTCACGAAACAAGTGCGTTTGTTGCATGAACTTGAATAATCAAAATTTGCTTACGTTTACGTTACTATATTACGTCAAAATATTCGTGCTCGGCCGACAGTACAGTACCTATAGTTGTTACAGTATCTATGATTTCAATTCACCTAGGTTTTTTTATCTATATCTATATCTATACTTATAATAAAATCGTAACGAAGCGAAAAATGTACATTAAATATATCTTGAAAAAAAAAAAGGCACGTGCTCTATATTCGACACTGATGCCAAAAATATAGTTTTTAGAATTTTTGTCTGTTTGTCTGTTTGTCTGTTTGTCTGTATCTCTGTCCGAGCTTCACGGCCAAACCACCGAACAGATCGTCATGAAATTTAAAAGTAAAATCCGTTAATGGCCTGGTCAACATATAGGGTACAAATTATTACGCTATTGTCAAAGGGGGGTGAGCAATAAACCAATATGTCTGTGTACAATTATTAGTCGCTACCTATATGACGAATCCATTTGAAATATTGGATGATTGTAGTTAATAGATCCGATTAACATTTTATATACAATAGAAATCATTTCGCATTTTTTTAAACGTACTTTTTCATTTATTCTTTAGCCTTATATATTTTAATTCGTCTGTTGATACCTAGATGGCATTAGTAGTAATTTAAAGGCGATTTTTTAATTTCCAATATTTTTAAAAGCGATTTTTTTATTGATACGGCATCCAGACTCCTGTAGGCAGAGTTCTATATAATAATTTAATTTGTAATGTTCAAATATCTATACTTATAATAAAATCGTAACGAAGCGAAAAATGTACATTAAATATATCTTGAAAAAAAAAAAGGCACGTGCTCTATATTCGACACTGATGCCAAAAATATAGTTTTTAGAATTTTTGTCTGTTTGTCTGTTTGTCTGTTTGTCTGTTTGTCTGTATCTCTGTCCGAGCTTCACGGCCAAACCACCGAACAGATCGTCATGAAATTTAAAAGTAAAATCCGTTAATGGCCTGGTCAACATATAGGGTACAAATTATTACGCTATTGTCAAAGGGGGGTGAGCAATAAACCAATATGTCTGTGTACAATTATTAGTCGCTACCTATATGACGAATCCATTTGAAATATTGGATGATTGTAGTTAATAGATCCGATTAACATTTTATATACAATAGAAATCATTTCGCATTTTTTTAAACGTACTTTTTCATTTATTCTTTAGCCTTATATATTTTAATTCGTCTGTTGATACCTAGATGGCATTAGTAGTAATTTAAAGGCGATTTTTTAATTTCCAATATTTTTAAAAGCGATTTTTTTATTGATACGGCATCCAGACTCCTGTAGGCAGAGTTCTATATAATAATTTAATTTGTAATGTTCAAATATTCACAATAAATTTAAGTATTTAAGGGTTTTCAAAATACTTATAGGCGTAAGGCATATTAATGACGACTACTGGTATGGCACTTGTGTGTTGCAACTGAAAACCAGCGTCAGGTGGCCAGTATCACTGCCTCCTGACATTATGCTTTATATGCTGTAGTACAATAATTCAACTTATTTTAAATGTTTTCTTTGCTTTTCCGGATTTTATTGCTCATGGTTCAGGAGTGGCGTAATTTCGGAGTGTTGGAACAGCGTCTGTCGAAGAAGAGTTTGTCGACGTTAAGTTCTCGAGTGGGATCAGGGCTGAAATCACCGTAGGGTTCGAAATTAATCACAGCAATACCCCTGGGAGTCACCCTGGACAGAGCGTTAACTTGAAGAAACCATTATATGAAAATCAAATAAAAAGAACTAGGTACCTAAAAGTTATGGTCAGCTAAATGACTTATGTTGAACTATCACCGGCTGACTTAAACCGATCACTCTCAATATGGGTATACCGTATCCTACGGTGAGCATAGCACTTCTACAAATTCGCAGAGTCGTTGCGTACAAAAACACAAAAAGGGGTCCGATACCAGATATCCACTATTCAGTGGTCAATTCAGTGCTTAATTATCAGCACAGCCTTTAAAAAGTCGGCTCAGTTTCCTTAGAACACTAGAGAGGCACTATCGGGTGGTTCAGCCGATGCCTATTGCAAATACATTGTGGTTGGAGAAACTTTCTTCACCAATAATCAAGTCCACGGTGAGTAATTTTCTGCCAGATACGATCCGATCGAACGATCATCTCTTGGATCACATGAAAGTTATTTAACCGACTCTGGACCCAATTAGGCAGATGCAAGTGCAGTATGAGCAAATGAGCAAGTGGGGCTATATCGAGGAAACAGCGGTAGGGTGGAGATGTGGTATTGTCCCTCAAACGATGTCACAGCTACTGTGTTGCTCAATATGCCCCAATACTTGCACATTGAGCCACCTCTATTATGCCAATAATAATATCATAGAGGTGGCAAAATTTGCAGATTATACAAACCTAGGGACGCAGTACCATCGACACAAAGAAGAAGGACTAAAGTCATTTGCAATCCGGAGAACAGCTGAATATTCTTCTGTCGCCTCGCCATGAGTGTTCATATTGAATTCGCTCATGATGTAGTGGATAGATGAGTTAGTTACAATTTTCAATTTTCGTAACAGCTCACTGCCCAAGAAGCGCCGGACAGAATTACAATCAAATGAGATTGTTGAAGTAATCAAGGCGTTGTTATGATGGTCGGCATCAGACTCTGCACTTATTACCCATTTCGTAGACAATAGATTTAAATAATTAAACTTTAAATTAATTTTGCCTATTGTTTCTTAGCGGAGAATCAGGATTCGTAAACTTTAATAACAATAAAATGCAGTGTATGCAAAACTAACGTGTTCCTAGATTATTATCTTTGTATGGGATGAATATCCGACGACCCACAAAATAGCGAGAAAGCGTAGTCTTAATGGTGCACGGTGGCTGTTTATATTTAAACCATAAAGCTTAAGGCACGGTTTTGTCTTTTTGAGTGCCTAACCATTACAACTATCATAGATTATTCGTTTAAAATAGTCGTGAATGCGACCTGCCGTGCTCTTTGAGGGGTCTTAAGTAAAGAACGATCACCCATCCAAGTAACGTGTAGATTGTTTTCACTCCCATACGTGCGGAAGACAAGGCATTTTATTGCACAGATCTCATATTATTTAAGTTTTTGTCAATACAAATTCTGAAAACTATCTTTCCTTTTCTTTAATTTCAAGTGACTATCATAGTTTAATCGAATATTGTCACGTGGGCAAAGCCGCGGGTACAGCTAGTTCACAATAAATTTAAGTATTTAAGGGTTTTCAAAATACTTATAGGCGTAAGGCATATTAATGACGACTACTGGTATGGCACTTGTGTGTTGCAACTGAAAACCAGCGTCAGGTGGCCAGTATCACTGCCTCCTGACATTATGCTTTATATGCTGTAGTACAATAATTCAACTTATTTTAAATGTTTTCTTTGCTTTTCCGGATTTTATTGCTCATGGTTCAGGAGTGGCGTAATTTCGGAGTGTTGGAACAGCGTCTGTCGAAGAAGAGTTTGTCGACGTTAAGTTCTCGAGTGGGATCAGGGCTGAAATCACCGTAGGGTTCGAAATTAATCACAGCAATACCCCTGGGAGTCACCCTGGACAGAGCGTTAACTTGAAGAAACCATTATATGAAAATCAAATAAAAAGAACTAGGTACCTAAAAGTTATGGTCAGCTAAATGACTTATGTTGAACTATCACCGGCTGACTTAAACCGATCACTCTCAATATGGGTATACCGTATCCTACGGTGAGCATAGCACTTCTACAAATTCGCAGAGTCGTTGCGTACAAAAACACAAAAAGGGGTCCGATACCAGATATCCACTATTCAGTGGTCAATTCAGTGCTTAATTATCAGCACAGCCTTTAAAAAGTCGGCTCAGTTTCCTTAGAACACTAGAGAGGCACTATCGGGTGGTTCAGCCGATGCCTATTGCAAATACATTGTGGTTGGAGAAACTTTCTTCACCAATAATCAAGTCCACGGTGAGTAATTTTCTGCCAGATACGATCCGATCGAACGATCATCTCTTGGATCACATGAAAGTTATTTAACCGACTCTGGACCCAATTAGGCAGATGCAAGTGCAGTATGAGCAAATGAGCAAGTGGGGCTATATCGAGGAAACAGCGGTAGGGTGGAGATGTGGTATTGTCCCTCAAACGATGTCACAGCTACTGTGTTGCTCAATATGCCCCAATACTTGCACATTGAGCCACCTCTATTATGCCAATAATAATATCATAGAGGTGGCAAAATTTGCAGATTATACAAACCTAGGGACGCAGTACCATCGACACAAAGAAGAAGGACTAAAGTCATTTGCAATCCGGAGAACAGCTGAATATTCTTCTGTCGCCTCGCCATGAGTGTTCATATTGAATTCGCTCATGATGTAGTGGATAGATGAGTTAGTTACAATTTTCAATTTTCGTAACAGCTCACTGCCCAAGAAGCGCCGGACAGAATTACAATCAAATGAGATTGTTGAAGTAATCAAGGCGTTGTTATGATGGTCGGCATCAGACTCTGCACTTATTACCCATTTCGTAGACAATAGATTTAAATAATTAAACTTTAAATTAATTTTGCCTATTGTTTCTTAGCGGAGAATCAGGATTCGTAAACTTTAATAACAATAAAATGCAGTGTATGCAAAACTAACGTGTTCCTAGATTATTATCTTTGTATGGGATGAATATCCGACGACCCACAAAATAGCGAGAAAGCGTAGTCTTAATGGTGCACGGTGGCTGTTTATATTTAAACCATAAAGCTTAAGGCACGGTTTTGTCTTTTTGAGTGCCTAACCATTACAACTATCATAGATTATTCGTTTAAAATAGTCGTGAATGCGACCTGCCGTGCTCTTTGAGGGGTCTTAAGTAAAGAACGATCACCCATCCAAGTAACGTGTAGATTGTTTTCACTCCCATACGTGCGGAAGACAAGGCATTTTATTGCACAGATCTCATATTATTTAAGTTTTTGTCAATACAAATTCTGAAAACTATCTTTCCTTTTCTTTAATTTCAAGTGACTATCATAGTTTAATCGAATATTGTCACGTGGGCAAAGCCGCGGGTACAGCTAGTTTATTTCATAAAAGTGTAACATGAAAGCCTTAAAGTTAACAACAGTAATTAAGCTTGACTTTGAGAGATAACATAGGTACTATCAACTATTCAGGCCACTTGGATGTTAAGTCACATTACCCTCTGTACTAGTGAAAACTGTATCACAGTAGGATAACATTTCATGTCCGAGTGGTGGAATGCAACTTGAGTGCAAACTTTTACTGTCCGTTACAGTTCAAAATTAATCTGTCTCAAAAACCTTCTAAATGATTCGTGGATGTTAAATAAACTACTAAATTACTTGCAACCAGTTGTTAGGGTCCATATATCAATCACTAACTAACGGCAGGTACTATAAATTTAAACGTAAGTACCCACTTTACTTGGTCGGTACGTTTTTCAAGAGCAATCCATAAGTTAGGATCCAATCGTTTGCAAGTTTTGTGGGAAAACACCTATATATTTTTACCAAGCACTTACGGGTTATATACTTAATCATTGAATGTACTTTATAGATAAGAAGAATAAATAAATAAATAGAAGAAAAGAAGAAATAAAGAAAAATCATTTATTTGGACTTTTGGACTAGACATCAGACAAAATGACGACACGGTTGGCGCAGTGGCTAAGCGATTAGCCTTCTGCGCTACGTGCCGCGGGTTCGATCCCCGCACGGAACAAATATTTGTATGATCTACAGATAGTTGTTTCAGGTCTGGTTGTGTGTGATGTGACATGTAGGTATGTTTGTAAACTGTACCCTCGATACAGGAGAAATCCTAGTGAGGGGCAATGTTTAAAAAATAGCACAAAAAAAAAAACAATTTGCTGTCGGTATGCTAGTACCAAATGGGTTGCCAACTCAGCGTTTGCTGAGCATAGGAACATCCGGCGCTGATTTTCAGTTGGTACCCTTGCAGTGACACACGGGCGGAGGAAGCAAATACCTACCTATTCATGTACCGACATAACCATTTATGATAAATACGATATTACACAAAATACATCACACATATAAATGTACCTACATTAAATTAATTGCTGAACGCAGATATTCAAAATAACAGTAAATAGCATCTTCATTTTTATTGTAATAGAGAAGAAAATACAAAACAATGAACATTTTAGGTTTAAATGGTAGAGAATTTCTAAGAAACCTTAAAATGAACATTTTCTCTGTAAAGTCTAGAAATCTGAACATGATTTTAATATCGTGTAGGCTTTAGGTTTGTAGACATATTATTTACTTAATAACGTTGGCAAAATTATTTATGCTAAATATTTGTAGTACCTATTTAATATATTTTATTTTAACCTTTTGAGAACAAACCTGTTTCGCAGAGTTACAAGATTCCTATTACCAAATATTATGCTTGAGAACACAGCTCTAATTTTTTTTTTTAATGTGGTTTCCCTCTATTATTTCTCTTGTACTGTATATAGTTTACAGTTAATATAAATAATTATAACTTACTGTGAGCTTTTTAAATAAAAAATAGGACAGCTTTAAAAAAACCCTAATCACTTCGTAAGTGACCGAAGTTCACCGTTTGTAGTTCACCTGAATTATCCTGATAATTCAGGTGAACTACAAACTAGGTATTTTCGTGATTTATTTTTATGTCCCATGTATAGAATGCCAGTGGTCAGGAGACTAAATATTTTTGTCAATGCCCGAATCGAATTGGTCGTAACACAAAAAATGGCGCTGGCAACTACTGCCCTTTTAATTCAGGTATTTACAAAAGGCAGTAGTTGATTCTAGTTGTTACTTAACTCTATTTCATGTAATAATAGACAATTAAGAAAATGTGAAACAATTATGAGTTCCAGTAGGGACTAACGCATTGTTGTTATAATAAATAGAGAAGAAGCTGGCAAGAAGCTCCATGGAAACTCTTTTAAAATAATAAATTACAATCTTGATCAGTAAAATATTGTGGTAAGAACTGCGGGAATAATGTTATCCTAAGAGAATAAAAATAAGAATAGGATACTAATGATTAGACTCTGAATAAGATTGCCATGGTAGTTACAAGCTGACCAGTTCCCACAGACGGCACCCGTTCACGAGCATGACTCGTGAATACATTTTTGCTAGTTACTCCATGTTCTTACAGAGTTCGGGTATTTACTGTAACATATTGTACCCAAGAGTACCTAATATAAAATAGGTATAAACACAACCCAACAATTACCACATTAAATAAACCTGCAGCAGGAGTAAACATCAAAGAATTAAGACCAACACAGGATCGAACATTTCAATCAAAGTGGTTATGCATAATTCAGTGAGACGGCCGGCGCCGGCCGGATTGTAATTGAAATGCGCGGATCCTGAGGCCACTTCGATGCTAATCGTGGACACCCGACGTAAATCACTATCCCTTTTAATAGTATTATTAGCAGGTACTCGTGATGTTAAGGGATTTGGTTTTGATGTGCTTTTTGTTATTGTAATTATTTTCTTGTTGACCTGGAATTATTCTTTACTAACGACCCCTCCCCGGCTTCGCTCGGGTGCAATTTCGCTACTATCCTTACATTAAATATCAAAGTATTATACATAATAGAAAGACAGAAAGAAAAAGAGCATATTAGCACAACAAAAAATAAATAAAACCAATAACAAAGAAAACATACAAAATAAAAGTAGTTATTGTGCCAAACGGCCGCAGCTCAGCATAATGTCAGGAGGCAGAGGTACTGGCCACCTGACGCTGGTTTTCAGCTGCTGCCTGCAACCCACGAGTGCCATACGCTCGAAACAATCAATATACATATAAACAGAAAGCTACTATATTTTATTTTTTTCTGCCTGGCCTTTATCCCAACTACGTTGGGGTCGGCTCCCAGTGTAACCAGATGCGGCTGAGTAACAGTATTTTATACGGAGCGACTGCCATCTGACCTCCGCCACCCAATTACTGGGAGACACTGATACCCTAAGGTTAGACCGGTTGTCAGACTTTTTGGGTTGCTGACTCCCGTAACGACTGTCAAAGTTATTCGTATGACAACCGGGACCAACTGCTTAACGTGCTATCCGAGGCACCACGGGGTCTCGATGTTCGAAGAAACGGTCACCCATACTGGGAATGAAAATACGTAAATGTATGCAATATAATTTTCCTTGAAAACTTGACTTTATTTTATACTATCTAAAAATTTCTTAATTTACTTAATAATTTATAAACACTAAACACACATGAGAAGATACAGTATACGTGAAATTGGAGAACAAAGTACAAAGGTACCTACTGTTTATTTCACAAAAAAATCTCTTTCAGCAGACCTGCGAGAGAAGAATTCCAATACAATTCATATATTTTTTCTTTAGAACTATTTTTTTTTTGCAACTTTTTGTAAGTCAGTGAAGCCACAGAAAGCATCGGGACTAGATTGCAGATGTTCTGAAGGCAATGGTTGACAAGGGCATAGGCACACTGCATATTATATAGTCTTTAATAATATCTAGTGCATTGGCGAATGGACTGTAGGCTAATTCACGTAACTAAAGAAGTGCAGTTGCCGCGCAGATGCAGTAAAATTTTGATCAAAATAACACCGTTGGTATTAACTTAGCTCCAGTGAGATACGCTCGCGAAGCTCGAGCGTCACTGCAATTTAATCGGCGCGTCATAAAATTATGTGAATTAGGACTGAATATTCCGCGATTTCCCTACACAAGAAAGGGTACACAAAAAAGTGTGATTAATAATTATAGAACTCTGTCATTGATATCGAATGCGAGTAAGATCGTGCTACATAATATATTATAAACCACCGCATCAGATTTTTTATTCATTGGCAGATATCAGTGGAACAGGCAAATTTTGTAAAAGGCAGAAGCCACTTACAAAACGTCAGAAATACCACTAAGATAAGACTCGTCTTAAGTCTTATATTCTCCATATTCATCTACGACGCAAAGACTTGGACTGAGCGAAAGTTCAAGTGTGTACTTAAGGCCTAAATATTAATTATCATGCTCGTGAACGGATGCCGTCTATGAGGCAAATAATTATTATCCTATTATAATTTTTTATTCACATTAAATTACACTATTCTCGCAGCTCTTACCACAATATTGTACCAATCAAGATTGTAATTTATTATTTCCATGGAGTTTCTTGCGGGTTCTTCTCCATAGAACCTAATTACTATTGGGACCGCGCACCTAGCGTCCCGACATTCCATAAGTTCCTTTATTTGGTTTACATGAAATAGAGAGCTATTCTATTCTGAGTAGATGCTCAAGCCCAGTCCAAATCAAATATTCTCCTAAAGACTTCATATTTTTAGCTCACAAATTACCACATCATGGAGTATGAGAAGTGTTTTTCCATTATGTAGTGCTTTGAGGAAGGAAGCCTAACTCAGTTCTAATTAATTACGGCAATTAAAATTTTCCAGTTGCAGAAGTTTGGTAAGACCGTATGTGTTCAAATAAAGTTGTTTCCGCTCTACATGTTGAGTAAAATGATACTTGCTTAATTGCAATATTAATTATATTTAAATAAATTTCGAAGGGGTTGTATAAAAAATAATGATTCGATCGAATCTTTTCTCATTCCGAAATGATTTGAAAACAGTAGAAGAAATGAAGAAAAAGTGTTTATTATAAAAACAAAATAAAAAGGAAAATCAAAGAAAACATATACCAAACAGCTATTGCTAGCTATTGTGCCAAAAAGCCGCAGCTCAGCATCATGTCAGGAAGCAGTGTTACTGGCCACCTGAAGTCCAATTCTCGTAATTAATTTATAATATGACTGAAAGTTGACCGAACTGAGATTATATTATGAATTGACAAAGTCAGGTATTCTACTCCTCTTAAAGTTCAGTCCGATTCCAGTATGATTTGGATTCAATCTTCTTACAAACTCATTTCAATCTCATTTTTGACGTTTGTGTATAGACGAAAGTGTCAATTTTATTATCTGTGTCAGTTCAAAATGTTAGCAGAATACCGATTTGCCTTTTATTCAACTTTCGATCTCATTACAATATAATGTCACGTTTGACGTTGTTTGTTAGGGTAGGAGAATACCATTTGTGACATTTATGACATTGGTAGTAGATCGGAATGAGATCCGAACTATATTTTGAACATTTTTAATTACGAGAATTGGGCCTCTGACGCTGGTTTACAGCTGCAACCCACGAGTGCCATACGCTCGAAACTATCAATATTAAGTTACAAAATAAATACTATAATTCCACTGAAGAAGGTAGTGGAATTATAGTATTTATTTTGTCTATTACCTTTAGAAGAATACATTCTATATTTTCTGCCTACTCTGTCAAAATGGCGCAATTTTTTAATAATAATATTAATATTAAAAAAGCAACCTCTTTTTGTTGTTTGTATGTAGGTAATAACTAGAACTATTGAACCGATTCTAAAAAATATTTCACTAATAATAACTTACACTATCCCTGACCCTGACAAAGGCTATATTTTATTTTAATAAATATAAATAACATGGTTTAAACCGCGGTCAACAAGTAATTTAATTTAATATGGACGTAAACTTTACATTTAATAACTCACGACTAAATAAGTAAGATATAACGTTATCCACAAAATCGTAATGGACTTGCAAAATTGAATCTGTTAGTAAAATAATGAGCAGCTCGTAAATCTCCGTTAGGAACAGGATATCTGAATAACAAATGTTCAAACTAGGAAAGTTTTGACACAGATAGTCCAATTTATACGTAAGTCGCTTAGATTAATGGTAAAGGGATTATTTTGTTTTGTCTACGGCCTATTTGACCACAAGTTTGTTTTGCTGTCATTTATTTTATAGATAAGGCTATTGACAAAGCAAGTACAAAAAAAACTGTGTTATTTTATTTTAAACACTTGGTAAGTTCCGTTAAGCGTGGAATGGGTTTAGTGACTTTTTGTCTATAAGAAAACCATGAAAATTATCGACCAAACGTAATTTCTTAAAATTGTGATTTAACTGTAATAGGTGAGTAATATAAAATTAATACAAAATACAAATTTATTTCTGGGAACTTGTAATTTAGACGTATTAAGCGCCTGCAAGAAAGAAAGAAAGAAAAAGTTTTTATTTCTACGCCCAGTATGACGCACAAAACATAAAAATATCTAAGCTTAATTAATACTAAAAAAAAAAAAAACATCGTTCTGAGAGGCTTCTTTGGTCATTGGCTTTGTGCAGTGACGTTAAGGCTTCTTTCGGCCTGCTACACGGTTGGCAACCGACGCCCAGCTGAAGTGACTTTGGTCGGTGGACGGTAGAGTCTGTTTCAAATTTGGTTGAAAACCGCAGTCTACACGGTTTTAAAATACCAAGATCACCTCTGTAGGGCCTCGGTTGGCAACCGTGTTGCATGCGCTTTGTATTATTAGCTGTACCCACGGTTCCGTGCACGTGGACTTCCTGGAAAACTGAATCATTGTCCAAGATAAAAAGCATCCTGAGTCCTTTCCCAGGTTGTATTTAAGTTGCATGTCTCTCGTTGAAATCCATTCAGCTTACCGGCTGATTTATAGGCGTGATTGATTTCGAATTTAGATATTTGTTAGAACAAATATCTAAATTCGAAATCTCAGAAACATCCAAACTTTTTTTTTTAATAGATTGTATTGTTCCACTTTCCAACTTTCACTTTCACTTTAAATTATTGTACAGGATATTTTTCTATGTAGTGCGCAAAATTTGCAGTCATTCAGTGTCGGTTCCCAAAAGCAACCGCAGTACTAAAATTCACTCCAAAACAAAATAAAAAATTGATTTTATATGGCTTGCGCTAGAAAATTATGCGTGTCCCCCATAATAAGTCGAACTTTCGTTTTGTTTTTAAAGTGTTTCCCAATACTGCGGTTGTATTTAGGAATAGACTGACTCACTCTACAAATTATGCGCATTACATAAAAAAATTACCTGTATCGTAGAAAGACCAGTACCTATCAGGACAGTTTATACTAAAAATTAATACCAAACTTAGAATGAATTCACCACAATACTGCGTTGACTAGCGCCATCTAGCGAGCGGCCATGAAACCGTTCCTAATTAAAGGATTCCACAGCGTTTGATAGAACATAAAGCAACGTTCGAATACCCCAGATGGACGTAGATTGTAAAACGTGAATCGTTCAAATATTTACCGGATGCTTGGCGGACGCCGCTTCGCGAAAATAGTTCGGTGGAGGAATATACGGGCACTGTTTGTGACCGCGCCCGCAACCTTTGTGTTTTATTTTGAATATAAAATACCGGGGTTGAAAGAATGATAATATCTTTTCTGCAGCTACTTATAGTATGAAAGATCACGACCAAAATTTTTGTATCATACGTCCAAAACCGTATGAAATCGAGACTCGATTTACCTGAACCCAAAGATACTAATTCAGAATTTTTTCACGCGGTTTATGGCCTGACCGCATTTTCAAAATTGACAACAATGTTACCGAACTGTAATTATATTGAGATTTTAGGAATGTATTTGAATGACGATAACAAGTTTTCTTGAAAGCACATGGACACACAATAAGAAAAAAAAAAATAAGGCAAAAAAAAATTTGCTTAAAGCAAGCCGTCTGAAAACCACTCACGCGTTGCCGACCCTACTACTAGCGTTATCGTAAGGAACATTGGTGACCTTGCTCACCGTTAAGAACACAACACTGCAAAAGAACAGTGTTATTTGGCTACGATATTCTGCAATGGTAACTAGCGGTTAGCAAAACGCTGATAAAGATTTTAACAAAAACGCAGCAAGACAAAACACGATATCACCGCGTAAGATTCTACCGTTTAGAGTATGAACCGAATCCAAACTGTTGGAATTATTTACAACACTCGTTTCCGAGACCGGTGTTTGCTTTTAGGTGTTTATTTTGTCTGTTCTCATCGCATAGTTTGACGTGTGAACGGAGTGTTGCAATATGTCAAACTATTTCAGTTATGCGTACTTTTTCATCTATTGTTAGTGGAACTCAATTTACAGTAGGACCTAAAGATAGAGAAATTGAATCTCGAATTGAGATGATAATGAAAAACATAGATATTGCAAAACGGTTGGTAGATTCTACGCGTGACCCGAGGGGTGGCCTATTCTTTGGTCAAAGAATAAGCATTGCCATTCAACGTGGCAATGCTGCCAGTCTTCTGGGCACGCTACCTATTCACAGCGATGACGAGGAGTAGGTACTTTAACGCCTAGGTGCTCAGTTTTATATTTGTATTTTAATTATTTATGCTTGTTCACGCCGGACGTATGTTCGATGCCTGTCTCGCTATATACCGCTATTCGCTTTATTTATTTAAACTATACTTGCTAGTAGCCTGTGCCACATAAAACTACTGTGCTTTCGCTATAAGACTTCTTGTGCCTTCTAAAACTTTATTAAATTGGTATCTAGTGATTTTGAAGTGTGGAAGAACAATAAACAACCTACAGCCTACAGTTTAACCGACTTGTTGGACTTCTTCATTTCAAGTAAGCCTTGTGTGCTACTCTACTTAAATCATTCTATTCGTACAAAGAAATAAACATGTCTACATAGGCTAACCCTTTGTTTATCGATGAGGCCTCAACTTGACCTGAGGTTATTTGAATTACATTTCACTGAACGTTCAAAGCGTCCCTAAGACTTCCTGACACCAAAACCGACCAGCAAACAAAATTATGACGCCCTCGAACACACCTGTACTTTACACAATGTCCTGTCTTTCAATATCCCTGACTCAGCACGCCACGCGAAATTGCTCCTATCTGACCCGTAAAACGTGCGAATTGAATGTCCATATTCGCGTGAACCCCACCAGAGGTCGTGAACATAAGTTTGAAGTAATATTTTTCTTACAATACCGATACATATTTTTATGAGGGATCAGCTATATCATGATACAGGCCAATAAACTTGCTTGCCCAAATAAGTTTTCGCCATTTTATTTTACGATGTTTGTCCAGTCGCTCGTATTTTCTGTTGAAAGGTTTTTTTAGGATTTTCTTTAATGATTAGGTTTTCTTCTTTGGCCATTTATTATTTATGGAGCCGATTGCATTAAAGGTCTTTTTGGTTTGCTAATTGCACCAAGAAATTAATGTGGGCGAGGATTGTACCGCGGTGGAAACCGGTGGAAGGACATCGTTGTCGATGGAGATGGAGACCTAGATAACGCTCGTGAGATAATCTAGACACTTTTCTCGATCAGATTGATAGAAACAGACAATGGAGAGAGTCCTGGAAGACTATGGGGAGACTTTTGCAAGCAGGACAGCATAAATAAAATAAAGAAATCGTTAATTAAGGTAGTATAACTTTATGAAAATAATATTTGTTGTTAACAAAATTATGTTTTGGGATATTCTTATGTATATTATTTGATCTGTCGACTTCTTACGTACTTAAAAATTCAGTGCTCGCTTCTTGGCAACTGTTAAATATAAAATGATTCCAGAGCGGAAAGTGTCGGGAAAAACACGAGTTAAATTGTATTTTGGTATTTACGGATTATTATAAATATAAATTTTATACAGTTTATACTGTTTGATATCGACCAGTTTTTAACCTTAACCTGAAAATCCTAACTGTTCTGTGCTTATTTTCCGCCCGCATTTTAATAAGCATAAAATTCAAAGTACTCGACATACTGCCGTGTAGTTAAGAGGCCTATCACAAAAATGCGCGGTACTAAGTTTGAGCAGCCAACACATCGCATTATGTAGCAATTTGGCAGTTGTAATTACGTTTATTTTAAGTTTTATAATTTATTTTGTAAAAAAGTATGAAATTATAATTTCTTATGAACTAAAGTTTATTCTGGTATAAACTTTACGTACCTAATAATATTAATGTAGTATGGAGAAATTTACAGTTAATTCAATGGGATTTTTTTAGATATTTCATACATATTTCAAAATTCTGAGGCCGCTATGAACTACACCTACTAGTTATTATTATACATATTTTTCATTTCATTTGCTTATGTACAAATAGTTCAACCCACGAGCTCAAAAAAATACTTGTTTCGGAATTTTGCTTTTATATAAATAGAGAAGAAAAATAATCTAAAAGCGAGGCCGCTATATCCTATACTAATAACTAGCCTCCACCATTCAATAAGACAAAGTTGTCGAAGTCTTTCAGTTTCTCAGAATAAGAACGCCAAAGTTGGCCATTTAACGCAAAATTCACGGGCTAAATGTAATAATAGGCCTCTTAAATAAAAATCATTGCGTTGTATCTATCAAGTCATTAGTGACAAAGCAAGCACAGCGCCTCTAGCGGCTACCACACTAAACTAAAAAAATTATACTAATAAATGTCACTTATGATGAACTTATGATATAGAGGTACAGGTTCTTCCTAAATTTACTTATTTTTCATAAAACTGACGCTATTATTGCCCTCATTATTACTACATACTGTTATAACATAATACTATACATTATTTTTAACCCTCCATCATCCAAAAAAGAATTCAAACATAAAAAAATCCATAAATACAAAACGATTCCATTTTTCCCCGTTCGACCCCTTAAGACTGGAGTGTCATTGTATGTTCAGTAAGAGGCTCTCCCGAACTCAATAGCTCAAGCCTACCTATAATAATGATATGGTGCTTTCTTTCTTAAGATTTTTCTCGAAGGAAAAATCAATTATCTTCTTGGAACAATATACCTACGAGTAGCTCACCTGAATTCTGAAGGACTAGTAATTATTATGAAAGGTATTGAAAAACAAAAATTGTTATTCATGTTTTGTTGATCGCGTCATTTCAATATTTTTATTATTATTGTGTGACAAATAGTAGAGAAGAAGCTGGATAATAATTATAAGAGAAGAATTAAACTCACGCTTGTCTATATAATATTATTAGTTAATTCTAATTACCCGATTATTTATAATAAACTAAATACCTACGATATAAGTTTTTAAACTGTCATGGTCACTAGTATTAGAGTTCAAAACGGGGTATTTACCATGTTTATATCTTGTATTGAGTTCCCGATATTTCGGCACTGTTGCAAGCGCCATGGTCTCGGATATCGGGAACTCAATACAAGATACAAACATGGTAAATACCCCGTTTTGAACTCTAATACTAAATACCTACGTATTAGGAAATATTAATAAATTATAATAATTTCTAGGATCATAAAGCTTGTTTTCCTGTAAAGCAGTTTTATACCTATGTTACCGTGTTAGTTAACCCGACTACGCCGTAGCATCCGGGCTACGGCGTAGCATATCGTAGCGAAGTAATAAAGTTAGGGATCCCTTGCACGATTCGATTTCGTCGACCAAGTTTAGCTGATAGTTACACCAGTTTTGGCTTCAATATTTCTACGCACGCTTGAATTTATAGTCTGTGCGTGTTTTCATCAGACCCGTTGTTTTGACAAATCTTTTATTAGTTTAATTTACGACTGGTGTTTTTTTTTATTTCAGTGTTTTATAGTGTCTGGACTTCAATAGTTATAAATTATACCGACCAAGTTTAGAACTTAGTTAATTTAATTGCTGAGATTTAGTTTTGGTGTTGAAAACTAAAAATTATATTTCTTTTATTTCAGTTTTTAAGTGGCAATAATATAAAATTTTAATGTGAAACCAGCAATAATTAATAGTTTTTCTTTTTTGTATTAAAATATATTTTTTTTAGTTTATATAGTGTTTTATCTTTGTGTGTAATGTAGTAAAAATATAAAAAAACATTCTTTATTACTTTCTTTCTTCCAATTATTATTATTATTATTATAAGCCTATGACATCCACTTTAGGACAACTGGCTTCCCTCTTCTCACTTATCGCTGTCAACTGCTGTCAAGGGCCAGTCCAAAATATCCTATCCAATTTCAAAGATATTTTCACAGATTTTTTTATAATAACCTAACCGTCATAAACCTCAACTCCAACTAGAAAAAGTGCTGTAACTTTTGAACGGCTCAACAGATTTTCATGGAACATAGCTAAGATGATATCCGCTTAAACTAGCTTTCAATTAAAAAAAACTGAATTGAAATTGATACATCTGTTTTGGAGCTACGATGCAGACAGATACAAAGATACACCGATACACACTATAAACTTATAAAAGCTCTCTTTTATGATGCACGTCGCCATATTTCCCAACAGTTGTACCATACGATAAAAGTTAGACAGACTAAGACACTCGGTCTTTGAGCAAACACTAACTCAGCTTCTTTGTAAAACTTGAGAAGATTCGCACGCCTACTCGCTTGTTCGTGTGCATACAGTTTGTTCACTGTGCATTCAGTTTGTTCACTGTGCACTGTTTGCTATAGCGTGCAAATAGGTTAGGAGATTACCTGCAACGTACGGTGTTAAGTGATAAAAGATTTGCCTAGAGCTAGGCTCAAGCGCAAGGAAAAAAAAAGAGTATAAAAAATCAAGACTTGCTTATTAAAAATTCGCAACAGTTTATAAAGACTAAGAAACCAATCTGTCGCTTGCATTCAGCCTGCTTGGATGAATAACAACTAAGTTAAAGGCAGTTTATTTCTGAGCAAGAAAATAATAGCCTGGTCAGCTTGTAACTGACATGGTAATCTTATTCAGAGGCGAATCATTAGTATCCTATTCTTATTTTTTACTCACATTAAATTACATTATTCTCGCAGCTCTTACCACAATAGATAGTTTATACAATAGATAATGTATTTAATTTCTTTAATCCTTTTTTGTTATATTATTTTACCTATGTGTTTTTATTATTTATTCCTTCGTCGTGTTATGTAATAGCATCTTAAAGTAAATAATTTATCTTTCTTCTATTTTTCGATATTGTACTAATCAAAATTGTAATCTACTATTATAAAAGAGTTGCCGTGGAGTTTCTTGCTGGTTCTTCTCCATAGGACCTACTAAATAGTACCAAAGGTCCACCTAGAGTCTCGACATTTCATAAGTGCCTCTATTTGGTTTACATGATAAAGATCTGTTATTCTATTTTAATACTAGCAGCTTTTATTAGTAGGTAAGAATGTGTCACTAGTTGCTTTTAACGTCCCCTCGGAAAAACAAGCGCGGTTGAGATTGGGAGTGATTCAAGAGTAGTTATTTAACGGCACGTTTGATGCAGTGGCTAATCGGCTAATCGATTGGCCTTCTGCGCTGCGTCCACGGGTTTCGATCACCGCACGAAACAAATATTTATATGGCCTACACAATATAGTGGTTCCGAGACTATGTGTGCGTCTACGTGAGATAAAAACATTATACCTATTATTATAAGCAAATATGAGATATATTATTGGAAGGGGAAAATGTTTATACATAGCCAGTGTTATAAACAGGTTTGTATAAATAAATAAAAGCTGATGTTTTAGGCGGTTGAAAACATCGTGGTTTTTCATTGTCTTTACGGAAGGGAAAATAAAAATGTCAAAAACAACAACAAACCAAATTCAGCGCAAAAATTATATTATTAAAAATGCATGATAAAATATTTTTGGTTATATTTGGATAAATTACATTGCTTACAATGTGGTTATGAAAAAAAACACGATACAGTAGCAATCATACATCTAGGGGCAAAGTTAGTTTACAAGACAAGGTGTGATTAAAAAAAAAAAAAAAAAAAACCAGGTTGGACTGAATGAGGAAGACCGAGATTGCCAATTACTTGGGAGTAGCATTTAACAGCAGTGGATTGACTTAATTGATTGATTAACACCTCAGCTTCTATACTGGATTACATTTTCACTCCGTCTTTAATATTTCGAGGATTATATTTAGAGAAGGTTCTCAATTCCGTTGTATTTTTTTGTATGTTTGTTAATAACGCATGACTCAACGAATCAACCGAAATCAACCGATTTGTAAAATATTTGAAAGAATATACATTCAGATTGGTCCCATAGAAATTTCATCAAAATCGGATCAGTAATTTGGTTTTTAAATCAAAATAACTGGAAAAAATAATATGTCATCCAAGTAAACGAAATTGGGTATTTTGCTTTCCTGTAAATTTTCAGTGGTGTTTACAGTCACTAGAATACTCCGAATGAACTGCCTACCTTCCGGATTCATCATTAGATGATGATAAAACCGGAAGGCAGGCAAAGGAAAGAAGTCGGTATAATTTACTTTAAACAAAAACAAAAAACTTTTATTCTTAAATAAATTAATTGGACTGGCATGTGAAGTGGTCAAGTCAAGTGACAAGTATTGATGTTACTAACCGAATTGTTTTGAGTCATGACTACTTTGATTTTCATTTTATTTTTATTGATGTGGTAAATGTTGATGTACCTACTGGCCTAAAAATACTAACAAAAGAAAATACAGTAACTGTAGTCTGTAAAATAAATCACAAAGACCAGAACAAATCACGAACAATATTTCAGTTGAATTTTAAAACTAACACCACGAATTCCAAAATGGCGGCTAGCTACACGAATGGTATCAAGCGTGAGTGCGCGGGCTATTCTATTAAAAAGTAAGCCAGTGTAGAATTGGGAACAGAATATTCTAAAATAAGTTGATATTTTTTGTGAATAACCCGATACAGTGACGTCGTATCTCAAATTAAATGTGTTTGGTTTAGGCCTAATTTCACAGACAAATTATCAGATGTATAAGACAAAATCACCCGTTATCTTGAAATTTTACATGGGTAAACGGCCGTTTTCATTTTAAACATCTAATAAGTTTATTGTTTTTAAGTTACAGTCATGTACAATTGTACATACATATTATGAACAGATCTTATAGTTAATAAAATAGTAGACAAGTAAGCACATGTACCCTGTAAGGGCGTTTGCAACTTGTTGCGAGCAATTACATTATTCACTATTAAAAATATAACAAAGGTAAGCCAAAGATATGACAACCATTCTCCATCTTGCCCTGCAGTGGGACAATACAGGCTGGTAATAATAATATAAATATGCAGAGAAAGATAAACAGATCAAATATCTTGATTTGGCCCGCGAGGTTGTCGACATGTGGGATGTGGATTCAGCGATCATTGTACCGATAGTCGTTTCGGCCAATGGCTTAATTACCGAGAGTCTCGACCGACACCTTAGGAGGCTCTCGTTAGGCAGTTGGATCAAGGGCCTGATTCAGAGAGCAGTACTTCTTGACACGGCACGCATTGTTAGGAGATTCCTTTCTCTGGAGCCCTGACCGCCGGTAGCTTGGACCCTATTCTAGATACCGGTGGGCTACTATTTTTTCATATATTTAAATGTTTTTTAATATAGTTTTGTAAAAATATTTAAAAATATAAATAATATGTATGAAAAATGAATAAAAGAATATAAATATTATAGTTTAAAAAAACTAAAGAAAACGCTTATGTCAACCAAACTAAACGTGTAGGTATGCAAAATTTCAGCTCAATCGGAAACCGGGAAGTGGGTCAAATTTTACTTCCAAGATTTTTTTACATAGTTACAAGTGAAGCTAATAAAAGCGTTTTAATAAAATGGTGTGGATACATAATTACAAGTCATGTCGTGTCTTTTGTAGGTTAACATGGCCCTGAAATCCTACGTCCAATACCCGAAATAAGGAATAACTGGTACCCCAAGACACTATCACTGGGAGAATGCGGGGTATGAGCGACGGTCGGTCGCAGCGCCTAGTGCCCGCTTCCTCAGCCCCCGATTCCTCAGAGCTCGTGTGCAGACTCTATGTAGTTACGAGTTTTTAATACTTAATGTTTTGGAGAATATTTTGTTCACAGGTTACAGTTATTATAATTCATTGACCTTAGAAGCATTGAACTGACTAAAAACGCCGCTTTAAATGAATAACACAGACGAAAGAAGAAATTATAATACGATTCATATTACAAATGTCAAAATATCCACATAATTGTTAACTCTTATTATCATACGCGTAAGGTTTATATTCAGCAATCATCTGTTTGACAGTTAACATGGAGATTCGTAGTTGAATTGCTAAAAGGGGCTTTTTAGGCCTCCTGAACATTCCGCCTATTTTCTACCCTTTATAGCAACATAGTACCGACAAAAAACACAACTTCGTTAATAATAAAAACAAAATATTTCACGAAAGAATGATCTCGAAACTCGATATTGAAGACCGGAAATGAAGAAGTCGCTACTCGGTACGGTGACCGTCAAGTACCCACTAAAACGGGCGACGTAATTTCCTCTCGGATCATTCGAGAAAAAAAAGTTAAATGTTTCTGGGTCCCTCAGTTCTGTTGGATGTCATGGTGAAATAAATTGTTGTTAAATAATCCGAATAATCATTTTGTTGTTGCTTATTTTGTTTACCTGATATTTACATTTTTCGTCGGTGTTTAGCTGTGTTCAGTTTATTGACCTAGTGAGGTATGAAATAAAAAAACAGAAAGTACCTACAGTTAAGCTAAAGATCTGTAAATAACTGCGGGAGGCTTTTGCCCAACAGTGGGATGACGCAGGTTAACAGTGACGGTAGCTAGTCATGTATTTTGAATAAGTTAGCATTTTGCCACCTGCATCTGTTTTGTATAAGAGGTAAATTAAAATCCACACAGGTACTCGTATAAGAGATTATCTGTAAATACACAGAAGGAATATCTAGAGATCGAATTCAAATAATTTTACAAATAATAAAAATGCGAAAATTGGGAAAATTATAATTAGCTTTTGTTTAGGTGTTCGGACATATTTTTACTCAATAACGCAGGTACGGCTGAACAGATTTGAATGAAACTTAGCACACAAGTAGACCATGTCTTAAATGAACACAATATAGGATATTTTTTCGTTGGGTACTTGAAATAGTTCACTTACGATGCGAGTGAATCCGCAGGCAAGAGCTAGAAACGAATAATTTTTTTAAAAAAAATGTCTTAATCTTCGTACTCCGACCAATCACGAACGAAAAATATAGATTGCATGTAGCGCAAGTGTGATAGACAAGTAAATCATTTACCCTTTGCACTTGACGCAGAGCAGACGCACGCCATCGGTTTGTAAAGGACTCTATGTTATTAGGACGACATGGTTGGCGCAGTGGCTAAGTGATTACGATATGCTTTCTACGATACATGCCGCGAGTTCAATCCCCGCACGGCAATTATTTGTATGATCTACAGATAGTTGTTTCTGGTCTGGATGTGTGTGCATAGAATAGAATAGAATAGAATAGAAATACTCTTTATTGTACACCTGATAAAAAAGGAGCAATTAACATAATAATTACAACTAATCATTTTAAGATTGTGCAATGGGCGGTCTTATCGCAATCGCGATTTCTTACAGACAACCTTTGGATGGACAGTACAGCATGTAAAAAATAACGAGGGTAGCTCGCGGTGTAGCATAAGCTAATTAACAGTAGAATTTATCATGCATATGCATTTATTTAGCATGTGAGATGTATGTTTATAAACTGTATCCTCAGGAGAAACTCTACCTCACTAGAGTTTCTCCTGTATCGAGGATACAGTACGACAACGTATGTAAAAAAAAAAAAAACAAAAAATCACGATTGAAAAATATAGATCAGATTGCATGTAGCGCGAGTGTGATGGACCAGTTAATCATTTACTATTTGCACTTGACGCAGAGCAGACGCAAGCCATGGGTTTGTAAAAGTATGTTATAACTCCGAATTTTGTGTGATTTTTAAAGCGAGAATGTACTGAACACACATTTAAAGCTTATTTATTTATGTACACACAAGGAAACATAGTAATAAAAATGTTACAGACATATGAGCACAATGGAACTATTTATTTCTAAAGAAATTTCTTCCAGTAGTCCCGCGATTGGAAATAAGGATGATAGACACGTAGACATAGTGTGTAAAAATTACAATAATGACTACTTTAGACCACTTAATTAAAAACGTTGTAAATACTCAATTTCTAACTTATCACTTACGCATTTTTCACCATAAAATGAGAAATCATTGTATTCTAAACAAAATTGCATGGAAAGAATACAGCATTGTAATCTGGCACAATGTTATTTTACAAAAACGTCCCTCGCCAATAAGGTTGCAAGTCAAAAGGTACAAAATACTTGGTTGGGCGAACTCATTCAACGCTTAGTGTTGCAGAACAATTGGCCTTACTACGGGTACTTTTATTGCTGAAATATATATTAGTACCATTGTATAACGTAAATTGTAAAAAAAACTAAATAGCTATAATCCTAATGTGACAAAATGAAGCGTTTACTAAAATTTACTTTGTTGTTGTAATTAATAAAAAATATGAAATTAACGCAAACGATGTATATAAAAATAGATTATTCACTATAGAGTACTAACGTTTAGTTGATGCAACTTACTAAGTTTTCTTATTAGTCTTGTTATCAAAATATTTTTCTCCGTGTATAAACCTCTCTCAAGTGTAACTTAACCGTCAAAAACCCTCGACTCCAACTAGATAAAAAGCTGTAACTTTTGAAAGGCTGAACGGATTTTCATGAAACACAGTTAAGATGATACCGGATTAAACTAGCTTTCGATTAAAAAAAACTGCATTGGAATCTGTCCATCTGTATTGGAGCTACGATGCCACAGACAGATACACAGATACATACTACAAACATAAAACACCGCTCTTTTTTGTCGGTGGTTAAAAATAACAAAAACAAAACATATTATTATTGCGAAGCTTTTCGAAAATCTGTAGTAGCACAGCTGCACACGATTCCCGTGTTCACTTCTCAGCAAATCCGTAGAAATTAAGCGCTGAGTATTTGCCGTGAGCGCTACTACGCTTTACCGTCGCTATACGATTTAACAATCCTTGATAGTACGTCACTTGTTCTATGTGTGCGGGCTGCGTTTGAGGTTTCCCTGTATTTAATGGGCATATTTGTGTGTGGATTATTGTTTAATTTCATGTAGTTGCATGAAGATGAAAAATCTTGAATCGTTATGTGAAGGAAATAAATAATGTCGTCGATAATCAGCGTCATTGGTATTGCCAATGACGACAAGCTGATCGATGCCCATTTTTTTGCACATGAGGGACACACACTTCCATGCATTGTATTTTTAATTTTTCTTTTCTTTCTTCATTTATTTATTTTATAGACATCGTATTGCTAACAGTTTTAAGTCGTCATTGTTTTATTATAAAGTAATTATTTTTCTATGTTTGTTATGTATGCATGCTATTGTGATTTTGGTGTCCTGTGTCCAAAAAATAAATTTATTTTCTTTCTTTTCTTTTTCTTTCTAATTTGTGGGAAGAAAAATACGCCTAAAACCAGGACTTGAACCTAAAAACTTCTGGTTTAGAATACCAGCCACTCTTGCCAACCGAGCTATCGCGACCCCCGCGCGCTGTATCGAAATCATTTCGCTCGAAATGTACTGAACGAGAAGGTCGCATGATTCGAGTCCAGCTCGGAGTCGACTTTATCTATCCGCAAAAGGCTTTATTATTATTGTTGTTTACTAAGATCAAAAATCAAAATTCATCTATAACAGTACTGTTTAATTTATTGTTTAGAACTGACTTGGAACAAAGTTTATTATCTTATCAAGTTATTACAAGCCTCAAGGTGTTTTGAGTTGTACAAGTATTTCAGTTATCTTAACCTTTCGTTGTATATGTAGGGTCTCAAAGACCTTTACTGATTTCCGAGTTATGGTTACTTTGTTCCAAAACCTTTGGCTATTTGCCATATTTCCTTCATAAATTGTACCTACAAAAATATGCAGTAAAATAATTTCCACAATGTTGACTATAGTTCCTACGGAGACCGAGCTTAGAATAGAATATATAATTATTTCATGTAAACCAGATACAGGCACTTATGAAGTCAAGACTCTAGGTGCGCGGTTCCAAATAGTAGGTCCTATGGATAAGATCCGACAAGAAACTCCATGGTAACTCTTTTAAAATAATAGATTACAATCTTAATAGAATAAGAATAGAATAGAAAACATTTATTCGATAAATGACATACATCGTCAGTACAAAAATAAAATAAAATAGAAACACAGAGATCACAAAGAAACAAAAATAATAATCAGAAATAATAACAAACACGGATAAAAATATACAGTTGATTTTACTGCACTGACGAGCACGCCCATATCGAAAGGGTTGCCAGCTCAGCATTTGCTGGGTGTGGAACACCTTTTCAGTTGGCACCCTGCAGTGAGTCACGGATTCCTACAATATTGCGGTAAGAACTGTGAGAATAATGTAATTTAAAGTAATTAAAAATAAAAACAGAATAATAATGACTTGCCTTTAAATAAAAATTGCCGTGGCTATAATTTGCTATGTCTGTGGCATCGTAGCTCCCAAATGGATAGACGGATTTCAATGCAGTCTTTTCTAATCGAAAGCTAGTTTAATCAGATATCATCTTAGCTATGTTTCATGAAAATCTGTTTAGCTGTTCAGAAGTTACAGCTCTTTTTCTAGTTGGAGTCGGGGGTTTTTGACGGTTAGGTTATTCCAGCTAAAACATTACGAAGCATTAAAGGATGGATATTTTGGGGATACTGTCTTGTGTTGACGTCAAAAAGTACTCAGACTAGTCTAATTTGTATTTGAATTTGGACTAGCTTTATGACCGTGGATAAAATGAGTAGTCTGAAGCCGGGCTTCCACTGCGAAAGGGTAATGAGCAAGTAATAGCTGGACGGAACGGACCCCAACTAGCTAAAATAGGTTTTACCTTCCACTAAGAAAGAGTATTGACAATTGTCTTCCACTGCAAAAGAAAATTGAAGAACGAGTTTATTATTAACTATTTTTATTTGTTCAGTCCACTCCACTAGTCTCTTTGTTGGTGAAAGTATTTCTTTGAAGTTAATCGTTGCGAGTCAAACGGAGTCCGTACGGAGCCCGCTCCGCTGCCTGTGGAAGCCCGGCTTTAGAATGATACAAAGGCTAGTTAGACCCAAGTCTATTAAGTGCTACAAAACATAGTTATCGCTACTTAAAGGTCGGTCAAACTGGATAATTTCACTGAAATCTAATAGAACATTAATCCATAAACTCCTTCACTAACACTTTAAACTAAATCTTGAACTACTAGGATTTCTACTGAAGTTTGGTAAAATAAATCAAAATTCCTTCTCTGTCTGTTGAAAGGACTTCAAATCGAGCTACTGATGGAATTAGGAGCTTAGTGATGCTTATCAAGCAGTGACCTATAAAGGGACGTGTAGGAGGATCAATTCAATATACAGAGACTTTAGGTCGACAAACTCGTACTATGATCTATTAAGTATTTTCTCATAAGAACAATGGATGGAGTAACTTATCTAGTCACACGGTCTATACAGGGTGGCCCATTTACAGTTATCCAAAATGTATTTTTCTCTAGACGCTACATACCTATCTTATGGATTAATTTAAATACCTACAACATAAGTTCGGCGTTGCTCCTCACTAGGATTTCTCCTGTATGTATGATGATGTCCTGAATGTAGGTGTACAGTTTACAAACTTACATCTCACATGCACACGCAACCAGACCAGAAACAACTATCTGTAGATCATACAAATATTTGTTCTGTGCGGGCATCGAACCCGCGGTACGTAGCGTAGAAAGCTACTCACTTAGCAACTGCGCCAACCGTGTCAAATATGTACACCATCCGCCATTTTGAAAATATTACAATAAATTATTATTATTATTACAGTATTGCATAATTATTGCATTGTCACCAAAAATAAAGGTATCTATAGGTATTAGTGGCGAGGGGTGACAGTTTTAAAAACGGTAAGCCGTCCCAAAAATCCCTCTAAAATATGCTGCAATTAATGCTGCAAGACAAAAATCTATACCGTCTCCTGTAATCTATATATAGTCATGTCTGGAAGAGCTCGACCTAACTGAATAACAGGCAATATTACGTTGGTCTATGCACTAACCAATTCCTGAAGGGAAGCCGATGGGAATCGGGTTGTATGGACTCTTCGCAACTGATAGGTATGCAAAATTTGAGCAAAATCGGTTATTAAATAAACAAACAAACATACATACAAACACTGCAAGTTAAATAAAAGCTTGTAATAAAAATGTCTTACTTCTGTTTGGTGCCGTAATCGCTGTGTGGTGTTATTCTAATAATCGAGCAATTTATCACTAGTACATGACTTTGACAACTCGATTGGGGCAGTGTTCACAGATTTGACTTTCTACCCTCAGGGTTGCCGGTCCGTTGTTCGGCCTACAGATAATTGTTCTAAAACGTGTTTAAAAAACACCGTGAAAAATTGGTTCTCGTCATTTACTTAAAAGCTACCGAACCGCTACGGACGTTTATTAGAAATTCTGCGAATCCTTTTGTTTCAATGGAATTGCTGAACCAAAGAATAAATGCAGAAGGTTTATTACACTGTGGATGTAAACATATACACTGGTGCAATTCCTCATTAGAATAGAATAGATCTTTGTTTCATGTAAACCAGATACAGGCACTTATAAAATGTTGATACTCTAGGTGCGCAGTTCCAAATAGTAGGTTCTATGGAGAAGGACCGGCAACTCCGGCATTAAGACCGCCTTTGTACATTGTACATGAAGCATTTTAAATATATAAATAAACTCTTTAAAAATAATTACTAGTACAATGCTTTGGTAAGAGCTCCGAGAATAATGTAATTTAATGTATATTTATAATAAAAATGGAATAATAATGATTGGCCTCTGAATAAGATTGCCATGGCAGTTACAAGCTGATCATCCACTTTCAACATGCGTGTCGCATGCGCTAATGCAGGGTCTCATTAATATTTTTAGTATGCGTAATGCTGCATTCATCATTTAATACCGCAAGCGTCAAACGATAACGCAAAGGGAATGGTGAGATACAAACGGAATATAAAAATCATGAGTGCACTGTAGTAACTCCAATCACACATCGATGCTGCGCATAGGTAACATCAGACAAAACTAGCGTTTTGGCTTATAGCATAATGAAATTGTAGACATAATAATATCGCTTTCTTTTTTTTAAGAATTTATTTAATGTAGGTACCTAACAGTGGCGAAGGGTGACAGTTTTGAAAGGGGAAGCCGTCACAAAAATGCCCTCTAAAAATTGCTGCAATGAATGCTGCAAGACAAAAATCTCTACCGTCTCTTGTAATCTATATATAGTCATGTCTGGAAGAGCTCGACCTAACTGAAAAACAAGCCATTTTTTGTCAGTTGGATGAGTAAATAATATAATATTACGTTCGTCTACAATAACCAATTCCAAAAGGGAAGCCGATGGGAATCGGGTTGTATGGACTCTTCGCCACTAGTACCTAATATTTTTTCAGCAATTTTTATTTATTTATCTGTATTTTTATAATGATTACTAATTAGCATTTCTATCATGTTCATTATTATTTTCTTCGATGTATGCGTGATCGTGGTTTGTTTAAAGTGGACCTTCTTTGCTTTTATCTTCTTTGTGCGGAGCTAAATGGATGGTTGGATGGTTGAATGCGCTTTGTCTGGGTTTTATTCGCAAAACCTTGAGTTAAAGGTACCTAAGAACCCCTGCGTTGCAACTGACTTATAAAATCCTGATATAGTATGAAAAAATACAGTAAGTGCGAGTGGTGAGTCTGTACCAATCCGGGAAGTGACTTGTAAAAACATAAGTACTACTTTACAGTCTCTAAATATCCAACTTTATCTGATAAAGGCAATGTTAAATAGGGTCAATATGGGTAAATGTGAACAGGGGTGATTGGAAATGTCTCCCGTAATTTTTAATATATTATGTTCTTTGTGATGAGCGTGACACTTACACCTCCCATTTACAAAGTGGAAACAGATCGAAATAACCTTTCGTTTCACATTGATCACACAGAAGTATTAATAAAATAAATTATAAGAGACGTTTCCAATCACCCCTGTTCAACTTTACCCAGTTTGACCATATAGGTACTACTATCTTGGTGGTAGTAGTGTCTCGCTGGCATACCTACATAAATGCGTCGGCACGACCGGGGAAGTACTATCCTCCCACAGAATATTGACGTTATGTAACAGTATACATACTCTTGTGTTTCGTTCGGTGAGTGTGGAGCGCTGGAGGCCCAATTCCTCCCTTAGTCTCCTTCCTTCTCCTTTCCCTCTCATTATCCTAATTCCATCCTAAAAGGTCGGTAGCACATCGGTGACTCCTCTGGTGTTGCGGATGTTCATGAGCGGCGGTGATCACTTACTATCTGGTGAACCGCAAGCGCGTTTGCCCAATATGCAAAAATTTAAATATATTCAAAAATTCTAGGTTAATGTTAGATCAACAAAATTGAATAATCATAATTTCAGCATCAATAAAGTAATAATTCATTTACTGGAATAGCTTGATTGTTCACGTTCAAGTTACTCTATGATCTCATAATTACAACACTCGAACACAATATTGTTGCACGAAATTAATTAGTACACACTTACAGACGCATTCTACATTGTTCTGCTCAGAATACCGCAAGGAGAAGGCATGGTATTAAATTACACGTGCTTCCACAAAATAAATAGGTCCAGAAGGGCCGCAAATGCATATCGTTAAAGAAAGAAAAAATAAACTAAGAAACTCGATTTATAAACACACAATACAGTCAATAAATAAAATACATAACACAATAACAAAACACCATTATAACCTAACCGACAAAAACCCCCGACTCCAACTAGAAAAAGAGCTGTAACTTCTGAACGGTTGCACAGATTTTAATGAAACATAGCTAAGATGATTCCCGATTAAACTAGCTTTCAATTATTGAAACTTCATTGAAATCGGTCCATCCGTTTTGTAGCTACGATGCCACAGACAGGCACACAGACACACAGCTAAAAACTTATAACACCACTCTTTTTTGGAGGGGGTTAAAAATTGACACATATAAAAATATATAATAAATAATCTTGATGAAGATACATACTGGATTACTGACTGACGGGCTTCAAAAAGGAAGAAGTTTGTGTAGTAGAAATATATATTAAAAAAAAAACCACTATGCAAGGAAAACACACCATACCTGCACTATGTTCTAAACACTACATTGCGCCCTAAAACACAAATTACTGACGTAGTTGTCTGCAAGATGCCTGATGAGCTGAGGGCCAAGGTAACCAAGTGGAGCCCTGATTATGGCGAGAAGACAACGCGGTAGACCACGAAAGAGATGGCGGGACGAATTTGATAAGAAATAATATATCTCTAGTGAGCGCAGGCCCTTGGTGCGAGTACGAAGTATGTGCACTTTGAACGGACCAACACTTCTGAATCAATTTACTTTGCACTGCTTCTGTACCAACCATAGCAAGAACGTGTAAAATTTTGAGGTCATAACAATTTAAAGTTAACTGCTTCTTCAACTTAAGGGGACGGTTTTCGTCTATTCTCCCTACAAAGTAATTGTTGAAGAAATTATACGTAAAAATACGTGAGTTATCTTTCAGGTCGAATACAACCATTATAATGTGGCGAAAATTTTATTTTAAAGGTTTTTCCAACAGAATATTATTATATTCTCAATTTGCAACATAGCTTAAATTAAGAAAATATTGTGATTAGATATTCAAAAACAATAAAAGTACCATCGGCCCACATTTTTTTTACTAATTTTAAAATTGCTTATATTCATAATTAATATTAGGGATTACTTATTTTAATTAAAAAAACAGGTAATGTTAAATATTCTAGAATTGTTTCTAGCCCGTTGTATGCGATTATCCGTAAAATAAATCCGTATGTTTCGTGCGTCTTAATGGGCGAAAAATAAAAACTATTTCTTTCTTTCTAAAATCCAATAAAAATATCAAAATTATTCGTGCTAATTGTTCAGCGCTCACGCATACTGAGACACCATTGTAGTGTTGTTGTTCTAGCGGTAGCTTAGATTTTGAGTAGCGCTAAATCGCATGAAAAACATTGGCTACAATTTACACGCTCACCAAAATATTTTTCCACCCCCAAAAAACGGAGAAATGTTCACCAAAACGAATTATATGATCACCAAATATTGCTTGACTAAAAATGTAAATTAAAGTTAAAAATTGTAAAATAATTTCAGCCAAACACGAACTCCGTCACAGTAGGGTAAGGTGCGGCTGGGGCGGCCCTAGGGCCACTTCTAAGTGGTCTCTCTAAGCCGCGAACATATATGAACCCAAAATAAAGTTTTAGTTATAAGATTATTTTGTCAACGCAATTTGGTGAGTATTTTATTCATTTTGGCAGCAATTTTTTGGTAAGGAATAGGTATACATTTCTGGTAAGCGTTTGAATACAAGCCAAAAACATCAGCAGTGCATTGAATAAATAGAATAGAATAGAATAGAAGAATTTTATTTGTCTTTCAAATTACATAGGTAGCAAGGAGATACATCATACAAGAAGGTAAAAGACAAAAAGGTCTTGGACTCAGCATAATAGCTGGCAGCGGGAGGCATGCACAACTGCTGATATTCTGTCCAAGCCAGTCATGCGTTGAATAGAACACAATTTTTATTGTAATAAATAGGTATATCTATACATAAAAATGCCGTGCATTGGGTTAGCAGTGACGCCACATATAAGATTAGACAGATAGGTACCTAGAAACGGTATGTTGAACGAAGCTGTACTAAACTATGCTACGACTGACCTCAGAGACGGGCTTACTCGTGCTCGTTCTGGTGTCAACTGCACTTCTTCTCTGATTTCACTTGGTTACACCAATTCACTAGCACTTTCACGAATTTCACCACCACATATACAATATGTAACGGAATAAACGCAAGACCTCAGACACGCCAATTAGAATATCTATACTTATAATAAAATTGTAACGAAGCGAAAAATGTACATTGAATATATCTTGAAAAAAAAAAAGGCACGTGCTCTATATTCGACACTGATGCCAAAAATATAGTTTTTAGAATTTTTGTCTGTTTGTCTGTTTGTCTGTTTGTCTGTTTGTCTGTATCTCTGTCCGAGCTTCACGGCCAAACCGCCGAACAGATCGTCATGAAATTTAAAAGTAAAATCCGTTAATGGCCTGGTCAACATATAGGGTACAAATTATTACGCTATTGTCAAAGGGGGGTGAGCAATAAACCAATATGTCTGTGTACAATTATTTTTCGCTACCTATATGACGAATCCATTTGAAATATTGGATGATTGTAGTTAATAGATCCGATTAACATTTTATATACAATAGAAATCATTTCGCATTTTTTTAAACGTACTTTTTCATTTATTCTTTAGCCTTATATATTTTAATTCGTCTGTTTATACCTAGATGGCATTAGCAGTAATTTATAGGCGAGTTTTTAAGTTCCAATATTTTTATAAGCGATTTTTTTATTGATACGGCATCCAAACTCCTGTAGGCCGAGTTCTATATAATAATTTAATTTGTAACGTTCAAATATCTATACTTATAATAAAATCTATACTACTTATAATAAAATGGTAACGAGGCGAAAACTGTACATTGAATATTATTCAAAAAAAATGATTGCTACGTGTACTAGGAACGATACTGAAGCCAAATCAGATGTTTTTAGAATTTTTGTCTGTTTGTCTGTATATCCGTTTGTCTGTTTATATGTCCGAGCTTCACGCCTATACTACTGGACAGATTTAGTTGAAATTTTGCAGTAATATCTGTCATAGAGCTGGTCAACATACTATTATCTAAGGGGGGTGAGCTAAAGTGCATTATGCCTGTGTACTATTATGAGCAACCACTTCATTATTAAGAGCCGAATCTTAATGAAATATTGTCTTATTATAATTCATAGGTCTGGTCAAAATATGTAATATAAATCATCACCCTATTCGTCTAGGGGGCTAAGCAAAATTAATCTTCGTTTTAGTTTCACAGTTCCTGTGTTCATTTTAACTCCTCACTTGATCCCGTTCTTAAATTAGTAATTTGGTATATTTAGTAATGCCCAGTATTTTTTTTTACTGATAAACGTTCTTTCTTTTGCATCTTACTTTAAGGTACGTATTTCACTGACTGCTATGTTCCAAAAGGTGAAGCGTGATGAAAGCATACGACATAATACCTTACCCACAAGATAATTACTTTTTAAATGCTCTACCAGATATTTCGACGTAACATTGATTTCATTATTATTTTATTACATTTTTCTGAAACTAGATGGCGTTAATAGACTTTTTAACTAAGACCGAGATTTTGTATTTCCAGGAAGTATTGAGATAAGATCATTATTAAGACTTTATTAGGATTGGGTAGATTTTTTTTTATCCATAGAAGTTATCGGAAACCTGTAGGATGGGCTTTTCGGAATCTAATAGGTAATTATGAATTTCAAAGCCTTATTGGCAGTACTATAATGACGTGTGCTTGCTGTTTACTGCTACCATTGCAAATTGATAAGGGCTAACATCGTTTGCATTCTGGAGAACAGCAAATTAGGTTCATAGAACATTCTTTTTACAACATAGCCTTTTGCCTGATACACGGCAGCTGAAAATTCATTGACTTGAGGATGACTAGAATGATCGGTCGGCTACCAATTTCTCACTGAAAATAATAAAATAATTATTACCTTATGTTTCTTTAAATTTGTCTTCAGTCTCCCTAGATAGCGTTGGGATCGAAATATTTGTTCTTTTAATTGGGTTTATGTGTTTACGAAAATGTAAAGTTTATAATTTGGATGTTTTCTCCAAGTATTTTAAATAGCTACTATTGTTAGATTCAAGACGATAAAATCATTACGAGGGGCAGTAACGGTTACCGAATTTTCACCGCCTACGTCGTTGTCGTTGTTAGTCGTTAGTAGAGTGTAGGCAAAATAAAGGTATCGCTACATCACCTACTTTGTATATGGGATGAAAGTCTGAGAGCCAACAAAAAAAAACGAAGTTACCCCCATCTCGGGAAAACAGCGAAAAATATTTCAATGAAACTTTACAGTATTCGTATAGGTAGATAATAATCTAATATTAACAACTTTCTTTTGCAACAGTTGACTAGATCCGTAGATACAGCTTGATCGCTCCATTGTAAGCAGTCCCATACAAAGCAGAGGTCACGATTGATTGGTTATACAAAATAATGTTGTATTGGACTTACTTTGATGCGACTTTCACTGTAGTATAATTTATTAGGGATCGAGGACTTATATTAAACATATTTCATCGCACTATCACTCATAGGAGTCGAGCAATGTAACATATTTTGTGTATAATGTATGATGGTGATGAAACCTAAGAATTTAACAATTTCGATAGGACTTTCACAGTAGCGCTACTAAGGGGTCGACTTTTTAACATAAATTTGTATCATCACGCTACGCTACGCTCATACGAACTGAACAGTGTAACTTTTCTTCTTCTTTTCTTTTTTTTGTGTACACACGGCTACTATCAAGCTATACATTTCCAGTAAAACCTGACCACGTATTGTATAGGCTTCCCTTACAATAAGAGGTCAGCTTATTATACTAAAAATTATAGCTCAATATGTATCCGTGGGTACTAAGGTCGATAGTTAAGAAATTTGTGATTTAAACGAGTTTATTTAACATTTCAACAACAGCTTCAAGCAATTAAAGATCATTTCATTTCATTTCATTTTCGGTAAAAAACCATCATGGAAAATTACTATACATATGAAGGAAACTAGGTATTTTTTCAACATTAGAAATGTTTATTTCGATACCCATCGTAACTAGCTAAGTGGAACGGTAAATAGTAGAATAGAAACCGACAAATATCAGGTTCAAATCCGGTCCCCGCGTTGTAACTGTTTTTATTTAACACTAATTGATACAATTTTATATTATTAGAAACATGTATTTTCAAAACATAATTCGAGCACCCCTACACCACGCGAACGAAGTCGCGGGCACAGCTAGTTAAATTATAAAACTAAAATAACATCTGTAATTTAATTTAGTTAAACCAAACCAAATCACATAATATAAAATAGTTGTCCTGACTAAACGTAAAACGTTTGAGCCTACTATTCTCTACGCACACACTCATAGCAATGTTTATAGCGGCGAGCGCACACCAGCGCACATCAGTTCGCCCGCCATCAGCTGGCTAAGCACTGCAAGTGTAGTCACTAGGTACGTCAGTTCAATGACCGAAAATTATGATTCCATCTTTCCATCACACTTTCACAGGCTTTGGACTGGCGGTTTTGAATAATTTAATTTAATTTTACGATTGTATTAAATAATCTACATTAGCAATACGAATCTAAGATATTAGGCTTAGTAACGGGGATGTATTTTTAAACCAAGCGACATTTTGCCCGACTGTGATGTATCAGTACAGTAGGGCGGAGCACCCGGGCGGCGGCGCCCCCCGACGCGCGCCGCCGGCCGCCGCGCCGACACGTGTAGGTAGGTACTATCATCGGACACCGAGGAACGCAGAACTTTTTTATCTCAGACGCGTAACTTTCGCGACATTACCCTCTAAACCCTGATAAGTCGTGTTTACCGTTTATTACGTGTAAAAAATATTCAAAGTCGGCGTGTTTAAAAGATTTGAATCATAATATTTACAGTAGGTAATTAAAATAAAATCGTATTAATAGGTACTTACAGAATTTACACTAATTTACACTACTTCTTCATCCCATTTTCATTAAACTTTCATAATGACCACCGCCTTGTTCGATGCACTTTGTAGCACGCTTTCTTAAATTTAATTTTAGTTTGCTAAGAACCTCAGTGTCATTTTTCACTATCACAAATGCGTGTTCGATTTTTTGTTTGAGGTCATCGACACTTGTTGCCTCGTTTACATACACAAGGGATTTTATTCGACCCCACAAATAAAAGTCTAACGGCGTTAGGTCAGCCGATCTGGGAGGCCACTGTACAGGTCCCCCACGACCAATCCAACGCGTGCCATATTCCGCATCAAGATGCCGTCGAACGGTCCACGTGAAATGCGCGGGAGCACCATCGTGTTGGTAAAAGACTTGTCGTAAAAGTACGAGAGGGACGTCGTCTAATAACACCGGCAATGTCTAACACACGGCAAGAACTGTAGGTAGGTATCTCCAGTCAACCTCGGTAGAAAAACGGGGCCGAGTACGTGTGTACCGATGACGCCCGCCCACACGTTTACAGAGAATCTGTGCTGGAATGAATCCACACGGCATGCATGTGGATTCTCGTGCCTCCACAAATGTTGATTATGTTGGTTGTACATCCCAACACGAGTGAATGTACTCTCGTCGGTCCAAATAATATTTTGTTGCCAGTTCTCCAACACCCATCTACAAAACTCTAGACGTGGCAAGTAGTCGCTCGGCGTTAGCTCCTGACAACGTCGTAGGTGGAACGGGTGTTCTCCATCAGCATGTAATGTTCGCCACACGTACATGTGACTGCAGTCGAACAATGGCGCTGCCTCTCTCGTGCTACTCTCTGGATGCTCGTCGAAATAATCGAGAATGTTTGCTTGCAAACGAGTACTGCGCACATTTGTCCCTCTATCCAAGGCCGTGTTAGGACGAAACGTCCCGGAGTCCCTCAGACGCTGAGTTGCACTTAGCATCGTCCTGGCGCTCACTCTGGTGCCATATCGTTCATTCATCACTCGACAAGCTAACTCGACATTATCGTCACAACGAGCCAGTGTCCTCACCATCTCCGTGTACTGGATATTGGTATAACGGAAAGCCATCGCGCGCGTAAACAATAAAATGTGACAACAACAACGAAACACAACCACTGAAACATGTCAAACATGTCAAACGTCAAAGGGGTAGCTGGTAAATTTGTGGTAAATCGACATCGGCTCAATTGCCATATCGAACGAAGAAGAAGAAGAAGAATGCATCTCGCTCTTTCACATTATTTTTACTATTGCAAAAAACATTTTGAAAAACTTTGTGAAATGCGAACTACAAATTCTGTCGTGCATTTAAATAAGCCTTATTGGTTGGTAATAAGGGTTAAATTTCCTTAAATTAACTATTTTATTTAATGCACACTACCTCAAATGTAAAATGCATTGATATTATTTACGTGTGTGTATGGATATCTATGAACGAACTACAAATTCGCTCGTGCATTCAAGAAGGCTTTATTACTTTGGAATAAGGCTTAAATTTTCTTAAAGCAAAGATTTTATTAACTTGTTACGACGCGGTGGTTCTAATTTAAGATAAATAAAAGATTTTTTAGGGAAAAATTAACATATATAAATTATGATGGAAATCGATTCAGAAGCCGATTCTGAACAAACAACTTTCAGGTCTTGCGTTTATTCTGTTACAGGTTGTATAGGGCCACTGAGTCTGTAAGCGTTCGGTAGAACCACGTAGCGGACGTAGCTCAAACATGATGGTCAGAGGTGACCACCGCATACCCGACGACGACGAGAGTCGACCGCAGACGGTGCGGAAAGCATTGGAATCATGCAGTGTGCACGGAGTCCAGGGTGTGGAGGTCTGGCGGCTGACAACCCGTGACCCGTCCCAGCGGGAGCCACACATAAACTGTTCGAACTTCAAAATTCAAAATATGGTAAACCATTATTTGCCTTTTGAAATTCGAACAGGGCAGCGGAGAAGACGCGCGAGGATGGTTTTTTTTTTATTCTTTTTAAATTCATTTTTCTTGGTTGCGTACACCGAAGGATTGCATTTACAAACACAACTATTTACAAGCACATAGGTACATACACTCAGACCGAAACAAGTAATTTGTGACAATGCACATAGTGTGTAAGTACATAGTTAAGTTTAGTTTTTTTAGATTTGTTGTAAATAAGGTCATGTTAAATCTGTGACTGAAGGCCATACAAAAATATTTGTTTCGTGCGGGAAATCATCCCGCCAAACGTAGCGATCACTCAACGAATGCGCCAACAGTCCCGTCACATAAAATTAATATGAAGAAAATATATAGTATATATGTACTAGCTGTGCCCGCGACTTCGTTCGCGTGGTGTAGGGGTGCTCGAATTATGTTTTGAAAATACATGTTTCTAATAATATAAAATTGTATCAATTAGTATTAAATAAAAACAGTTACAACGCGGGGACCGGATTTGAACCTGATATTTGTCGGTTTCTATTCTACTATTTACCGTTCCACTTAGCTAGTTACGATGGGTATCGAAATAAACATTTCTAATGTTGAAAAAATACCTAGTTTCCTTCATATGTATAGTAATTTTCCGTGATGGTTTTTTACCGAAAATGAAATGAAATGATCTGAAAAAATACCTAGTTTCCTTCATATGTATAGTAATTTTCCGTGATCGTTTTTTACCGAAAATGAAATGAAATGAAATGATCTTTAATTGCTTGAAGCTGTTGTTGAAATGTTATATAAACTCGTTTAAATCACAAATTTCTTAACTATCGACCTTAGTACCCACGGATACATATCGAGCTATAAATTTTCAGTATAATAAGCTGACCTCTTATTGTAAGGGAAGCCTATACAATACGTGGTCAGGTTTTACTGGAAATGTATAGCTTGATAGTAGCCGTGTGTACACAAAAAAAAGAAAAGAAGAAGAAAAAGTTACACTGTTCAGTTCGTGTGAGCGTAGCGTAGCATGATGATACAAATTTATGTTAAAAAGTCGACCCCTTAGTAGCGCTACTGTGAAAGTCCTATCGAAATTGTTAAATTCTTACGTTTCATCACCATCATACATTCTACACAAAATATGTTACATTGCTCGACTCCTATGAGTGATAGTGCGATGAAATATGTTTAATATAAGTCCTCGATCCCTAATAAATTATACTACAGTGAAAGTCGCATCAAAGTAAGTCCAATACAACATTATTTTGTATAACCAATCAATCGTGACCTCTGCTTTGTATGGGACTGCTTACAATGGAGCGATCAAGCTGTATCTACGGATCTAGTCAACTGTTGCAAATGAAAGTTGTTAAGTTAGACTATTATCTACCTATACGAATACTGTAAAGTTTCATTGAAATATTTTTCGCTGTTTTCCCGAGATGGGGGTAACTTCGTTTTTTTTTGTTGGCTCTCAGACTTTCATCCCATATACAAAGTAGGTGATCTAGCGATACCTTTATTTTGCCTACACTCTACTAACGACTAACAACGACAACGACGTAGGCGGTGAAAATTCGGTAACCGTTACTGCCCCTCGTAATGATTTTATCGTCTTGAATCTAACAATAGTAGCTATTTAAAATACTTGGAGAAAACATCCAAATTATAAACTTTACATTTTCGTAAACACATAAACCCAATTAAAAGAACAAATATTTCGATCCCAACGCTATCTAGGGAGACTGAAGACAAATTTAAAGAAACATAAGGTACTAATTATTTTATTATTTTCAGTGAGAAATTGGTAGCCGACCGATCATTCTAGTCATCCTCAAGTCAATGAATTTTCAGCTGCCGTGTATCAGGCAAAAGGCTATGTTGTAAAAAGAATGTTCTATGAACCTAATTTGCTGTTCTCCAGAATGCAAACGATGTTAGCCCTTATCAATTTGCAATGGTAGCAGTAAACAGCAAGCACACGTCATTATAGTACTGCCAATAAGGCTTTGAAATTCATAATTACCTATTAGATTCCGAAAAGCCCATCCTACAGGTTTCCGATAACTTCTATGGATAAAAAAAAAACTACCCAATCCTAATAAAGTCTTAATAATGATCTTATCTCAATACTTCCTGGAAATACAAAATCTCGGTCTTAGTTAAAAAGTCTATTAACGCCACCTAGTTTCAGAAAAATGTAATAAAATAATAATGAAATCAAAGTTACGTCGAAATATCTGGTAGAGCATTTAAAAAAGTAATTATCTCGTGGGTAAGGTATTATGTCGTATGCTTTCATCACGCTTCACCTTTTGGAACATAGCAGTCAGTGAAATACGTACCTTAAAGTAAGATGCAAAAGAAAGAACGTTTATCAGTAAAAAAAAATACTGGGCATTACTAAATATACCAAATTACTAATTTAAGAACGGGATCAAGTGAGGAGTTAAAATGAACACAGGAACTGTGAAACTAAAACGAAGATTAATTTTGCTTAGCCCCCTAGACGAATAGGGTGATGATTTATATTACATATTTTGACCGGACCTATGAATTATAATAAGACAATAATTCATTAAGATTCGGCTCTTAATAATGAAGTGGTTGCTCATAATAGTACACAGGCATAATGCACTTTAGCTCACCCCCCTTAGATAATAGCGTGATAATTTATAACCTATATGTTGACCAGCCCTTTGACAGATATTACTGCAAAATTTCAACTAAATCTGTCCAGTAGTATAGGCGTGAAGCTCGGACATATAAACAGACAAACGGATATACAGACAAACAGACAAAAATTCTAAAAACATCTGATTTGGCTTCAGTATCGTTCCTAGTACACGTAGCAATCATTTTTTTTGAAAAATATTCAATGTACAGTTTTCGCCTCGTTACGATTTTATTATAAGTAGTATAGATTTTATTATAAGTATAGATATTTGAACGTTACAAATTAAATTATTATGTAGAACTCGGCCTACAGGAGTTTGGATGCCGTATCAATAAAAAAATCACTTATAAAAATATTGGAACTTAAAAACTCGCCTATAAATTACTGCTAATGCCATCTAGGTATAAACAGACGAATTAAAATATATAAGGCTAAAGAATAAATGAAAAAGTACGTTTAGAAAATTGCGAAATGATTTCTATTGTATATAAAATGTTAATCGGATCTATTAACTACAATCATCCAATATTTCAAATGGATTCGTCATATAGGTAGCGACAAATAATTGTACACAGACATATTGGTTTATTGCTCACCCCCCTTTGACAATAGCGTAATAATTTGTACCCTATATGTTGACCAGGCCATTAACGGATTTTACTTTTAAATTTCATGACGATCTGTTCGGCGGTTTGGCCGTGAAGTTCGGACAGAGATACAGACAAACAGACAAACAGACAAACAGACAAAAATTCTAAAAACTATATTTTTGGCATCAGTGTCGAATATAGAGCACGTGCCTTTTTTATTTTTCAAGATATATTCAATGTACATTTTTCGCTTCGTTACAATTTTATAATAAGTATAGATAGTAGGGTAATATGTGACACGTTTTCTGTATTGAAATAATAGTTATTATTTAATATTACTTGTAATTTATATCAACCATCAACAATATGATTAAAATTAATATTTACACAATCTAATAAGAAGAAAAAAATAACACAATCAACCTCTATTTGAAGCAAATAACATAAAATAAGCGCGCCTACGGTGGGCGCAATCAAATTAATTACAAGTTTTAACTTATAATATAATTTAGCTTGACGCTAATTCATTTTAGGAAATTGAAATTATAATAGTCGGAGAAAGATAATTATTTATTATTGTAGGTACGCTGCCCTGTTCGAAATTCAAAATGCAAACAATGGTTTATCATTGCGCACACCCACAACACGAGTACAGTAAAAATACCTACAACAATTAAAAAAGAAAAAAATCCTTATCGTTTCGCTGCCATGTTCGAAATTCAAAAGGCAAACAATGGATTACCATTTTCTGAATTTTGAAGTTCGAACAGTTTACGTGTGGCCCCCGCCGTGACAGGTCACCACTCGTGGTTGACAGCTGCCAGAGCTCCACACCATGGACTCTTGCGCACTGCATGATTCCACTGCTTTCCGCATCGTCTGCGGTCGACTCTCGCCGTCGTCGGGCTTGCAGTGGTCACCTAAGACCATCATGTTTGAGCTACGTCTTCTACGTGGTTCTACCGAACGCTTAGACTCCGTAGTGTCATTTAAGATCTAGTTATACTAGTAACAGTGAACCTAATCTTAGTGAAAGTAATTCGTGAAAAGTGTTAAGTTAACCTAGTGCTAGTGAAATTAGTGTTATTTGATCTAGTGTCAGTGGTTTAGGTAGTGATTTAACTTAGTGTAGTCAGAGAAACGCAGCTAAAACTACCAGTACAAGCACGAGGAAGTTCCGCCTCTGAGGTAAGTCGTAGCATTGTTTAGTACAACTTCTCTCAACATAACGTTCCTAAGGTATCTTTCAAACCCTTTACGCGGCGTCACTGCTAACCCAGTGCACTGCCATTGAGCTATTATGTACTATGTACTAGAGGCGATACGGCTTTCAAACGTCATGCGTCACACGTGGGTAGGAGAAGCGTGGTGGGGGGAAAAAGACTAAGGTCTACCGCATGGTCGCGGGACTTATCTCATTACCGTGACCCCGGAACGTAAAAGGCTATAGAAGAAAAGCCGTGGATTTTAGTCAGTACAAGTCTGACAGTCCCTCCCGCCCTGCCCGGGGTGGGAGGACTCATTTGATGATATTACAACGCTAAAAAAAAAAAAAAAAAAATGTCTACCGCATACATACAATTTTTAGTTTTTTTTTTCTCTTTATTATCAGAGCTTTGTCAAACATGACAATGTCGCTCTATTGGACCATTTCTTAAAATAAAATACAACAATTAAAACCAAACATAATACACCGCTATAAGCGCTGTCGCATGCCAACTTCAACAATACTCATTGTACAGTAATTTAGCTATATCAGACGATGGATATGCTAAGACACTGTTACATCACCCAACATCACCAAAATCTGCAAATTTTTTGTTGAACAACTATTTTGTTGTTTCATAAGTTTATAGGAATATATTGCGATCATAGAACGTGCAATGTCAACTCGATAGTTGCTGGACATAAAATCAAGAAGCTGTATCGATTTGCTTTTGATTAAAAAGTTGGACAACTCGATCAAATGTTCAATTTGTATTGCAGTGTGATGTGCGCGTAAAATAGACTGAACAGTCGATCTACGTCATTAAAGCAAAGCGAAAACTAGAACTTTCTAGAACCATCACGCCGTCGCTGCTGAGCCAGCCCTGTTGTTCAACAATCATCTCGGTGGGTTTGTTTCTACCACCTTGACTCTAGCGTTGCCGAAAGAAAATTATCTAGTCGATTTGTTTAGGACATAAAAAAAATCGGTGATCGACTGCATCGATTGTATGCGCACCTCCATCGACTAAATGGTTTAGGCTCTAGACAGTCGGACCGCATTTCAACTGCAATCCATGCAGTTTGAATGCAGTTTACACGACTGCAATATAACTGCAATAGAAATCCAACCACAAATTGCAGTTCGGATGCAGTTTGAATGCAAAACTGTTGGATTGCAGTTGAAATGCGGTCCGTCTGTCTAGAGCCTTAGTTGTGTGGATTTCACGAGAAGTACAAAACTCGACTAAACAGTTTAGTCGATGAAAAAGATGTATGTCTAGGCTTAATAAAACAGATGCATGAAGTACGGCGATATAGCTGCAATTTTCCTAGAATGCGACTGAAACAGCTAAATGTTATATAACTTTTGGTCGGTTTGGTTTTAGTTGGCCCAGCAAATGCTGAGTTGGCGACCAATGTCCGACGCCCGTAGGTACTGGCACGATGACATTGTTGTATGATGTCCAGTCCGAATAAATGTTTTTCTTTCTTTCTTTCTTTTAGTATGACAATGAGGTCGCGGGACTTATCTCATTACCGTGACCCCGGAACGTAAAGGGCTATCGAAGGAACACCGTGGATTTTAGTCAGTACAAGTCTGACAGTCCCTCCCGCCCTGCCCGGGGTGGGAGGACTCATTTGATGATTTTAAAAAGCTAAAAAAAAAAAAAAAAAAAGTATGACAATGAGCGAAACACATCACCTTAAAAGGTACCTAAGTAGGTACATTCGCTTCCACATCTCAATTATCTTATAATGAGAAGCTTAAATCATGCAATGCAGGTGCAGTAATTTCTCTTGCATGGTCCATGAAATCTAGAACGAACTTCACAAAATAAATGAACAACAAAGAGAATGGTAAAGTACTGTGTTAAAGTTAATAAAAGTTTTGTTGTGTCAGACGAAACTTTTATCGATTCTTTTGTTTTAAAATTCTGGGGATTTTGAATATGGAAAATGGAGTTTTTTTTTTAAATCTATACTTATAACTAGCTGTGCCCGCGACTTCGTTCGCGTGGTGTAGGGGTGCTCGAATTATGTTTTGAAAATACATGTTTCTAATAATATAAAATTGTATCAATTAGTGTTAAATAAAAACAGTTACAACGCGGGGACCGGATTTGAACCTGATATTTGTCGGTTTCTATTCTACTATTTACCGTTCCACTTAGCTAGTTACGATGGGTATCGAAATAAACATTTCTAATGTTGAAAAAATACCTAGTTTCCTTCATATGTATAGTAATTTTCCATGATGGTTTTTTACCGAAAATGAAATGAAATGAAATGATCTTTAATTGCTTGAAGCTGTTGTTGAAATGTTAAATAAACTCGTTTAAATCACAAATTTCTTAACTATCGACCTTAGTACCCACGGATACATATTGAGCTATAATTTTTAGTATAATAAGCTGACCTCTTATTGTAAGGGAAGCCTATACAATACGTGGTCAGGTTTTACTGGAAATGTATAGCTTGATAGTAGCCGTGTGTACACAAAAAAAAGAAAAGAAGAAGAAAAGTTACACTGTTCAGTTCGTATGAGCGTAGCGTAGCGTGATGATACAAATTTATGTTAAAAAGTCGACCCCTTAGTAGCGCTACTGTGAAAGTCCTATCGAAATTGTTAAATTCTTAGGTTTCATCACCATCATACATTATACACAAAATATGTTACATTGCTCGACTCCTATGAGTGATAGTGCGATGAAATATGTTTAATATAAGTCCTCGATCCCTAATAAATTATACTACAGTGAAAGTCGCATCAAAGTAAGTCCAATACAACATTATTTTGTATAACCAATCAATCGTGACCTCTGCTTTGTATGGGACTGCTTACAATGGAGCGATCAAGCTGTATCTACGGATCTAGTCAACTGTTGCAAAAGAAAGTTGTTAATATTAGATTATTATCTACCTATACGAATACTGTAAAGTTTCATTGAAATATTTTTCGCTGTTTTCCCGAGATGGGGGTAACTTCGTTTTTTTTTGTTGGCTCTCAGACTTTCATCCCATATACAAAGTAGGTGATGTAGCGATACCTTTATTTTGCCTACACTCTACTAACGACTAACAACGACAACGACGTAGGCGGTGAAAATTCGGTAACCGTTACTGCCCCTCGTAATGATTTTATCGTCTTGAATCTAACAATAGTAGCTATTTAAAATACTTGGAGAAAACATCCAAATTATAAACTTTACATTTTCGTAAACACATAAACCCAATTAAAAGAACAAATATTTCGATCCCAACGCTATCTAGGGAGACTGAAGACAAATTTAAAGAAACATAAGGTAATAATTATTTTATTATTTTCAGTGAGAAATTGGTAGCCGACCGATCATTCTAGTCATCCTCAAGTCAATGAATTTTCAGCTGCCGTGTATCAGGCAAAAGGCTATGTTGTAAAAAGAATGTTCTATGAACCTAATTTGCTGTTCTCCAGAATGCAAACGATGTTAGCCCTTATCAATTTGCAATGGTAGCAGTAAACAGCAAGCACACGTCATTATAGTACTGCCAATAAGGCTTTGAAATTCATAATTACCTATTAGATTCCGAAAAGCCCATCCTACAGGTTTCCGATAACTTCTATGGATAAAAAAAAATCTACCCAATCCTAATAAAGTCTTAATAATGATCTTATCTCAATACTTCCTGGAAATACAAAATCTCGGTCTTAGTTAAAAAGTCTATTAACGCCATCTAGTTTCAGAAAAATGTAATAAAATAATAATGAAATCAATGTTACGTCGAAATATCTGGTAGAGCATTTAAAAAGTAATTATCTTGTGGGTAAGGTATTATGTCGTATGCTTTCATCACGCTTCACCTTTTGGAACATAGCAGTCAGTGAAATACGTACCTTAAAGTAAGATGCAAAAGAAAGAACGTTTATCAGTAAAAAAAAATACTGGGCATTACTAAATATACCAAATTACTAATTTAAGAACGGGATCAAGTGAGGAGTTAAAATGAACACAGGAACTGTGAAACTAAAACGAAGATTAATTTTGCTTAGCCCCCTAGACGAATAGGGTGATGATTTATATTACATATTTTGACCAGACCTATGAATTATAATAAGACAATATTTCATTAAGATTCGGCTCTTAATAATGAAGTGGTTGCTCATAATAGTACACAGGCATAATGCACTTTAGCTCACCCCCCTTAGATAATAGTATGTTGACCAGCTCTATGACAGATATTACTGCAAAATTTCAACTAAATCTGTCCAGTAGTATAGGCGTGAAGCTCGGACATATAAACAGACAAACGGATATACAGACAAACAGACAAAAATTCTAAAAACATCTGATTTGGCTTCAGTATCGTTCCTAGTACACGTAGCAATCATTTTTTTTGAATAATATTCAATGTACAGTTTTCGCCTCGTTACCATTTTATTATAAGTAGTATAGATTTTATTATAAGTATAGATATTTGAACGTTACAAATTAAATTATTATATAGAACTCGGCCTACAGGAGTTTGGATGCCGTATCAATAAAAAAATCGCTTATAAAAATATTGGAACTTAAAAACTCGCCTATAAATTACTGCTAATGCCATCTAGGTATAAACAGACGAATTAAAATATATAAGGCTAAAGAATAAATGAAAAAGTACGTTTAAAAAAATGCGAAATGATTTCTATTGTATATAAAATGTTAATCGGATCTATTAACTACAATCATCCAATATTTCAAATGGATTCGTCATATAGGTAGCGAAAAATAATTGTACACAGACATATTGGTTTATTGCTCACCCCCCTTTGACAATAGCGTAATAATTTGTACCCTATATGTTGACCAGGCCATTAACGGATTTTACTTTTAAATTTCATGACGATCTGTTCGGCGGTTTGGCCGTGAAGCTCGGACAGAGATACAGACAAACAGACAAACAGACAAACAGACAAACAGACAAAAATTCTAAAAACTATATTTTTGGCATCAGTGTCGAATATAGAGCACGTGCCTTTTTTTTTTTCAAGATATATTCAATGTACATTTTTCGCTTCGTTACAATTTTATTATAAGTATAGATAAAATCGTAACGAGGCGAAAACTGTACATTGAATATTAAAAAAAAAAACTAATTGATACATGTACTATAATCGACACTGATGCCAAAAATATACTTTTTATAATTTTTGTCTGTTTGTCCGTTTGTCTGTTTGTCTGTTTGTCTGTATCTATGTCCGAGCTTCACGGCAAAACCGCTTAACAGAATTTCATGAAAATTTATAGGAATGTTCGTTATAAGGCTGGTCAACATATAGGCTACAAATTATTACGCTTTTGCCAAAGGGGGGTAAGCAATAGATCATTATGTCTGTGTACAATTATAATTCACGGTAGAACTAGGCGACTCCTTTTGAAATATTATATTGTTGTAGTTCATAGGTCCGGTCAACATTATTTTATGTTATAGAGATCATTACGCTATTTCTGTTGGGAAATGAGCGAAATAATTTTTCGTAATGTCTCCGTAAATTTAAACTCCATAATAGAACCAGTAAAGGCGGGTTACAGTGACACGGTATACCTAGGGTAATGGTATTACATACTAACTAAAATTAGCAACCTACTAGAAGTTCGCTCATTGGCATCTTACTTTTAGATAATTACCTAGGTACGTATTTCACTCACTGTCGTGTTCCATAAACACAAAGCTTGATGAAATTATTTATCAGTTTTCCCAGGTTGTTCCTAAACCATTATAGATAACTTTTTTAAACGGATTACGAGCTTTTTCTATTCAGTTCTACCCATTTAATTTTTAATTTCGACTTTTTGAAACAAGATGGCGTTAGTAGTAATTTTTAAGTGAGTTTGTTGTATTTAAAAATGAAGAAAAGGTGAATTTTTGTTTGATATTGCAACCAGACAGACACCTGAAGGCGGGTTTTAACAATTTATTACATTTCTATGTAATTCAAGTCAAAAGGTTTTCTAAACCAGTCATAATAGTAGATAGTAGTGGGTAGTCTTAATTACGACGGCTAGCTTGCTGTTTTAATTGGTCGCGGTTCAAAACTAAAATAACTTGGAAAGTGGTCAAGATTGAGCAATGGTTATACCTCAGCCGTGACAGAATGTTAACATAAAAACGATTGTTTGAAAATCAACAAATAATCCACGCATGCAAAAGTAGTAATCGTCGCCGTCGGTCACGGTTACACATGTCGGACTATCCCCGACTGCTTCAAATCGACCCCGCCCAATATAGTTTATCCTACGGCTAGCATAGCACCTCTACAAATTCACAGCGACGCCGACATTGCAGTCCAACAACAGAAATCCACTGTTAGGCGCTTAATTACCAATTCAGTGTTTAAAAAGACGGCAGAGCACCGTTCTTTAAAAGAGCAAAGGCAAGGGTTCCTCAGCCAAGGCCCGTTAAACCGACTCCGGACCCAAGTCCCTCTATATCGTCGAGACAGCGACAGGATATAGATGTGGCGTTGTCCCACAAACAATGTCATCTACTTCCCTGCTCACTGTGTTTCTACTCCTTTTCTAATAACTTGAATAGCAATAACATGCCGTATATATAAAACCAAAGTGTTCCTTCATTATTATCTTTATAAGCGGTAAATATCCGAGGACCTACTAAAATAGCGTGAAAGCTGTAGTCTTAGCGGTGCACCGTACAATTAATTAGCGTTAAGGATCTGTTAATAAAGCATAATTATTAGAGTTCTCTTGCGGCGATTTCCAGCAGTAGATGTCAATGTTATGGTTACACTAGGGCCCAAAGATTATAGGTTATGCTTCATATACAGATTATACAGTTTGTGCTTGATGAAGCAATCATTCGCTGATGAGTTTCTCTTACTAAAATAGGTACCTACAAGACAGTAGGTAAGTACTTGGTTAAATGTATGAACAAGTAATTTTACAGCACATAATACGAACAAAGTTTCAGGTTTCAAAAGTCTCACAACCGGTTGACCGGTTGCGAGACTTCTGCTTTTTTGATCGACTAACTATTAGAATTATCATTTATCATGTATTCTTTTTTAACTGTCGTGAATGCGAGCTATCGTGGTCTTTGAAGTCCGGACGGATTCCTAGGAGAGTAAAGAACTCTCATCCAAGCAACGCGTGTTTTCACTTCGCATAGGAAAATTCTATGTTATTATTTTGGATAATAAGTAAAAAATACAGCATTTACTTGCATCGATCTCATATTTTTTGTAAGTTTTTGATAATATGAATGATGAAGGATAACTCCACTTTTTCATAGAGGTCAAGTTAAATGTTGTTAAACTTTCGCGACTCTTACAATGTGGAGTCACTTAACTTAGATTAATCGAAATATTGTCACGTGGGCAAAGCCGCGGGTACAGCTAGTCTATAATAATAATACGTGAAGAGAAAACTTTGTACCCCTTTTTAAGCATATTGTGCACACGGAGGAGTGTGAGATTTTGAATATAGTTAAAGTTTATATAGAGAAGGAGTGCAGAAAGCTAAAATAACGGTCGAATTTCAACCACTGGACAATCACTAATATTTAATTTATAAATATGCAAGTATGAATAACCTAAACGGCAAAAACCCCCGACTCCAACTAGAAAAAGTAACCTTTGAACGGCTGTACAAATTTTAGGTAAGATGATTCCCGATAAAACTAGCTTTCAATAAATAAAAAAACTGCATTGAAATCGGTCTATCCGTTTTGGAGCTACGATGCCTCAGACAGAGACACAGATACACATTACAAACTTATAACACCCCTCTTTTTTGTCAGGGGTAAAAATAATGACGAGATTTTGTAAAAAATAACGTAAGATTTTCTATTCAAAAATCTTGGTGTTACAAGTAACTGCACGCTATAAGAACTTGTTTACCTCCAGTATCAACTCTCATAATCCCTACACAGCCGTTACACAACCCTTTCTATGCATGTGATTTGATATTATTATGTTAGGGATGGCGAACATTTTAGAATCTGCGAACAAGATATTAAAAAATGTATTACCTACTGTATCATTGCAAAATAAAAAGTAGAACATAATTATTTTTTAAACTTTAATTTAAAACGTTCTATTTTTAAAATTACTTATTTAGTTAAATAATTTTAAGCCAAAGCTCTGAATGGCACATTCCGAAATTTTGTCACTCACTACTGTGGTTCGGAGTCGTACATTCCGAAATTTCGTCACTAACCACAGTGGTCTGAATGACACATTCCGTTTAGTAACTCACCACGTGACTTGGAATGGTAAACATTTGTATTGTAGAATAGTTTACTTTCAGAAAATCTGTCACCCCCCACCGTGGATTGGAGTTGGACATTCCGAAATTTAGTCATTCACCACTGTGGATCGAAGCTGCACATTCCGGAATTTAGTCACACCACCGCGGATCAGAGTTGGAAATTCCGAAATTTAGTCACTTGGCACCGTGTCTCGGAGTGCACATTCCGAAATTTAGTCACTCACCACGTTGCTCGAAATAGCACATTCCAAAATTTAGCTACTCGCCACCTTAAACCACACTTGTTTTCATCCTTGTCATACCTATTATTTTGGTTCATACAATACAGTTGCCATTTGTTGGATCTGCCCGCGCCAGTGACAGTTCAATCGCGCGTACGATACAAATGCGATGGCGTTGTCCGTACCATGTTTTTATTCAATGCACCCATTTAAAAACCTGGCTTAAATTCGGCCCATAGGTAAGGGAAAATACATAATAACCCGATATTCTACGTAGAAATACTAAAAATTAAAGGCAGGTAATTTATTTTTCAATCGATTTTCTATTTACCTACATGTTCAATTTTTTTTTTTTTTTGAAAGAAACCGCCGACAGTAGTCTTTATATCTAGATCTGAGGGCCTTTAAGGGATCTGAGGGTTACTTTTTCTTAAGCATATTTTGAATAGAAAATACACATTTAATCATTTACCTAATCTATGATATTTTTTTGAAAATACATGCAGTTTGTTTGACATTTTCATGAAACATGTATTGTGTATGTTGCTTAAAATTAAACAAAAATGCGATAGAATTGTTTATTTATTTATTTATTTAAAATGCTTCATGTACAATGTACAAAGGCGGTCTTAATGCCGTAGGCATTCTCTACCAGACAACCTTAGGGTGATGCAGAGACAATGAAGGTAGATGCACCAAAAAAAAAAAAAACTTAAATGAGAGATATAACTATTATACTTATAAACAACTATATAAACTTACATAAACATTACCAACATAATTTAATTGATAATTTAATTTAATTGTTGTATTTTTAATTCATTTATATACTTCATTCATGTATTTATCATGTCTGACATAATTTTGGTAATTGCTTTACTTGCATAATTTTATACAGCAGATAGAAAAATATCAAAATCTCAGGAGATTTTTTTTTGTCCAATGGCAGGGATTCCTCTCTTTTCTGTTTAGTCTAATCACACATTTAAATTATACTAGTGGTCGTCCAGTGGTTGAAATTCGACCGTAATTTTAGCTTTCTGCACTCCTTCTCCATATAAACTATAACTATGTCAAATCTCGCACTCCTCCGTGCGCGCAATATGCTCAAAAAGGGGTACAAAGATTTCTCTTCACGTAATTGGACTTATAAAATTAACGATAGTCTTTATTTAACGCGCAAGCTAGTTCACGCGTGTTTTTGTATACACCAGTATTTTTTTTAAACCTCTCTATAGTTTCTCCTGTATCGAGGGTACAGTTTACAAATATACATGTCACTTGCATACACACCCAGACCGGAAACAACTATCTGTAGATCATACAAATATTTGTTCCGTGCGGGGATCGAATCCGCGGCATGTAGCGCCGAAAGCCTGCGCCAACCGTGTCGTCAAAGCGATGAATTGTTTACCACTGTGTCACCTTATAAACCGTTTAAGAATTAACACATGCAATAACAAGCTCATACGTAGATACAGTATTTACTTACTAATTCGCATCAACGTCGGTAATAATCAGTGTGATGGGATTACATTGTCACTGTCCGCCACGTCGTTCAATTTAGGTTAACAGACAGACCGACAGCTACGTATACATAACAAGTATTATTACGTTAAGGTACGTTGAAATTGGACAGAAGTTAACGAATGCACTACGTGAGTAGGATAAGCGGATGCTCGAACTACTGAAGAGCAAAAAAATCTAAAATGTGACTCACTGAAGGCCGAATGCACACTTCTACGACACACTGAAAATCGACACAACGGTACTGAATTTATTTATTTATTTAAAAATTAATGCACACATAAAATACATGAGAAATATGAAGTAGGAGCATAAAGTACAAAGGTACTGCTTATTTCTAAAGAAATCTCACACACACAATACAATTTTTTGTAATATTTACGCTATATTACAAAAAAAAAGAACAACAAAGATCATAATAAGTACTACTATAATTTAAACAATACAAGTAGCTACATACTTAACACTCAATCCATCCAATTATGAAAACAAGGGAAGCGTCATTATAATATTAGCTTGTGAAGACAGGAAGCAGCAGGTTACCAGGGAAGCCGCATGTGCAGAAGACAATCATTTGGGACCGCGCACCGTAGCGCTGTGCCTTCCAATCAGGATCCCAAAGCTTAACACAGCACTCGAGTTAAAGACTCGAATCACAAAAAAATAAAATAATCACACAACCTCATCCAACTTCCTTGTACCAATTAAAAACTTCATCAAGCTTAAACGTTGAACGGAATTTTCCGATAGAAATTGTACACAGTTAATGCTTCCGATTGAAATCCTATCATGAGTGTGTTTATCTAAGCCAGAGAGCTTTTAATCCACAACGCTGTGTTTGCGCCATAGAGCTCTATATGAAGCAATGAGAGGGCTTATGCGGTACAGATTAAGTTATATTGGGTCCACTGAACAATTTAAGTTTTAACATTACGGCGGTTTTATGTAAGGATAAGTTGAACACTGGTGTTTAAAAATATATGCTACTAGCTATGCCCGCGAATTCGTCCGCGTAAAATTAAACATTTTTTTTTCTTTAAAATAAAAGTAGCCTAAGTTACTCCATAAAACTGCCAGTGAAAGTCCCGTCAAAATCGGTCCGGCCGTTATGGAGATTAGCTGGAACAAACAGTCAAATAGACAAAAGTCTTTCATATCATCTGTAAGTCTAAACAATGTCCACAATTCCCACAAAACAACTTAATTGTACAAACTCAATTAAAAAATATATCCGAAATAAAACATTATGATTTTTTGATTAAAAATCTCGGAGCTTTTATAAAAGGTGTTGAAGGAACAAAGGCTTGAATGGCGGCGTTTTGCTGTGGTTTCATAATTTCCTTATTTGCAGATGTCGACTGATTTCTTTTTATTATTTTTAATGCCACCACAAAGCGAGGACTTGGTTTTCTCGACGTTATTTACATTAAAATAGAAGATTATTTTTTGTTCTGGAGTTTGAATTGAATATTAATTTGTTTTCTGTGTTCGGTTTAGGTGGTTAGTTAATGATTTTAAGCCGTGTTAAATGCAAAGTAAACGTGATTAATACAAATCAGTGCATATGAAGCAAAATATCGAATAAATCCGTTGTCGCACTAGCGTGGTTTAGGCTAGGACGATATATTTATATCGTATTATTATATTTAATACGTGATGAGAAAGTTTTGGTAATTTTAGGCATATTGCGCGCACGGAGGAGTGTGAGATTTGGCATAGTTAAATTTTATATGGAGAAGGAGTGCAGAAAGCTAAAATTTACATTATAATAATTATGTGGTCGAATTTCGACCACTTGGCGATCACCTATTATTATTACGCCATATTTTTTACCCTGTGGAAAGTAATTTTTGTTACGAGCAACACGACGAATGCAATTTATTTTACGTGCGATATTTCAGTCGACAAAAATATTGCATCATTTACAATGATTATGTAAAAAAAAATCCACTGACGAACAATCGCATTTCAGACATTTCTAACGCCACGTCTTTTTGATTTTCATTAAATTCTTATTTCTTCATTCGTCCTTCGATCTGGCTATCGCTACAATTTTATCGTAGAAAGAAAAATCAACTTACACGAAAAAGCGCAGTCTACACCACACATAGATTACCTAAAGTGGTCCCTAAGCCACATCTCTTCAAATAAAACGTGTTAACTTAAAAACCACTGCGAGAGATCTCTTTGTGTCGCAGAATAAATCTACTTCGGTCCTATCAGTCTTGACTATCTAGCAATACCAAAATGGACTGGGCAAATACGACAACGAACAAAATTGAATTTGTTCTGTGGCGGTTGCAGTTGCGACGGCGCCCGAGGTCTCTCGGGATTGTTCGGGCGTGCCCGCCGAGAATCCGATTCGTGAATCGTTTTGACCGAACAAGTCAGTGATTTTTCTTAATTCAAATATTCGAATGTATTTTATTTTAAAAACTGTCGAAGTGTGAAGACGCCATGTTTAAGCTTTAGAATTTCTTGCCATTTTTTTATAAAATGTTCCCTTTACTGCGATGGTTGCTTTGCACGAGTGGAAAAATCTGTGACAATATTTTAGCTTACTTTACTGACTTTATTAAAACTAGAACTTAACCTTTAGTCGAATAGGTACCTACATGGTATACTTTTGGTAAAGGTAAAGTAAATTAATTTTGATTGATAATTTTATTCCTATTTACTTATCAAAATCTTTGATAATAGAATAAAAACTATGTGATTATATCGTAAAATCTAGCCCTTCAACATTAGCAGCTTGTAAATATTTTCATAAATTTTAAACAACCTGTATATCCAAAATTCGTATGCAAAGTTACACAGTAACAACAATCTTAGAATTTATAATTATTCACTCCAATGTTGCTGGAAGGAAAACAGTTCACCGCATTGCTTGAAGTGGACTGGGAAGCCATTTCTAGTTAATGTACTTGCTATTGCAGCTTACACTCGCTACATTGCGAGCTTACGAAGTTACAGATAGAACTACCGTCGAGAATATGGTTAAAAGTATTACTGTTATTGCATCTAAAACGAAATGTTTTCCATGTGATTATAAGCTGAGAATATACAAGCTACACTCTTTCTGTTGCTTGAAGTGTTTGAAGTGCTCGTATCTTGGCGCATGAGATTGTTTATTTATTTAACAATTTATGTACACACAGAAAGAAGAATAATTACAATTAAACAGGAAAGATGACATAAAGGTACTGCTTATTTCTAAAGAAATCTCTTCCAGCAGACCTGCGAGTCAAAAACAACCGACTCCAATTAGAAAAAGAGCTGTAAATTTTGAACGGCTGAACTGAACAGGATAAACATAGCTAAGATGATACCCGATTAAACTAGCTATCCATTATAAAAAACGGCATTGAAATCAGTCCATCCATTTTGGAGCTAAGATGCCACAGACTGATACACAGATACATACTACAAACTTATAACACCCCTCTTTTTGGTCGGGGATTAAAAATAAACACTAAATGATTTAAACTTTTATTTGGGCAGAATTTACCCTTAAATTATTTTTATAAAGTGAGTACTCTGGACTTTTATAATGGCTGGCTGGCAACTTTTACCCCTCGTTCGGCATTTGGCAGGGCAAGGCTCACGAGGTTTGGGAGTGACATAGCGGCTGGGTTTGACGGACTTGACAGCTGGCTTGATGGCTAGCTAGCGATATTCAGCGTTTTAATAAGCTGTGGTATTAGTATTCTCATGGGATATAGGCATCGGCGATTTGTGAGTGTACAAACTACTATTATAATTCGAAAGAAGAAAAAAAAGATATTTGACACAGCACAAAAACGTTTTAAAGTTAACTTAACAGAAAATAAAAAAATAAAAACATGTTTAACAAATATAAAAATATTTATGTTACATAAAATGGATTGTAATTTGCTATGCCGTTCAAATTAAAAAGTGATACATAATATAATATTATTTAACTATATTAGAATCACGACACTTTGAAAGTGCCTGCAAAGGCCCAGGTGAAATAAAATCTTCGACTTTAACTTAGCCACTTATTAAATTTGATTTTGACATATTCAAAAAAAAAACTAGCTATAGACTATGTCACCGCAGGATCGCGTATATTTCGGTAAATTTCTAAAAAACTGCGTCTCCGATACATAAATCTGTGTAGAATACAGGACAGTAGATATTCTGATATCTGCCTAATCCTTCGAAGAATACAAGCGTGATGAAAGAAAGAAAGAAAGAAAAACGATTTATTTCTTACACAAATTACGACACACATAAAAAGTAAAAAAAATAAAATTAAAACAAATAAAAAAAGAAGTAACAAATGAAGACAAAAAATAAAAAGTAAAAAATTAAAAACACTGTGATGATGCTGTAAATTGTGTTCTATATTCAAAATCATATTTGAACTGACAAACATAAATTAGTTTTTGTGGAAAATCTCGTCACACATCGTTACATCGGTTTTATTGATCAAATATTGACGCTCACCAATGCATTCACCATTTTGTTATTTTAACCGTCCAATCATTTTAACTGAAACGTTTTTATATGCGGAAACATAAATCAATAACCATTTTAATCTGGTTTATAGGATGAAAAATAGGGGATAATTTCACAAAAAATAAAAAAAATCTTTTTCGAATGAATTCTACAAGCAATATTTGAACCCACGGACAAGGCATGTCAATCACGATTGTAATATCTTACTCATTGGGCTATTATTGATAACTATTTATAATGGCACAGCAGCAATAATATATAGGGATTCAATCAATTTGAAGAAACAAAAGTAAAAACCGACTTCAAAAAAAAAAAAAAAAAAAAAAAATCTAAAAAGTATAAAATATTTTTTGTGACGTCTCCGCTCGATTAAGGTCCGATTAAATTGCGAACAATTTGGAGCTGAAAAACGTAACAGCTCCTGAAGTCGCTACCACTGCCAAGCTAAGGTGCATTAAGTTTTTTAAGAAAATTATTTTATACTTTTTGTTTTCTGAAGTCGGTTTTACTTTCTTTTAAAGTTTATTTTATTTTGCTATTTTGAGTGGCATAAACAATACTACATGCGATTATAGCAATCGCGAGTGATGGGCTGTTATTCATTCAAGAGTTACATTGTCTATCTCCGAAGGTCTTCATCAGATCTTCACCAAATTAAAATCCTCGAGAGTACAAAATTTTCAAACAATAAAAGAATTTTCAAAATCGGTCTTCAATTGGCGGAGTAATCGCGTAACAAACATACAAAAAATAAAAAATACGGTCGAATTAAAAAATTGAGAACCTCCTCCTTTTTTGGAAGACGGCTAAAAATGAGCATCGCCGTTGCCTTGAGTGTAAAAATTTTCTTAATCTTTCAAATTTTACGGAATCGTTTGGCAAGCCACTTTTAAAAACCAATACCGCAATTCCTGATTGCATAAACGAATTCTTCTACAGTTGTTAAATTTATCACGCGGGCGTAATGCATACTTCCAATAAAAAAGAATATACTCTTATATTATAAAAGAAAGAAAATATAGGAAATTACATAAACATACAGAGAGAAAACATTAAAATAGTAATAACAAAAAACAAAATAAAAAATCCTGCATGAGGCCAAAAACGGTATCTCAGAATAGGCTGCACATATACTTTTGCTGTATTACATGTATCTAGTACGGAAAAAAATATCTTTCTTTCTTTCTTTCCATATTCAATCTATCACTAAACCACAACCGATACGAAACTTCCAGTTTTCCCCTAGTTTAACGGTTAGCGTGACATCTTCCCACATCTTTTGTCAAAGTAATCGGAATTCCCCGCACGCTCGAACAATACTGTAACGAGTGACGTCGCATTGTGTCATTAAATGGGAGTCGAACCGAGTTCGTACAAGACGTATTGGGCATTACGGAGACGTATAGGCTGGGTGATACAAAGATTGGAGGTAAGGCTTATTGCTTCCATTTATTTGAGGCGTGCGTCTTGTAATATCATTTGGTGAGAAATTATTTTGTTCCGTACAAGTAGGATTTGGTGGTTAAAATGTTAGAAGAAGAAAGAAAGAAAATACATTTATTCAGCACGGACAAAATACGAGAGTTTTCTTTTTTTAAAGTAAACATAAAAATTAAAAAAAAAATGTTAGCGTGCGGATTCTTTCTTTTTTATTTTATTTTAAAAACGTTGTTCCTCACTAGGATTTCTCCTGTATCGTGGGTACAGTTTACAAACATACATGTCACATGCACACACACCCAGACTCGGAACAACTATCTATAGATCATACAAATCATTTCTCTGTGCGGGGATCGTACCCGCGGCACGTAACGCAAAAAGCCAGTAGATAAGTCACTGCGCCAGCCGCGCCATCCGTGATACAAGAATGAATTTATCCTAACCGTCAAAAACCTCCGATTCCAACTAGAAAAAGAGCTGTAACTTTTGAACGGCTAAACAGATTTTCATGAAGCATAGGTAAGAGGATACCCGATTAAATTAGCTTTCAATTTAAAAAAAATGCATTTTAATCGGTCCATCCGTTTTGGACGATGTCACAGACAGATACATAGATACACTCTACAAACTTATAACACCACTCTAGATTAACAACGAGAACAACGGCATTCCGTTTTAATTCTCTTTGAAGAAGAAAATACCGTAAACTTCGTGGTACCTTGACATTATAATACCAAGTCCCACTGGTCACCTAAAGAACCGAGTTGCCCGCAAACAACTAATACACTCGCGGACAAATAATACGGGTCGATGACAAAAATCCCTGTAACTTGCAAATTAATGATGGTACATGCATGAAACTAACTTTATATTAGACAGAATTTTAATATCAAATGAAATAATACCTTAAATGATATACAACATAAGTAAAAAAAGTTAAAATTTTAAAAACCCCGTATTTGGAAATAAATTCAATTCGCGGTTGCTTTAATTTTGCTTGTTTTTTCACTTTTATTTTCAATCTATCAAATCCAAATGATAAAAGGCGGTCATTGTCACCTTTCACCATCATTATTTAATTACTATCATGTCGCTAACACCAAAAGAATGTACACGTATCGTCACTATGTCAGAAGAAGGCAGAAGTCAGCGAAGTACAGCAAAAACAATAGGCGTGTCACTTTCTACAGTGCAGCGAGTCGTCCATCGTTTCCGAGAAACTGGGCAGAACATAAGATGACCAGAAACCAGCAGACCAAGATGTACTACGGCTCGAGAGGATCGATTTATTGTTACGACCATGCTCCGAAATCGGCACCTCACGGCATTTGAAGTAACAAATCAACTTTGGGAGACACGTATAGACAACGTAAGCGAGCGGACTGTAAGGCGGCGCCTCCTTGAAGCTAATTTGACCCCACATAGACCCGCAAATCGTCCAAAACTTGAAAGGGAACATCGGGTAGCAAGATTACGTTACGCCCGCGATCACGCACAATTGGGAGACGAAGAATGGGCAATCTGACGAATCCAGATTTGTGCTGTATGCACATGATGGGCAGCGAGGAGTCTACGGACGGCCAGGGAAACGTTTTATTCCAGCTTGTTTTGAGGAAAAAGTGCCTTTCGGCGGTGGATCTTTTATGGTTTGGACTGGAATCTCTTCAGAGAGTCGCACGGAGTTACCGCTGATAGAAAACGGTACGCTAACTAGTGCAAGATATGTGGTAGAAATTCATAATGAGCATGTCGGCCTATATTTAATTAATATGGGTGAAAATTCAATATTCATGCTTGACAACGCCAGTCCACATACAGCTCAAATTGTAAATGAGTATTTTCAGGACGTTGACATCAATCGCATGGACTGGCACGCGACAAACCCGGACCTGAATCCAATTGAACACGCTTGGGACGAGCTTGGGAGGTGTATAAAAAATCGAAACCTCGCTTCAGCGACACTTTGAGACCTAAAACATGCGTTAGTGGAAGAATGGACCAATATCTCGCAACATCGCATAAGAAACTTAATAAACAGCATGCCCAATCACCTGGCAGCTGAGAAAAGAGCCCGTGGAGGCAATTTAAAGTATTAATTTTGTGTTAAAGTTCGTTTTTGTGTTGTATGTGAGGTACCAACCGGTATTATTTCAATGTAAAAATTATTGACATTTTGTTTTTTTGTGTAATTTTGACAATTTTACTAACAATGTTTCCAACATTTGGTGCCGTTTTATTAACTGTTAAATTAACTGCCAGCAACTTAGTGCCTCATTCTCAGTTGCCTCGTTAATAACACACAGTAGAGTACAGTAGAATTACCAGTAGAGTGAGACAATGTTTCTCAAACTCACGACTGACAAACAAAAATCATCTAACATCAATCAAATCAATGTATCGGAGTCCATTGCTCGACATAGGCCTCTCCCGAGTTGCGTCATAATACCCGCTTCCTAATTACCGATGTAGCAGACAGTTTGCGACAGGCGTAAATCGCGCGGTAGCTGCTGTCAAACATCACTTTGGTATTACGTATTTACCGATAGCTACGCGACAGCCACGACTTGCGGGTTCGGCCTCTGGTGGACAATAAACGAACTAAAAAGTGCATACTTGGCGCTGCAAACGCGACAAGTAGCCACAGGCGAACGAATGCCGTACATAATACGAATTTGTTTGACAGTACGCGACTGATCGCGTCTCGCGATCCGTCTGCTGTCGCGCGGCTGTCGGGTCGCTGCCAGGTGATTTTTACGTAATTACGGTTGGTTTCTCCACTTTCTCCATCCAGTCTGACCCAGTTACCCTCCTCAGGTTGTCTGTCCACCTGGTTGGGGCGTGTCCCACACTGTATCACTTATCCAACTTAGCCAGCCTAAATACTTCAAACAAACGATAGGAAGCGGTGTGACCTAGGTATGTTAGAAAGCCTGTTCTGCGGTCATCATTTTCCTATGATATGTACACAAACCGAAAATTGCGAAAAAAAATATCTGATGTTCCATATTATCTATACTTAATTAAATATTACTCGATTAAAAGTATGGAACAACACATAATTTTTTTGCGATTTCAGGTTTGATCCCATAGTAAAAGTTGTTCATAATGATTAGTACAACCCTCCTTCAATGATTCCCTCGTTTTACCAGCCAGCCTGTATAATATTATATAATAGGATAAATAACAGCCATGAGAGTGGTAAATATTTGTTATTTTCATTATTTAATCTGTTTTTGTTATTTCTTTTGTTTCAACCCCTTACATCGGTCAACATTCAACAAGTTTGAGAAGCAGAACCAAGGTATGCACTGGCCGTCTATGACGTTAGGCGTATACTTTATTTTCCTCGAGTTTATTGCTCAGAACTAACGGCTTTGAGACTCGTCCAAAGGAATCCTCAGGGGAAATTTATGTATGATGAAATTAAAGTATTAGCTCATCCCACGTTGTTGAGGAATCTCGCCTTAATATTGACTGGTATGAAGGAAGTGCAGCGACGCATAAATTAAGCTGAGAGCTCCAGAAATAGCTTGTGAGATAAGAAGTTTCGGGGATATCGCGTTTGCAGTTCCTGATGGGATTAGTGGAGTAAGGATTAGTAGCGAAGAAGTGCTTAAGATTTTTATCGAAGAAATGATTTGCCTTTTGTTTTTTTGTTGCCCTACATTTGTCTGTATCGTGGATGTGTTTACAAACATAAATGTCACAAGGACATACAACCAGACCCGGAACAACTATCTGTAGGCCATATAAATATTTGTTCCGTGCGGGGATCATTGCCCGTTTAAAAAAAAAAAAAAAAAATTGCGTAACGTAAAAAGCCAATCGCTTAGCCACTGCGCCAACCGTGCCGTCGTATTTATTTTAATATTTATGTACACACTACAAAAATTAAAAATACCCATTATAAGGACCTTATATTTATTTATAAGAACAACTTAAGTACCAAGGTACTCCTTATTTGATCGACTTTAAAAATAAAGTAAAAACGACTTCAAAAAACGAAAAAGTAGGTATAAAATAATTTTCTTATATACAACAGCTTCTGAAGTCGGTGCCACTGCCAAGCTAAGGTGCTTTGAAGAATTAGGCTCCGACGGCAGAAGCTGTGAAGATTTTTAAGAAAAAAAATTTATACATTCAAATTTTTTTAAGTCGGTTTTCACTTTTTTTAAAGTTTATTTTATATTTCAATTTTGAGTGGCATAAACAAAGTTAACAAATTAAATTATTGCGCAAAATGGACCCATGAAATTTATTTTGGGTCTGATCTTCCTAAAGCTAAATTTGACTTATAGGAAATGTAAATTATGATTTTAAGGTGCTATGATTTTATGGTGCATGCTAACCTACTACTTACATGCTCTGAAAAGAAACTTATCCTTACCTTTTATTACTTTTATAGGACGATACGTAGATACATTCAAGTTATAGCGTCTCATAATCTTTGTACCACTGTTCAGCGTTGAAGAAAATAAAATTGTTGAAAAGAAAATTATTACAAATAATAAAAACCTTTGCCATGCAGAAAGTGCTAAGAATCTCGCAAAAATCTTACACTATTACAAAAATGCAAAACTATAAAATGTTAACACGCACGCTTAGGCTCATTACACACACAATACTTTTGACTGCGATCCGCTAAGTTTAGTTTTTAACCCCATAAAAAAAAGATGTAGGTATCTGTGAATTTATGTATCTGTGTGTCTGTGGATCTATGGATCTGTGTATCTGTTTATCTGTCTGTGGCGTCGTAGCTCCAGAATAGATGGACCGATTTCAATGCAGTTTTTTTAATTGAAAACTAGTTTAATCGGGTATCATCTTACGTATGCTTCATGAGAATCTGTTCAGTTGTTCAAAACTTACGGCTCTTTTTCTAGTTGGAGCCGGGGGTTTTTGACGATTAGTTTATCAGTTGTAGTGATAAACAGTGTCATCCACATTATTATATGCAATATTGTACGATTTTCAGTTACAAAATGCTGCTAGATCATTTCCAAATAGGGGTAGTTATTTTCGCCTTGAAAATTGGTTTGTTAAGATCAGTTTCCAGTCATCACAAGTACCATAATTCTGTGATGTCTACTACGCCCTTTTTAAAGCGAGGGTCAGTTGTGCGGTCACCCATCCAATACTTAACCTCAATCAATCAAAGGTTTCAGGTTATTCAACCGCGAATACCTTCTATTTTCAAATCACGACTGGATCCTTCATATTTTTCATTTATTTGCGGCTAGATAATAATACGGCCAGACTTTGCGCCAACAATTTGGTGACTGCATAATATCGTAGTCGTCAAATTGTTGATCGCAAAATTCATACTTTTGTACGCGCCTTTAGATACAAAAGCCAGCAAAAACTGGAAAGCATTCTTACTCACATAGGGTTGACGACACTATAACACGTTTCTTTTACGACTTTATCAAAATCCATTGAATTATTCCGATGCAACTTTGGCAGGAATGTAACGACTTTACTTTATTAGTCCCACGCTTGTAATAAAAGTCGTAGCATAAAAAGGACTTTATAGGGTCACCAGAATATGGCACTGTACTCTTTTTTTATAGCGTGAAGTATCAGCTGACTCGTGGTGGATTAAAGGAAGCACTCACATTTAAATGTCTAATATATATTTTCTTTTTTATTTTCCCGATTTTTGATTCTATTTCTTTACCTTCGTCCGTGCGTCACTGCAAATCAGCGCTGGGCTCTCCGCGCCCTACAAATGCTGAGCTGACTTTAGGCTGTAGAGGAACGAGGTATGGTGTTCCTCCATTGAAAAGGGAGGATCCTCCGGCCAGGCGAGGTGATATTGCCTGGCGGGCTGAAGCCCGGCGGTTGATGTCGGACAGTTGTCTTTTTCCTTTCGCGACGCAGGCCTCGTAATCTGATTGGTCGAATTCATATTTACACGCCACCGTAGTTAGATTGCTGCCTTGCTAAGTAGTTATTCCTATATGGCGATAAGTGTGGCTAGAAAGGCTTTTTTTATTCTTTTTTATTACCAGCAGACTGGGTAATCTAGTTTACTGATATTTTTCGTACTCATAAATCTGACTTGATCTATCTCAGTTCACTGGGGTGACGGACATCGGTCTCTCTCGGAAGTAATGTCCATAGCCATGTCACTGGCCAAGCATGTTGGCGAAGGCAAAGCATGATAATTATGTTATGTAAATCATAACCTAACCGTCAAAAACCCCCGACTCCAACTAGAAAAAGAGCTGTAACTTTAGAACGACTGAACAGATTTTCATGAAACATAGCTAAGACGATTTCCGATTAAACTAGCTTTCCATTAAAAAAAGTGCATGGAAATTGGTCCATCAATTTTGGAGCTACGATGACACAGGCAGACACAGATACACACTACTAACTTATAACACCCTCTTTTTTGTCGGGGGTAAAAACAAAGTAATTTACAACCCTATCGCCAACAGAAGGGGTAAGGAAGGTATATTTACAACCAGTTCATCGATTCCCATGGTGATGTCGTGCCAATGTTTCCTGTACTATCGTATTACTGTAATCCATTAGCGAGCTGTAGGCTTTGTATTAGAAGCATAACGCGTCGCAATTATCTACAAAAATACTTGCAGGCATTTTATACAACTTGTAATTTAATTTAAAAAACCTCACATAGGTACCCCAATTAGAATATCTAGTTAAAAGCAAAAACCAATAACAAAAAGTTGTTTTTTAAAGTTAACTATAATTTTTAAGAATATAGTTTTGAGCATAGCATTACTTAGTGCACATAAAATTGAGTCTTACCGTCTTGAAATAAGTTTTATATTCTTTGACTCAATCGCGCGTTAGGTTGGCGAATTACATATTTTTTTCTTATTTTTTGGAGAAAATACATATTATATTAAAAGTTACTGAAATCGTTTCAGTAGTCAATTATGAACAAACTATATTCAGGTTTTTACCGACTTCCAAAAAGGAAGAGGTTCTAAATTCGACTGATTTCAGAAGCTGTTAAGTTTTTTTAAGAAAATCATTTTATACTTATAAGTTTATTTTTTTCAGTTTTTTTTATCATACGTACTGTTAAAACGAGAAATCCCTTGCGACGTCCTTGTTTCTTGTTAGTTATATTAAAAGCCTGAGTTCTGAAGTGACGAGTGAAAAGGTTTCTTATAGGCAACCGTGTAGGTACCATCTTCGACGGCATCATCGCTTTACATTTGGTAAGATAGTGGTCAAACGCAAGTGTATTCAATATAAACTATTTACTACTACTATAGGTACTACTATTTACTAGATATGAAAATCTGTTATTTGCTTCTGTTTATATCCACTACCGCTACAACTGTATCGTTAGCTGTAGATTTTCCTTCAATTAAATAAAATATAAAAAATATCAGTCCTATCTGCACTTGGATCGAACACATGACCTGCAACTCGTAAGTGGAGGTCACGACTTCTGGGTACCAAAAACGACCCCTGATAACCCGGAAAAAACATAAGGACAAACAATAATAACATTTCCATTTAGAACGCTGTACGTCAAAACATGTTGACCCACAATATTAACATCCGTACATGCTTTATCATTCCCAAAATGAAAATATTGACGCATACGTTTATCAAAATTTAAATTTTCGATCACGAGTATAATGTAGGTCGTATATGTTTAAATTCTAAAATGCAATTTGTGCCGGCAGAGGGCAGGGCGAGGTCTGAACTCCATTAGAATTTATGATACATGTAGGGGCCGACTGTAATTAAAAGAGCCCACAGAGGGAAATAACTCGAAATGCTGCAAAGTTATGGTATTATACTGGTAGAAGCTACTTTGATAACTGGACTTGTTGTTTTAAAGAGGTCGACGACCAACTTTTATAATAATATAGTGGCTGTTTCAATGATTCTGGGGCTGTGGATTAGCTGGTATATTTTATCAGTTATAAATCCCCTTTTGAATACCTTTGTCAAAAGGATAATCTACTTATTGATGTTATTTCATTTTAGACAACAACAATCTGATTCTTCATTCAGTGCTAAGAGTTTACGGCTTTTCAGAGCTGATGATTGCTGTCAATACTTTAAGAACCAAATATGCAAGATACCTTGAATGCAAAAGGAATATCTAATAATTATAAACATTCCTTAGTTTTGCATTATATTCATGACTCATGGTGTGAAATAGTACCTAGTTCAAACACCGTACATTTATTTATTTATATATTCTTTATTGTACACCAGTAAAACAAATACATAAGACTTGCACGAACATAAATTGTACAAAGGGCGGCCTTATCGCGCATGGCGATTTCTTCCAGGTAACCTTTGGATGGATAAGAGTGATAGCGCCCAGCAAATGCTGAGCTGGCTACCCTTTCGGCATGGCATGCTTGACAGCATATACATATTATTTTAAAATATTTTCATAATTATTGTTAACTTTTGATGATTTTTTTTTGTTTTTTTTTTTTTTAATTTCTCTCTCTTTTGTTGTCAATGTGTCTGTGCCGAATAAATGTTCTTTTCTTTCTTTCTTTCTTTGATATGAATAAGTGATCAAAATCAGAATAGGAATGACTTTCCGCCACATTGTGACGTCTTAGCTTTAAAACTAATTAATTATTCTTTAAAACCAATTAAAACTTCAGTCGATATTGTAATAATAAAATTTACTAATTAATTCACGAAAGATTTAGTTAGTAGTAGCGGCTGAATAATTATCAGTATTTTATACGGAGCGACTGCCATCTGACCTCCGCCACCCAATTACTGGAAGACACCAATACCCTAAGGTTAGACCGGTTGTCAAGACTTTTTGAGTTGCTGACTCCCGTAACGACTATCAAAGGAATTCATATGACAACCAAGACCCCAACCCCTTGGTGCCTCGGATAGCACGTTAAACAGTTGGCTTAACGTGCTATCCGAGGCACCAAGGGGTCTCGATGTTCGAAGAAACGGTCACCCATCCGGGACTGAAAATATGTACGTCAATGTATGCAATATAATTTACCTTGAAAACCGGACTTTTCAAATAACAGTTTGATACGTCGAGGCCATTGATATTCTAATCTTGATCGTATCATATTACTTTTTAATCGTACGGACTTTTATACGCACTTGAGACTTCTACACACTTTTGTATATATTTTAGCGAAACCTTATCATTGTTTCAGTGTGAAAAGAAATCTGGTTGGCAGCACTTCTGTACGCAATTAAGAGGTTTTTATAGGCAGGCGTATGGCCTTTTTATTACGCAGCGTTTAAATAATTTTATGAGATTGCGTAGCCGAAATTACCCCATTAACTTTTTTAAACAATCTCATTTTGAATTTTACTTACGCACGAGATTTTGTTGAATTGCAAAGTGTATCTAGGATTGGTTAGTCAAAGAGTCCGTACGTGATTTCAATTTCATTTTAACAGCTCTATATGTTGCGGGCCAATCACGTGTCGAGTCAGAGATCTTGGAGCCTCATTGGCCCCTTGCCTATCCGGGTGAGTAACTGGTTCAGATTTCATTTGAATAATTTTCGGCTGGATCAAAGCGAGACACTCTTCACGTTCAAATTGTAAACTCACTCAAATTGTAAACACACTATAGAATTAAGAGATTTTTTTCCGGTCGACCACATTTAAGGCTAAAATCATTTGCGTCTGGCGTCCAAACGCAGAGTTACTAACTCTAAGTGTCTAGACAGACAGACCGCATTTCAACTGCAATCCATGCAGTTTGAATGCAGTTGACACGACTGCAATAGAACTGCAATAGAAATCCAACCGCAAATTGCAGTTTGAATGCAGTTGACACGACTGCAATAGAACTGCAATAGAAATCCAACCGCAAATTGCAGTTCGGATGCAGTTGCGGTTGGATTGCAGTTGAAATGCGGTCCATCTGTCTAGAGCCTAAGCGGGCCGCAGCTATTCAAAGCATTTTGTTTTCAAAATGTACCACCGCAACGTATCGTGACTGTACATTGCACTCCTGGGGATTTACTACGAGATCATAATATAGCAGGCCTGAAATTGAACTGCCCAGACAATTCCAGTATGAGCTGACCTCGCGCTATAGGTATAGGCTTTTCATACAGTTAAAGGTCAGCTTATACTGGAAATATCTGGGGAGTTCAATTTCTGCCTTGCTATAAGAGCTCGTAGTAAGATCCCTGAAGTTTGAAATTATTTGCTTTACTAGTAAAAAGAAGGTCCAACAAAATATTTAATAAATGTCGAATTGATTCCATTCGATTTTATAGCGAAAGTAATTTTTGTACTTTAGCTATAATTATTAAAAACTTCCGAACTAAGTAAACTCACACCTAATTTATATTATATTTTTATTTATATTTAATTTGTACTTGTGGTTATGTTGAATGTGATTCTCAACTAACTTGAGGGTAAACCAGTGGGTGCGGGCGCGATGCGTAGTGTGTACCCAAATTTTGTGTAATCGACTGTCGACGAATCAATGGTGTACAGAAAAACCTAATGTAGTTTATGTTTACATCGAGCTGTCTTATATGTATATTTTTGTCCAAGTATTATTAAATTAATTAATAAAATGTAACCAAAAGTAACAATGTTTATTTTTGTGGAAAAATCTTCGCCCTTGAGTTGTACTCGAACCACTGACCTTCAGGTTCAGTTCACCAGCCGGTTCTTGCCGACCAAGCTACCGCGACCTCTGCTCGCAAATTCAAATTTTTCCTTCACATCTACCGTCTCATAGTGATGATGGCGACATCCAGTAAAAACAATTACTGTTATTAAATTCGTAACGGAGGCGTAATGCGTTTCCAACATAAATTAAAATAACCAACATTATTGTGCAACTTTTTCTAGGTACTTATAATTACATTTCGCTTATTTAATATACATAAATAAATTTTCCCGGCATCGAAACTTAAAAATCTTTACTACGTAGAAAAAAGTTTTCGTTAATAAAATTCTTCGTATTCTGTATCTTTTTTCATACTCTGTACAGCAAGTACGACACAACTAAGGAGTTCCTTCGTCAAATTCAAATTCAAACCATTTATTAACAGATCAAAAAATCCAATTTTCAAACTTCGTAAAACCGATCAGTTCTGAACTGAGTGCGACTTCAAGACCACAAATGTTTATTAGTTTAGTACTGCAGTGAACAATTATTATCTTGCTGAAGACGCAATAAGTTGTAAAATTATCTAAACGAGCGACTGCCATTGGTTGTTCGATCAGGGCGCCAAATCTGCTAATTTCTGTAATCTCAATCGTGTCAGAATGTTCTCGTAATTGTTAGTTTTTACAATGTCGTTCAACCGATTTTGACTTCTATTGCGTAGGTAGTAGTAGTCAAAATCTATAGAACGACACTTAATAACTGGCAAATAACCGACTTTTACTTCTATTACCTACACAATAGAAGTCAAAATAGGTTGAACGATACTGCAAAAATCAACAATTATGAGACTATTCTGACACGATTGAGATAGCAGAAATTAGCAGACTTGAGTAACTTCGTAGTTATCTCGTACTGTACCGTATTTATAACACAAAGAGAAAACGAACCTGTTCAAATTAATGAGGGCATCGTTAACGCCTCCCCCCTCCCCCCCTCTTATGAATTGAAACATTTTATTAATGATGGAAAATTTAATGATGAGTCGTAGGGCAGATTTTTTTGTGTGATTTTTGTTAAGTGCATCGAGGGCTTTGGAAGTTTTATTACTTTTGTGATCTTCTAGAATATTTTAATAGCAAAATTATTGTTGGAAGTAAGCGATATTGAGGTGTGTTGAGATGAGACTATAATTATCCTAACCCCCGACTCCAACTAGAACAAGAGCTGTAACTTTAGAACAGCTGAATAGATTTTCATGGAACGTAGCTAAGATGATACCCGATTAAACTAAATTTCAATTAAAAAAACTGTATTGCGATCGGTCCATATGATTTGGAGCTACGATGCTACAGATAGATACTCTTTTTTGTGGGGTGTTAAAAAATGAATTTTAAATCAATAGCATTGCTCGTAATAAGCTCTCACGGTACCACCTTATGTTCAGCATTGGGTGTGCTTTTTCAATAGATTTAGGATGATTAAGATTGTATTAGGTCGTTACTTTCAATGCCCCGAGGGCTGGCCTGTTCTTTGGTCAAAGAATAAGCATTGCCATTCGACGTGGCAATGCTGCCAGTCTTCTGGGCATGCCGCCTATTGATAGCGATGAGTTGGAATACTTTAACGCCTAAGTGCTAAGTACGTTCCCAAAAATAATTAATGTTTCCGTTTGCATAAAACCTTTATTCCTCTAAGATTATGAATATCACTAAAGTCACCACATGACCTGGCGGGCTCGGCTACTCTGATAGTATATACGCATCGCGATGCCGCGCCGCCGGCGCCGGATCTTAATGCTGACATAATATCTGAATATTTGAAATTAATTCGATACCATTCATAGAGCCTAGCTTTAAAATATTTTGACTAATTAAGAAATTATACAGGTTTCGTTTTTTTAGAGTTATCTGTTTACTGTCAAAAATCACCTTCGAGATAATCTACAGATTTTCTTTTCCCATGCCAATAGTAGGGAATTTTCCGACCACATACGATGGTTGGGCTGGACACGTCTGTCGCATGTCCGACGAGCTATGGGCCAAAAGAACAACTGAATGGATCCCAGTAAATATAAAACGACATCGCGGCAGACCGAGGCGAAGATGGCGGGACGAGCTTGACTCCTACCGAAAAAACTGGTCCGTACTAGCAAAAACCAGAAGTGAGTAGAAAAAGGAGAGGGAGGCCTTTGCCCTGCAGTGGGACAACCCAGGCTGAAAATAATAATAAATAATACGATAGACATACTAACACCACAAAAGCACTAAATCCAGTAAACCCTCATAATTTGTTTAACAGTTCAAATGCTCCATAAACTAACAAAAAGGGAATAGGACTGAAAGTATACGCCGATATTGCGGCTCCGCACAATCGTAAGGACGCACACATGACGATCGTAAAAAATGTGAACGGCATATTGAAATATTTCCCGCGACCCTTTTTCTGGCCAATTTTCCTTGAGGCTCTATGTAACGCCGATATAAATCTGACTCGCAGCCCGTTACAGCTTCTATTTGTGTGTTTATGGTGAGATGGAGGTTTCGTTTTGGTAATGCTTCAAGTACCTGAATATATTGTAGAAATCGGCTAAGTGATGATTTTTGATATCAATGGCTAACAATGACAAAAAAATATCGATGACACAATCATAATCATAAATGATTTTTTTTCTATCAGTGGGACAAAAGGTGGATAATAAGTACAGGCTTGTTCACAGAAAAATTGGGAACAAAACCATCTCTTCACCGTTTTCTTTCCCAATATTTCGTTTCGTCTTCTTTCAAGGAGACAAAGGGTGGAGAAAACAGGTTTATTCACAGAAAAATTGGGAACCAAACTATCTCTTGACCGTTTTCTTTTTTTGTTCTTTTTGTGTGGTTGTCTGGAAGACATCGCTTTTAGCGATAAGACCGCCCAATGTAGGTACATGTTTTTTTAAGATAATTAATGTATCTTTTGTATTTTTGGTGTACGATAAAATTATCTTGTATCGTATTCTCGATTTTTCTTTTTCTTATGCCAAGGAGACAAAGTGAGTAGAAAACAGGTTTCTCCTCTCCCCGTGCTAGCCCTGTCTGCGTTTTATCATTTATCTCTCAGCTTTCATACATGACTAAATTCCAATACAGCTCCCTATCGATTCTGCACAGTTTTCCAACGCCAATCTACTTCTATCCATTTCACAAAGCTTTATTTCAACTGTGACCAACCAAGATATTTTATTCTGTACCATCTCTGTATATGAGAAAATTTTGCATTTTATACAATTGCATTTACCGAAGACTTGTAGTTTAGGAATCGGATTTGTTTTAATATTGAGGATTTATTTTCTGAAATACGAAGCATCCTATAATATAATACAGGGTGTAAATTTCAATAGGACACCTAAAGGGTTATTATGAACAACTTTTACTATGGGATCAACCCTGAAAACCCGAAAAAATATCAGCTATTTATGTACATACAATAGAATATAATCTTTATTCCACGTAAACCAGATAAAGGCACTTATGAAATGACGAGATTTTAGATACGCGGTTCCAAATAATAGATTAGAACCAGTAAGAAAATGTGACATGGTAGAAATATTCTTTTTTCCCCTACTTTATAAAAAAAATCTATAGAGGGGTTAGAAGCGTTATGACTACGTCTCGCTAAGACTAAATAGCAGATATGACTAGTTCGCAATAGGACTTAATCAGTACCTACACTTCTACTGATGATATTACGACATTAAATGAAACTATGTATTTGGTACCACTTTTAGTGATAGGTATAAACAAAAAAAAAAAAATGAAATCCAATTAGTAGTTTAGCCACAGGAACTACATAATTTTAATTTTCTTAAATTTACACTTATCACGATCTCGAAGGGAAATTTGGGAAGTCTCTAACCTATTTTTTCATTACGAAAATAATCTATATAAATACACTTGATGACATTAGTTTCTACTTTCATGTCCCTTCACCTATACGAATGAGAGAGTAAAATATTATGCAAAAATAACATGTGTGGAAATTGTCTAAGATTTTTTGTGTACAGCTTTAGATCGTGATACCCACAGAACATAGGTGATACCAAATATGTGGTTTCATTTAATGTCGTAACGTCATCGCCACCCTGTATAACCCTTTGGGACAAACAGGCGTAGTGGTATATCATCAAGGCAGAAATTCCCTCAACACCTACTTTCCCCTTCATCAATGCCAGAAGCAACTTAGACATAATAAACGTCCAGTCCGGTGAGTGTTCGACCGAGATACAGCCGTTAATGGGCGGGTGGCGGCAAAAACAACGCTGTTGCAACCCAAATTATAATATTGGAGTTTCAATTGCACAAGTTTGTACTATTTGCTACTTCGCACTATCGTGGACTCGGAGGGTTGAGTTCGCTGTAATGGTGTCTGGTTTAATACTGTGGAGTATTTTTTATTATCATTTTTAACCCCCGACATAATAAACGGGTGTTAATAATTTGTAGTGTGTATCTGTGGATCTGTGGCATCATAGTTCCTTAACGGATGGACCGATTTCAATAAAAGATAGTTTAATCGGGTATCATCTTAGCTATGTTTTATGAAAATCTGTTGAGCCGTTCAAAAGTTACAGCTCTTTTTCTAGTTGAACTCAGGAGTTTTAGACGTAATTCACAGTTTTCACAACAAATTTTTTTTTGTTCGTACTAAGAGCCACAGCATACTAGCTACTTTCTGCAGTAGAATCGTGCGTTTTTGCGTTCCTTGGCTGCCGTTTGCTTACAAAAAGTGAATAAGGAACGTGAAAATGCGTGATTCTGCTGCAAAAAGTAGCTAAGTGTACCGTGGCTCTAAGGCTGACATTCAGAGACGACAGAAACGAGTCTAAGCGTGAACTTACGCTTCCATCTGTCAAAATTTGTTCGTAAGTTTGACAGATGGAAGCGTAAGTTCACGCTTAGACTCGTTTCTATCGTCTCTGAATGTCAGCCTAACAGCACACGTTTACTCACCGCTGCTCATGGGTGATTGTTACTACAGGTAAATTTTTGTTAAATTAGGAAATGATTCAGAATTATTTTCCCATATTAGACCATTCATTAAAGAGGTCAAATGATGAATATTATTTCATGTATGCGTCAGTTTGTCGTAAATTTTTATTTGATGAAAATATTTTAATAATGTTATAGTAAAACGTGCGTCAGCTAGATAGTAATAAAAAAATACAAAAATGGAGATTAATTGTTCGAAAAAGAAAAAAATATTTTGTATGCCTTCCTACTTGAAAATTCTAGCAGACACAACCGTAATCCTAAATTAATTAAAAGTATGAAGACATTCTTCTTCGTTTGTTTTTTTTTTCATATTATATAAGGCCCTATCTTTCTAGTCCCTATCCCTTTAAGGGTTATGAACAATTTTTACTGTGGGGCCACCCTTGAAATAGCGAAATTTCAGCTGTATTAAATAATTCTATATTACTCGACTAAATGGTTATACAGGTAGATAGGTAGGTTTTTTAGTACCTATAAGCAGCAGACTATCATGCAGTTCACCTGATGGTAAGTGATCACCGTTGGCCATGAACATCCACAACACCAAAGAAGTCACCGATGCGTTACCGACCTTTTAGGATGCCGTATGTGTTTGAGAACATCTATCGGAAGTTAGCAATTTCTCCAGAAGAAACAGTACACTCTCCTTAACCTACCATAGCTAAAGAAAAGTGACGTCATCCACAATCTTAGTATCTAACACGATGTCCATAACACAACACAATGATCTGCTCTCGACAGTAGCACTGAGAACTTTGACAAATTAGTTCATGCTTTATGGCGGCTTCAAACTTTGTTTAACTTTAACAGGAATAGCATTACAAGCTTCGTAATTCGCATCACACGAACACAGTTGACGACACGGTTGGCGCAGTACCTAAGCGATTAGCTTTCTACGCTTCGTGCCGCGGGTTCGTTCCCCGCACGGAAATATTATTTGTACGATCTATCGATAGTTGTTCCGGGTCTGGGTGTGTGTTTGTAAACTCTACCCTCGACACAGGAGGAATCCTAGAGAGGGGTAAAGTTAGTTCTAAAAAAAACTATATTTTTTTATCGTCTGCTAGTGGTCCGTCCCGGCTTCACACGGGTGGACGTGGACATTTAATAATACTGGTGGTCGCCCAGTGGTCGAAATTACCGTAATTTTAGCTTTCTGCACTGCTTCTCCATATAAACTTTAACTATGCCAAATCTTACTCCTGCATCCGTGCAATATGCTTAAAATGGGGTACAACGTTTTCTCTTCACGTAGTAATAATAATTTTGTTCTATCATCAATGATTTTTGCAGCGCATGCGATGTAAGGAATTTTATAGTCCATTTTTTACAACTTGGGTTACATTATTGGAGTTTTCGTAAGGATTCCTAATTTTTTATTAATCACTCGCACGTTGGCGACTCTATTACTAGCATCATGTTGGTAGTAAGGGGAGTTCTAGTGCCAACAAGACGCTTCCCCAAGGAGCAATGGCGACCTTACTCACTGTTAGGAATATAACACTGCAAAAAAGCAGTGTTATTTGGCTACGATATTCTGCAAGTTGGAAGTACTTCCCCAGTCAGGCAGCTCCAAGTTTGAGCAGAAAGTTTGCTATTTTTTTAAATAATAACACGGACAAAACTATTCAGACAATTTTATTTTTCATAGTGAGTTTGACCTAGGTGTCCTGTGTCACTTAAAGCTAAATAGACTGTTCCAGTGAATTAATTCCAGTTCATAAGTTTACACAAGTCATTGTCATGTCTGCTTCATAGTCTACAAAAATACAAAAAAAAAAAATATTAATAAAAAAATTGGTTCATGTAAAAAGATAAGATATATTTTTTCGCCCTCATTAAAATTTAAAGCAGAGAGATCAAAAAGCTTTCAACTTCAAAAGACATCGTTTATTATTATTATTTTTTAAATATTTCTCATTCGTCTCTGTCAATCAATAGATACCTATTTTGAACTCACTTTACTCCGTGGCTTAGCTTGTCTAGACTTCGTTTTATAGTACCAACCTATTTAGCTCTTATAATCTCTAAGATCAAAAAATTTAATTACCCACTTATACCAATCCTTTCTAACGATTCCATTTTTTAAGTCGGTTTTTAATTTTTCGTCGTAAGTAAACTAATCTAGGTTATTAAGAGTCCCATTTTTGACACTACAGTTCATAAAACAGGGCAGAAATTGACCTGCCCAGACATTTCCAGTATAAGCTAGAAAAAAAGAAAAGAAAGAAAGAAAAAAGTATTTATTTGACACAGCACAAAAACAATTTTAAAGATAAAGTAACAAAAAATAAAAGAATAAAACATGTAAAAGAAAAGAAGAAAAAATATTTATCTAAAATAACAAATGGGTTGTACGTCGCAGGCTCGCAGCTGTGTCAAAAAGGCTTCCGCTCAGCTTAAGCTGACGCGCTGCGAGCAGCCCGACAGCGCTGGTTTTCAGCGGGAGCCACATCGAGTGACGTTATGTGTGCCTACGTGTACAGAAAATATATTAATTGAATATGAATTAAATAAAGCTAATTTTAACTAAGCTGACCTTTCATGTACAAAAAGCCTATATACAGTGCGAGGTCAGCTCATACTGGAAACGTCTGGGCAGTTCAATTTCCGCCCTGCTATTAGAGTTCGTACTAAGCTCCCTTACTGTAGTTATATCATTAATTGGTACCTTTATTAAACTTGGACATTCCGAAATACAGTCCTCCAGGTCTAATCCATTACGAGCTGAATAATCGAAGTAAGAACTGAGTGAACTGAGTGTTGACGACATGGTTGGCGCAGTGGCTAAGCGATTAGCTTTCTGCGCTACGTGCCGCGGGTTCGATCCCTGCACGGAACAAATATTTGTATGATCTACAGATAGTTGTTTCGGGTCTGGTTGTATGTGCATGTGACATGTATTTATGTAAACGGTACCCTCGATACAGGAGAAATCCTAGTGAGAGGCAACGTTTTAAAAAAAAAAAAAAAGTAAAAGACAAGAACTAAAGTCGTAAAATGTCATGTTCAATATCTAAACGTGTAAACCTCCCATCTAAATCCATTAAAATTTCCGCCTGTCCACAGTTCCATCCCATTACTCCGTGTTCAGCAAATGTCCTACTCAGTTCCGGCCGAAATTACCGGCTCTAAATAACGCGCCTTAACGCGAGCGTTCGCAACGCGTTAATCGCACCGAGGCCCATAACAGTGACAAGTAAGCTCCAACGACGTATTGGTGCAGTTAGGCCGATGTAGATCAACGGTGGCCGTGCTCGGGATTTGTTGAATTTATTCGCCAGAGCCTAGTACCTCTCTGTATCCTTGTTTTATGAAAGAATTAAGGTTTCTAGAAGCGACATCTAATTAAATAACTTCACATTTGTACAGCGCATACTTATGAAAAAGATGAACACTAATCGTCCATGTCATTGGCGACATACAATAAAAAAAAAATTTTTTGCTCTATTTTGAAAACAAAGCTTTATTTTAAAGATTTTTGAACTGCATTAAACATGGTGCCTTGTGAATCAATAATGTAAAGTTCATTCATTTTTTAAAGAAAACGTTTGATTTATAAAATTGCCAAAAAACCTTCTACTATAAAATGTATCCATTGGTGGATTGAACAAATAAGCCATGAGTTGACGTAATCGCAATTTCGAAATTAATTTATCAAAGAAGATACATATTCTTCATATCTAACCATTACACCGGACGGTAAAGCTAGGCTATTTTATAATAATTCATTAAAAAAACACGTTCTCATTCTTTTTTTTTAATAGGTACTTTGTAGGAACAATGATGTACTTAAAAGTTGTAAGTAAAAGTTGTTCATAATGATGTCAACTACCCACCTTCGCCTTCGCATATACTATAAATAATGTGTATATAATTTGTCAGAAAATACCCACAAAAACACAGCAGCCACATCTAGTATCTTTATGTCCACGTTTTTCGTTCCCTTGGCGGCCATTTGCTGCTCCCGGTACCCGTTTCGATTACATTGACGTCACAGACTCACAGCAAAAAGATAAGTTTTGGCTCCTAATGTAAGGGTTACGAGACACGCGAGAGACCGGGATAAAGCCGCGTACATAACTTATTGACGACTAATAAGGCTAGGCTTTTTCGATGGCGTAGAATTTAGGTCGTGTATTTTCGCCACTGATATAAAATGTAGTTACGTTCGTGTTATAATAACTTGGACGCTGTAAGTTATCTAATACGTCATTATCATCATCATTCGTTTGTTTTTGTTAACTTCTTTGTAAAAATTATTAGAATTATTAGCAGACGGCGTCGCGGCAGACCACGAAGGAGATGGAGAGGCGAGATGGATAAAATTAATAAGGAATGGTCCACACTGGCTCTGGACTGGAAGACCTGGAAGTCGTGGGGGAGGCATTTGCTCAGCAGTGGGATGATATTTGGGCTAACAGTAACAGTACAGTAACATTATTAGCATAGGTACTATTATTACCCTTTCAATGTATTTTAAATATTATTGCTAATCCAGTGGCACTTTTTACCCAATTTAAATGTTGTTAATATGCGGATAATGTAGTGGGCTGAAATATTGTTAATACTACTCAACTACGTTTTATGTTAAATGTATATTGTAGCTGTTTATTATCCCTTAATAAATAAAATAAAATAAAATACACGTGTTGGTTGAAAACTGTAAGTGTAGTGAGTAATTGAATTAAAATAAATAATAATAGTAATACATGTATTTGCTATGTATAGTATATATACTATATATAGTATTAGCTAATGAATTTTCTCATTGTTGAGATTCCGAGGATTCCGACCTCCTCTCTCAGTAAGGGATTGGCCCGTAAATTAATAATAGATAGTGATCAAATACCAAATTTTATGGATCTAACTGTAAAAATAACGGATTTTAACACAAACTTTCATCCCGTATTTTACCCCCCTTTTTTTTTTTTTTTTTTTTTTTTTTTTTTTTTTTTTTTTTTTAGCGTGGTAAAATCATCAAATGAGTCCTCCCGCCCCGGGCAGGGCGGGAGGGACTGTCAGACTTGTACTGACTAAAATCCACGGTGTTCCTTCGATAGCCCTTTACGTTCCGGGGTCACGGTAATGAGATAAGTCCCGCGACCCCGGCAGGCTTCGGCCCTCTACAGGGGGCCCCGTCATCTTGCTGACGTTCTTTGAGGCGCGCGTGGAACACAACGCGCCGTCGACCCGGGCATGGTCCATGGTCGGACAGCGAGTTGCCCTTTACTCGCTGTCCGCATGCCCGCGCCTACGGTGGCCGGAGATCGTCGGCCGGCGCCCGACGCCGTGGGCGACCACCACTGCGGCTGGGCTGGAGGGAGGACGCCATCCTCTCCCTCACGCGGCCCGCCTCCTCCTTCGATAGCATGACTGCTTCGCAGAAGGAGGCGACCGCTTCCCACTCCGTCTCGCCCCGCAGCATGGCCTCGACCAATGCCGGGCGCGAGAGGTTTCCGCCTATCGCCGCCCTGAGGACACGTCGGTGCTCTGCCCAAGCGGGGCAGTCTTGCACCGTATGCTCTACTGTGTCCTCAGGGCGATCCTCGCAGTGGTGGCACCCAGGCGTTTCTGCCTTCCTCATCAGACACAGGTACCTCCCGAAACTTCCGTGTCCGGTGAGGACCTGCGTCATGCGGTAGGTCAGGACGCCGTGCCGCCGATCCAGCCACTCCTCAAAGAGGGGTCTTTACCCCCCTAGGGGTGGAATTTCCAAAAATCCCTTCTTAGTGGATGCCTATGTCATAAAAAGAACCTACTGTCAAAATTTCTAGTTTCTAGCCCCCGCGGTTTACGCTGTGTGTAATAGATCATAGATCATAGATAGATCAGTCAGTCAGACAGGACAAGTCTTTTTATATGTATAGAAGATAGAGAAGAGAACCAACCAGTCATGACGATCTCCACTAATAGTTTTTCAAACAAACAGAGGGCTAATTCACGTAATTTTAAGACGCGCCGATCGTATTGCAGTGACGCTGGAACTTGACGCGAGCGTATCTCACTGAAGCTCAGAGGTTACCAAATGGCAGAATAGTCGACATCGGTTCAATTGCCATAACGAAAGAAGAGGCAGAAGATTACCAAATGTGTTATTTTGATCAATATTTTATTACAACTGCGTGGCAACTGCACTACTTTAGTTACGTGAATTAGCCTACTGAACAGTAACGAGTTTCTAAACAAATAATGCCAGACGCACTGCATTCTATAAATCACCACGTTGAGTCAGATAGCTATCAGCGTTCCTGAGCAACTTGTGCGGAACCCCAAACTGCACCGTATAACCGTATACAGGATGTACAAGCAAAAACGGGGCCCATTTCGGTGATTAATTTTAATTGCCGAACTTAGCGGTGCGAAGTTGTTGCCGATACCCAAAACAACTAGGTGTAGGGTTATTCGTGTTCCTGTTACTTCGTGGTGGGAGTTGCTGCTTGACTTTTTTGGTGAATGATGTTATTCTGTTTTAGTAGTGCTTTTAATTTTTCTTGTGATGCGTCACCAATATGGTCTGTATTACATACAGAATGACGCTCAGCGGTTATATCTACTTGAGCCGCGAGTGAATGACGTATTTTTATGAAATATTGACGTAGAAATACATTGTTTGTTTGTAGGTTTTTTTTTTTTTTTTTAAACATTGCCCCTCACTATGATTGCTCCTGTATCGAGGGTACAGTTTACAAACATACATGTCACATGCACACACAACCAGACCCGAAACAACTATCTGTAGATCATACAAATATTTGTTCCGTGCGGGGATCGAACCCGCGGCACGTAGTGCAGAAGGCTAATCGCTTAGCCACTGCGCCAACCATGTCGTCACATGGATTAAGGGTCTAGTACAAAATTCACAATCGTGTTCTGTAAACTTAAAAATACCAACGAATTTGATGATAAGGTTGTCGCAGTGGCTAAGCGATTAGCTTTCTACGTTACTTGCCGCGGGTGCGATTCCCGCACGAAGCAAATATTTGTATGATCTGCAGATAGTTTTTCCTGGTGTGTGTGCATGTGACACGTATGTTTGTAAACTGTACCCTCGATACAGGAGAAATCGTAAAGAGGGGAAAAGTTAAAAAAAAAAAACTAATTTCGGATTTTTAAATACATGACGTTAATATAAACCAAAGAGATTTCTTTTCAAAACTGAATTTAATAAAATTATAACCCTTTTTCCGTGGCACCATAGATTTAAAAAACTTTAGTATAGTCAATGAATAAACAACGTTATAATTACATACCTATTTCAAATGTATCTAATTAAAATGGTAACAAAGTAAATGTTAACTTGTTTTATGTTTTTAATATACAACTGCGTTGGACTTGTAGACTCGTATTTTATGTAAATACTTTGAGAACTGAAACAAGGTATAATGTAGGTTCATTTATTTATGTTCTAAACAGTATAATGTACGAGTATGGAGGTCCGTTGGAGAACTACAGAAACTTTTGATTCAAAACCTAACTCAATAATTTCAAATGTTTATTTTTTTTATTACATAAATAGAAGATGGAATGCCAAACTAGGACTAGAAAATAGACAATATGGTTTATTACAAGCATGCTAGCTTGAATGGGTCGGCACGACCGGGGAAGCACTACCCTCAGGGTTCCCAACTTAGGGGTTTTCCCCCCAAATTTAGGGAGTAAATAAGTGGGGATGGGAGTTTTTTAGGATTTTTACTCTTGACTTTTACTGTGAAGTTTATATTGATTGTGACGCAGCTGGCTGAAAAAGTTTTGGAAATGTTTATTTTTTTTTATATTATTACAATTTATTTATTATTTTTACAGAGTATTTTTTGGGGAGGGTTTTAGGGGTTTTTAACTTTAGCTTTGGGGATAAATATTTTTGAGAGTTGGTAACACTGACACCCTCCCACAGAATATCGACGTTAAGTAGCAGTATGCATACTGTTGTGTTTCGTTCGGTGAGTGTGGAGCGCCGGAGACCCAATTTCTCCCTTAGTCCCCTTCTCCTTTCCCTGCCTTTTTCTTAAGACCATTCCAAAAGTTCGGCAACGCATCGATGACTCCTCTAGAGTTGCGGATATTCATAGGCGGCGGTGATCACTTACCATCAGGTGAACCGCAAGCTCATTTGCACAATATACTACAAAAAAAAAACAAATCGTAAAAAATGCTGAGGGAAAACTATTATATTTGCAAAACATTATATTGCCAATCGATAAGCTGGTAAATTATCAAGCCACATTTATAAAAAACGTCGTTACTGAAGTTTAAACACTAGCTTCCTTTTTTTTTCTATCGTGTGAAATAATTCATATTGTTTATTGAATTTATGATTTCACTAGTTAAGAATATAATATATTTTTATATAATATATAAAAAATAGATTTTACTGTTTCCAAATATTATTTGGAACAGTAAAATCTCATATAAAAAATAAAATCTTGAGCTCATTATACGCACTTCACGAACCTATAGCGCCTTAAATACTAAACAACTAACACAATTTATTATTCGTCCCATCATTAGTCTATTCCACAAATGCAGCACAAAATTACGGGTAATAAACAATAATAATTTATAGACATTAAACTTGAATGTTAAATTAATTGGGGAATCGTATTGGGGAACCACCGCATCGCCGCTGTACTATCGAACCGTGACAAATTGGAATTGTTTCGCGTACACTTCCGTTTTTGCTTAAATATCGCGGCATCCAAATTTAATTTACAAATATGTTAATCAATGTATTTGACGCATCGTCGGTACACCTGATTGTTTGTTTGATATAATATTTAATATAAAAACTTAAGCAATGTTAAAATAAATACCGCTGTACATAGCTCTATATCTATCTAGCTATTTTTTAAGAAAATTATTTTATTTATTTTTTAGTTTTTGAAGTCGGTTTTTACTTTTTTTTTAAAGTTTATTTTATTTCTCAATTTTGAGTGGCATAAACAATACATAAACATGAGATTACAGCAATCGCGAGTGATGTGCTGTTATTCATTCAAGAGTTCCATTGTCTATCTCCGAAGATCTTCATCAGATCCTCACCAAATTTAAATGGGAGCATTTCGGAAGTATACCCTTTCAAACAAAAAAAGAATCATCGAAATCGGTTCGCGTGATATTGAGATATTCGACCATTTGTCGCGCACATACTTAATGTAAATTTAAGACTTATATGGTTTTCTCATGGATCCCATTGTCAGAACTAGACCAAATTAAAATGGGACCATTCAGGAAGCACCAGCTTTCAAATAAAAAAAGAATCATCAAAATCGGTTCACGCAGTCGAGAGTTATGAGGTAACAAATATAAAAAAAAAAAAAAAAAAAACATACCCGTCGAATTGTGAACCTCCTCCTTTTTTTTGAAGTCGGTTAAAAAGAAAGAAAGTAACTACCGTAATCCTTGCTCGCAGTATCGAATCCTCCATCTAATGGTGACGCTAGCAATGTGGAGGCGATCACTCACTGAACCAATATTGAAATCAAAATAAAATATTTTTAAGCCTGTGTGCACAACTTAAAACTTCTGAATACTGTAAACTGTGCAAAACTGCGACCATTTCAGACGAATCACTTGCGTTTTTGCCAGAATAATTACGTATAATAGAAACTTAACTAGAAAATGTTAAACTTCTATAAAAATAAACTAGAATACCACCATGTTTCCCGAAGCTTAGCTTAATTTCCTATTGCAAACATTAACACCAACTTTGAACAGCGTCACAACCAGCAAATCGCGCAGCTTTTGTTTCACCTTTTTATGTAAAACCCCAGATTCTCTCCTGATTTATAAATGCAATTAATCAGGCTGAAATATCAGCCCAATTATCTTGTTGGTTTCTATTGCTTCTTATTTTCGCTTGGTGTTAGTGGCACAATGTTAACTTGTAAATTATGTAATCAGATGATTGCGTAAATGTTCTTCAAGTGGCTTGCCCCAAAATCTTATCAGACAAACAGACAGAACTATATTTTTGGCATCAGTTTCGATTATAGTACACGTAGCGATAATATTTTCAATGTACATTTTTCGCGTCGTTACGATTTTATAATAAGAAAACATACCGTCCCATACCGCGTATGTATTAAAAATATCAAAATTGTGTTAACGCGTCTGTAGATAGTGGGTTGTGAATAAAAAATATATATGAATAAAGTATTAAGTAATAGACGTGAAAACTCATTATTTTGTCATATAATAAAACTCCCTCAGAAACGGAAACTTTCTTGAAAGTTTTCAACTCTAATTCTGATGTACATAATTATATTATCCAGTTCAAAATAATATGCTGAGATATTTTGGCACTTACAATGTCTGACCAACCAAAGTTGACTTCTCTAGTCATCATTCAGTCAATATTTTTCTTTATATACCTAAGTTGTCAAACAATCATACGGCTCGTCTGATGGTAAGCAGTTACCGTAATCTTAGGCATGCAACACCAGGGGCATTACTCGCGAGTTGCCGACCCTACGACTAGCGTCCCTCGCAACTCTCTAGCAGTAGGAGTCCCAAGGAGCACTGGAAACCTTGCTTACCGTTAGGAATACAATACTTCAGAAAAGAAGTGTTATTTGGCTACGATATTCTACAGGATGGAGGTACTGCCCCAGTCGGGCAGCTCCAATTATGAGCGGAAATTCCCGCTATGCCCTACCTCTCTTAAATACCATTTAAACAGCTTCGTTTATGCCAGTCGCATTATTTTAAGTTAGTCAGCAGCTAGTCAATAGTACCATATTTCCGGGAACTTCTTGCTTGCTATTCAATGCTGAACAATAAATGTTTTGTAGCTTCTGACCTCGCACTTTATAGGCTTTTCCTACAATGAAAGGTCAGCTTATATTGGCAATTTCTGGGCAGTTATATTTCTGTCCTGCTATTAGAGCTCATAGTAAGCCCCCAGGGTGCCTAAAAAGGCCATATTGAGCAATTTATCTACAAAATCTCCATAGTAAGTGTCAAGCAGATGATTATTGAATATGGACCTTACGCATATTATATTAAAAGTCATAAATTAAGTGGATGTTTTCACATTTTTAACGTGAATCATATCTTGATTCATCTAAAGCGCCTTTTTAAGTCCCAGATCTACATGACACATCTCTATAGCACGCTGCAACAATACCAGTTTCCAAAGGTAATCGATTACAGAGCAATTCGCGTGGAAAATCAAAACCTGTAGTGAACATGATGGACTGAAGACCGTGACGTGGCACGCATTGCGGTTGACATGGCTATTTGTTCCCACAGTGCAGTGTTTAGGTCTTACGATACGACTACGAGACGTGAATTGTCTTGGGGTACATTTGGAGTACTCTTCATCTGGATGACGGACGAATAAGGGGTTCCGTCAGTGAAGAGAAAACTTTGTACCCCTTTTTAAGCATATTGCGCGGACGGAGGTGTATGAAATTTGGCTCAGTTAAAGTTTATATGGACAAGGAAGCTAATATGTTTATTTAATATGCTTTAGAAATAAATTAAATTATAAAAAAAAACAAACACACTCTACTATACATTTGACACACACACACACACATAATTATAAACATACTCTATTGTTTATGATTAAAGTGTGTGGTCAAACATAGAAGAGGTTAATATTATTTATTTTTAATGTCTATAATCTTACTGAATGGCAAACATAATCATCTACGTGAATAGAAAACTTTGTACCCCTTTTTATGCATATTGCGCGTACAGACGAGTGTTAGATTTAGCATAGTTAAGTTTATATGGAGTGCAGGAACCTAACTTATAATATTTCGGTCGAATTGCGACCATTAGGCGACCTCCAGTAAACATAAAAATAGTATCATCCTGTTGAAGTGCATTGCTGAGTATCCTCTTATTCTCTCAGTTACTAAACCAAGATCCTATACCTACCTATTCTTATTTTGCTGAAATATTATTATCCATCTCGTCCACTATAAATATCCTCACTGCTCACTCGCGCGGTTCAAAGGAGCTCCGTGTTAGGATACGGCTTCGTTGAATATCATCATTTTTCCTTGTTACGAACTAGGTGGGTGTTCTCTTGTAAAGTTGCCGGGATTTCCCCTGATGGTGACAGATCATACATAGCATTACCGGGGAATATAAAGAAATTCATGCTGTTACGTTACGACTATGAAACATTAAGCCGGGAACACACCCACCGGTGAGACATTTCCAAATTTCTTTTTACACCACTAAGGTGGAAAACAAGCATACGCCCCGCCTTATGGTAAGCAGTTACAGTAACCTATGGACGCTTGCAACACCCGGGGCATCAGTCATGCTTTGCCGACCCTACTAGCGTCGTGTCGGGTTCCCCCTACAGCCACCACAACGTTTCCCCAAGGAGAACGGCTTAGTTCACCATTAGGAACACAACACTGCAAGAGAATAGTGTTATTTGCCTACGATATTTTGCAAGGTCGAGTGTACAGCTCCAATTTTGAGTAGAAAGTTCCGCTATGCTCTACCTCTCTTGAAATGGCAAAACAGCCAAACAACGTGCCATGTCAGGTAACTATAGAGTGCCAGTAATAATAGTCAAACTCAAAAGTGTTACTCACACCCGCTGCTGCTGGTATTCAGACGTGTCGCTTGGTAAGCTGGCAACTCCCAGCTTCCAATCCATTCACTCAGATTTCATATCGAAAAGAAAATATGTGTATATCACTATACATACATACATGCACATTGCACAGGCACACTATCAAATTGTTGGTCCAAACAGCAATACCTCTTTATAAATACATGTACAAGCAACTTGCATGCCTTTGTGCAAGCGACAGGCGCGTGTACTCTTACCTTAACAGTCTGCATGCGATCGTTACTCGAATGGAGGCAAGGTTTTATACTTTTTGAATGAAGTAGTTTATTATGTGCGTGTTTAGGGGTTATGTGAGAGATAAGGATGAAAATGGAAGTTTTTGTGGGAAGCAGACATAACATCACGTTTATTATGATTTAGGTAGGCACAGCTACATGTTTCCAGGAGCTTTAGTTAGTAGCTAAACCGTTTTTGAAACCACTTGTCGCATTTATTTTGACTATAATATTTATTAAGTGCACAGATTTGCCGGCTCTGTAAGTAACTAAAACCTAATTTTAAACTTATTATTAATATTAAAATCCTATGTCATCCCACTCCTGAGCAATGAAGAAAGAAGTGTTTATTAGACATCACGTCTTAACCGACTCCGAAATAAAATATTATTTAAAAAATACGCGCATTGTTAGCAGGTTTCTCTCTCTAGAGTCCTGACCACCGGTAGCTTGGACCCTGTTCCCGATGCCGGTGGCCTACTACTCTTTTATATTTTTTATGTTTTTATTTTTATTGAATTGTAAAACTATTTAAAAATGTCAAAAAGTGTATGTAAAAAAATATAATAATAAGAATAGTAAAACTAATTAACAATATACGTAAATAGGACATTCTTTTTCTTCACATTCTTATTTTGTAAGAAGAGAAACAATACAATAACTTTAATTTGATTATTTTAGGTGCCATCGCAATCTAGTGCATGTTAACATAAGGATTTACACTGCAATTAATAAAAAAATAAAAATTATACGAAGTATTACATAAAAGAAAGAAAATTTTATTTTTTTTGCAAACAGGATACCCAAATTATAAAAATAAAATGTCTTCATTATTTTTCTTTTCCATTTGAGGCTTTTCAAAAGCATTGCTTCAATATTACCATCATGGATATTAATTAAATTATTATTATATCACAAATACGTCTCATCTCAATAAGCTCCTCCAAGGTCAATGATCTTTAATCCAAAATTTGCCTACCAAGTTGTAAGCAAAAAGGCCATAACAATTTGGGGTGCTTTCGACCCCAACAAAACGTTGAGTGTTTCTTTAATTTGAATTTTGATAGAGTTCTAATGAAGCTGCCTAACGAACTTACAAAGTTTTACTCTTGGACTTTTGCGTGAATTTGTTTCTTATAGCGAAATGTATATTCGTTCTAGTTAGTCAATTCGTCCCAAATAAAATTCGTCTCAAGAGACGAATTGATAAACTTTAAATTTATATTGCTTGGGTAAAGAAATTCGTTTTGAGATAATTATTATTATGATTGACGGTGCAACAATCGCCGTTGTTATCATTCTATCCTCTGCCTTTTTTTAACCCCTGACAAAAAAGAGGTGTTTCTAGTAGATTATGACGGAATTTATGTATGTAATGTAAAAATGTGTCAACTTACTGTACCTCACCATATCTTTTGCAAAATAAATTATTATTATTCAAATAAGTACTATTATTCAAATAAGTACTATTATTCAAATAAGTACTATTATTCAAATAAGTACTAGTATTCTATTATATTGAGGGTCTGATTAGTATCAAATTATTCTGTAATTGTACAAGTAGTTTCCCTTATACGAGTATGAAACTCAGAGACGAATTAAAAACATCTCATATTGGTTCGTATATATGGGCCGAGACGAATTGACTATTCAACAAATTGTAATCAATCATCGAATGGTCTTTCGAGACGAATTTCAATTGAGACGAATCGAAACCACTCATTTGTTCTGCTTTCACCCTTGACAAATATTAATATTCCTAAGTTAATAGGGGGCGTTGCGTCAATTAAGCCCTTAACTTAGTTTGTCGTGTTATCTTTGTACTTCAGACGTTCTCAACTTATTTATTTAACAGTCACTTCAAGTAAACTCGGATGTTTCGCTAAATCTCTAATATTATAGGCATATAAGATACTAAGATTTTGTTTAATTATCGTTGTCTGGCTTAGAAATTTTCTATAACTCTTTTGATGCGTAAAAAATAAAAATTAGTTTGAATAATTTTAAGTTTCTTTACTTTACAGTTTGTGTCTGTATCAAGAAATATTTATTATAGGTAAATAATATTTCAGGCTCATCTTAAGATAAAATAAGGAAGTTTTAGTTTGTTTATTTTATTTTCTTATTTCACTTTGATTACCTTAAGATGAGTACATATCATTTACTTGTAACAGAGCACACAAACCAAGCATCGAATACCTTTGATAGTATTATAGTTAAGAATGGGGTATTAAACATGTTTATAGATTTAAGTTTTTAAACTGTCATGGTCACTAACATTTGTATTAGAGTTCGAAACGGGGTATTTACCATGTTTATATCTTGTGTTGAGCTCCCGATATTTCGGCACTGTTGCAAGCGCCATGGTCACGGATAAACTAAAAGTATTTGCGGGTGGATGTTTATTGGCAGACAAAACGGTCTACCCTCCTTCTGTTACGTTTTGTGCGCTCGGGTCCGGTACCACTATCACTTAAGACACACTTATCACAAGATATAAACATGGTAAATACCCCGTTTCGAACTCTAATACAAATGTTTATAGATTGTTTGAAGCTTCCGATATTTCGATATTCTGTGACCATGGCACTTGTAACAGTGCTAACAACAAACAAACAACAAACAGTGCTCTTATGAAAACATCTATAAGCGAGAAAGGGATGCATTGTTTGTTGGTCGCTGGGCTGTCAAATTTTCTTTACGTAATCAAGGCGCTGAAAGCCAAACAAAACGGGTGCCCCACCAGGCATTGGGTTAACCCAATGCCTGGTGGGGCACCCGTTTTGTGTTTTGCGTTTTGTTTTGTTTTGTGTTTTGTGTTGTGTTTGATTGAAATTGAAAATTTGGCAATGTTAACATTGCCAAATTTTCAATTTCAATCATGTTTTGCGCACCAACAGTTTTAGATTTATCGAAAGTATAATTTAGCTGAAGTTTGTCCATTCAAAAATCAGCCCTAAATTATCGTAAGACCTTTTAAAGTACGATAGATAGCCTGATTCTACGTAATACACATACCTACATAATTTCATGAAAAGATTTTGGCGGATTCATCTCGACTTTGATTTATCTTAACATGTAATATTAAGTTCGTATAAATATATAATTTTTATAGTATGTAGTATGTGTAGATACCTAACACATTTGTTTGTATTAGGTATGTATTATGTGTATTAAATTACTTAGGTTCTACTTAAGTTTATGACCCTCACCTAATAATAACAATAACTTGTGCATCTACCACGTTTTTGTCTCTGCATCACCCTAAAGTTGTCTGGCAGAGAATGCCTTAGGCATTAAGACCACCTTTGTACAAATAAGTATCATCATCATGATCATTGAGAGCCTGTTTCTACCCGCTGCTGAGTATAGGCCTCCTCCTTTTCATGCCATGTTTCCCTGGTCTGTGCTAATCGCATCCAGGTCTTTCATGTTTCGGCTGCGTAAGTCATAGTGGGCAGAACACATTGGTTGTAAAGCTTAGTCTTTAAAATAAGTATGAAAATCATTAAATAAATAAATACACACATAACAAAATCTTCCACAAAATATTCAAATTTAAAATTCCACACATCCCTTACATCCCAGAGCATCCTTTGAATATTAAAAGCAACACACATTACAATAAGCTCTCGTTACAGAACCGTTGTTTCTAATCCTTATCCGAAGGTGTGCCCTATGAAATAACATGCACCGCTGCTTTAGGTATCTGCCATTAACTTAATTGCCACTTGAATATTCAAGATGCTGGATTAGACGGGATGCTGTGATCGTTTGAACACCTCATTTGTATGCCATTCGGAAATTTTGCATGAACACAACATCAGAGGTAGCTTGTTTTTAGACAATTATATAGAGTATAATTATAGGGTTTTGAGTTTGGCAATGTATGTTGGAGAAGTTTGTTTTGAAATGAATTTTCATCGATTTTAATACAGTAATTTAATTTTTTTCAGTATCTCAATGTTGTTTTTGACAATTTTACGTACAAGAAAATAATTAGATAATAATAATGAATTCATGATTTGCAAATATTTGTAACAAAGTCAAAGATTTTTATTTCAACTAGGCCTATGCAGGTACTTTCAAAACGTCGTGATTCTAGGTGCACTACTCTATCTAGGTGGGTATGAGTGAGCATGTGACATTGTATTATTTGTAAATTAATCCAAAATACAGGAGAAAAAATAGTGTGGGGTTAAGATTTAAAAAAAAACCTTTGTCGCAGAAATCCATACTCTGTAATTTTATCCGAAAGTTATTTTTAAATCCCGATAATGTATTGGCAGGAGGGTTCCAACACGGCGCTAATAGTAAGGTTGGCGACGCGCTAGTGATGCCCCTGGTGTTGCAAGCGTCCCTAGATTATGGTAACCGCTTACCATCAGGCAGATAATACCTTGTTTGCCAACTTAGTAAAGCTAGTCTTGTATAAAAAAGTAATAATTAAGTCCTAGTTAAAAAAAGAGTCTCTAAATGCTAGCTCACACTTTTTAGCAATAAAATCTCAATTTAAATGCTAAAACCAATAATCGACCGTTTACTAAGAACCTCGCTAGCAAACAAATCAGGTTATTACAATCGGCAATTACAGCGGATTAATCTACCGTCTAAAACCTATAAACGAATGTTGACCGTCTACCAATGCATCTGTGAGCGTATAAGGGCATGCGCAGACCAAAGTCTAGATATATTATGTGGTTACACCTGAGACTAGCGCTCTATAAAAACAATGAAGATACTTGGTAATTTAACTTTTACAATTAATATGAATTAACATACTACAATACTGCGACGCGAACATACTACAATATTACAATACTGCGCTCCAAAACTAAAATCACAGACGTTACCCAAAAAGCTGCCAAGCTAAAGTGGGATTGGGCTGGACACGTCTGTCGCATGTCCGACGAGCTATGGGCCAAAAGAACAACTGAATGGATCCCAGTAAATATTAAACGGCATCGCGGCAGACCGAGGCGAAGATGGCGGGACGAGCTTGAATCCTACCGAAAAAACTGGTCCGTACTAGCAAAAACCAGAAGTGAGTGGAAAAAGGAGAGGGAGGCCTTTGCCCTGCAGTGGGACAACACAGGCTGAAAATAATATATATATAATAAATATTATTATATATTTTTATAATCATTATCTGTTAAACATCATTATGTACCTATTCGATCATAGCAATAATTAAAGAATTTCCATTAGGTTACATTGTTGTATGTAAGCTTTTTTATTGAGGACAACTATCGCTCTATAAAAACAATAAAGATGCGAACACTTTGACCAAGACGTATAATTGACAGAATTTTCTCACGCCTATGTGAAGCTGTCTCGAGTGTGCGGTATGTGGTAGACGATAGTCAAGAAACGAAAAAGAAACAAACAAACAAAACTGATTTATTGAAGCATTTTAAATACATAAATAAATAACATGAAGCATTTTCAATCAATTTATTTATTCACAGAAAAAATTACCGTAATGACTTGTTAAAAAAACGACAGAAAACCCCGCAATAAAAGTATAAAACGCAACAGAAATTTTTAAAACGTAAAATAAAATAATGAAAAGCAAAAAAAATATAAAAATTGAATATAGTAATAAAGGTAGCTAGAAGAATTTGGCTCATTTATGAAATAAAACGGTATTTTCAGCGTCGCGTAGTGCAATACTGACAGCACGAGAAGCGCTGCAGATTGTATATGGCAGACTGCTGCTTGAAGAACGCAATGGATATGCGCACACTTGGAACAAGACGTCTAATAGACTTGGACTTGTTTTTGTAAAACCAGTCAGACTAACGACAGTCTTGCCTTTAGTCTGTACAAGCCCTTATATAACAGTGGCAAATATTTGATGATCGCGATCCGTTCTCGATAATTGTTCAACGTTATTTGATTTCTGTCTAATCGATTTATTCTAAAACTAGTTAATTGAACTATGGTAATTCAAGAATGACTGGATGAACTGGTGCAAAATGTTATAAGCGAATCTATTGCAATGTTACTATTCGGTTTGGTATCTGTTAATTAAATTATTGGCTTCAATGAAGTAACAGAAGTGCAGATTTGATTCCGAAATTGATTCTTGATAATTGAGTTTCTTTAGTACGGATTTTTTTTATCAGCCTGACGATGATGTTGATGTTGTTTGGTCTGAATCTGAATATGATGAAAGAAAGAAAGAAAAATCATTTATTTACCACAAAAACAAGACACACTAGATTGATAGATATAGGTAATAAGAAAAGAACAGGTGCATAGACAGAGAATACATTTTTCTTAGGATGGCAACAGTGTAAAAAATAAAGTAGAAAACAATTAAGAATATGTGGGTATACTTCTGACTGATGAGTAGGTAAGGTACTGAGTAGGTAGGTATGTTATCAAATATCACCAGTAGCGAATTCTTCCTTGAAGCTATTTTACAAACAGCCATAATATTATGGTAAAGACGTGTATAATGTAATTAGAGGTCGGTCGCCAAATTGTCGAAATTCGACCGTAATTTTCGCTTTCCGCACTCCTTCTTCATAATCAACTTTAACTATGCCAAATCTCACACTCCTCCGTGCGCGCAATATGCTTAAAAAGGAGTACAAACCTTTTCCTTCACGTATTAATGTATAGATTTATAGAGATATCTGTCTATAAATTGTAATTGGAAGGTGTACCTTACAAGTAAATGTTATCAACGTACCCAGTATTCTGGATAGAGAATAATATTTAGGGTGTAAACAGCAATACAATGCGCACATAACACACTCCACCTTATCCGTACGCTCACTGAAAACAAGCAATGTAAACAGCACAGTAGCGTCACTTCAATTAGGGTGACTGTCCCGGTGATTGGACGCAATCGGACGCTTTAGCCGCTACCTTTGTGCAAACAGCCTTTTTGGAGCTTAGTTGCGTCATAAGCGATGATCGAAATTGAATCTGTAGGGCTACTGATGATTAAGGATTTAAAATACAACGTAGACAGATAATGTTATCGTATTAATGTGTTTGAAGTTGTACGTACCTAATAACTATATCCGTGCGCGGCGACACTCTCTGTTCACGGTGCCGGCCGCTAGGACTAATATGCTACAGCAAGCGCCAATTACAAGGGCTCTTTGTATTTTAAATAGAATTTGCGAAAATGAAGATCTTGACATTTTCACATGTTCTTTGATGAAATTCACGGTTACTGCACTTAAATGTATTAGTTTATACCATAGATATTATAAATAGGGCTCCCCTTAGATAATAAGTCTATGGTATAAATAAACTGTCGTATTGGTTATGTACTGTAAAGGTAATGTAAAGGTTAATAAATAAATAACTAAATAAATAAATGTTGCTATTATTCTTCTTATGAGTGCTCTTATACAGGATATTTTTTTATGTAGTGCGCAAAATTTGCAGAGTGATTCAGAGTCCGTTCACACTTCACAACAATTCACAATTCACTTCAAAACATAATAAAAATTGATTTTGTATGGCTTGCGCTAGTAAATTAGGTATGCGTCCCCCCATACTAAGTCGAATTTTCGTTTTGTTTTAAAGTGTATCCCAATACCGCGGTTGCATTTAGGAACAGAGACTGACAAATTATGCGCACTACATTCGGTACCGGGTTTTGGTGTCGTGTTCGGGTTTCGGTGTCCTGTGTGCAAAGAATAAATTGATTTTCTTTCTTTCTTTTTTTTTACATAAATAATTATCCTCTGTAAAATTAATTCATTCCGTAGTGGAAAGAGACGGCAGTCGGCAAAGTTTGTGTGGAGTAACGAGGTATGGTGTTCCTCCATTATCTTTACGAAAATTCGACTTAGTATGGAGGCCACGCATAATTTACTAGCGCCAGCCATACAAAATCAAATTTTTATTTTGGTTTGGAGTGAATTTTATTCTGCGGTAAGTCGGGGGATTTTGACGGTTAGTTTAAGTTATTATACGTAATTATGACTATAATCTGGCTACGTTAGGAATCAAATTACACGAGAAACATCAACAAACCAAAATAGCTTTTATTTTTTACATTCTATTGTACATTCAGGAAACTCCGAATCTCCCGTTTCAACACGTTTCTGTTACTTACACGGGGACAAACAAGGATAAAAGGGAAATCGTACCTCACTCTTGTAAATAAATAAAAAGAAATATCTCCTGAGATAACCTAACCATCAAAAACCCCCGACTCCAACTAGAAAAAGAGCTGTAACTTTTGAACGGCTGAACAGATTTCCATGAAACATAGCTAAGATGATACACGATTAAACTAGCTTTCGATTTAAAAAAACTGCATTGAAATCAGTCTTTGTTGTTTGTTTTGTCTTTGTTTTGGATCTAAGATGCACAGATACACAAATATTTTAAATAGAATTTGCGAAGATGAAGATTGACATTTTCACATGTTCTTTGATGAAATTCACGGATACTGCACTTAAATGTATTAGTAGTTAAGAATACTTACACTGTCGTATTGGTTATGTACTGTAAAGTCAATGTAAAGGTTAATAAACAAATAAATAAAATACACACTACTAACTTAAAACACCCCTCTTTTTTTTCGGGGTTTAAAAACGTTTCAGGGCACGTCATAGAAGGGACGAAGCAAAGGCGAAGACTATGCCTTTGTACCTATAACTTTTTACAGAAACAATATCACGCTTAACCGAAAACCAATCATACAAATTCTCAATAATGACACCACATCTTTAATCAACGATTACCTCTAACGTACCGTCATAGACACAGTAACTAACAATCGTTTATACGAAATAATAATTAAAAGGTTCACAATAAGTCTTTCACAGCTCGTCGATAAGGCTGTCACAATGGACTAGGCAACAAAAACAAGAGAAGCACAGCTTTTGTTCGACGCCAACAATAAGGTAAGTGAAAAAGCCTGAATTGACAGCAGCGGACGAAGAATTCACTGGATTTGTATGAGGCGACATGATGTCCATGTTATAGAACGGCCAATAGAATTGATCATTTAATTTTGTATAGGAATTGTTAACAAGAGGGACAGTTTTGATCGTTATTTAGGTGCTGAATGTGATAACTTCGTGACGATATCGGGTTTTCAGATATTTTTTACTAGCTACGTATAAACATGGTATAATCTTCAATAGCATTGTTGGAGATGCGGCCACATGTTTAGTTTTCTGCGCTGTGGGTTTTAGCGAGATTTGTATAAAAAAACGTATTTGTTTCTGAGATGAAAAAATATTTTGAAAAAAAAAACATTTTTATCTGGAGTAGGTAAAATTTTTTAAGAGTACGATACTAAAAGTCATGATAAGGTTTATTGTTTATGTAAACACTACAAAAATAAAAGAAAATTCCACATTAGTATAGTACCTAATCCACAACACCTGATTTTTTTTAAATATAAAACGCTACCACCGTATTATATTTAAAAAAAAACAGGTGATCAAGATTGTGAAAATAAAAATATTTTTGTTTATTTTTTCTATTTATATCTCTAGTCTTAGCTCTAGTCAATCCGTAATCCGAATCTGCAGTCACCTGACGCGATGCTCTCTGCCACTGACTGACCAAACAGTCCCAGAGCTCCATAGTCACGGTGCTTACTCAACCTATTTTATTTTAGGTATCCCTGCCCCTCCTTGAGTACATTTCAATGAAATTGTGTTGCATAGTTAATAAGAGGCAAAAAATACCCCAAGATGTAAATTAACAAAAAATAAAACAGTCCTCGAAAATAAGGCGCAATTTCCAATAAAAACAAAAGACGAAAACGAACTAATCCCTCTCTTTATCTAAGCGATTGAAACGATCCAATTCTAAATTCGAAAGCAATCAGCCGCGTTCCTCAAACGGCAGTCGTTCAAGCACAAAAACGCCCGGGGTCTCCCCTCTCGTCCGGCGCGATCTTGTAATAACCGACGCAAACTGGTTTCGACCGGTAATATCTCGGTTCAACCAGTTTTGCACGAATTAGCTAACGGTCGGGGTGGCGTTGCGTGATCCGACCTCTGGGCCTGTGTGCATATGTAATTGATGTGCTTTTCCATTTAATTTAACGCCGCACGTTAGCACAGCACTGAACGTATTTTACTATAGTTTTAGCGCATTTTTTTATACAGGATATTTTTTTATGTAGTGCGCATAATATGTAGAGTGATTCAGTATCTGTTCCTAAATGCAACCGTAGTAATGGGATACACTTTAAAACTAACAAAAATTCGACTTAGTATGGGAGGCACGCTTAATTTACTAGCGCAAGCCATACAAAATCATTTTTTTATTTTGTTTTATATTGAATTTTAGTACTGCGGTTGCAGTTGGGAACGAACACTGAATCACTCTGCAAATGCGCACTACATAAAAAAATATATTGTATTGAATAGTCTTCCTTTTTACCACTATCTCACGCGATGATGCAGTCCAAGATGGTGCATGATAGCTTGTAAGTAACCCATTCCCTCGCACCTTGAATATTCCCAGGTTAAACTATCCGGGAAACCGACGCTGGCATGAATTCCACTCTTTAGCAGTACGCATAATAAAAGAATTAACAAACCACTTGGTGCATATGGAAACGACAAAACATCCTTACTAATATTATAAATGCGAGAGTAACAGTTTGTCTGTTTGTTACTTTTTCACGCCTAAACCGATCTTGATGAAATTTGACTTGAGGAAAAAAAACTTGGGGAATGAATGAAAAAAAAATGGGGAAGTTTTTTTTATTTCAGTTTTTTTATTATTTTAGATCAATCTTTCAAGGAGTCAATTAGTGATGAAATTCAATATAATATTTACGTATATTATTTCGGTAATAGATTTTTTTTAAAAAGAGTTTGGTCGGCATGTAAAAGTATAGTTAAAACGAGTCATTTTATTGGGAATTGAAGATAAACGAATTGAGTTGGAAATGTAAATAAGTAGAGAAATTAATTTTAAAGTTAAACACAATTAAACCTCTGTGAAATTTTCGATTCACTAATTGAAATTCTATTGTTGTTATGCGAAATTGATCTAGACATACATTTTATAATAATGTACGACCAATTGATCGATCTGTGGCTCTGTAGATTTTACTCTGGTGTAAAAAAAAGAAAGAAAGAAAGAAAGAAATGTAATTTTATTCCGTACGGGATAATGACGGCGCCACATTCACAATAGACGAAACACAAAAGAGAAATAGGAACACTTCTAGTAAAAAAAAAAAAACAAAAAAAAAAAAAGTTTTAAAAAAACTATAGAAGACGCTTTAGTCATCCAAACTGAACGTGTATGCAAAATTTCAGCTCAATCGGAAGCCGGGAAGTGGGTCTTAACTTCCAAGATTTTCTTACATAGTAAGTTAGTTACAAGTGAAGCTAATAAAAGCGTGTTAAAAATAAAAACATGCCGTCGAGCATGCCGTACCGAAAAGATTACCAACTCAGCATATGCTGGATGTGGGACACCCAGCGCTGATTTTAAAAATGCTAAGATTAACGACCTTTATCTACAGGATGCCGCAGAAGTTTTACTATAAATGAAACCACGGATTTGGTATCATGTTTTGAAGCCGTACTCAAAAAATCTGCGACTTTTATGCAAGATTGTTTTGTATTAAATTTCACTCTGCTTATCATTCGTTTAGATGAAGGGACATCAAATTAGAAATTTATGTCACCTTTATCTGTTCTAGTGTAAATAAAACTTTTACTTACGTTTGTAGAATAAGTCATAGAAAACCTGTAGGTAATGTACCGCAAACTTTAAATGAAAAATGGCTCACCGTAAAAATCATAACTATAATAATCCATACATAAGTACCTAAATAAATCCAGCCCATTACTGTCCCACTGCTGGGCACGGGCCTTTTCTCAGAATGAGAACGGTTGGGTCTTAATTCACCACACTGGCCTGGTGCGGGTTGCCGGACTACACACATCATCGAGAACTTTATGAGGTCCTCTCAGGTGTGCAGGTTTCCTCACGATGTTTTCCTTCATGGTTAACGCAAAATCAATGGCTTGTTATTTTTGTAGTGTTAGCTGTAAGCCACCCAAATAAAATAAAATAATCAAATTCTGTATCGCTTATGAATAAAAAAAGTAAGAGGTGCGGGCCGGGTTTGAACTCAGACCCTCCTGCATGGAAAGCAAGCGTTCAACCACTAGGTTATCATAACGACATCCGAAGCCATACATAATAAATTTCATTAAAAAACTCACTCATATAGGTATGTGTAAAATAATAAAAACCGGCCAAGTGCGAGTCGGACTCAAGCACGCAGGGTTCCGTACCATTATCTAAAAAAAGCCAAAAAAAAAACACGTTTGTTGTATAGGAGCCCCCTTAAATATTTATTTTATTCTGTTTTTTAGTATTAGTTGTTATAGCGGCAACTGAAATACGTTATCTGTGAAAATTTCGACTGTCTAACTATCACGGTTCATGAAATACAGCCTGGTGACCGACGGACGGACAGCGGAATATTAGTAATAGGGTTCCCGTTTTACCCTTTGGGTACGGAACCCTAAAAACAAAGTCAAAAATCCAACAACAATAAAAAATATAATTGGCCGCATCTGAATACCAATCTCAATTTCGATTTGCCAATCTCGTGCCGCGGCGCCGTACCCGTGAGATCCATTTAGTTAATTGATACATACGCCCCGTCAATTTAACGATGGACTGAAACAGGGGCATTTACCCTGCGAGCAATCGAAAGTTAATTGCGGATAGTTTTCACCTTACAAGGGAATGAAGAGCAATTCGTTGAGCTTCTTATTCGTAATATAAAAATAATTATACGAATATCATACGTGATGCATATTTTTAAGGCAAGATTAAAACATTAATATTAATTTAATTAAATTAACAATAATAATAATAACGCGCATTGTTAGGAGGTTTCTCTCTCTAGAGCCCTGACCATCGGTAACTTGGACCCTATTCCCGATGACCCGATATAATCTGTATTTAAAAATGTAAAAAATATGTAGGTACCTATTTAAAATGAATAAAGGAAATAATTAAATTAAATTATTATTCAATATTAATTAGTCTACGTAATAGATAGATACTAGGAATACACTTGATTTGTTTGTTTGTGTCATTTTATTGATCTTCTTATTGTATTGACTCTGGTACTTATAATGGTGTTTATCACTCTAAAAGTATTTAATTTTATATTCATGACAAGTAAAAAATCATCTCTTTTTATAATTGTTCTAATATTCATATACCTAAATATATTTGAAACATGTTAACAAGTTATTGTTACACTTAAAAAAATCTATATTGTGTGTGTGTATTGCTATGCTATCTGACGGGAACTAAAGTGACCAAACACGGGACGATAGCCGAAGAAATGTCTGTCGACTTCACCGCGCCTTAGACAGTTGTTTAGGGGTACCTATCTGTACTTATGTACTGTATTATATAGACCTTTTTAACTAAGAGTAGGTCCCTATTCCTAACGGTTTTATTTTGGACTTTTCTGCACCGTACATTTACAAACTCACCTAAAATAAACCCTTGTACAATACCTAAAGCTGCTGGTAATCATATCTAAACACCGTTATTAACGGCCTCCCATTGTTTCCACAAACAAATAAAAACAAAAAGATCCTGCTCCTAACGCTATAGTCATTGTTACAAAGATTACGCTTTTCACTCACCTCTATTAAGGTTTGGTTTTGTGTAAGGAAGCCACGAAGTTACAAAAATCGCTTTTAATTCCAACATTTTTTTTACAAAGACCTAAAGGATTGAAAAATTACGCAATTCGGTTTTTAACCGTTGTATTATTTCTTTGTTCTTTTATGGTAGTGGAAAAACACCGGCAATTATTTTATTTTTATTTTTATAATAGTTTAAGGGCAATCACCTGATGGCAAGTGATCACCGCCGCCCATGAACATCCGCAACACCAGAGGAGTCACTGATGCGTTGCCGACCTTTTAGGATGGTGTTAGGAAAAAGGGAGAGAAGGGACAAGGAAGGAGACTAAGGGAGGAATTGGGCCTCCGGCGCTCCACACTCATCGAATGAAACGCAACAGTATGCATACTGCTACTTAACGTCGATATTCTGTGGGAGGGTAGTACTTCCCCGGTCGTGCCGACCTGTTCAATGTATACTTACGTTGTAATATTTATTTGTTCTATTAGGACCTAAAATAATTATTATTAGTAAGTAGTAGATAGGGTTGTATAATTTCCCAAATTCTTGTGCAAGCTAGATTTTTAACGTCATGAGACTGTAAACAAGTCGAGTTATCATCTTAATATCAAAATTGAAACCCAAGAATTTTATATAAAAAGGCATCTTCATTAGAGGAACTTATTTTTAAAAGATACATTTACATCTTTTTTTCAGTGTTTTTTATTATTCTTATTAGAATATTGACACAAAGAAATCAACAGAAGGATTTCCATAATGCAGTTAACTTAAACAGTTTGCGTTGAATAAAACGGTTTTATTTTCTCCACATTACTTTCAGACTCCATGGAAGCTATTGTAAATTGTACAACATTTTTGCATACCACCATAAAATGGCAATAAAAAGAGACAGTATATAATCGCCAGTAGGATCGTCCCTTAACTAGATGTAAACAGAAAAATTGTCAGCTATGAATTCTGCATTAAACACGCCACCTTTGGTCCTAACAAAGGCGGAGTTCGAATAAAAATTCTTATCGCAGTGACAATCATGTCGAGTAGGCAATCTCTTCGAATAGCCAGAGAACGCGGAACGGTGAAAGAAGTTCAACTTCGATCAAAATTTTAAATTGAAGTAGAAACGTAAAATGTGAAAGGATTTTTTGTTTGAATGTTTAAAACTGTGGTAACTTCTAATTGAGTTTTCTGGTCTTTTCGCAAAAAGTCTGCTGTAGAAGTGAACTAGATTTGGTTTTCAGAAAGTATTGTATTTGTTCTTCTGATCTTAGGTCAAATAACAGACATAATTATTGTCTAACTTAAGGATCGGTCCTAGAATTAAAAAAGCGATTACCACATTACTATGTCGGTTTATGTCGTGACGCAGAATTGACCAATCACACGAATCCTCAACGTGTTTTGATTGGCTATGATGCTTTATGACATGCCACGATACACTGTATTTCGGAATGTCGATGTTTAAAATACCGATGTACGATACAGCTACAATACAGGAGTCCGACATCGGAATTTTTTTCCGGTCGACCATCTATAAGGCTAAAATCGTTAGCGCCCGGCGTCCAAACGCAGAGTTACTAACTCTAAGCGGGCCGCAGTCGTTCAAAGCATTTTGTTTGCGAAATGTATCACCGGAACATATCGCGACTGTACATTATGTTTTTTAACCTCCGACAAAAAAGAGGGTTGTTATAAGTTTGTAGTGTGTACGTATCTATGTATCTGTTTGTGGCATCGTAGCTCCAAAATGGCTAAACCGATTTCAATGCAGTTTTTTTAATTGAAAGATAGTTTAATCGGGTATCATCTTAGCTATGTTTCATGAAAATCTGTTCTGCCGTTCAAAAGTTACAATTCTTTTTCTAGTTGGAGTCGGGGGTTTTTGACGGTTAGGTTGTTTATTCTACTAATGGTTTTAATTTTTTTTAAAGTTCTTCTTCTCATGGTTGTCTTAAAAATTTCAGCAAATCCTTATTCTTCAAAGACCTCCATATTATTACTTCACAGATCTATTTATATTTTGCTGTTTATAGTTTGGTAGGTACCGGAAACATCAACCATGGAGAGCAATGACCTTCTTAAGGTAAATTTATTTTTATTACTTACCACCTGAAAAAGTTCTGTGAGTTGCGTGTTTATGAGTGCGTTCGTTTTTCAAAACAAAATGCTCCAGTTTTCGGCTGTCATAACTGTGAGTATTTAGAACATATTATATCAACGCTCATTCAATCAATTCAATTATCAATGTTTATTATGAAACTATAACACTTACTTAATACTAATTAATACTTGTGCTACTTTTTATATTTGCATGCCAATTTTGGTTGAATGTATGGAACTTTTTTTAAGTAATTGTCACCATTCATACCTACTTCAGCAAATAAAGGATTTGATTTGATTTGAACGCTTTGAGTAGACTCAACGTGTCATGATAATAATTATATTCATTTTTAAGATTTTCTTACCAATTGCTAACAATCTGGAACCCAGCCCCCTAATTAACGATATAGCAGACAGTTTGCGACAGGCGTAAATCGCGCGGTAGCTGCTGTCAAACATCACTTTGGTATTACGTATTTGCCGATAGCGACGCGACAGCCCCCGCTTACGTGTTTGTCCTCTGGGGGACAATGAACGAACTAAAAAGTGCATACTTGGAGCTGCAAACGTGACTAGTAGCCACAGGGCCGGGGACGAATGCTGTACATAATACGAATTTGTTTTACAGTTCGCAACCAATCGTGCTCCGTCTGCAATCGCCTGGCTGTCGGGTCGCTTTCAGGTGAATTTTACGTAATTAGAGTACCGAACGTTCGATCTCCGCATGGAACAAATATTGTTATGGCTTACAGATAGTTATTATTGATATTTTTACATTGTACCCACGATACAAGAGAAATTCAAGAGTGTCACTGGCCACTTCATGCTATCAAATTTTTATTAGAATTTAGAACGTTGCACTGAATCATTATTTTTCATGCACAGCTGTTGTCATTTTCATCCTATAACAAGGTTTTTAAAATTTAAAGTAAAATATTGAACGTGTTTTTATATGCTTTTACTAAGTCAAACAACTAAGTACCAAGATCTTTATTATTATAAAAGTGCTAAGAAGTTACAAATAAATCCGTTTTCCCCGTGGGGTTATATGTTTTCATTTTCTACGTAGAAAATATAACATTGTTTCCGTAAGTCCTCCCTCCAGAGGGCTAGCTGAGGAACACAGAGGGATGTACTCAGGAACAATGTGACGTGACGCCATATTATTATTATATTGTGCTTTTTATATATATTCATGTATATTATACGTGAAAGCCGATGACTTTTGATGGACATAACACGACCTGCGCCACGACACTTATACACAATCTGTTTATGACTTTACAGCCACAACTCAAACGAATACTAATAAGGGGCCTACCAGCGTCTCTTATTGCAGTTATGTTTAAGACTTGAAATGAATAGTTCTATTTATTCGTACCAGGATGTCTCAGTTTAAAGATTTATTTAAGTTGACACAATAGAAGCTGTAAAAGCGCTGTGATAAAAAACTACATTTAGTAATTTTCGTACCACGACGTGACAATAGTCAGTAAACAGCAGTACAACATCTAACAAACTTATAATGAAGTGTCTCCGGTCATTATAATGAATTGTCGCTATAGCCCAAAATAGTTCACTTATTCGGTCGTTCAGCAGACTTAAATCAGACATCATTTATAGACGTCTTAGTACGAAAGTCAAAGTGAAAGTTTTTTATTTCAACTGGGCCTTTGCAGGCACTTTCAAAATGTCGTGATTCTAGGTGTACGGTTCTAAATGGATTTGTCCTGGAGAAGATACCGGCTAGAAACTCCATAGATACTATTTTCATAAAACAAATTTACAATAATATCTGGGGCTACAGTAGTGGCCCCGGCTAAAATTTGACCGGAATTTACATAATATTACAAAAAAAAGAACCGCAGAGATCATAATAAGTACCACTATAATTTGAACAATAGAAGTAGGTACATACTTAACAATCAAGCCAACCAATTATGAAAACAAGGGATGCGTCATTAAAATTAGCTTGTGAAGACAGGAAGCAGTGGTGAATTGAATATGATTCCTATTATGGACTTATAACAAAATGCCTTGTATATGAACCATTAGCTATTTGACGCTGGTAGGCCCCTAAGTCTTATTCAGTAGAACATACGCTTAGCCAGTAAACACACGTACAGAAACCAATAAGTCGTTTAAACCAAGATTAATTGGACAGCTTGAAGCGATGTCGTGGAGTGCATAACTGCCCGAGTGGCTTGCAGTCCTGACCGCACTTGACATGTTCGAACAAATCAAACGTACTAAACGACCTTTACTGACCCGTTTGAACGGGGCATAGAAGCCATTAATATTCTTCAATCTTCAGATTATGTCTGACAGACGTTTTATAACATGCTTTAATATAGTACATTTTATTTTCTTGTATTTGCTTTTTTACAAGGCCTTACATTCTAGTCCCGATTTTGAGGGATTCTTGTACTCATGATTATGAACAACTTTTACTATGAGAGCTACACTGAAATTACGAAAAAAAAAAAAAAAAATAACAAAAAAAAGTCTGCTGTATCATACATTTAGTCGAGTAGAGTATTGAATTATTTTTCAATACTACTAATACAATACAATATATGGAACAGCAGATAATTATGTTTTTTCGTGATTGGTTTACTTTCGTTTTGGAATAATGGGTTTGCCCTACTGCCAACAATTTTATATTACTACTAGCTGTGCCCGCGACGTCGTTCGCGTGGTGTAGGGGTGCTCGAATTATGTTTTGAAAATACATGTTTCTAATAATATAAAATTGTATCAATTAGTATTAAATAAAAACAGTTACAACGCGGGGACCGGATTTGAACCTGATATTTGTCGGCTTCTATTCTACTATTTACCGTTCCACTTAGCTAGTTACGGTGGGTATCGAAATAAATATTTCTAATGTTGAAAAAATACCTAGTTTCCTTCATATGTATGGTAATTTTCCGTGATGGTTTTTTACCGAAAATGTTAAATAAACTCGTTTAAATCACAAATTTCTTAACTATCGACCTTAGTACCCACGGATACATATTGAGCTATAAATTTTCAGTATAATAAGCTGACCTCTTATTGTAAGGGAAGCCTATACAATACGTGATCAGCTTTTACTGGAAATGTATAGCTTGATAGTAGCCGTGTGTACAAAAAAAAATGTTACACTGTTCAGTTCCTGTGAGCGTAGCGTAGCGTAATGATACATATTTATGTTAAAAAGTCGACCCCTTAGTAGCGCTACTGTGAAAGTCCTATCGAAATTGTTAAATTCTTACATTTCATAACCATCATACATTATACACAAAATATGTTACATTGCTCGACTCCTATGAGTGATAGTGCGATGAAATATATTTACTATAAGTCCTCGATCCCTTATTTATTTATACTTTATGCACTAAGTACAGAGGCGGACTTAATGCCGTAGGCATTTTCTACCAGTCAACCTAAAAAATTATACTACAGTGAAAGTCGCATCAAAGTAGGTCCAATACAACATTATTTTGTATAACTAATCAATCGCGACCTCTGCTTTGTACGGGACTGCTTACAATAGAACGATCAAGCTGTATCTAAGGATCTAGTCAATTACTGTTGCAAATAAAAGTTGTTAAGTTAGACTATTATCTATACAATTACCGTAAAGTTTCATTGAAATATTTTTCGCTGTTTTCCCGAGGTGGGGTAACTTCTTTTTTTTTTGTTGGCTCTCAGACTTTCATCCCATAAATACAAAGTAGGTGATCTAGCGATACCTTTATTTTGCCTACACTCTACTAATGACTAACAACGACAACGACGTAGTCGGTGAAAATTCGGTAACCGTTACTGCCCCTCGTAATGATTTTATCGTCTTGAATCTAACAATAGTAGCTATTTAAAATACTTGGAGAAAACATTCAAATTATAAACTTTACATTTTCGTTAACACATAAACCCAATTAAAAGAACAAATATTTCGATCCCAACGCTATCTAGGGAGACTGAAGACAAATTTAAAGAAACATAATAATTTTCAGTGAGAAATTGGTAGCCGACAGATCATTCTAGTCATCCTTAAGTCAATGAATTTTCAGCTGCTGTGTATCAGGCAAAAGGCTATGTTGTAAAAAGAATGGTCTATGAACCTAATTTGCTGTTCTCCAGAATGCAAACGATGTTAGCCCTTATCAATTTGCAATGGTAGCAGTAAACAGCAAGCACACCTCATTATAGTACTGCCAATAAGGCTTTGAAATTCATAATTACCTATTAGATTCCGAAAAGCCCATCCTACAGGTTTCCGATAACTTCTATGGATAAAAAAAAATTCTACCCAATCCTAATAAAGTCTTAATAATGATCTTATCTCAATATTTACTGGAAATACAAAAACTCGGTCTAGGTTAAAAAGTCTATTAACGCCATCTAGTTTCAGAAAAATGTAATAAAATAATAATGAACTCAAAGTTACGTCGAAATATCTGGTAGCGCATTTAAAAAAGTAATTATCTCGTGGGTAAGGTATTATGTCGTATGCTTTCATCACGCTTCACCTTTTGGAACATAGCAGTCAGTGAAATACGTACCTTAAAGTAAGATGCCAAAGAAAGAACGTTTATCAGTAAAAATAAATACTGGGCATTACTAAATATACCAAATTACTAATTTAAGAACGGGATCAAGTGAGGAGTTAAAATGAACACAGAAACTGTGAAACTAAAACGAAGATTAATTTTGCTTAGCCCCCTAGACGAATAGGGTGATGATTTATATTACATATTTTGACCGGACCTATGAATTATAATAAGACAATATTTCATTAAGATTCGGCTCTTAATAATGAAGTGGTTGCTCATAATAGTACACAGGCATAATGCACTTTAGCTCACCCCCCTTAGATAATAGCGTGATAATTTATAGCCTATATGTTGACCAGCCCTTTGACAGATATTACTGCAAAATTTCAACTAAATCTGTTCAGTAGTATAGGCGTAAAGCTCGGACATATAAACAGACAAACGGATATACAGACAAACAGACAAAAATTCTAAAAACATCTGATTTGGCTTCAGTATCGTTCCTAGTACACGCAGCAATCATTTTATTTGAAAAATATTCAATGTACAGTTTTCGCCTCGTTACGATTTTATTATAAGTAGTATAGATTTTATTATAAGTATAGATATTTGAACGTTACAAATTAAATTATTATATAGAACTCGACCTACAGGAGTTAGTAAAAAGTAAAAATCGCTTATAAAAATATTGGAAATTAAAAAATCGCCTATAAATTACTACTAATGCCATCTAGGTATAAACAGACGAATTAAAATACATAAGGCTAAAGAATAAATGAAAAAGTACGTTTAAAAAAATGCGAAATGATTTCTATTGTTTATAAAATGTTAATCGAATCTATTAACTACAATCATCCAATATTTCAAATGGATTCGTCATATAGGTAGCGACAAATAATTGTACACAGACATATTGGTTTATTGCTCACCCCCCTTTGACAATAGCGTAATAATTTGTACCCTATATGTTGACCAGGCCATTAACGGATTTTACTTTTAAATTTCATGACGATCTGTTCGGCGGTTTGGCCGTGAAGCTCGGACAGAGATACAGACAAACAGACAAACAGACAAACAGACAAACAGACAAACAGACAAAAATTCTAAAAACTATATTTTTGGCATCAGTGTCGAATATAGAGCACGTGCCTTTTTTTTTTTTCAAGATATATTCAATGTACATTTTTCGCTTCGTTACGATTTTATTATAAGTATAGATGATAATTATGTATTATGATATGATATTTTTTTCATTACTACGGTAAATTGAACTCAAATACTATATTAATTATAAATAATTAATTTTAATTAAGTTTCTCGTATAAATAAGTAAATAAATCTTGAAACCAAGATATTTTTCATTTTAAGGTACCTAAGTAGGTACCGTTCTGGAGTTCCAAATCCAATCACTTAGTAAAATTAAATGAAGGTAAAAATGCGAATCACACTTTCTTCGTTAAAACGTCACTATTTTATTTTTGGCGCTAAAAAGTGGAGTTAATTTTCTGAAAAGTCCTTTTAAAAGAAATAGGTGATCCGCACTTACGCAAATTACTCGACGAGTTAAAATATAAACAGGCGATTTATAGGCATTTAAATTTTACGAAAAGGTGTAAGCTGAAAGTTAATAGCGTTAAAGTTGACAAAGTTAAAATAAGACGAAAACTCATATAAAAAAAAAACATATAGGGGCAAACGAGCTTGCGGTTCACCTGACGGTAAGTGATCACAGCCTATGAACATCCGCAACACCAGAGGAGTCACCGATGCGTTGCCGACTTTTTAGGATGGTGTAGGCCAGGAATGGCGAACCATTTTAAATAAATGTGCTAATTTTTTTAAAGAAATGTTTAATGTAGCTTAAATGTGCCAACTAACAATCTTAGCTTATTGGGAAAAATCATTAAAATTCTGTAGGTAGCTCAATTAATGCAGCCGTGCCCTTAATTTTTTATTCCGTGCCATCAGTGGCACGCGTGCCAATGGTTCGCCATCCCTGTTGTAGGCTCTTTTCTTGAAGGTCCCTCATCGTATGTGTTCGGAAATCCTGCAAAACGTCCATAGCTGAACGTGGGGCTCTTAATAACCGCTAAGTTGAATGGACATAGAACTTGTTTTTAATCATCACGCTTGATATACAGGTTGGTGATTTATTTTTAGCCTATACTATCCCTCTGCTGGGCAAAAGCCTCCCCCAAGTTCTTCCATGCGTCTCTCTCTTGCGTCACCTCGAACCAGCCCCTTTATGACGCACCGATCATATTGCAGTGAGGCTCAAAATTCACGCGACCATATCTCACTGAAGCTAAGAGACTAAACAAATGTGTTGTTTTGATCAAAGTTTTACTGCAAATGCGGGGCAACTGCTTTTCCTTAGCTACGTGAATTAGCCTACAGTTCATCTCGCCACCTTATTCTGGGCTGGCCTCGGCAGCGTCGTTCATCTTCAGGCACCATTATATTCTTCAGTATGTTATTAGAACAATGGAGGATACTGATTGTAGCCGTCTTTTACACATAAGGCGTCGGCCTAATAGAACGCGATTACGTGTCTATCGCAAGTTCACGCGAATTTTGTTCGCATTACATGTAACATCGCGTGAATGTCAATTAGGAAACATATTCAAGAACTCGTACGTATGATCGCAGGTAAAATTCACGCGAACTTGCAATGGTCGCGTAATCGCGTTCTATTAGGACAATGTCTAAGAGTGTAGGGATTCGCCTATGCAAAAAACAACATTTGACAAATATCTCATATTTATAGATACGTATATACGAGTATAACAATATATAACTCCTTTATAATAAACGTTGTATAGAGTTACGTAATAAATGAGGGCATTTTTAACCGACTTCCAAAATAGGAGGACGTTCTCAATTTAACTGAATGTTTTTTTTTATATGTTTGTTACGCGATTACTCCGTCAATTGCAAAACGATTTTGAAAAAAAAAAATCTTTGATAGTGTCTCTCGATGTGGTCCCAGTTAAATTTGGTAAAGAGCTGATGAAGACCTTCGGAGATAGACAATGGAACTCTTGAATGAATAACAGCATGTCACTTGCGATTGCTGTAATCGCATGTTTTTGTATTGTTTATGCCATTCAAAATAGAAAAATAAAATAAACTTTAAAAAAAAGTAAAAACCGACTTCAAAAACAAAAAAGTATAAAATAATTTTCTTAAAAATCTTATCAGCTTCTGAAGTCGGGGCCTTTAATTCTTCAATGCACCTAGCTTGGCAGTGGCACCGACTTCAGAAGCTGATAAGTTATTTAAGAATAATATTTTTTTACTTTTTAGTTTTTTGTAGTTGGTTTTTACTTTTTTTTAATAATCACTCATCGTTTGATGTAGAAGCTTGAAATAATTTTATGCAGCCTTAATACGTAAGAGATTGATTGTGGAAGTTCCAAATGTGAAATAGTTTTTGAACTAAAAATATGGGCTCATACGCTTGACGCTGAAGTCGTCACAAAGCGCTTATGAAAATTCTGCTGTTGAAATTCCAAACTTTTCATATTATGCGAAGGAAATGACACTAAACTTGACGACCCGGTTGTCGCAGTGGTTAAGCGAGTAGCTTTCTGCGCTACGTGCCGCGGGTTCGATCCCCGCACGGAACAAATATTTGTATGATGTACAGATAGTTGTTTCGGTTCTGGTTGTGTGTGCATGTGACATGTATGTTTGTAAACTGTACTTACCCTCGATACAGGAGAAATCATAGTGAGGGGCAACGTTGTTTAAAAAATAAAAAAAAATCTAATTACTTATAATGTACGGACCACTCAAATATTACCTGTGAAGAAAATTTTGTGTATGAGAGTTTGTCCTTAGGCGTGATTGAGTGCTTTACCTAAAGAGATTAGTTACACGCTAGGTAGGTACCTAGCGTGTAACTAATCTCTTTAGGTAAATCACGTAATTCACATCAAATAAAAAAAAATACATTTCAAGTAACGCTGATTATTAATTAATTTTTAAAAAATCGCCGTTCATAATCAGCTAGGTAGATGCGAAAACTCAATTTTGATTTTTTTAGTACCTATACATACGCGATATTTAACAATATTCTAACGCGGTATGGCAAAGACGAAATTTCATGGTACTTACCCCTATTTAACCATCGGTTTGTTTTGCTTGTTTGCAATGTTGATAAAAAAATTAAAAATTGATTTCTATGTGACCCAGGAGAAACGATTACCTATACTATCGTCACCATGTATGCTAAGCTTTACTTTGCATATGTGTACCTCGCCTATGTTCAGCGCAACACGAAGCTCAAAGGGCGTTCCGTGAAAGCAAACAATGACGTCACACTTCAGAGGCTGTCATTTATTTTGACTTTTAGCTGGCATAGTGATGAAAATGATAAAGGGAAGGGAAAATCTGGCTTTAGGTGTTTTAAAAGTTTGGTTGAATTCTAAACAGTTTTTTTTTTATTAAGTTAGGATTTACAATCTTTTTGTTTCTAAATGAAACCACGTATTTGGTATTCTATTCTATTTGGTTCTGAAGCCGAGCACAAAAAATCTGCGATATTTACGAAAGTTTTTGGATCATATTTCACTCTGCTATCATTCGACTAGGTGAAGGAACATCGAAAGACAAATTTATCTGTTCTACACGTGTAAATAGAAATAATTTTGATTAAAATAGGTTGGAGACTTTACAAACTTTGCCTAAAGATCGTGTGTGTAAAATTATGATATATTTATGTAGTTCTTGTGGCTTAACTACAGATTGGATTTGATTGATTTTTTATGTACGGTCTCAAAATGTTATACTAAATATATAGCCTGTATAATTCTTTAGTAAACGTAACTGTTAGATTATGGTGTCGTTTAATAATTATAACCTTATTAATTAAAATAAATCGGCCGCAAAATACACCATATTACTATATCATCTACATAAAATGTTTTAACACACTCACATAGCTGATCAGTAACCCGCTAAGAGGTAGATTGCGTAGCCACCATTGCTCCAGTTACACCCTAGCAACATTGCAATACAACAATGCAATACTTGCCAATACTTAACTTACTTAAAAAGCGCTAATTTTAAAATTACCAGAAGAAAATTCGGCTGCTGTATCCATTTTGTCCCAGTTAGGTGTCCACTATGGAATAGCGGTATTTTTTTTCTTAATTTCTCAGTTAGTTCAATGTTAAAAATTGTGTATATTAGCATAGTATGCGCATAAGATTTTTCTTGTATTTATAAAAAGGGATCTATTTTTCGTGTTGGGTAAAAATGAACACCAAAATGATTTGCCGATAAGCAAATTTATTCCAAGAAGTTATTACACATATCTTAATAATTACGATATGTCAAGAAGTCTTTGAAAAATTACCGAAATTAAACATAATAATAATACCAATATAACATTATTTTGTCGAGAAATATACGAAAAATTATTAATTTACAAAATGATACTTTGTAACATACATTTTTAACGCCATTTTAATAGTTGACAATATTTTACATAACTGTTCAGCTGTAACTGTGATTTTTATTACTCGAATAAAAATTCCCACGATTTTATTCATGTGAGGCTTCTGCGACCTACATATACCTAACATATAAAGCACTTTATATCCTCGACCTGTAAGTAATGTCGGTGGTAGCCACATTATGTTGTCAAGAAATGAAAATGCTATTAACATTTATTTTAATATGAAACTTTATGCCAATATAAGTCTATTCTTTATTAAAGACAGACTTTTCAAAATTAACTTATTTTGTGTTCAACAGTTAAAAGACAGCTCTAAAATATTGTTCACTATTAAAATATAGATCATTTAACAAAGAAGTAGCAAGAAAATGTAGGTACAATCAGAAACAGATTTTTAAAAGCATGTTTGTGTTTGATAATATATGTATAACTTCTGACCATTGATCCTTGATGATTAATAATACATAACTCTGTTAATAATATACAATTCTACTAAAATAATGATTGTACTTTCAAATAATTTTTAACTTATTTAGCCTTCTGTCACTGATTGTACCTAGAGTTATCTATAAAGTAATAAATTTTCAAATAAATTAAACCTCTAACTGTGAAGGCGAAGACCCATTTGTTGTCACAAATACAACATTAATGATGAAAATAAATGGTATATAAAAATTCATTTTGTTTCATAATTATTATTGAAATAATTTAATTGATGTTAACAATAATATTGCAAAACAACGAGCGGAGTGGATTAACATTCAATATTTTTTCTTATTAATAATAATCCTTCACATATTTATAAGTTATTACTATATACAATACACAAAAAATTCTAAAGTATTTTACTAGGGTCATTTTCATTATTACCCTAGAGCCGACAACACTTCATATTATTATTATTATTATTTACACTTAAATTATAATAATTATGAATGTAATTCATAATTTAGAGAGTTATAAATTTTATAGCATCACAGTGTATTTATTTTCATTTAACTTTATCGATAGTAATTCAAAGTTTATTTTTAAATATTATTAACTTATCATCTATTTACATTCAAGTTGTGATGTATATGCGAAGATTTAGATAAGTAGGTATATTGTTAGCATTGTATGTAAAACAATTAAATAAAGTTTTATTAAAATATAAACAGAAAAAATTCATATCGAACGATATTCGAAATAGAATTTTTATTTTTTGAAATAACAAAAAAAATTGCATTTTTATTTTGCACACCATAAATTTTATAATTTGAAAAACTTATGAATTTGGAAATTTTATCATGCAATTAAAATTATCAGCATAATGACACGTTCCAATAAATGTTTCTTAATGTAACCAGATATAAATAAAATTTGCTAAAATATAATATATGGTATAAACCGAATCTAGTAGAGTAAACTGAAGCTATTCAAGTAGATCGCAGTAAATGTTTAGTTCTGGTTCTTTCGTCTCCGTCCATATTTGCATTCTTTCTCATGGCTGTTGGCGACATTTTTAAAGTCGCGCAAATTTCCGTAAGAAAATATGGTTACGAATCTACATGCATCAAAAGTTATATTATTTGCATATACCTATCTTGGTTTTTTTCACTTGACAATATTTAGTACATTACAGTGTCTCGTTATATATATACTCGTCAAAACAAAATAAGGGCCACCTTATATTTTTGATCTTCTGAGCAAATTATGAGGTTCCTGGGTTTCTAAGTTGTAAAATTCATTGCAATGATTTGTTTTTAATGAAATGGGCTTAAATTTTACACAATCCACAGGAAAGAAAAACAATTTTACAACATTTTCGAGAAAAAGTGCAATTTCAGCAAAAAGTACTCTTGGACTAAAAATGCAATTAAAAATGAAATTCCACTGCGTTTATTCTTCTTCCTTTTTGAATCAATATCTGGTATAATACCTCCTCTTTTCTGAACATATTCTTGAAGCCTAGAGGGAATTTTCTATCAGATGCCGCATTGTTTCTTGAGAGATTTATTCCTAGCTCGATTTTAGGACGTTTAAGGGCTGTCTTTCATTGTCCAGTGATCAATTTGTGTCTCATACTCTTCTTTTCAATAGATCCCACATGTGTTCAAGTGTGTTCAAGCCCGAACTGTTCGCTGGCCTCTGCAACACTTGTATACAAGCCTCTTCTAGTGTCTCTCTGGTGGCTCTAACAGTATAAGCGCGTGCATTGCCGTGCAACAGCTTGAAACCTGCACCCACTTGCTATGTAAATGGCACCACATAGAGTCTTATGACCTCCTGGATGTCACGTTAAGTTGTTACTGTACTCTGGTTCTGAATTATAAGCTCAGTTCTTCCAGTTTGGCTTATGCCTCCCCACACCATAACATTGGGCCCCCCAAATCGATCACTGTTATGGATGCAGGCATCTGCAAATTGCTCCCTTTTCATCTCCACACCCTTATGCAACGGTCAACACTAAAAACTTTTACTTTGCTCTCATCTGTAAAAAGCAATGTGCTTCAGTCACTTACGCTACAGTCCAATTGTTGCCTTGCGGATGTTAATTGATTTGCATGATGAATACTGGTCTATGGAATTCGCACCACTTGACTCCTGGACAATTACTGGTCTTCATAAAACTGGTTTCTAATGGTTTGGTCACTAAGTCACGTGCCTGTGGCCAGGCACAAGCGGGTTTGCAAAGAGCGGGAAGTGACGGTGCTCTCTCTGCGTGCATGTAAGTCTATGTAGCGGTCTTCCTGAGCGGTGATTCCTCTGGCTCTGCCTAGTTCCTGACTTCTGTCAAAATTTTGGATCTCAGAAAATCAATTCCAGGCACTCTGAATTGCTCGCTGCGAAAATCTCGGCTGTAAAACTACAGATCGCTACGAATAGCCTTCTTGGATGAGTGTTATGGTCCTGGTCGTTGTAGTCAAGTCTATTTGAAGTCGAACCTGTGGAATTACGTTCTTAAAATGCCGATGTACGCACTAACTAGACACACTAAACTGTTCTCAGTACAATACAAATGTTAAATGAACTTAAAGTTCACGTTAAAAGCAGGGTAAAATTAATTGGTTTCAAAAAAATTGATAAAATCTACCCATTTTAACAGTTTTTCAAGCGGAATGCTGTTAAAGTGTTCGCAAACACTTAAGATAATACAACGCTGTACAATTTACCACATGGATATAGTTAATGATCATTAAATCACCCATAATGTCGAAAGTTGCAAGTGGCCCTTATTTTGTTTTGACGAGTATATATAAGAACGTTTTGAGAAATATAATTGCAGTGAGAAATTATTGGGATATGAAATAGTAACTGTACTACATAATTATTACATATTTATTTTTAATACCATCAGAAGGTAGGTATAATTCTTTATAACTGCGTGAAATTGTATCTAGCGGTGTAGTATTATTCCGTTTCCTTATGCAAATTGATAAGCACTATGATTTTTTTTAAATAAGGCAAAAAATATTGTGTGTAGTAGTATTGTGATGGAGTCACTGCGAGACGAAAACAAAAAAAAAATTCACGGTGTATAATTATTTTACTTTTCCATAGAATCTATCGACATTGACTAGCCCCGTTTATTTAAATATCATGTCAGAAAATAACAAAAACTAATAATTATGATTGTAGGTATTATTTTATTTTTATTGTCTACTCTTCATTTAAACTATTATAACTTTATTAACACATAAATACAAACCTCATATTCATAAATAATAGCATTTTACCAACATTTTAAATTTTATTTGATAGATATTTTATAATTATTGAGCCAGTTTCAGAAAATATTAATATATTTACAATTTGAAACTTGAATGTACATGTTATTACATTTTAAACTTAATTTATCAAAATTCAATCTAACAAACAACATCCGAATAAAATATTTCTTAGGAAAAATAATTGCACAAGTTTTTTTTTTAGTTAAACATTGTTATCCTTTTTATACTACATCGATTTTTTACAATCAGATATTTTCACTGAAGAAAAAAAAGATAAAATAAATCTTTAAGGACATAATAATATAATTTTTTTAATGTCTGTCTGACAATAGTTATTTGTTATACAAGAGTGCAAAGTTGCTTTTTAACCGCGTGTTCAATTTTGATGACCGAGCAAGCGAAGGATTTTAAAATTGAATCACGAGCGCAGCGAGTGATTCAAAATTAGAATCCTGAGCGTTAGCGAGGGAATCAAAAGAGCACGAGGTGAAAAATCTTTGCACTCGAGTGCAACACGTAACTTTTCATTCCACCTCAGCGAGGAAATGACTAAATGCAAAAAAAAAACGTTTAATTCACAAACTTAGTGCACACGATGTTTTAAATTCAATTTACTTTATCCTCTAGAGAATAAAAACGGCTTTTCCACTCAGATATTGAAGATTAAAAATACTCTTTCCGAGGTGGTGGGATGAAAAAGTATTTTTGTCAGACAGACATTGACAGTTGATTGTAAATAAAAGACCAAAGTACCATTTGAGTGGAATGTCTAAAAAATTCAATTGAAACTATTCATATATTAAGAAGGACACTTAGTTTTAGGGAAAACGAAAGTAATGAACACCATGTACATTGTGAGTAGACTTACACTTACATGTCTAAAGTCGCTCATGATTTGTTTTATTTCTTCTCACTCTAAAAACTTACTTTTCGTAATAAAAACAAAAAGCAATTTTTCTAATTTAGGATAATTTATAAATAAAAAAATACGTGTGAAGCGTTCCGAATTCATGATATGATTATTCTTGATATGCTTCCAATTAATTATTTTGAGGTACCTACTTCTACCTACTAGAATACAAGTAGGTGTTAAAAATCTCATGTAATAAAAAATATCGTTATTAAAAAGAGACTTTTTGACCGAAAATACTTATTCCATTTCAAGATAAAGCAAGCTTCCATAAAACATACTTAAACACGTTTGGTTACACAACTAAGTCATAAGTTTGATTCCCAATACTAACATGTAACATTGGAATTTTCTTTCAAAAAAATTCACAGCATCAGCTGGAAATTGGAGTCGTGCTCAATAAACGGCAATTGCCCCGTTACACTCCGGGCCTTAATACCGGCACATCTGCCTGCGCTTAGCTTAGGGAATTGGGCGTGTGACAATATTAATATTTTACTCAGTTCTGAACTTTAAGTCACTCCCTCATATAAATCGATTTTTCTTCCCACGCACTATGATGCAAATTCCAAATGATAGAAATTTCCTAAAAAAACCCCGTAGGATAACTGAAAATAACTGATTTTATTAATGTGGATGAAGGCACGTACAAGCTTGCTCGCCTCTTTTAAGTTCGCTCGAACAAGTTCGAACGTATGGACAGTAAAGCTTAAGAGGAAATGCGGTCCCGAATAATTTGAAGAATATGTATTTTAAGAAACTATCACTATCGTTGACGCATGCCGTTCACCGAACAAAGACGAAAGAGACAACTGCACCTCAGACTAATCAGACCTAAATAAAATCGTAAAAATCAAGGTTTTGTATTTCCCTGTTTCCTGCCCCAAAAGTGGACCGATTTTTATATATTTTTCACCTACTGGATTGGAAAACATCGCTCTATGTCTGTATCTTTTGTTTTTTTGAAATATTACATTGTCAAACTTTGCATATTGAACGTCTATTCATGGCATTCAACCTAAGAAATATGAAATTTTGGGGGGTAACACCTATGAGAAGTAACTAATAAAAAAAATCTAAACGTCCGGCATGCTATTGGTTAATATCTCTACCATATAAAAAAAACCGCTAGTACCTTAACAAAGCCAGAGTGAAAATCGGAGAATAAATTTGTATGGATGTCGCCGCCCACATGTCCTCTTAAGCCATAAACTGGTCCACACGTTCGAACTTGCTTGAGTGAACGTCAAAACGTCGAACATACTTATACGTGGAGACCCAATGGTCTATCTATCTGTATAACAAATTTATTCCAAATCCGTCGTCGTTTTTGCGTGATACGTACGTTGCGTGAGCTCATGTCTTCAATTATTACGAACATCCAAGCATCTTCAGAAAGTTTCACACTTATAACAATGGCAGATGCAAGATTTTTTAAGTATAGAGATAGAAGAAATAAAACATATCCCGTATTATGTACATAATTTATGTATACCATTAGATCGTCCACAAATTGCCTATAATAATAGAATAGTGCCAGTATCCAGAACATTACTTACCTCTTATACTTAGATATAATTATATCTCTTTTTGAAAGTGAATATTGACTATAAACAAATATTTTACCTAATTTATATTTGTCTTTGCGCCAAAGGGAACATGTTTTTACAGTCTTTTACAATTTACTTCGATGTATATATACAAAAATATATGTATAGAATCGTTTTATTCCTTAAAGTGTCTTCAAATAATACAACAGTGTAACAATACCACAATTGATCTGTTAGTTTCTTGATTGCTGCGTCAGTTAAGGGCAAATGATATTCAGAAAACCCGCAATGTGCTTTTGCAATTATCAATAGTTTTGGTTCAAGCAAAAGTTCTCAATGAACCTCCTACTTTCATTAAAACCGGGAACCGATCGTACCCAATTTCCTGATTGTATAAAGTTTTAGCAATAGTCCGAATTCTCCAACTAAATCGATCCTACAGATTCGATGCAAAATTGAGATGTTTTTTCTCACGATAAAATTAACTATTCATCATTCTTCTGTTATAACAGAACGAAATTATACGTAAGTAAAAAAAAAACCACGTAGAAATAAAAATCATAATGTCATTATGACGAACACAAAATTCAGAGAAATATAAGTGTAGTATTTTTAAATATACCAATACCTGAGATATTTACATACTAAATCCGTTTACGAAAATTCAAGCGAAATATAAATCCAATCCTCTTCCCCGAAACATACTTAAAGCCGTATCACAGACCTAATCCTAGATAGTAAAAAAATATTCTAGAAAATAAACGTGCAACATGATCCCTTTGGCTCAAAGTCGCGATTAATAGAAGGTCAGCCTACACGCAACTCTCTCTCGCGTTCGCTAGAAGTGGCGTTCTGGTCGTGACAACCTCTCTCCGCCTGGAGAAAGTCCCACTTGTCACGCTACGACGGTCTTCTGCCAAGGTTCCGATGCTCTGGGGTAAAAAAAAAATAGGTAAGTTAACCATTTAAACGAAAAAGTTCTTTTGTGATATGCGTAGAATATAGTTATAATTTTTTTTAACCTAACGTTCTTTAATTGACTATCGGAAATTAACGCAAATTCAGACCAGACTCAAACTGATATCTATAGAGCGTACTTAGACTTTGCTCAGACTTTGCTTTGGAATTAAGTACCTTTTTATTGATGTTTAGAGTTTGTTTATTGATTTCGCCGGTCTTAGCGTACGCTCAGCACAATTTCAGCGTATTATGACAAAGTATAAGTTTAAGCTAAGCATTTATATAAGCTTAGCAAAGTCTGAGTAAAGTCTGAGCTGCGTTTTAGAGGTTTTATATCAGCATGTTAAAAAGATGTTTAAATCTGACATCTGAATTTTTACTGTTCTATTTGACGTCTTCGGAGTAAATTTTATTTCTCATATAATTCCGTTCTTTTTCTTTACCTATTTTCCATACTGCTAAACATCCACCCCTCATTCTATACGTCTTCTTCTCCGTTTACCTATCACACTCAATTTTTTTCCCGACGGTAAAAATTGTCATCCATTATATTATATCACGATTAATTAATAAAATGGCGAATCCAAATTCAATGACGCAGTTATAAGCTTCGAGAATGAAATAGAATAAATAATAAAAATTATACGCAAAAAGCATTAGGTACGTTTCAAAAATAACTTTACTAATTAAGGTCTCCGACTCACAAAGGCCCTTACTAATTGTTACAAACAATAATTAAAAATATCGTAACGCGATTTAAAATTTATATAATTTTAAATTAGCAAAAGGTCTACTTTTCCACTTTAGGTTCCAAATTTTAATTATTGTACAGAACGCGCTACCAATTTGATATTGTTTAATTTTGGCGCTAGTCTATCTTCAAATTTTACAGAATTAACCATGTGAGCTCTTTTACAATATAATAAATCAAATAGGTTTGTAACAAATAGGTTGACATGTGGGATGTGGACTCAGCAGTCATAGTGCCGATAACGTGTGACGGCCAATAGCTAAATTGCCAAGAACTTCGACCAATATTTTATAAGGCTCTCGTTGGGGGGCTGGACCAAGGGCTTGATACAGAAAGCGGTACTCCTCGACACGGCACGCATTGTGAGGAGGTTCCTTTATCTGGAGCCATAGCCGCCGGTGGCTTGGACCCTGTTCCCGATACCGGTGGGCTACTACTCTTTCATATTTTTTAATGTTTTTTATATATTTTTTGTAAAAATATGTATAAATTTAAAAAAATGTATGTAAATATATGTACATATAATTGAATAAAGGAAATAATAATATTAAGAAGAGGAAAGATTTGTATTTTTGTTTTTGTAATGAATAAATTTAAAAACAACTGGACTGATTTTAAAAATTCTTTCACCATTAGGATACTGTATTATGACTGAGAAACAGGCTATAATTATTTGATTTTCACAGAAATTTGGGATCCTTACGAAAACTCCAATAATGTAACCCAAGGTGTAAAAATATGACCTATAAAATTCCTTATATTATCACGTGCGCTACGAAAACTATTGATGATAGAATAAAATTTTATTAATAAAAATTATTAATAATATTTATTATTATTAAATAAATGTCCACCCGTGAAAAGCCGGGACGGGCCGCTAGTTAATATTATAATTCAATAATGTACTACACTATAAATAATAATTTTGTGGGTAAAACAATCATCTTTTATCGAAAATATATTAATAACTCCAATTTATAATAGACGAACATCGTTTATTTTGATTGCCACGGTTTTACTAAGTCCACAATCGTTTTCCACAATTTCCTGGTAGGTAATTACAGTAATTTGTTTGATTAATAATATTATGATTCTCATATTTGTAATTATCAACCAACTCATGTACCTACTATTTATGTAGTAAGTAGGTACTTGTACAATCAAAGCGAACAAACTATGAAAGAGGAAATAGCATTGAAATATTTAATTTATTAGACTATTTCAATTGATTACATTATCGCAAAATCCATTAAATTTTAGTTTTTTGTATCGTAATTTCTGTAAATTTATTGTTTAAGAGTGACCTTACGAGGCTGGCATAATCACCACGGTGAACTGAAGCCTCAATAAAAATTTGAAAAAAAAAAAAAAAAAAGGTTTTCAATATTAAAAAAGGAAAATAGACTATTCTATTTCCTTTCTCTGGAGCCCTAACCGCCGGTGGCTTGGACCCTGTTCCCGATACCGGTGGGCTACTACCACTACTTTTTTATATTTTTAAATGTTTTCATTATTGTTTTTTTGTAAAAATTTTTTTTTTTTTTTTTTTTTTTTCCTAGTTTATTTGCGATCAGTATTTATTACTATGAGCAAATTTTATGTTTTTTCCCCTTTTTATTTCGGGTGAAGTACACTCCTGCACTCGCACCCTTGTGCTTCGTCTTCAATTATGTCTCTGCGCTTCAACCTTCTCCGATAGGTAGGATTCAAGAGCTGCCGTGCCAATTGGTTGGGGTGGTTAACCAGTTTTTCCCGGTATGTCTTTATATTGCTATATATTTCTTCAGCAACTGTATTTATCTCAAGTATCTCGTACAGTTCTGTGTTCCTTATAAACCAGGGTGCATTCGATATTGTCTTCAGAACCCCACTTTGGAAGCGCTGAATCATGTTAGTATTGGAGGTGCAGGCCGAGCCCCACAACTGGATGCCATACGTCCATATTGGCTTGAGAACAGTTTTATAGATAAGCAGCTTGTTGTGGACAGAAAGTTTTGAGTTTCTGTCAAGCAGCCAGTGGAGATCTCTGTATTTCAAGTTGAGTTGCTCTCTTTTCTTCTGGAGGTGTTTTTTCCACGTGAGTCGGCGGTCTAAGTGCATGCCCAGATATTTAACGGAGTCATGGTGTGGGAGAGGATGAGTTCCCAGGTTTACAGGTGGACAGTCACCTCTTTTTAATGTGAATGTAACATGCACTGACTTGGATGCACTTGCCCTGATCCTCCATTTCTTTAGCCAGGCGTCTACATTGTTGAGGATGTTTTGCAGCCGTTCTGAGGCTTCCTGTGGGTCTTTGCTCTTCGCTAAGATTGCTGTATCATCGGCGTAGGTTGCTATGGTTACATTCTGTGTTTGTGGCAGGTCAGCTGTAAATATGGTGTAAAGGACAGGTCCAAGAACAGAGCCTTGGGGCACTCCTGCCGTTACATTATGGAAGCTTGAGGTTACTTCCCCAACTTTTATTTGAAAGATGCGGTCTTTAAGGTATGAATTTAGAAGGCTATAAAATGTATGTGGCAGGTAATTCTTTATTTTGCATAGGAGTCCCTTATGCCAGACTTTGTCAAAGGCTTGCTGAATGTCTAGAAAAGCCGAGGAGCAATATTCCTTGTTTTCAAGAGCACTACGAATAGCGTCATAAACTCTGTGGATTTGCTCTGTAGTACCGTGTCTTTGGCGAAATCCAAATTGATGTTCAGGGATGACCTGTCTGTCTATTAGAGCAGGAGCCACTCTTTTTAGAAGTACCCTCTCAAATAGCTTTGAAAGCACGGGCAGCAGGCTGATTGGTCTGTATGAGTCTACTTGATTAGCGGGTTTGCCCTCTTTGTATACCATTATAATCTGTGATACTTTCCATAGTGAAGGAAAAATATTTATTAAAAAAAAGTATGTGTTAATAATCGAATAAAGGAAATAATAATAAATTTTATCATAAAATCCAGCCCATTACTGTCCGACTGCTACGCACGGGCCTCTTCTCACAATAAAAAAGGTTAGGCGTTAGTCTACCACCAACTAACGTAACTAACCAACTTGGATCTTATCTTACTATGGATGGATTAAATGTTACCAAACTTACATGCGCATCAGAAGCAGGAGTGATCGGTGTGTGTGGTGTGACAGGCCTCACGTCGTGATGGTGAAGACTGTTAGAGCTTCGCGAGGACCCTACAGGGGGGGATATTACGGCCCCATAAGGTGGAGGCTCCGGAGGACGCTCTAAGTCACGCGCGCTGTTAAAATCTAGGTAAAAAGAATAATAAATGAATATTTCCAAATACACGCAAGTAAGTAAGGAAAAGATTAACATAGAAAATATATTATCATAAATAATTAATTAATAATTCCAGCGCATTAGTGTCACACTGCTGGGCACGAGCCTCTTCTGAATGAGAAGGGTTAGGCCTTAGTCCACCACGCTAGCCTAGTGCGGGTTGGCGGACTACACACACCATCGAGAACTTTATGAGACCCTCTTATATAGGCAGGTTTCCTCACGATGTTTTCCTTCACCGTTATCGCAAGTGATAATCAAATTCTAATCCGCATGAATCCGAAAATTCAGAGGTGCGGGCCGGGTTCGAATTTAGACCCTCCTGCATGGAAGGCAAGCGTTCAACCGCTAGGCTATCACTGCTTTATCATAATTATACTGATAAAAAGACTCGGTGATCAATCTGAACTTGAAAATTATATTAAAACTTTTTTTGATGTGTAGGTACTTATTGGATTTTTCCTTCATAATATGGCTGTGCCAAACAAAGTCCAATGATAAATAATCTGAACAATATTTTCTTTTCAATACAAGTTTTTTTTTTAGATTTACAAACCATGTTTAATAGCATTCAAAACATAAAACCAAGCAAAGACTTGTATAGTTCGACACAACTAAGAAGTTACATCGATGTACCTGATCGAACAACCTATGGCAGTCGCTCGCTTAGATAATTTTATAACTTATTACGTCAGCGTAAAGATCATGTTTTATGCAGTACTAATAAACATTTGTGGTCTTGAATTCGCACTCAGTTCGGAAGTGATCGGTTTTACGAAATTTGCCGATTACTTATGAGTTGTATCCTTAGATTATGTAAACCTAGTTGTATCGTACTACTTAAGGGCCCGTACACACGAGCTACTTTTAGCATCAACGACTAGCTAGATGCTGCATCGCGTTTTAGCGACTCGCTGCGTCCGATCGCGGTTACTAAAAGTATCGCGAGTGAACAGGGTAGCGATCGATCGCTGCATCTAGGCATCTAGCTTCTGATCGCTAGTCGCCAATGCTAAAAGTAGCTCGTGTGAACGGGCCTCCGAGTCGCTAGTCGCCGATGCTAAAAGTATCGCGTGTGAACGAGGTAGCCATCGATCGCTGCATCTAGCTTCCGATCGCTAGTCACCGATGCTAAAAGTAGCTCGTGTGAACGGGCCTCCGAGTCGCTAGTCGCCGATGCTAAAAGTATCGCGTGTGAACGAGGTAGCGATCGATCGCTGCATCTAGCTTCCGATACCTAGTCACCGATGCTAAAAGTAGCTCGTGTGAACGGGCCTCCGAGTCGCTAGTCGCCGATGCTAAAAGTATCGCGTGTGAACGAGGTAGCGATCGATCGCTGCATCTAGCTTCCGATACCTAGTCACCGATGCTAAAAGTAGCTCGTGTGAACGGGCCTCCGAGTCGCTAGTCGCCGATGCTAAAAGTATCGCGTGTGAACGAGGTAGCGATCGATCGCTGCATCTAGCTTCCGATACCTAGTCACCGATGCTAAAAGTAGCTCGTGTGAACGGGCCTCCGAGTCGCTAGTCGCCGATGCTAAAAGTATCGCGTGTGAACGAGGTAGCGATCGATCGCTGCATCTAGCTTCCGATACCTAGTCGCCGATGCTAAAAGTATCGCGTGTGAACGAGGTAGCGATCGATCGCTGCATCTAGCTTCCGATACCTAGTCACCGATGCTAAAAGTAGCTCGTGTGAACGGGCCTCCGAGTCGCTAGTCGCCGATGCTAAAAGTATCGCGTGTGAACGAGGTAGCGATCGATCGCTGCATCTAGCTTCCGATACCTAGTCACCGATGCTAAAATTAGCTCGTGTGAACGGGCCTCCGAGTCGCTAGTCGCCGATGCTAAAAGTAGCTCGTGTATGGCCCTACATAAAGCGTACAAAACCTGTGATAAATAAAAATCGATCTACCTATATTACCTTTACCCAGAGGCACCACATCAGGATTTTTATCGTCTGGCTGAACAGGCGAATGGTTAGTGCTTTGTAGCGCGCCTTTGTACGCCTTCGCTGTCTGCATAGGAGCTAAAAATGGAGTAAAATAATTTATAAAGCATCTTTCACGTCCAAAGGTGCACTACGAACGTGAAATTGGTTTAAAATCTGACGTGTACATCCATCATTCTTGTGAAGATTTTATAGAAATATTTAGTCTGTGTTTATGATGTTTTTATCGTAGGGTGTGAGCAGAAACTATAATAAGATAGTCGAGATTGTAGTAGCATTATAAGACGATCGTTTTTAACCCCCGATAAAACAGAGTGTTATAAGGTTGTAGTGTGTATCTGTGTTTTTATGTGGCATCGTATCGCCTAAACGGATGGACTGATTTCAATGCAGTTTTTTTAATTGAAAGCTAGTTTAATCAGAAATCATCTTAGCTATGTTTCATGAAAATCTGTTAAGCTGTTCAAAAGTTACAGCTCTTGTTTTAGTTGGAGTCTGGGGTTTTTGACGGTTAGGTTATATTAATAGTTTTCTTTACAACAGGAGGACGAATGCATCGCATAAAAGTTGGATTTCGAGAGACGGACAAGGCGTTTCACTCACTACACGTACTGTTTATTTTACAAAAGAAATCTCTTCCAACAAACCAGCGAGAGATGAATTTCAAACACGAAATGTAGACAGGGAAATGCGAAATGTTTTATTATTTTTTATATTATTTTATATTTATTATTTGCATTTCCGAAGACAGACGAAAATTTCCGAGGTGTAAAACTAAATATTACCTAATAGGTCCCTACCCTGAAAATGTAGGTACCTAGTATTTATTGTAGCCTCACTGTTTTTTCCAATTATTTGCAAGATAAAATAATTATTTTAGCCGCAGTCTGGCTGTGTTGTTCGTAATTTTATTTTAATATATTTTAACTGTAGTGTAGCGAATAACAAAAGTTTAATCGATATCGATGATATCAGTGTCAATGTAACGATACTATTGTCTGTCACGACATCTACGCATCAGGTCTCAAATTCGCCTGGCACTGGGCTGGCACAACGAATGTTTTTCTCGATGTAGGTAAATGTTTTTATTGCACCATATTTCTAAAAGACTATTACTTCTGTGAATGTTGCTTACAAACTTTTTTTGGAACATAACTTTTCATGCTTGCGAATTCCAACAATGGCAGCTCTTTGTACTAAATCTTAATGGGCAAAGGAAAGGAAAACCATAAATCATTCTGATTATTACAAAAGTAGGTTGTGGAAATCGAATGTTAATAAGAACTTAAGTATGCTTTGTAAATCAGTTATAGACATAACAACTACAGAAATTGAACAGCCATTGACAGAGTAACTTAATATGTTCTCAAGCCCTCAATAACACCAACTCGACCATGCCCGGGTCGACGGCGCGTTGTGTTCCACGCGCGCCTCAAAGAACGTCAGCAAGCTGACGGGCCCTGTTAGAGGGCCGAAGCCTGCCTCGGTCGCGGGACTTATCTCATTACCATGACCCCGGAACGTAAAGGGCTATCGAAGGAACACCGTGGATTTTAGTCAGTAGGTACAAGTCTGACAGTCCCTCCCGCCCTGCCCGGGGTGGGAGGACTCATTTGATGATTTTAACACGCTAAAAAAAAAAAAAAAGCCCTCAATAACACGAGAGTATACAGAATGCCGTATCATGTTCTGAAGCCGTACACAAAAAAGCTGAGATTTTTACGTAAGTTTTTTTTAAATTACATTTCACTCTCCTATCATTCGACTAGGTGAAGGAACATTGAAGTAGAAAGTTATGTCACCTTTATCTGTTCTACACGTGTAAATAAAAATAATTTTGGTTAGAATAGGTTGGAGACTTTACAAAGTTTGCCTAAAGATCGTGATAAGTGTAAAATTATGATTTTTTTATCTAGTTCCTGTAGCTAAACTACAGATTGGATTTGATTGATTTTTTATATACGGTTATAGAAGGTGATACTAAATACGCAGTTTCATTTAATGTGATAACATTTGCGGCATCCTGTATATACAATAAACAAATACGTCACCAGACGGTATTATGAAAATTACATTATACACGGCACGTCAACGTTATTTACCGTCACAACCCTTCCTTGTCTCATATTTGTCCCCATTAATATTATTACCACGGCACCAAATGAAGTGGTTGCATGGTTCTAAAGGCGTGTCCCCTCTGCGTGTTTTGGTCTACATAAGATAGATAAGATAATCATTTATTACCAAAAAAGAAACAATACAATGTTATTTTTTTCATAAAAATCTAGGAATTTAATTAATAAAGATAGAGTTCTGAGTCCGTTTCGTGGAGCCTAGTATTTGGTACATAACATATTACACAAAACCACATAGAATATTAAAAAAAAAATATCTTTCTTTATCAAAGAAAATGCGTTCTATAAAAAAAAACCGGATATTCTCCCTAGAAAGTAGGGTAGAGTACAATCAAATGACCAAGTTGTGTAATAATTAAAAAAATAATCTTAGATACTCTTGTTCTCGATATCAAATTTATATTTGACTAGCGACCTGTCCTCAGCTTCAAATGGGTGCAATTTCTCTACTATCCTTACATTAAATATGAAAGTATTGTGCATATAAATCTTCCGGAGGAAATACTCAAAATTATGCTGAAAACCGCATCAAAATCCGTTGCGTGCTTTAGGAGGAGTTAGCGGATATAGACAGACAGACGCAGAAAGCGATTTTATTTTATATCATTTATAGAAGACGATATTTTTGAAAATGTAAGCAGGAACGGGTGGCGTTTTTTTAGAAATAAATATATTTTGTGTAGTGTGTAGACCAAAACACGGGCAGGAGACTCGCCTTTACCGTCTTAAAACAAGTCGTGACGTGTTGGTTCGTCACTGTACGTGTGTTGACGGAGCGGTTAGATTGTTTGCTCACATAACACGTGGCTCCGTTCTACTGTTGGCGTAGTCAAGGTTGCCATTCTACGGTTGTTTGTAAAGGGAATACGCCGAGTTACGCTCTGTGTGGTTGTCAGCGTTTCAATTTTCGACTGATATTTGTGACAGGATTGAGACAGATTGATTAAAATACAGTTTTATCAAAATAAGTAATTGTACCTAGGTACATGTTGTTATTTGTGTAAAAAAATGTCTGGCCGCTAATTAGGCAAAAAAAATTTTGCCGCTAATTTCTTTCTTTACTTTTTTACTGATGACTCTTTTCTAATTTAGTCACCCTCTTTTATTATCCTTTTTTTTTCCTTTCTCAAAGACGAGACTACGATTTTACCGGGATTACAGATTGCAAAAACTATTATCTAATAAGAAGAAGTTTGGTACTAATCCCATCGAAATATTGCAAATATTATATAAATATATCAACTCTCAAAAGAATAATTCGAAAGTATCATTAGGTACAACAAACAGTCAAATTTTAATGTCTAAAATACAATTTGTTTCATAATATGGAAACTTAATAAAGACATCGCCTTCGTCGTCCATCGACAGACGGAACATCTGCAATTTCATTGGAAATGCAAAAGGACATAAATCACGTTTCAAATGCAGTCAAGCCCACAGCCGGGCCGTCCGAGGCGTTCAAAAATTCCAGTCACGCGACAGAACCCACCGCTATTCGCCAGTAAACCTGCCCACCGAAGCAATTTCGATTTATTTGTGGTCGAAAGTACCTCTATATTGCTTTTATATAACCCTCAAAATAATTACCTACATCGACATCGACAATAAAAAGGCATTAGGCACGTCACTATTACATAAAACCCTGTGTTGCCAAGTTATAAATTAATTTAATTTTCGAATAAATTTTAGTTTGTAGTTTTGTAATTGTTAGGTTTCAAAGGCGTTATGTATTAAATTATAGCAACATTACGTGAAAATTAGTGAAAGAAAATTGTTTTGGCACTATCTGGCGACAATTTTGCCGTAAAATTCAAACTTGTGTCGTTTATATTCTAAGTTATAGGCGCTGCACACGCTATGCCTCGGTTAAATACTGTTATTTGGTAGATTCATAGCATCTATCAAAATTGGACACGCTACGATCATGTACACATAAATGAATCATCGACCTTTGTCAATTTAAGCAATCATACTTTATGTGAAATATTTTCATGCAGCGAGCTTTCCAATTTTCGCTGTTTGAATTTCAGAGCATGAAGCTAAAAAAATATGTTTCGTTCATCTCTTCCAATGATTGTTGTATTATTGAAGCAAGTACCAATCAACACACTGTCAATTTTTGGACATGCGTATGATAGATAGAAGTCTTTGTTTTCCCAAAATATAGTATTTTTATAGCTCTTATAAACTACTAAGTACAGTACTTCATATTTCGCCTTTGCATTCGTTAAATCCGTGACAATTACAACAAAAATTAATAGAATAAAATTGAAGTATAGATTACATAACCTAACCGTCAAAAACCCGCGACTCCAACTAGAAAAAGAGCTGTAACTTTTGAACAGCTGAACGGATCTTCATGAAACATAGCTAAGATGATACCCGATTAAACTAGCTTTCAATTCTAAAAACTTTATTGAAATCGCTCTATCTGTTTTGGAGCTACGATGACACCGACAGATACACAGATACACACTACAAACTTATAACTCCCCTCTTTTTTGTGGAGGGTTAGAAATGACTATAAAATATTGAAATGTAATTGTTTTTTTTTTTTTGTAATTTTTTTACCTTCGTATTGCATTGGCGGATGCTGTCTTCTTCTAGCCAGTAACGTGATGACTACGATGGCTACAAGTGTCCCAGCAATCCCTGCAAGGATTCCCAATGCCCAGCTGGCGTCCACATTTACAGGTTTTCCGGATTTCGCTTCTGTAGACAAATCGAAATTATAGAAATACGTTTTTTTATCTATGTCTGCAAACAAGTCACAAAGAAGGAAGCATTTTTTTTTTACTTTATAAAAGTCAGCCTTTCAGTTATAAATCTGTTAATCTAGTTATACAGGGTGGTGACGACGTTACGACTTTAAATGAAACCACGTATTTGGTATCACGTTCTGCGCTGTACACAAAAAATCAACAATTTCACGCATTTTTGCATAATATTTCTGTCTACTCTCATTCGTCTACATAGGTGAAGGGACATCGAAATATAAGTTATGTCATATTTATCTGTTCTATAAATGCATAAATAAATATTATTTTGGTCAGAATAGGCTAGAGACTTTTAAAAAATCAGTAAATGTGTAAAATTATGAAAGTTTAAATTAATTCCTGTGGCTAAACTACTCATTGGATTAGATAGATTTTTTGTATACGTTCACAGAATATCAAATACGTGGTTTCATAATTATAATAAGTTTAGTTTGAGAAAAAATAAATGCACACCAGATTGAAAAGAAAAGATACAATAAATAGAAATAGAGATTTAAAATAGGCAGCCTACCTCACTCGGCAATAGAGGTATGTACAAGTACAGATTAAATATTTTTAATAAATATATTGTTAATTAATTCCCACCAGTAAAAAATGATAAATCAATTAAACAATTATAAGTCTAAACTAAATGCCAAGTTCTGTTAAAATTATTTCAGCTTCAATTAACATGACTATGTTAAAGTTCTAAAACATTGAAGTTTAAAATTACATCACCCAATTACGCCTAGTTGTCAATCCAATTTGGCGGCAGATCGAATTTGGCAAAATGCTAGGTTGTTACCTAATTTAGTATTCAACACGAATTACGCCAGTGTATTTAAGACTGTGATTATTGAGTTATCTAACGAGACATTAACAGTTGATAAAAAGGATAAGGTAAAGAAAATAATGCTATAAAAATCAAAACAGGGTATATTTATAGGACTGGCTTGAATAGGCTTGAAGCAAAGAACAAAAGAAACACGACGTCATAATAATTTTGTCAAAAGATTGTCAAAATTTTAACGTTTCTATCAAAAGTAAAATTGACAAAGGATAATAAAGGATATTTTTTTTATTTAGTGCGCAAAATTTGCAGCGTGTGCGTGTGGCTATGTGCAAATGCAACCGCAATACTAAAATTCACTTCAAAACAAAACAAAAATTCAACTTAGTATGGGGTACACACATAATTTATTAGCGCAAGCCATACAAAATCAAATATTTATTTTTATTTGGAATGAATTTTTGTACTGCGGTTGCGTTTGGGAACGGACACTGAATCACTCTATTTTGGGCACTGCATAAAAATTATCCTGTATATTCCATTTGGTATTGGCATGCCGACAGCACACTCTTTTTGTGCATTAAGTTGTTTAGTTTATATTTCGTATTTTTCTTTCTTTCTTTCTTTCCTGTATATTTTCATAACAGCGTTTGAAAAAAAATAACCATATTGAGGTAACTAAACATTAGCTTTAGAGCCATATTGGTCAATCAGAGCATTATAATCACAATTAAATAGTTCCACAGCATTTATTTCTTAATTACCCTTCTTCGCTTACTCTGAGAAATGAATTTAGTTCTTAACATTACAGAGACGACTTGTATAAAACGAAAACTTGCTCCAAAGTTATAATCAACGTACCTGTATGCAAAGCTAGTCGCGTCAAAGTATTGATCCTCATCATAATGGTCTCCGACCTTCCCCTTGCGTTGTGCGCGTAGAACACCAGCTTCAAACTCTTCCCTGAACCTAAACCTCGGAGTATCCACGCTGGGAGAGCGGTAGAAACATTTGCTACTAAATTCTTCGATTCCCATACTTCCACAAAATATGATGTTTGGAGACCACCATCGTAACCTAGAAGAAAAATATATATTTTCCATATTTTTTATTCATAAGTGTATATTGTAGTAATATATTCCTTTCGATGATACACACGGATAGATAACAAGCTTTGATTACCAGTATAAGTTGACCACGTATTGTATAAGCTTTCCATAGAATGAGAGATCAGCGTCTATAGATTGATATGTAGCCGTGCGTACCATAATTATGTAATAGACAGTGTATAACAGTTTCTGGGCTTAATTCCAATCCCTAAATATTTGGGAACCCCCGAACATTGAGATTTTTCGTTAAAGAATGACTTAATTACCAAATTTTTCCAACTAAAGTATCCAACCCGAAAACTCATGTCAAAGTATTGATGTACAAACAAATGGACTTCGGGTCAGCGCTCTTAAATGTCCTAAAGGAATGTAGACTAAAACGCAAAAAAGTAGACTAATCAAGTGTCACTATTCATTTGGGTGAACAAGCAACTACACGTCAATACAGTGGTGCAGTCGAATCTTCATGTGGTGAAAAATTGTAGCAAGCCAAATAAAGCATTGTGATGACAACATAGGATTTAAATTAGTTTGTTGGTTTTTCTAAGTTTAGGAAAGTCAGGACACTTTTTTCGTGAATATTAAACCCTTGGTCCATGTTTCTTCGTCAATGTGTCAAAGAAATAAAACAAGATCAATGAGATGGTTATTCAGTTACTCCGTACAGGAAATGGGAACAAAGCTACCTACAATAAAACTGGCAACCAACAGTGGAAAACATTGACTTTTTATTTCCTCGCCTGTTCGTAGCTCAGGTGATTCGATAACTAGATTTGCTTCTCCATTAAAGCTTACAGAGTTTTGTATAAAAGCAACAAAATTTAGAAATTGACTACAAGATTTGCTAGAAAGCTATTATAGAACAAGACAAGGTGTTGATTGGATGTCTAGAGTCAGAGATTTTTATAAGTAAGTCGCCGAAATGGATGGAAACGTTACAGAAGTGGGTAGCTTAGGTATTTCAGGTAAGTACTAAGGATTTCTAACCACTGAAAGCACCTTATAATAGTCAGTCAATTTTACAGTCAAAGATGGCACGTCATAAACTCTGAATAACGGTTTCACAATAAATTTACACAGGCAAGCACTACAAGAGGACATAAGCTAACAGTCCAGTTCAATCAACGTCAGTTCACTCCGGTAGCTCCCAACAAACTCTCTTTCTGTCACCGCGCCGCTCCCATAATAAATGTAGTGGGTAGGCAGGTATGACTATGACGTAAGATGGTGCCACATCAGTTTTGCATATATGATGAGGAAGGTCGATTCACCTAATTGTAGTCTAATCCTAATTGCAGAGTCATAGAGGATGTTCATCATATTTTGGCGGAGTGTAGTCGCAATGAGGCCCAATCACGTCACGCCTTTGATAATGCTAGGTTTAGTTTAGATTTTATAATAGTATTTTAGCCTCAACATTGTCCGATGAGGCTCAAATGCTTCTGGAAGTAGTTATTGCAGGTTTAAGGTTGCGGGTACCATAGTTTTAAGATATTTTTTGTTTATATCCTTATTCTAATTATTTTGTTTGTATACAATCATGGGGGTGTCATTTTCATAATTTAAAAAAACCCCCTAAATGAAAAATAAAGATTAAAAAAAGATGGTGCCATAGTGTTGTCACTTCATAGCAAAACATTGGAAGAATTATCATATCCTGCTGCAAGTATTTCGTTTGTTTAAGAAAAAAAATCACTTACCAGCCATACATCTTATTTCTGCTGAATCATCTGTTAGATTGACAGAAGAACAGTTGGCCAATGGGTCTGGCCTTACAGCTGGGAGTAAGGAATAGCGACAAGGCTCAACTTGCTGTCCTGCAAGGTTTGTGGCTCTGCAAGCTAAGGAGCCGTAATCTTTTTCTGATGCAGGTGTGTAGGATAAAACTGATCTTCCCGTTTTATCTACTGTGAATTTGTCCTGTCAAAGAAAAATGTCGTCGTCAATATCCTTAGCTGATAATAGATCAATGGTTTTAGAACTTAAAAAAACTGTGTTTAGTTTGGTCTGAGTTCGAACCTAGTTTACGAAGTTATGTGCATCTGAACGGTAAAGGAAAACATCGTGAGGAAACCTGCACACCTGTAAAGGCCTCATAAAGTCCTCAATGGAGTGTAGTCCACCAACCCGCACCAGGAAAACGTGGTGGAATAAGACCTAAGTCTTCTCATTCTGGGAAGACGCCCGTCCCCAGCAGTGGGACAGTAATGGATTCATAAATTTAGAACTGCATAAGTACCTACAACAAAGCTAAGTACTTTTGCCGTCAACATAAGATAGCACCCCAAAACACCTACACTTCACCGCTTCTTAGTGTTTTAGCTGGGAAGAAGAATGCAATGTTATTTGGCAGAAACTATTAATTTATTTATGTTAGGGAAATAAACAGCTTAGAAGTCTTATCTTATAAAAAATATGTTAAAATAAAACTTAAGCCTATAGTTTCCACATATAAACGTATAACAGTAATTAATATGTACGATATTTATATCCAAATAACGTAACAAACACCAAAATTTGTTTAGCTCCCAATGGAACACTTATAACCTTTCTGTAATCCTACAAAAAAGGCGCAACGCACGCAAAAAGTTTGAAAAACATACTATCATAAAACAAAGGATTATTCATGACGAGCGCTGTTCGCATGTCCATAAAAGAGAATGACAAGGACCGTACGTGTATTTATAAAAGGGGATGTTTGTAATGACAGAACAACGGGAGAAAGAAATGGGACAATTTACAGTGAAATCCCTGATGTCGGCTGTCTACAAAATGTTCATTACAATTGCAATGGTTTGTTCTACTTTTTTTTTTTAATCAAATAGTTCATCCACACACACACTTACAGGGTTACCGGTGAATTACAAATAGCCCTGTAAGTTTGTACATTTTGATGGACCAAGGTTTTGATGGAGCTTGAAAAGTTTGAATATTTTTTCGCGATTTCATAAAAGTAGTAAAAGTTGTTCATATTGATGAGTAGTTCCGGTGAATTACAAATAACCCTGTATACGTTATAATATAAGTCATAAAAAATCTAAAAATTACAGGAAAAATCCAAACGTGCGGTACTAAAAAAAAACCTTCTTTCTTGTACTTTTTATATAATATGTCATATGTATTGTGTAACTTATATTAAAGTTTATATTGATACGTACTTGTTAACTGCAGTTAAATATTATCACAAAGGTGTCACAGACTTTTTCATTGTTCGATCACTTTCGTAATAGGCAAATCCCAACACTGCTGTGCTGTGCTGTGCTGTGTGGTTTCCAGTTAAAGCAGATGTAGCTCATTAACTTTATTTTAACCATATAATATCTAACAACTTTTATTATGGAACCAATCTTGATATTGCGAAAACAATCCTGAAATTGCGAAAAAAATATCTGCTGTTAATATTGAATTATTTGTATGGAACAACAGATGTTTTTTTGCGATTTCAGTTTATTGCAATTTACGATTTCCTCTGGTAAAAGTTGTTCATAATTATGAGTACAAATCGGGATTAGAAAGGTTCGACCTTGTATTATTGGCTTTACGCAATTCCTTATGTAAGGTCCTCATTCTATTTTATAAATAAACTTCTCAACTTTAACTTAATCATAAATTCGAGCATCAGAACATCAATTAATAATTCCATTTAGCGCACAATGCAGATTCAGAACATGATAAACTTTGTTGTACTCACGGCTTCAATTTCCAAAGTTCCCATGGAATTATTAAGCGTCCACTGAAAGTTCTTTGGGGGAGGGTAGGAGTCCACTTCACAGGACACGTTTGTTGGTTCATTGATCGCTGCACCAACTATGGCTGTTGCAGCTGCTAGACACATCGGCTTATCTGTTAAAGAGAATACTTATTGGATATTTTGTTTATTAGTAGAATGCTTATTCTAGGGACGGAGCAGTATTTATTTTTGCTAAATAATATACCTAAGTAAGTTTAAAAAAAGAGGTGGGGCATGGCCGGTCTTTCCGTTTAAAATTGGAGCTACCCGACTGGGGAAGTAATATTCTGCAAGGTGGAGAGAGGACCTTGCAGAATATCGTAGCCAAATAACACTGCTCTTTTGTAGTTTTATCATCCTAACGATGAGCAAAGTCTTCAGTACTCCTTGGGGAACTGTCGTGTTGGTTGTAGGGGGTACCCCCTACTGCCAACTCAACGCTTATTATAGTACAGTCGCTAACACGTGGTATTAAAGGAAGACTTTAAATATGGAGATCGTCCAAAATTTTATTACTGAATATTGTAGAAATGGATTTAAAATTCTTGACCATCCAATTATCAATCAATACATATTTGATGTCGTTCATTCAATCATTCGATTTGAATACCAGTTGCATGGGTGACTATTTGACTAATGTTTGCACTCCATCAAGTTATGGATTGGGAGTAATCTATCTGATCACGGCCTGTTGTCACCAGGGCATCAGTCATTGTAAGTCATTACTTACGGTTCGCGGCTGATTTTTGGTCTAACATTTGATCGATGGTCTAAAATTTGAAAAGTTTAATTGAGTTTCATTTTTGACGATCAACTGATCGGTTTAAAACCAAAAGTTGGGCTGGTGACAGTTACTGCACTTAACACTTTATTTTTTAATGTCAGCGTTTCGTCGCTTACGGTGACGAATTGTCAATGCGACACTACACACGACTCTCAGTGACGACACTGAGTGTCGCTGTCATAGAGTGTGCCAAAATGTTTAGCGTAAATGACATTAAAAATGCTAGTGACACCTATGTCGAGCCTTGTGTCTAATGTCAAGGTCGCCGTGTATATTTACCAACCTTTACTGATACAATTTATGCTTCAAACTATTCTATTTGATGTGATGAGTCGACTGCAGAAATAAAAGTATTTTACACAATGACAATACACAAGAGAAATATATACACTCTATATATAAATATATATAGAGTGTTGATCTAATGGAACATAATTAGAACCATCAAATATCAATTTATTAAAAGAAGTTACGTAAAAATATAATTACAGTGGCGTAAGCACTTTAGATTAAGAAGTTACTATCAAATAATGAAGTCGAAAGGTCAAAGTTTGCAGCAGTGTGTCCATTTTATTTTGTTTCCTTATTTAGAATATTAAATAGGTGTGTAAAAAGCTTAGATTTATTTGATTATATGGAATTTATAAATTTTATTTTTATGAACATATTATGAGTGTATATTTTTTATTTATGCGGTTACATAATATAGGATAATATAGTTTTTTATGTAGTGCGCATTTGTAGAGCTATTCAGTGCCCATTCCCAAATGCAACCGCAGTAAGAAAATTCACTCCAAAAAAAATTAAAAAAATATTTTGTATGGCTTGCGCTAGTAAATAATGCGTGTCCCCCATACTAAGTCGAATGTTCGTTTTGTTTTAAAGTGTATCCCACTACTGCGGTTGCATTTAGGAACAGAGATTGAATCACTCTACAAAAATATGTGCACTACATAAAAATATATCCTGTATATTGTATTGATTATACTTTTAACTTATTAATTGCCAATAAAATACTATAAATAAGAATAGTCACAGAAATACACAACAAGTATAGTACTCGCAAAACTTTATGAGCCCTGAACTGAGCTCTGAACTCTCTCCCTCTCTCCCTCTAGCACCCATACGCTTATTACAGGTGCTAGAGGGAGAGAGAGACTATACTATATCTATCTCACTGTAAATCAATTTCAATTCAGATCCGTTCAAATATTTCGTGAATCAAACCTCCAGCTATAAAGTCACCATTTAGAATTCGGTTTTGAATCATAAACACTAGCCCACGAAGCTTTGCATATAAAATCAAATCAATCCGCTGTTATTCAATGAATTTGCAAGTTAGGAGTTACACGGTAGGTGTGAATTCAATTTGCTTTGCCGATGGTGTGTGAAGTGAACATGGTATAAATTGATACATTGTAATGTGTACATAGGGATGCAAATTTGACGAAGCGAACTTGACTGGGATTATTTACTTAAGGTCACATGGAAATTCTCTATAGTTTTTTCTAGATAAATCAATTACAAAGGTAAGTTTATTTATATGAAATACTAGCGGCCTGTCTCGACATCGCACGGGTGGACATTTATTTATATTTATTTTATTTTAATGGAATTTTCGTAGAGATCCTTATTGTTTTTTTAAATAAAATGTAGCCTATGTTTGTCAGTAATAATTCACAGCATTCTACTGGTGATTTAAAAAAAAAATAGTTCAGTAATTTTTAAGTTTATTCCAAGACCTATAACAATACAAATTTATCTTTTCCCTTTTTAATATTAGCGTTAACAATAATAGATCGAAAACTATTTACAGAGAAATTATAGAAAATATTAATTTGAAGCAAAAGGTGCCAATTACACTTGCCACGTTACCTCTTTGTATGGCGAGCGATATTTGCTGTACCAAAATATCATCAATTGGATGGGTCGTTGATAAATAAATCTAGATCGATAGTAAGCATGTTAAGCTGATTCAATGAGATAGGATCGCGTAGTTTGCGATTTATTTTTCTTCTATAACTTACAGGGAGATCACAATGTAATGCCATTTTATTAGCAAATATTTTTAGATAACATGAAAATCAAAATTTACTTTCATCCCCAATTTTAGGGTACAATATCATGTTACACATTTTCAGTTTATATTACGCTGACCTCTCATTATACGAAATGCCAGGTCAGCTTATACTGAAAATGTATATCTTGATATGTAGCCACATGTATCTAATAAATTCGCAATAAAACTCTGTCCAGTGACTTGATATAAAAGACGACGTGCACAGCGACTAAAAGAAAATTCTTTGGTTGCGGTACGATGCGGTGACGCACAGTTTACGTGTAAACAGAGAGAGAGGTCATCTCAGAAATTCATGACTTGTATCGCTCTTGAATAAAAAAACAAAAGATGCGAAACTCGGTGATCCAATAATGCATTAACAAAAGAATCGAAAATCACATAAACTAAACATAGTCATTAAAAACTATACTTCGACTGAAAACCGTATGTTTTTCTATCTTTTGTAGTTGACACACACACATAAAATGTTATATCCAGAGCAAAAAAAAATCAAAACCATTTCGGATAAAAACCGCAGCAATAATGCTTTTAAACACGCGAATAAAAATCATCGCTTAATTCATGACTGTCAATATCTGAAATACAAATGGAATGGGTCTTCCCGTGATATATTGTTCAGTGTTGCCAATAAACTGCGTATCATTGATTGCCAGAATATTTTATACACACATTTATTTTTGTGAATTAAAAAAATAAAGCATTAAATATGATTGATAAGGCTGCACGACGCACGTTCACATGGGCGTGGTATTCTGCAAATTATTATTTATTGCATTATAAAAGGATTCCAAAAATATAACCGGGTAACAGAATTCTGTGTACGGTAAATAAATAAATAAATTATAAATAAATCCGGTAGCTAATCTCATTAAAATTATTTTCAAATATTTAGTTAGCTCAGTAGTATAAATTGTCAAGATATAACACCAAAAAATTGACGTTATGTTATAGCTTACACTCAATATTGCGTGACGGGCAAAAGATAGACATTGAAAGAGATTTTTCTTTTTGACTCCTTCATCTGGCCGGCGTCTCAGGGAGTCTTCTCCGCTTAATCGGTCAAGCGACGAGACTAAAAAGGCCTCCAGCCCAACACGAATTAATAATTAAGCAACCACACGGCTAAAGGGACCTTGAATTAGGGCATTGATGAGATGACAACAAGAGAAGACTTGCTGTATATGCTTATGATTATTAATAGGGACTTGTTTTTATACTAATGGCTCAGCCCGCCTCGCACGAGCAAAGGTTGGGGTGGAAAAAAAATATAAAAATAACTCTTATCCTACAGAAAATATTACGAGATTTTTCCCATAGTAAGCCGGTATAATTATTAATAAATAAAGCTCTATAAGGAGGAGCCCGTTTAAGGTGCCTCCATGGAACTGACGAAATAAGGAAGCTCGGGTAATAATTATTTGGACGCTCATTTTGTATAAATAGCACGCCTACTGAGTCAGTGTAAGAAGTCCATTCATATCTATGACTAGATGTGCCCGCGACTTCGTTCACGTGGAATTTAACGATTTTTGCACGGATCCTTGTTTCTGTTTATCCCTAATTCTTTTTTATTTTTCTAAAATAAAAGTAGCCTAATTTACTCCTTATAACAGCTATCTGCCAGTGAAAGTCCCGTCAAATTCGGTGAAACAAACAGTCAGAAAGAGACCGAGAATTATGATCATTGCTACTGCCTTACTATTTTCTTGGACGAATGGTTCTGGACCATTTGCATCCGACGGCTACTCGTGATCTTTACCAAGTTTTTACCTTCATCGATTATGCAGTGCCAACTCAATGCTAGAAACAGTATAAAATAGGGTAATGTGAGTCACGTCTGACCTCAGCCTAAGACGAATGACCTGCCAATAGAAAATTCCATATTCATCTATCTATATATTTTCTCTCTTGCTAGAAAAGACCGCCATTTTTCCGCCCCTCAAGCTTATATTACCGGATGTTATATTTCAATATTTCACGTGATATTTCAATATTTACGCTCAATCTAGTTTGAAGAGGGTCATATTTTTCATAGATGTCGCTTCGCTGTCATATCTACAGGTAGGCCTTATTAAAGGGTGAGACCAAAAGGTCTTAAGCATTGACACTTGTGGCAACTATGACGGCTAAAACCTCTACAGGTGGTTTAGAATAGCGGCGACCACTTTAGGGTTCACCTTTTTTCGTGAGCAATGAATCGCGAAATTCGAAGTAACAAAGGGAGGGTTTCGTTATCCCTGGTTAAATAAAGGTACAAATATTGGCATAGGAAATCTTTAAAAAAATATGAACGTTAGAAGGTACTAGATTAATAACGATTTGACTGACTTTTGATATTATAGAAACAGAGGAGAAGACTTACATATATGTTTTCGATAAACAAGAGGAAATAAAACGATACAAATAAGTATTTGTCCAGACTTTAATACCCTTAAGGCAAAATTTTATTAATTTATTATTGAATAATGAAAATGGTCCCAAGTGTGACCTGAGACCACAATCATGGTGGTGTAGCCCAGCTACTAAAACATAAAATAAGGTTATTAAAAAAAAATCAGTCATAGTGGTAACACGACCGTGTAACTGCAGCTTGCGGCATATAACCCGTATGTGGCTTAAAACTATTTATCAACCGTAAGTGAACAGGTTTTGATGTATATCCGTAGCTATATTAACAGTACTCCAATCAGGGATAAATCTTCTCACCTATAACAATTCAGCTTAGAAGCATTCGATCATTTTACTATCAAAAAACTCTCAGATCATAATCTTACAGTTTTCAAACATTACTATTATCGGCGTAGTTACAGAAAGAAACAGAGAAAAGAAAGAAAATATATTTATTTAACACAGAACACTAACAATAAATTTAATCAAAGTAGAATTGTAAAAAATAAATAATCTCATAAATAAGGTACGTCGCAGCTGTGTCGAAAAAGCTTTCGCTCAGCATAATGCTGCTGCACTGAGTTGGCTGCAATACAGCGATGGTTTTCAAGAGAACCCTCACTGAGCTTATTGTGTCAGTATATCAGGCAGATGAATGGGTGAATATAATACCAAGGAAGTTGGTATCTGTCTTCCATCCAACTTCTTAAAATCCATTTTAACATTTTGCATTACATTATAAATATATATTTTTGAAGACGAATGCCACAAGGTTCCATTCTAGGTCCCTATTATTGGGACTACGTAACATAAAATTTTATGTATTGACACTGTGGTTATGTAATAAAGATACTTACAAATAACTTGAAGGCTGACTGGTGGTGACTTTCCATCACCCTCCACGTTAGACGCGGTACACGAATATTTCCCCGCTTGATTTCTGTTCACGACTTGCAAGACTAGATGAGCTGAACCAGCTATTACTCCAGCCCGCTGATTATGTGTCATAAGCTGACCCTGGAAATAGTTCTGATTAACATCGTTTCTGGTCAAGAATATGATATCTGGAAGCATATACCTAACTCTTCTCATTATTTACTTGACATGATTAGTTGGCCTGGCTTTCTCCCTAATATTATTCTTACAAGCCCTTTAAGAAGAAAGGCTAGAAATTGCTGTCATTACTCGTTAGTATTATAACATTTAACAATGGAAAAGATTACTGATAAAATACTTTACTGAAAAGGGTATAGCTACATAGACATAGATAAATAAATTAACAATGTCACATACATCATCTTGAAACAACGTTAAAGATTGGAGCAACTTCAATGAGTTAAGAAAACACGTGTAAAGTTCTTAATAGGCTACCGATGTGACGCTGTAGAAATTCTTTCGAAAGATGCCTTGGTGAGTTAGTGTAGGGCTAAAAAGGAACAGAATGTTTTGAGACTAACTAACTTGCGGAAGGTGAACTTAGAACTTCTACAATAGGCTAAGTTATGTTAAGGCATTGAAAGGTTCTTATTTTCAACATTTTATTTTTCATAATTTTGAGTGTGTTTGGCCTGATGGTAAGTGATGATGCTACCTAGGAATCTAAGATGTATCACGGAACTCAAATAATGCCTATTCACTCTGGCCTTGAAGATCCCTAATTATACGAATTCATTATTAAAGTTTTGTGATAAAATTAGAAGGCTGTGTTGAATGTTGAGAAATAGTTTTAATGAGTTTCCAAATTATTAAATTTCGGAGTCTACAAGCATGTCCTTACTTCTAAAGCTAAACATTCATCAACAGAAAATTGTTGATCAATTTTCCTGTTCCCGGAAAACAAAGCTGAAGATCCGAATTCAATATCGAGTCTGGTGCTGCCAATATCACATTCCGACAATCACGTTACAGGTGACACAATTTGATCGATCAAATCAGGGCATGTGATAAAATAAATTCCACTTCCTTGGTCTGTCCGACAATATGGTCACAAAAAGGAGAGATAAAAAGGTCCACTCATCTACGTCCTAATAAGCTCATGGTTAAAGATACTAATAGAGACAAAAAGCACGAGAAAAGCAATAGAACTCGCTGTTGCAATATTTTCTGTAATGTTTTGGTTTTGTGTGAGTTTATCTGCACTTTGTTTATGTGTGCGCTATATTTGTTTTATTGCGTAGACTTGACCTATTGCATCAATTTTTTTAGTGGTACCTACTTTGAAAATTGAGGAAGAGAAATTACTTTTATTGATTGAAGAAAATGTTACGTTGTTTTTGTCCCCATGTCAATTGGCCTTTCCTTTTTGGGTTAATTTGATCTTTACATAGATAAATATGTTTGAAAAGTCAATTTATGAAAGTATAACACTAACATAGTACTTATCTATAATGAGTCTCTTCGTTTTTTTAATATAACGAAAGTTTTATGAGTAAAATTGTTTGATATTGAAGTGTTAACGATGATGTATCAAAAACTATTATTATAATAGGATTAAGGGCTATCATAATAATAAACTTCAAGGATATTGTATTCTCATTTATTAAATTATTTTTAAGGTGCTCCAGGTAGCAAACGAATTTGTCGATTTCGCTTCCTCCACCCGCGCAACCCGCGCGACCCCCTGTAATATTACGGAAACCGCTCGGAGCATGTCAACGCGAGCATCGCGCCAGACACAAAAAATCTATATAATAAATAGAGGTGGCAATGTAAAATATTTATTTGTAGATTGTTTCACTTATAGGTCTATATAGTAACAGAGTTACTACTAGAAAATTAATACCAATAACAGTGGTACAATCACTACAATGATGAATGATTTTATAAAAAAGGGAAATAAAAAATTTATGCTTCGTCAACGAGCTTCCGAGCAAAAAATGCCCATTACACTTGCCGAGTTGTTAGATGATTTGGTATTAACTAATTATAACTTGCTCTTTTATTTGAAGGATTGCTTGATTCATTTAATATTCTCTCATATAAATATATCACGATTATTAGATATTAATACCTAGCATTAAAAAAAGTAAAAACCGACTTCAAAAAACTAAAAAGTGTAAATAATTTTCTTAAATTCTTCAATGCACCTAGCTTGGCAGTGGCAACGACTTCAGAAGCTGATAAGTTTTCTAAGAAAATTATATGTATTATACTTTTTAGTTTTTTGAAGTCGGTTTATACTATTTTATAACGTTTATTTTATATTCCTATTTTGAGTGGCTTAAACAATTCATAATCATGCGATTACAGAAATCGCAAGTGACATGCTGTTACTCATTCAAGAGTTCCATTGTATATCTCCGAAGTTCTTCATCAAATCTTCAACAAATTTAAATGCCATCTTGAGAGTACCCTTTGAAATAAAAAAAGAATTTTCAAAATCGGTATGCAATTGGCGGAGTAATAGCGTAACAAACATACAAAAAAAAAAACATTCAGTCGAATTGAGAACTTTCTTTTTTGGAAGTCGATTAAAAATGGGAATAATAAACACTTACTTCATATCTTTGTTTGGTAGCAGTGTTGGTGAATAGTAATATATAAAGTATAATCGATAAGTATTAAAATAAAACTAGGTTGGTACATAGTATTTATTATTATACATATATAGTAAAGGAATAGTATAAAGAAAAACAACAGTAGGACGACGCCTTTGATCTCGCCGACAACGTCAAGTCAGTGTGGCGATTAGGGTGTTCGTCCCGGGAGTCTCGAGTCTCGAAGTCCCGGGAGTCTCGTAACTATTTTCATCGAGACCAAGACCGAGACCGAAACTTACTACTCCCGGGAATTTCGAGACTAGTTATCACCATTATAAAACGTTCGTAATAATCAAATAATTAAGAAAAATAATGAACTACTTAGCAGGTAATACAGTTAATACACTAAACAAAATAATTATCGATTTGCTTATCTAGAATAATAATTATTATATTCTCAATTCGCGCGTACTGCGGACGGCGCGGGCGGCTCGTCGCCGCGCTGTTTGGTTGCCCGCTCACAGGTTAACTCGGTCAGCTAATTGGGTGGAACCAAACTCTGCGTTCACAATAGTCCTGACTGTCGACTAATGAACGTCAAATGCACGGAGCCGAAATTAAAGTGTTTATTCGAAGTAAGGGTTTTTAATTCATACACTACTCAAACATCTTGTCTAACAAGCAAATTATATCAACTAGTTATTTGTGAAAACCCTTTAGAAAAAGTACTGGCCACTAAAATTCATAAATGTAGGTTGAAAGTGCATTAAATAATAATTCGAAATTTAAAAAATTCTAACAAAAGAAGCAAAAGATTTTTGAAATATGGAGGGAAATCTTAACTTGCTCGCAAAGTCGAGTTTTCAAACGTAAAAAATTGGGAGATTATTGTCAGTTTTCGTTTCTTTTTTCTTGTGAAGCACAATTATTATTGCTGCTTTCTAGTCATTTTTGTGACTCTGAGAATGATATCAGCTCGTCATTAAATGCGGGTAGAGATGCTCAGGGTTATGGGTATGTTGGAAGCTGGGCGCAGTCAATACGAAATTGCAGACGCTCTTAACACGCAACCACGGAGTAATTTGCCGATTATGAGCACGCTACAGGGCTACAGGAGTTATAGCCAAGTGTTACCGAGGAAGATACAGGGGCACTTCCCAGAGACAATACCGATTTCTGCAGAATGCTGCAAAAAGGCAGCCCCAGATTACAGTTCGTCAGTTAGTAGGAAGACTCCAGCACTAAGTGGTTGTCAGTAACCAAACTGCCAGGAGAAGATTACGTGAAGTCAATCTTCACGCTTTCAGACCGCTAAGAGTTCCTGCACTGTGCCTTGGAAATCGAGGGCATCGCTTATTGTGGGGTAACGCATATTTGCGATTGACCGACAATTAGTGGGCAGGTATTCTGTTTTCCGATGAATCTCGCTTCGGAGTTCATCCCGTTTCAATGAGTGTGCGTGTTTGCGAATTCCTGGTCGCAAGACTCGACTCCAGAATCCTCAGGAAGTTCATCTTCAATGCCAAACGATTATGGTGTAGGCTGGAATTCGCCTGGGTAGAAGAACAGCTCACGTTTGGATACGAGGCAATATAAATGGGAGCAATTCCGTGACCAGGTTGTGCACCCTATGGTCATCCCTCCCCCCATCCTCCCCTACGATAATGCACGTGTACACACCGCAGGGCTGGTGATGAATGTGTTCATCGAGTACAATATCACATTCACGGTATTATATTGAGTTGCCTGCTCAGTCCGCCGATCTCAATCCCACTGAGCATGCGTGGGATTTGCTCGGGAGAAGACCTTTCAGTGATCTTCCCTGAAATTTTAACACGGAACAACAACTTTTTCACTTCTTTCCAGAGTATGGAGCCTTATTTCACAGGTGACAATTGATAACCTCATACTTAGTATGCCATGCCGATGTAGAGCCATCGCTGACGCCGTGGGAGATCCAAAAGATTTTTAAAACGTTGTTAGGAATAATTTTTTACATTTTTTTTTAATTGTCTGAACCATTTTTCTCAATTTTGGCAGTATTTTTGTTTATCTCAATAATTTTTAATTTGGTCTCGAATTTCCCGAGACTCCCGGGACTGGCTTTAAAACTACGATACTGGTCCCGGGACCAGAAATACCCTCGAGACCGAAATCCCTAGTGGCGATAGTGCATGGAGGCTAGGGTTGTTACAAGTAGTATAGTGGTTTTCTACGCTACGTGCCGCGGGTTCGATACGCGCATGGAACAAATATTAGTCTGGGTGTGTGTGCATGTGAGATAATGTCTGTATACTCTACCCACGATACAGGAGAAATCCTAGTGAGGGACAATGTAATATTTAAAAAAAAAAAAAAAAAAAATTTAGATCCACATCGCCATCAACATATTATTACTTACTATTTTAAACGTTGATTATGACAAATTATCAATTCATTAATAGAAGGTAGCTCTGAATTGTGGTCACGTAGTCACGTGGTCACGGTTTATATGAATAGACCTCACCAAAACATGAAGTTTGAATACCAACATGATGGGACTGCGTCCCATAGTTTGGGAGATATAAACTTTCAAAGTTTTAGTCACGTGGTCACATAGATCTCACCAAAACATGAAGTTTGAATATCAACATGATGGGACTCCGTCCCATAGTTTAGAGCTTTCAAACATTCGGTCACGTGGTCCCATACTGAATTTGAATTTATGTTTATAGAAAACATCAAAAAGATGGTCTCCATATTTTTAGACAAAGTATATTTTAGATTTTACTAAAATAATAATATTTCAAATAATTATGTACTCAAAAAAATTCAAAATACGTTTATAGAAGTACATGCCATACTACTGAGGAAAGTTATATAGGTTGCCCCCTCTACACAATATTGTGTCTAGAGAGCAAAATAAATTCTGAATTTATAAATCGAACGCGATAGCCTCGATCGACACGGGTATCACGTCCGAGAGCCAGCGGCAGACTGCTGCCCGTCGCCCGAACACGACCCTTCAGCTGAAAATTGGCACTGATTTACGTTTAAATTCAAGGAAAAATTGAAAAATGACTTTTTTTTTAATGTTAAACGTTGGACTTATAAATAAAAGAATTATTTATCTATTGTTGCAAATCAGAAATAAATTAAGCTTCAAGTTCCGAAGAAGATGAAGGTTTAAATTCTGATTTAGGTGTTTTATAATCGCCAATTACTATAGTATAATCTACTTAAAAAATATATTTGAAACGTTGGATTTGAAGTAGAGATCTTGAACTTTAAGACTGTATTTTATTTTTATTTGTATATGGTATAATTACGGAGTAGATAGCGATATAAAACGGCGTTTTGGTCGGGGTACTGCCTTAAGGAAATACAAATTGGTATACCAGTAACAGTAGATGGAGCAGGGGAAAACAACAAAAGAGATAAAACTCGCATCACCCTAAGGTTGTCTGGTAGAGAATGCCTACGGCATTAAGACCGCCTTTGTACATTGTACATGAAGCATTGTAAATAAATAAATAAGACGCGAGTTAAAACTCACAGCGAGCCCTAACTAGAGGAGAGATGCTTGTGATAGACCTCAATGGAAGCAGCTATAGGATGTATGCTGAATTGAGAGACATACTTTAACAACATATAAAAACAGAGACCAATTTAGAATAAAAGACATTATTATTATACTCTTTTGAATTCTGAAATTCAGTTTTGTGCAAAATTTCTAGTTTATTAGTTTCTCCTGGATCGATCTCTACTTTGTCTGTCCCTTTTCCTATTATTTGGGGGCGGATTTCCTCACATTTCTGCAACAAGTCATTCTGTCTTGGGTTGTCGGTTCTGGTAATTGGACTTGCTTGATCTCTTCTGGATCGATATTGCTCATAAATTAGGCCTTATCATCTAGAGCTTTAATTGCAAGAGTTATTAACTAATAAGTAGAATCATTACGGATACATCCATGTTGTTGGCGTACCCCTACTTTCTCCAGAGCCTTAATAAAGACATAAAATACAACACTTATTTAATGAGCTAAATGAAATATTTGAAATTATTCATAGTTGTGATTTAACTTAAGAAAAATGTATTCTCTGTCTTTGCACCTGTCCTCTTCTTATTACCTATGTCTATCATTCTAGTGTGTCTTGTTTTTTGTGGCAAATTTTTTATTTTTCTTTATTTCTTTCTTTCTAACTTAAAACTAAAGGCTGTTTCTTCGATAATGACGAGCTTATCTACCACTTTTTGGCAAGATAGTGTATCAATGGACGAAATGTTGTTGCATTACTTTTGATGTCTTCTTATATAGTACTCACATTATGTTCCCATACAACTTTGTAAGCAGGTGGGTTCGACCGCACGGTGCATTCGAAATACACATCATCACCTTCTTCTATATCGTTGGGATTCATCTGAGAACCAAATTTCAAGCTCACTATTGGCACATCTGTTGGAAAAAACATCATGTTATTATTAATTTACGAACTTTCTTGTTGCAAAACACAGCAAAGTATTTTATGGTTAACTTAGTGATTAATAATAATAATAAAAAAAATATAAACAAACATTTGTGTCATTGTAAAGTCATTATTACTTTGGTTTTAAAAATACATTGTTTAGCATCCATAATTCTTTGCTAAGTAGAATATTTTTTTGCATTACGTAACTTTACAACATTAATTATTAAGTAATAGCTATATTTATAATGTAGTTATCTTAGTAATTTGACGTCTCAGATGGCTAAATATTTTTTAGTTATATTTTTGTGGAGACTTCGTAAGTTCACATTTGGTTTTACGTTGAGATAAGAATTTTAGCTGCTAGATAGTCTTCTCGTCTAAAACAAATAACCCATTAACGGGTTTCAGCGGCCGCTGCAAATTGGAAACCGTAAACCAATTTACACCAGAACAGACACTTGACTATAATGAAAATGTATCAAAAGCTACCTAAGTAATCTTCAAAATCTTCCCGAATATACAGAACTGGGAATAAGAGGCACTGTTCAAAATATGGACAGTAAGTGGCCTGCAAGAAATTCCATTATTTATTCATGGAATAATGAAAATTATATCACATATCATTCAGAACATCTTAAAACTATTTCCACACAGTTAAATCCGCCGCATCCATTTTATAGATATGCAAATTTCACATTCAAATCGCCTTTTACGAGTATAAGGCTATAAAACATCAAAAGAAACCTATTCAAAGGTAAAGGAACTTACAGTGCAAATTGAGCGTGACAGTCGTTTCTATTGTCGTGTGCTCCAGTTTGACATGGGCCGCGCGACATATAAGCGTTCGGCCATCTTGATCCATGCGGGGCGTCCAGCGGAGAAACGAAATTGTTTCATTTTTGTCGTCCGAATTCTGTAAAGATAGGCTTTCATTTAAAGAAAGAATTTTTATAAAATACATTGTTAATTGTAAGCAGAGAGATTGTAGAGATTTTATAATTACTTGACACTTGACCTTATATTTCTTGGGGAAAGTTCAATTTCATGGACCTCCTAAACTATATTATCTGGTAATTTTTATTTCACACTGTTATACGGAAGGGGATAATACATTCATCATTATGAAATTGTTGACTTCGTCTTCACTGCGCAGGCGTAATGCGTTTCATACAATATTAGTATTTCTATTATGAAGACTAAATCTTACGTTTATGTTAAAATTCTACAATAAATTTTACCTATCTATACAAATATATACCTAAATATATAAATAAAATACATTCTATGTAATAGAGGAAAGGTAGTGCTCTTTTAAACGTTTCTTGAACAAAGAGACAGTTGTACAATGTACAGCTACTTATATATATCAGGTGGGAGCACAATGAGAGAATTGGAGAGTGGGTATCGAAGCTGACTGCCCTACGCCAAATAATCAAAGAATTCTTGCACATTACCTTCTGTATAGCCGCCACAGACATCTGCCTGTCATCCATCCACCACGTAATGACGGCCGGCGGTCTGGCACCAACAGCCTTGCACGCCAGCTCAGCAGACTGACCCACGGACAGCGGCTGCTCCCGAGCCAGGATCTCCACGAATAGTGGTCGCACTAGAAATGAACGGTTGGTTACGAAGGCATGTATCAAATATACCTAAAGTTCGCGTGCGAGCTCCGAGGAATCTGCGGCTGAGGAAGCGGGCACTTTGCACCGCGCCCGAGCCCGCACTCTCCTAGTCGGTGGTACCCCGAGACACCTGTGCTTTCCTAAACTGTCACCTGCCCAGCCTGTGCAAACTGCGTCTACGTATGCACCTGCGCTCTTCGATACCAAGAGAGATACTGGTGCATATCAAGACTTTTTTGAAATGCCATGTTTTCTGATAACTGAACACAACTACCATTTGAAAGCGCCTGCAAAGGCCCAGTTGAATGTTTTTTTTTTGACTTTGTTTACGCATAAGATATTCAAAGCAGCATTATTATACCAATTTTGTTTAATAAAACTTTTATACTCAACTAACAAAAATGACCGACGCCGCACCCTTATCATCATTATGGTACGATTTGGACCACCAAATTTTGTTATGTGACAGCCTGCCTACCAACCATTACTATTATTAAACTTTAGTCCACCAAATGACACTCTATTTAGCAAACCTTTGTTGGGTTCATATAACATAGACCATTCATAATATAATTTTTGACATTTATGATGGGGCTGACATTATTAATTTCTTTTGCAAAAAAAAGTCTGTGATAAACTAGCTTAGTTAATTAATACTGATCTCATTTTATACACGCCAAATAAAAGGGTTTACGTACATACACGAATAAATATATTATTATTATGGTCGTCTTGTTATCACAATATATTTATTCGTGATAAATATATTGTGATAACAAGACTACCAGAATGCTTAGTAAGTTGCATTAACTAATCGTTGGTACTCAATCATGAATATTCTATTTATAAATACATCATTTGCGTTAGCTTTCCAAAAAAAATTGTTATTAATTACAACAACAAGGTAAAGTTTACTAAATGCTTTTTGTTATAACATATGCCACGAGAATTTTTACAATTACAATAGTTATTTGTGCAACAAGAGAGCAAAGTCGTTTTTTGCTGCGAGTGCTGATTTTGAATCTTGAGCAAGCGAAGGATTCAACGATTGAATCACGAGCGTAGCGAGTGATTCTAAAGTTGAATCCTGAGTGTGGCGAGGGATTCAAAGGCATGAGATGCAAAAAACTTTGCTCTCGTGTAACACACATAACTTTTCACTTCAGCAGCGAGAACACTTTAGGAGATAAAATATATTACGTAACATTATTGAAACTAGAAATAAATATTTACAGGTTAAATATCAGTTTTATTTGCAGTAAATACTTATTTTCGTTTAAATACAACAATAAATTACACTATAAGACATAATTATCTTTTTGCAAAATTTCTTTAGTTATAAGCGTATCGTTATAGACATTTTAAACCCATTCCGAAAACTAACGTAATTAATTATTTACGTAGCGTAATATTTTACAGAATTTACGCAACTCATTTGGGTAAGTTTAAAACTGGTTTCAAAATACATTTGGAGGTTTTAATTTTAAATAACATTAATATAGGCGTTAAGTAGTAATAGTCCATGAAACGAAATTCCGAACGTGTTTATCTTTGAGGTCTAATTCAAAATCGGAACTTCGAAAGGGCTTGTCTTTGTCTCTCTCTCTTTCTAATGGCGGGAAAGAGATAGTATGTGAATGTTTCGAATTGTATGATTAACCCAAGGCTGAATAAGATATTCGCGGCTTTCTGAAAACAAAAATTAAAAAGTTACTTTGTCTCACTCAGTGAGCAAAATCGCATTTTGCTCACTGATTTCAGGCAGCAAAACCTACATGTTTGAGCTACTGAAGTGAAAAGAGATTTGACTGTCAGACCGCAAACGCAGCAACTTACTTTATTGTATCGTGTTTTTAATCATGTTTATTTTAAGTTAGTTGACAAATTACCTACTTACGCGAACATTGCGGATTAGCATCCCATAAAACCTTAATGTAATTTAATTGTGATCGGTATATAAAAAAAAAATCGCAGTCCTGTTTATCCAAAAATATTATATTTTAATAGGCATTAATTGTAAAGGTACCTATTCTATTCTTAAAATTTAATTACTCATTTACAGCTGTTGTCAAAGTTCTATTCGCTTTTAAATGGAACTACTATAAGTACCCGGATAAAATGTCTTCTGTGTATTAATCCAAATGTCATCCAAATCTGTTCAGCCGTTTATGTGTGATCCATTAACAAACATCCAAATATTTAATCCTCTTCACAAACGTTCACACTATAAATTAATTATGATGGGTTTTTTTTTGACTTCCTAAGATTTTTTCAAAGTGGACTTTGGTACTACAATGAAAATCAACTTTTTTGGAACTTTGACTTTGTGGAGTTTAAAACTATCATCAGGAGGCAATAAAACCATCATAATTAATTTAAAGTAAATTTAAAATCGTTCAAAGTAATAATTTAAACTCCTTGCTTTTATCAAAATTAATATCATTGTCTACGAACGGAATAATGAATTAACCGTCATTGTACTTAATTCATCATTCTCCTGCCCTTATCCCATTTTATTTGGGGTCGGCGCAATATGTCTTTTTCTTCCATTCATCTCTATCAGTCGTCATTTCCAGATTTACTTCCTTCTCATTCATGTCATGTTTCACACAGTCCATCCATCTTTTCTTTGGTCTGCCCCTACTCTGATAGCCATCCACATTCATACTTACAACTCTTCTTATAACATAATTTTCAACTCTCCGCATTACATGTCCATACCACGACAATCGGTTACTTTGCAGCTTTTCTGTAACTGGTGCCACTTTCATACTTCCTCTAATATACTCATTCCGGATTCTGTCCAATCTTGTTACACCACACATCCCTCTCAACATTCGCATCGTCATTGTACTTAATTCTTCATTTAAAAATAAATTGTGAATAAAATAGTGCCTATAATTATGTGGGTTAAAATACCATAGACGACCGACATTTTACAAATAATTGGTAGCCGATTATTTGTAAACTCAAACACGCATAACACGTTATCTGCCAGACAATAGACAATACAATAGGTACTCATTGTTTGAGGTCACCGGTGACCTCAGTGCCAGTGAACTTGTTAAATACACGCAGTACCTACTAAAATGTCTGCGAACCTACAAAAAGCAGGTTCGTCTATAAATCGGTGAACTGTCAATCGGCTTTGGGGGAAGCCTGCGATCATAGGCAAAGTCTTGCCTGACTTATCGGGCGTAGTACAAGACCTCCTACGCCAACAATCCGCCTATTTACATAGTAAGGGCTCAATTATGGAGAGGGGGAAAGTCGCGCGGAGCACAAAGCGGCGCGCAACGCGGAACAAGGCACATATGTCCGTTCATGGATGGCGAGCGAGCGAGAGATCGACACGCCGCTTTGCGCGCCGCGTGACTTTCCGTTTCTCCATAATTGTGCCCCAAAAGTACATATTTACAAAATTAAATGGCTTTTTAATATTACAGGGATTACCTACCTATAATATTTTCATAGACGTTCCAATTTTACATCGAAAAGAAACATTTTAATTTTTTTCTCTAAATATGATACATATTTAACTTTTTGATTATAGTGCAGATACAATTCCAATTTCAGAAAGTAAAAATACATTTCTTTATTACGAGCGACCATTAAAATTGATCTGTAATTCAATGTTTGCAACAGTTTAATCCGGGCTTTTTTATTGGAAAGTTACGGTTCACGCATTTTACGGATAAGAGTGAGAAATTCAACATCTCTTTAAAAACCCCAGTAATCCGGCTAAGAGTGGGCTCAAAATATTGAAAAATCACCCACTCTACCAAGAAAAAGTGCTGTCACTTCTGAACGTCTAAACAAATTTTCATGAAACATAGCTTCTAAATTAATCCATCCGTTTTGTCATCCATAACTACGATGCCACAGACAGATACCCACTATGAACTAACATCCTTTTTTTTTCGGAGGTTAAAAATAACTAAATATAAAACGATAACAAATGTCAAATTAGAAACATACTGTCCTAGAATTAGATCCATAAATCCATTGACAAATTAAATCGAAGCATTCTGAACAATAGGAAACTAAAACGCTAATGGACACCATTAACGGCAACGATAGTTGAAAAAGTGTTAAAAATAAAAATAAGATCGCCCACTAAAAGCTTTGGTGGAAAAAGGTGAGCTTAGCGTGCATTACTGAACGAATGACATCATGGGTTATTATAATGGAGAATAATTTCCTGTTCGCCGACGCGGCAATGGCGTCACGACAGGACAATGCTACACAAATAATAACTAATGGCCCCTTAGGGTGAACTGTGACAAAAGAATCCTGGCTGCCAACGAACCGTCATATTCCAAGATAATCCGCAGACTAGCACGTTTGATATAGGTTAATCGCACGGATTTACGTGGATTCAGTTTTGCAATAACAGAAAATGAACATTTGTCGTCATGTAATGCGGATGTTATGAAACTTTCCAACTATTTTGCGGCGTCAGATTTATTTTTCTTTATGCCGCTGTTGCTCGGGGCAGATTGGATAACAACTGAGAAGGGGTAGCACTAGATTTGATTAAATAAAGTGTCTTTATACCTTTTTATAGCGGCGTTTATTTTCTTTGAAATAAATAAAAATATTTCTGCCGTAAAAGTGGTTTTGTTTGATAAAAATATTACACTATTTTTATGTGAGTGACACAATAAAATGTAACATAAACGTACTTTTACGTTCTCAGAACATAAATACATTTTTTATATTAAGATTATTGTGACAAACATGCAATTCTAGAAGCATCAAAATGAGTGGAATGTGCTAAGAGTTATATTAAAATTTGCTTTCGGTGTTTTGAGCTTCTAAAGGTACTTTTACTACAGGACAGATTTCAATGATCTTTGAACAAATATGTTGTCAGTTTCTTTAGTCACGGAGCTTACTAATATTATGTATTTATAATAATAGCGATCCGTCCCCGGCTTCACAGGTGCAATTTCCTTACATTAAATATCAAAGTAATATAAACCTTTCGTGAAAAATTATCCATCAAAATCCATTGCGTGAGTTAGCGGATATACAGACAGACACACAGTCAGACGCGGAAAGCGACTTTATTTTATATTATGTAGACACAGAGAAGAGAAGATAAATGTAGATATGCTTGGTGGTCTTGTTTTCATAATCACTACACACTACAAAAATATTATAGTTTAAAAAAACTATAGAACACGCTTAAGTCATCCAAACTGAACGTGTATGCAAAATTTCAGCTCAATCGGAAACCGGGAAGTAGGTCAAATTTAACTGCCAAGATTTTCTTACATAGTTAATTACTTAGGTAGTTAGTTACAAGTGAAGCTAATAAAAGTGTTTTAAAAACATTAAAAACTCAAAACAACAATAAAAATTAAATCCACACTGAGAGTGTTTGAGTAGAATCTGCACTTACATCATGTAGGTATCTACAATATAACACTCCCCCCCCCCAGGAGAAAGAATATTACTACTTCACAAAAAAAAGAGACAAGAAATACTTGTGCGTTCTTACTTAGGGTGGGTTAGGTTTATTATAAGTTCACCTAAATAAAAATAAGCCACATTTCCCGCAATCTTAAGTCACGTACCTATGTCTTACTTTTTCGTATGAATCTTCCTGTTTATCCTCATGTAATACTATCACGCACGAGATGACGTAGTACCCTGTCAACGTTCATAATGTCCGAACGCGGTTAGTCAGACAAATGACTGAATATTACGTAACAGACATACCGTATACACTATGCAGTCCCTTGGTTGTGTATCTAGATGAATGTTTTGTTTAGATCTCAAATAGAATTGGTTCCATGTCATTGTTTACATTATATTACGGCATTTTTATGTATAGATATACCTATTTATTACTATAAAAATTGTGTTCAACGCGTATTCAACGCATGACTGGCTTGGAAAGAATATCAACAGTTGAGCATGCCTCGCGCTGCCAGCTATTATGCTGAGTCCAAGAGACTTTTTGTTTTTTACTTTCGTGTATGATGTATCTCCTTGCTACTTATGTAATTTGAAAGACAAATAAAAATCTTCTATTCTTCTTCTATTCTATTCTAAAATGGCAACAGTGTAAAATTAAGTAGAAAATAATAATTTATTAACCTAATCGTCAAAAACCGCCGACTCCTACTAGAAAAAGAGCTGTAACTTTTGAACAGCTGAAGAGATTTTCATGAAACAAAGCTAAGATGATATCCGATTAAACTAGCTTTCAATTTAAAACTGCACTGAAATCCGTTCTTCCATTTTGGAATTACGATACCACAGACATACACGTTTTGACGACACGGTTGGCGCAGTGGCTAAGCAATTAGCTTTCTGCGCTACGTGCTGCGGATTTGATCCCCGCACGGAACAAATATTTGTATGATCTACAAATAGTTGTTTCGGGTCTGGTTGTGTGTGCATGTGACATGTATGTTTGTAAACTGTACCCTCGATACAGGAAAAATACTAGTGAGGGGCAATGTTTTTTAAAAAAGAAAGAAAAGAAAGAATTCACATCATTATCCACAGATACACACTACAAACTTATAACACCTCTCTTTTAATAAAATCAGGAAAAAGCCATAGTTTTTCCCTTTTCCCTCTCAATTTTTTTTTGTCTTCTGTCAAGCAGACAAATGGTAAGTAACCTATTGGTTAGTAATAAAGTACTTACAGTAAATTTGTATCTGCACATTGACCCTCAAAGGCGGCACCAGCACCGTATTATCAGCAGTGCAAGTGTACACTGCCTCAAAGTAATCCCTCGTCAGCTTGGGTATCCTCAGCTCAAGGAGACTAAGGCGAGACCCGTCGTCTATTGGAGCGAGGGTCGCTATGACCTTGTCATCGCGCCACCAGCGGATCCGAGGCATAGGTTTACCTGGAGAAAATTATTCAAGTTTATTTATATATTTTAATGCTTTTCATACAAATATGTACATAGGTGGTCTTATTGCCAAAGGCATTCTCTGCCAGATAACCTTAGGGTGATGCAGAGACAAAAACATGGTAGGTGCACTAGTCATTATTATTATTAGGTGAGGTTAATATACTTAAGTAGAACCTAAGTAATTCAATACACACAATCTATCTTCTATATTATATAAAAATGAATCCCTATTTCCCTTGGTCACGTCATCACGCGTCAACGCCTGGACCAATTTCGCTAATTCTTTCTTATTATGTTTGTCATAATTGTAAGGAGAAGGTAGGTATGGTAGATAGGGTAGGTAGGTAGGGTAGGTATAGTAGATAGGGTAGGGTAGGTATAGTAGATAAGGTAGGTAGGTAAGTACACAGTTCTTTTACTGACGGCACGAAGTTCGCCGTGTCAGCTAGTAGGTACATAATATATACAAATGGGATACACGTACCTACATACTATAAAAATAATATACATACTTAAACTACAACACACACTGACGAGTTAGTTAAAAAATCTAAGGTTTTAAATACTAACGCTTTGAATAGATTGACCTAGATTTCAGGTAACCGCTTGAATGCTGCAGCTGTAGATACAATAAAGATTCCATTGTATCTCGTGTAGATTCACGTTACAATACGACGAGTTAACCCCTCAAGTGATGAAAGGTAGACAATGGAATATCTATTGTTTGTGGGGTTATTAAAATAAATAAATATTCTGGTTTTTTTTTTTAAATTACCTATCATAGAGATGGGAATCCCAACAGTATGATCGGTAAAAAAATCACAAGGTAGCTCAAAGCTTTGTCTCTCACAATCGTATTGAAGTTTATTACCAGAGTCGATGTTCATTACCATTTTAGTTACGCGGTAGACCCGCTGTTTCTTCATTAAAAGTTAAAGGTAAAGTCAAATTTAAGTACCGATTTTCTTCTACGTCATCGGTTGAAATATAATAGGCTCTTCAGAATCTCATTTGACAGACCACGCGTTTTATATTGGATCATAGATCTGTAATGATAGTATAGGTAAGACTGTTATAAAAAAAAAATAAAAAAACAACTTTATAGTAAACATAAGTCTCATATACAGGATGGTGACGACATTTCGACATTAAATGAAACCACGTATTAGGTATGACGTTCTAAAGCCGTACACAAAAGATCAACTTATTAAAATTTTCTTAATTTTCCACTTACTCTCTCTACGCGTAAATAAATAAAGATGACAATTAAGTTTCTACTTTAATATCCCTTCACCTAGACGAATGAGAGTAGAGTGAAATATTATGCAAATATAACATGAGTGAAAATCGTTGATTTTAAGTAGGTACTGCTTCAGAAATGTGGTTTCATTTAATATCGTAATCATGTCACTACCACGAATAGCTGTTACTTTTGATGATAAAACTGACTATAAGTCATTATATTAATAGATACTAGTGGTCACCTAGTGATCGAAATTCGACCGTAATTTTAGCTTTTTGCAGTCCTTCTCCATATAAACTTTAACTCTGCCAAATCTCACACTCCTCCGTGCGCGCAATATGCTTAAAAAGAAGTACAAAGTTTTGTCTTCAATTATGTAGGTACCAATACATAATTATTGCGATATATTTTTTTACGAAACGTGCAAAAAAAATCTTCAAAAGAGTGTTGTAGTTTTTAAGATCCTTTTTGCTTAACTCACTGTGAACTCACAAAGGATAAGTGTTAGAATAAGAAGGTTAAACTTCTTTGTATTGTCCGTCCCTAGAAAAGACGATTATTTATTTATCTCATTCTAAAAAATATGACTGAGATTCGCAGTACAAATGCTGAAGGTAAAGTGTTCTGTCTGCACGGTCGTAATTAAAATCTTTTTTGAACGTTGTTTTTAAATGGCTTTATTATTAAACAAGCTGGTAACGAGAACGTTAAAATAAATATTAATGTAGCTTGTATTCGATGATGCGTTCTTATATCGTACACAATTTTATCTATTGTTTTTAGATGTACAATTGCATGATGCACATGTGATTGTTAATTTTGTACGCAGTGCCTACGACGTAGCTAAAGGCTACAACAGCTACGCGATCGTAGCAAGTCGTGCAAACGTAGCTCATTTTATAGTTCTTTTATTCTTCACAATATATTTTTAATTCTACATAAAGTAGTTTCAAATTTATAAGTACGCTTTTCAATAGTTTTGTTCGCGGGATCCGTTGAAGTACCCCCTTTTATAAACAAAGAAACAAAGAACAATGGCAGGATATTACCTGAGTATTTTAGGAGGCGTCTACAAACTGACTTGTGTAGAACTTACTTATTGAATGTATTCGTTTTTTATACGAAATTAGAGTTACATGTAAATGATTAGATATAGAAATCTCCAAGGCTTATGTTCAACTATAGATATTTAGGCAGTAGCCTAGTATGCATAAGATATCTCTCTCGTGTTCTGTGGTGTCCCCTATGCTCATCATTTTCTTGGCTGTCATGTAGTTTGCAAGATGTTCTGTAGTCACTAAAGCTGGCCAAAACCACAAGAATATTGGCGAGATTCCATAAAATAAACACTGTGTATCTTACGCCAAAGTTGCCTCACCCTCTCCCCTAATCTTGAACTATCAGATTTGAGACTTCTTATTTCTCTATATTTCTTAGTCGAGACTCTAGGTGCGCAGTTCCAAATAGTAGGTTCTATGGAGAAGAACCGGCAAGAAACTCCATGGAAACTCTTTTAAAATACATGATTACAATCTTGATCAGTACAATATTGTGGTAAGAGCTGCGAGAATAATGTAATTTAATGTGAATATAAAATAAGAATAGGATAATAATGATTTGCCTCTGAATAAGATTCAAAATCGGTGCAGCCGTTTAGTCATGAAAAGGTAGCCAACAGACAGAAAGACGGAGTTATTTTCGCATATAGATAATAAGAATGTATAAATAGAAAATATTTGAAAAATGAATCTTTAATTTTTAAAGAAGTTTTTTTATTATATGCAACGTAAATTTTTTTCACATTCATGAAACTGTGTTTTAATGTGAAAGAAACATAACGAATAAGGATCATTAGTAGCACCCGGCGTTTTATAGTTTCTACCTACCCCCCTATGTAGTTTTGATACATATTATAACAGTAACGTTCTCTTTTTGAAGTTTTAATGGAGTTTCTTGCCGGTATCTTCTCCAGGACCAACCCACTTGGAACCGTGCGCCTAGAATCACGACGTTTAGAAAGTGCCTGCAAAGGCCCAGTTGAAATAAAAACCTTTGACTTTGAAGATTGAAATATTCTGTACCGTCTTTAACTTCTAGATCGGCACGAAAATCTCGGTAATACCTAATCAAATATTAATAAAGGCAAATTGGGAAAATTGCCGATGAGCAAATCTTTAGATTGTTTGAACTCCCTTTAGTAATTTATAAGCGAATTTGTATCAATTACGAAATGAGGCAGATCTTCCGGTTAAATATTTGATTAGACTACTTTCTTGTTTGGGGAGCGAATTTTAATAATGTTGATATTTTATAATTTTGCTGATAAGCATTTTAATATCCCGTAATTGGATTAGTTGCCATAAAAAAGCGACCGGGAAAAATGGCTGTCATGTTCCATTTTTATTTAATTTTGAAACGAAAAGGCTACTTGTTTTTTTTAGATAAATTATTTATTACCTACTAGAGTTGACATTCAGTTTGAAGGCACGGTCGGGGCAGTGGCTAAGTGATTAGCTTTCTGCGCTATGTATCTCGGATTCAATCTCCGCACGAAACAATCATTTTTAGAGTTAGTTCCAGAGGTCAGGGTGTGTAATGCATGTGAGATGTACCTATTTTTGTAAACTGTACCTACGATACAGAAGAAATCTTAAAATAGGGGCTTAAAAAGAAGTTTGTACCTAACTACTTCCATTTTCTGGCAAAAGTCAAAATATTGACAATAGATCTGATATTAGGTGAATAACATACGGCGCTGCCTGCTGCGGTAGGGCGCAGTTGTATCTTATACCAAAAAGGCACACCCTTAAACACACGGCGCCGCCTCTCCGCGCGGGCAATTTGTATGTATACGCTCGACCGTGCAGGCGTGCACTGTATTGTGTTAGAGATTTATAATAATGTTATATTAATGTTATATCATGTGTATTTTGCTTAGTATGTGCTCGACCGTGCACCGCCGCGGCGGGCAGCGTCGCGTCTCTTTGTAATAATGTTTTATTATTATACATATACATATACATAATTGGCCTACTATTGTTAGTGTTTTTTAAGTGAATTTTTACTGTATGTCTTCCTAAAACATAAATAATTTTGTAATTAATCTCATCTGTATTTTGCTTAGAATGCGCTCGATACTGCTCCGCCGCGGCGGACGGCGCATCGTATGTTATTTACCTTACGGAATTATAATAATGTGATATTATTATCTCCAACGTAATTTCTAAATAATCTCATCTGTATTTTGCTTATCACGTAAGCACAAAAGCACTAGAAAACAAAATAATTTTCCCTGCTTTCTCATTTACATAATTATATTCCGTTCTTTTACGTTTACGGTACGCAGACACGGGTTCGCGTAGCTCAAAGGTAACATTTTATTCTTTTGCTGCCAGTACCTTTTATACCCTATTTCATCGAGTTAGCTTGGACAGTCAACTACAAACTTTAGTTGAGGGTACAAAGGTAACTACTTTAATACGAGTTCTGCTGCGAGTCAGTTTTCCCTTGAAATGTCAATGTTTAACTTTTTACTTTACCTTACTTTTTACTTTTTGGTATTCTGTTTGTGAGTTTACGCTTTTTTGACACTTGATCGATGTCATAGAGTAGGTAAAGGGATGTTGCCTAACCTTTGAGAGGTTACGCCATATGACGCTGTAACCGTCTGTCCACTTAAATAATATACGCCATATTAAATGTATAGGAGCTGTGGGCCGAGCACGAATGTTTTGACGTATGGTAAAGTAAACGTAAGCAAATTTTGAACCGAAAATACACGTTTAATCTATGAATTTTTTTTGGAAATACATACAATATTTTTACGTTTTCATGAAACAAGTGTGTTTGTTGCATAAAATTGAACAAAAATGCGATAGATTCATCGTATTTTATAATCAAAATTTGCTTACGTTTACGTTACTATACGTCAAAACATTCGTGCTCAGCCCTCAGGATTATATTTATCCTGGTTCGAAACATATAATTGTTTCGAAAATAAACAGTTTTTTAAAATTAATTTTATACCGGGGTCCGAAGCATACGACGCCTCAGTACGTTCGCAACTCTCGCCTGTTGTATCTCACGTTACGTGATACAATGTAACGTGGCGGGCTCAAACTATGGCGCTTTTGTTAAATATCACCCATCATCCTCATCATGTCTAAACACCTCAGTGTAAGAATTTTACGTCGATCTTTTCATTAATTTTACGATCTATATATTTTTAGATAAAAAAAAATGCAAACAAAATCATTACATTTTTTAAACGATTGATGCAATATTGTAACTCTGAGTTGTCCAGAATCATATATTGAATCCATGGTATCAGTTTTCGTTACAATGTCACTTACACCTTGTATAATAGTGGTGGCATAGTGGCTAAGCGATTGGATTTCTGCGCTACGTGCTGCGGGTTCCATCCCTGCACGGAACAATTATTTGCATGACCTAAAGATAGTTGTTCCAGGATATGATGTGTTTAGATGTGACATGTATGTTTGTATTCTATACCCACGATACAGAAGAAATCCTAGTGTCTGTGTGTTTTTAAAGAAAAGAAAACACATTTCATTACCTACACTTAACCTTTACCTCCTAATCTCGGAGAGTGCTTACTAACTAACAGATATATGTATATAGATAGATATATACACAGAAAAACAAGGTTGTTCACAAATTTACCTCCACTTACAACGCAGGTAAGCTTCATACTGGTATCTTCTACGTATGGACCGGCCACACCGACGACTTCTTTGTCGAATTCGTCGAAAATCTTCGGCTTCTCTGGCAGCTCTGTAACAAAATGAAATAGATGTATTACCTACTAGCTGTGCCCGCGACTTCTTCCGCGTCGAATTGAACTAATCTATATGTATAAAAATGAATCCCTATTTCCCTTGGTTACGTCATCACGCGTGAACGGCTGGACCAATTTCGCTAATTCTTTTTTTGTTGTGTTTGTTATAATTGGAAGGAGAAAGTAGGGTAGGGTAGGTAGGTAAGTAGGTGCATAGTTCTTTTATTGGCGGGACGAAGTTCGCCGGTTCAGCTAGTAATATATAATATTTAGAAATCTTGGCTGATAAGCGTGTCAGAAGACGCCACTGTGTCACCATTCTTTATTTTAATTTTTTTATGTACTGTCATCTATGTAATGTACCTACTGAATAAATGGTTTTCTATTCTATTCTGTCTTCTACACGTATTGTGTGTCTGTTTTGGAATTTACAGTGTACAGTCCCAAAATAAGGTGGTCTCTCTGAGAGTGCCTAAACTGTATTGTACAATAAGACAAGGCCTAATAACGATGCAAAATTTTGTGACATTCAAAATGCCATTGTCAATGGCTTCATTTGGGCAACAAAAATACAAAAAGATAATAAAACTACTCATTCATATGACTTGTTGCCGTCTCAGTTTTTATTTACCAGAACCAATTGGTTTTGTTTTGCCCACGGTCAATGTTATTGATTCCAAATTGGCGTAAGTATATTTTATGCTACTGGGGTCAAGTGAACGCAATAATTAATTCTCAATCAATCAAATACATCGACACAACACTAGTTTAAATAATGCGTTACCATGATTACGTTTCCATCATTCGCAAATTAATTTTCCACGTAATCAAGTCACTTACACGTGAAGGAAAATTAATTAAATTATGAAATTAACTTAGCTAAGAATTGCCAGCGGAACTTTATAGCGGATGTGGAAACTCAAGTTGAAAACATACGATATGAATTTTACATTGCTGATAATAATGAGTCGCACGAATTGACTTGAGAATTTCTCTGTACCTCTAAATTTTGTGTTAAGTTTGGATATGTCTTATTACCCGACTTCGTACTTGGAACACGAATGTTGTACCCCTGCGGGGTTCATTTTCGAATAAACATGTTGCGTATGTTACTACGTGGACTATGCAGGATATTTTTTTATGTAGTGCGCAAAATTTGCAGAGTGATTCAGTATCAGTTCCCAAATGCAACCGCAGCACTAAAATTCACTCCAAAAAAAAATAAAAATTTGATTTTGTATGGCTTGCTCTAGTAAATTATGTTTGTTTGTGTGTCCCCCATACTAAGTCTAATTTTCTTTTTGTTTGAAAATGTACCCCAATACTGCGGTTGCATTTAGGAACACAGACTGATTAAGTCTACAAATTATGCGCACTACATAAAAAAATATCCAACCTTTCTAGTTTCGATCCTATAAAGAGGTTATTGTACTCATCATTATGAACAACTTTTACTACGGGACAAACGGTGCATTCGCGAAAAAAAAATCTGCTGTTCCAATATTGAATTATTTGTATGTAATAATATATTCACTTATGTTTGTGATACGCTGGAATGTTTTATATATAGAATTGACTATGAATATACTAAATCATGTATTTATTTGAATCCCATAATGCAGAGAGTCACTACAATAAAAACATTATTTCAATGACTACATTTTACTTGAAAAAAAATTTTTTCTTTGTAGGACCGTTATAGGCTTGTCAATTCACTTGTCTTTCAGTGACGTCATCGCTCATAATTTCACAATCATATTTTTAGATATTGAAATTCAGGTCTGAATGTGAAACTGAATAAAAATAGCGATGAATAAAAATGTTAAAATTATGACCGTCTTTTCAGGCCTAGATTGGCTGATAACTGGATTGTTGTAGTAATGGGTTATAAATGAAATTATTGAAGATAAGTATAGATTAAATGGAAAGACTATGACGTACCTAAACTGTTTTGTTATATTCATATTTAAGTAAGCAGTGGGCTGACCACGAATGTTTTTGACGTTAACGTAGGCTTTTGAATAAAAAATACACGTTAAATCCATGATTTTTTTAAAATACATCCAGTATTTTTACGTTTTCATGAAACAAGTATCTCTTGCGCAAAATTAAACGAAAATGCGATAGATTTGTTGTATTTTTAACCCCCGACAAAAAAGATGGAGGTTGTTATGTTTGTAGTGTGTATCTGTCTGTGGCATCGTAGCTCTAAAAGGGGTGAACCGATTTCAATGCATTTTTAAATTGAAAGCTAGTTTAATCGGGTATCATCTTAGCTATGTTTCGTGCAAATCTGTTAAGCCGTTCAAAAGTAACAGCTCTTTTTCTAATTGGAGTCGGGTGTTTTTGACGGTTAGGTTATTTATAACAGATTTCAAAATTGGAATAATATTCATCTACTTAGGACGCTTAGTACAACTACTATACTATAAATGCTTAATATGTTTATATGTTGTTATTTAGGACTTCTAGTTGTTATAAAATGTAAGTTTAAGTAAGTAGTAAAAAAATAAAAAATTGCTTATCTATTTTTTTTTTTGTTACTAACTAAAGTACCTATGTATTGTTTTATGTCTCTATTATTGTTTTAATGGTCAATATCATGCACAATTGCACACCTGTTATGTGTATGATTGCTAGAATGTCTTTGTTAGTTGTTATTTTTATTTGAATTGTAGTAGTTATATTGTTGGTGTGTTTATTATAAATAAATACCATGACATGTTAATAAATAGCAGGAGCTCCCGAACCATACCAAGCATAATAACCATCTACCCTCAATTGCTCTTCTCGTGAGAAACCTAACAGCTGACCCTGTGAGCTGACCTTTACAGATTGAAAACGTTACTTCGAAGGAGCATTTAAGGCCTAACACAGACGACAGACTTTGACGCGATCGCTGGTAGAGCCGGCTGATCCTCAAACCAATAAATTACAATTTATAAAAAATGTAACTGTAATGTTTTAAATACAGAATAATATACTGGATATTTTTTTATGTACTGCGCAAAATTTGTAGAGTGATTCAGTGTCCCTTCCCAAATGCAACCACAGCACTAAAATCAACTCCAAAACGAAATAAAAAATTGATTTTGTATGGCTTGCGCTAGTATTTTGTGTGTCCCCCATACTAAGTCGAATTTTCGTTTTGTTTTAAAGTGTATCCCTATACTGCGGTTGCATTTAGGAACAGAGACTGATACAGGTACAACCCGGTACAGGTACAGTGTCAGTTTCTGGTAGTACTTAGAAATATTTCCCGTGGGAAAATAAGAGTTACTGATACTGTTAGCCTGTCTCATCTCACAGCTGGGCAAGAGCCTTTTGATTTCCATACTGTTCGATTATGTGCCGATAATGAACAGTCTTTGTTGAATGTGTCTAGTTCGTCCCGCCATCTCTTTCGCGATCTGCTGCGACGAAGTTTAGCTAGCTGTATCAGGGCTCCAATGCCTAGATAATTTGGCCTAAAATTCAGACGGCAAACAATAAGTATATACAGAGATTGAGAGAGAGATTTACACCATGAAATTCTGAGCTGGTAACCCTTTCAATATAGGCATGCTCGTCAGTGCAGTAAAATCTCTCGTTTATTTTTTTGTTCCACTGTGATCTCTTTAAGTTTCTATTATATTTTATTTATGTTCGGTGTGAAATGTGTTCTATTATATTGTTCTAGATTAGAGTTATCGGATCGCACGGATTTGTTAGAGATTTTTTGCCCCGCGGCCTCGAATGCACAAAAAGTTTGTCGTCTGTGGTAAGCCTAAGGGTCATCTGATGAAAAAAGACACGCACGCCAAGAACCTCCTATAATTGAGTTACCCTACATTAAACTTTACCCTCGGTCCGTATATTTCTAAAATAAAAGCCTCCAAAGACATCCTCGACACAAATTACTTGTGCCCAAAGCAATCTTTTCATCGTTTGTGATTTTTTGGATGGAATTTCTGTTGGCTCGATTATGATGTGAAATCAAATAACAATACAATAGGACGCGAATACGGTTTCATAATAGGTTTAAAGGAATTTATTGTTTGGTTCTACTGTTTAGTAAATATTGAATTATGATTTTATGCTTTTTTTTTGTAGTATTTATTTTTTCACCAATAAGTTTGTTACATAATTAGTTATAAATAAAATATAGCCTATTTTACTCAGGGATATAATACTATCCATGAGTGATATTATACAGAATTAAATTATAATACCTATTGATATTTAATTATAAAGAAATAAATTTTAGAAACCGTTTAGCAATTCCAGAGATTACCCCGTATATACAAACAAACAAATTGTACGTCTTTATAACATTAATAGTATAGATGTACAATTGCATAATGCACAATTGTACATGTAAGTGTTTGTACGCGGTGCCTACGACGTAGCTGACGGCCACAACAGCTACGCGATCGTAGCAAATCGTGAAACCGTAGCTCATTTTATAGTTCGTTTATTCTTCACAATTCATTTTTAATTATATGTATAGTTGTTTCAAAATAATTACGATTTTCAATACTTTTGTTCGCGGGAACCGTTAAAGTACAGTCATACATCACGAAATAATCAAGTAAAATTACATACTTTTGTAACAAGTTATAATTTATTTGCCTCAAAGCAATTTACTATCGTCTCAATCTCTAAAATGTACGGCAATATTTTAGTTTACTTAGCGGTTGTTATATCAACACATTGTTTCAGAATAGTGTGGTTAATAGTGGTTATAAATGAGTTATAATGTTTTAACGTTAGCTCAAAAGAAATATGACTTTAATGTAGGTACATATAATATTTATCATAATTTAGGTACTAACACAATAATTTTACTTTTTGTGTAACAATTTCAGGCTGGGCAGTGGTATGCTTCTATTGCGTAGGTACCAACGTGCCTGGCCAGTCATGTATTTTTTTTTAATTTCATCATTTATGTACACTCATGAGAAGACAAAAAATACATAAAATAGGAGAACAAAGTACAAAAGTACTGATTATTTCACAAAAGAAATCTCTGTCAGCAGACCCGCGAGAGGAGAATTTAAAACACGAAATGTAGACAGCGATGTACAAGAATAGAACAAAATATTATTTCGAACTTATTCGCTGTAGGAGAAATTATTTCGAGCTTAGGTTGAATTTTAGAAAAATATACTTATATGAAATATATTATGTATAATAGTATATTCATGTTATGTATTAGTTTATTTTGGTATGTATCTTTATTATACGTAAGTATATATTTTATTTTTATGTATTTTATTATATTCCTCCTCGTTAGCTTCTTATCATCTACCTACCTTGTTTCTTGTAGTTACACACTGTGTTTTCTTTTCTTTTTACTCTTTTTTTGATACTACACTACACTTTTTACTTCATATCTATACTTATTTTCTTTGTCATGTGTATGTGTGTACATAAATAATCAATAAATAGTTAGTTCTGAACAGTCTGTCTCATATTCAAACAAGGGCGTGAAGTTATTCCAATAATACATAATTATAATGATCTTCTCAGTAATAACAACAGTATCAGGTGCGAAGCTGAAATACGAACTGTCTGGATCATATTATGCCGTTGTCTGTTTATAAACATGTATTATCTGAGATGACGACACGGTTGGCTTTCTACGCTACAAATCAAATCAAATCTTTTTTCCTGAACACAGGTACAATTTAGTACATTGCAAGATGTTGGGTGAATGCGCAGTTCACTATGTTCTACCAGTTTAGGCATGCAACATTAAATGGGGTACACAATTATAAAATATTAATATAATTATTTAAGACGTCACAACAATCAATTTATTGCCGCAACTATATATCTACGTGCCGCGGTATCGATGCCCGCACGGAACAATTATTTTTTTGATCTGTAGATAGTTTTTCCGGGTCCATGTGTGTGTACATGACATATGACATGTATGTTTGTAATCTGTAGGCTAATTCACGTAACTAAAGAAGTGCGGTTGCCGCGCAGTTGCAGTAAAAATTTGATATAAACAACACATTTGGCATTCGCTTGGCTTTAGCGATCGCTGTCAGATACGCTCGCGTCAAGTTCGCGTCACTCGGGCGCAATAGCGCATTCTACTGTCGCGCGTCATTAATGCGGGATTCGGAACGCAACCCTATCGGTATACTACTATTCATTTGACGTCCCAAATTGACAGCTTAGTAAGTTTTATTCAAGCTCGAGTGCAGTTTGACATAAGCTCATCATACCTAACTTTTGTTGGTATTGTTTGGTTGTTTTTGGTGAAATTAAGTGCAAATAGTGAACGCGGACCCTCGATACAGGAGATATCCTACAGATCGTTTTTAAAAAAAGAAAAAGATTATGATGTCCAGACGCAGCAAAAGTGTCTTCATAAAGTTGCCATTTTGCTCTGTCTGTGACTGCATATTGCATCCTGGCATTGGGCCAACAACGATTTTATTGGATAATAATTCCTTTAGTTTTATTACCATGTCGAATTACGGAATCGCTACGGTCATCGAAATTATTGCCGAATAAATAATCAGATAAAGAGGTTGAAGTACGAGTATAAATGTTGATGGCTATCAGAAAAAAGGCAGACCAAAGAAAAGATGGATGGACTGTGAGAAATATGACATGAATGTGAAGGAAGCGAATCGATGATGGAAGAATAACCTAACCGTCAAAAACCCCCGACTCCAACGAGAAAAAGAGCTGTAACTTGTCAACGGCTGAACAGATTTTCATGAAACATAGCTAAGATGATAAACGATTAAACTAGCTTTCAAATAAAAAAAACTGCATTGAAATCAGTTCCTCCGTCTTGGAGCTACGATGCCACAGCCAGATACACAGATACATACTACAAACTTATAACACCTCTCTTTTTTGTCGGGGGTTAAAAAGACATATTGCGCTGATCACAAATAAAATGGGATAAGGGCAGGAGAATGATAATTATTATATAATGATGAGATTTAATTTTGGTAAAAGAATTCTATAAAAATAATATAGATTAATTAATTGATAAAAAAGCGAGAAATGGAGAAAATGGAGGGAGACTTTTGCTCAGGAGTGGGACAGCACAGGCTGATAATAATCATACCTAATAATAATCACGTATCTTGACTAAGCACACGAAGTTATCAATATTGTTAAGTTTGGAGTCACCAATCATTGTACCGATACCGTCACAGCCGAATTTTGCCGATTGAATTGAGAATACTATATACATAGCTTAGTATAAAGACATAAAATAGTACGGAATAACAGTAAATATATCATAATCCTAAAACACAACTTCATCACGCTGGCAACCAAGATGTCTGCCAATAAACCGATACTATTTGGCTACGTTCCGATACCACACATAATTTATAATGGACATGGGAACCAGGTGACTTGAACAGTCATAAAATATGCATGTACCCGCATTTTGTGGTAAATAAAAGCTTATTGATAGAGGGTAAGCTGTGTACACAGTAAATATTGTAGAACTGGACGCTGAATTTGGATAGATGTTTTTATACCGCGTGTGGATAGAATTTGTATGAATAATGTTTGTCTGTTTTTATTTATATAACTCCCTTCACTTATTAACGCTGTCTATAGGTTAGTTTAGTAGTGTATTATTTAAATACCCTTATTCATGACATAACTTGACAACGGAAGCAGTTCAAAGAATTAAATGTAATGTTATTTAGAAAGAAATTTAAAGAATTTTCAAATTATAAACGGTACTAGAAAGGAAATTATTCTTTAATAAAGCGTAAAAAATTACATGAAACATTATAATATAAATAAATAAAAATAATAACAAAAGTAAAAAAAAAAATGTAATAATTCTCATGTTAATCCATATAATTAAATCAATTTTGACGACAGGGTTGGCGCAGTGGCTAAGCGATTAGCTTTCTACGCTACGTGCCGCGGCGGGTTCGATCCTCGCACGGAGCAAGTATTTGTATGATCCACAGATAGTTGTGTCGGGTCTAGGTGTGTGTGCATGAGACATGTATGTTTGTAAACTGTACAGCACAGCGAGGTTACAGCAAAAAAAAGGGTACCTATATATTGATATTAGTAAGAATAAAATTAACTTCAGAATCTTTAACAACCTCTGTGTTCTAGCGATTTTTTTTAATATCTAATATTTAGTTCTCAATTTTATCTTTAATTAGTTTCCGCCAGCGGCTTCGCCTGCATGATATCTTTTTATATTATAGCCAATAGATGTTACTTAGTGATAATATAGCATTCTGCTGGCGAAAGAAATGTTAAAATTGGTCCAGTAGTTTTTGAGTTTATACCATCGATGTCTATAGATACGCTCTGTCAAACAAAGGGCGTATTTTTTGAAGACGTCAAATTCTAAATTCAACAATGTTCGAATTATATTTAAATAGAACAGCGATACATGCACTAATGGAATAGCTACTGTTATTATATATTTTTTATTAAATACAAAAATTAATAATTATTTTTGTAAACGGCATTTGACTGGTGATCAACCACTCTATTTTTCTAAAAATAGAGTACCTGACACGTCTCACTTTTTGAATTCACTAAGCATATCTATAGATATCGATGGTTTATCCATTACAAACAAACAAACATACAAAAAATCTATTCAAAAAAGTATAAAAAAATAAACAAAAATCAAATAAGTATAGACAATGTTATTATCTTTGTTAACAGAAGTCCAGTAAGCAAATAAAAGTTCACAAACTTGCAGACTTGTTACACAAAATGGCTCGACATTTGCACTCCAGTTTGGATTGAAAAAATTCGCTTTCTGAACTTTGTGTTTGCCTACATTTGGCCCTCGCAAACATAATACCAGCTAATGTTATTTTTAAATTAAACTGTGTTTTAGCTTGGAAATGATAATGTGTTTACCTAGGACTTAGAACTAAGGTCAGTCGGGTCTTTTTAGTGCTTAAACATTAAATTATTTGTAATGTCCTTCAGAAAGGTCAGGTATGTAGTGCGCATAACAAGCGTGAATGTTAAGCAAAGATGCATGAATGACGAGTTTTTGTATGTATTTCTCAATAAACAACCATACACGAGACTTTCTTTGTGACATTATTAAATTTTAATTGAGCTCTTTCACTTTAACACCGCTCTAACAAGTGCAAAAGCAAACAATGCGAAGTAAACAAAACATGTTCCGACATGCTCGCAAGCGGCGGTTGCAACTTGCGTGCGAATCAGCTGTAAACGAAGCGTCACGGAAATTTCCGAATACCCCCGAAACCGTGATCGGCTCGGCCGACTAGTCGGTGTCTTTACAACCGACTAATCGGCTAGTCGCCTAGTCGGCCAAAGTCATAGGTCGGCACATCTCTAATATATTATTATGATGTATTTTAACTTTAACTATTCGATTAATTAATTTTTCACTCAATGTACCCAGCTCTTAATGCTTCGAAATTGATGAATCCAATAATATTGGAATCGCATTGAACCGCTTCATTTATGACGAGCAGTAATGACATAAACACATAAAGGCTTTAACGCCACAGTAAACACAAATTGACTGTAGAATAATAAAGAAGTGTTCAGACGAGCGCAGTAGAAGTTTGCATTTGAATGTGAATTCGAAATAGTCACTATAAATGTTAAATGAACGATCCTAGACTGCGCGCCAGCAGCGTGATACCTAGTCATGCTATGAATATTGTACAATAACTGTCTACCTAAAAGTGTCGCTGAGTATACCTGTACTTAATAAAGTACAGCTCCGTAAAATGGCGTTATTAAATTTTACTGAATTCTGGCTAAGACGGCTAGTAATAAGTTGTTAAGTGTCTTTGATATTTTGCATCTTATTAATTGTTAATATCGTTAGAGTGCGTTACTTTTAAGTACATTAATATTAGTAACTGGATTCAATTGAGAATTTAAAATATTTTTTTGTAGATGCATCTTTGACTTTTCGAACTCATGTGCGGATCAGAATTTGATTATTTATTATTATCGGTGCAGTTGAAGAGAGTTGCTCTCCATAATTATGAACCTACATTCAAAGCACAGATAATAAAAACTAAGCTCTTATTATTCGGCATAATAAATTATAATCATTAATTGGTAATATTGTATCTTTTGAATTTAAATCTATCTTTGTAGTCTATTTGTTTTACTAATCCTCAATAAACAGTATGTATTTGGAAACAGTGTCGATTACATAGTTACAAGTTATAAACAGTATCGATAACAGTAAGTATTTGTACTGCAATGTTTTACTTTGAAACTGTTAGAATATTATCGGTTAACAGTTCACTTTCGACAAAGTATCTCAAGCTACGGAACTAAATACAACCCATCTGAGGCAGCGAAATGAAGCGTTCCTGGCCGGACAGTTAGGTAAAAGAGCCTTTGCATAAGATGACATTTTTGCACGCAGTCGACACGTCTCCGACACGTTTAAAACGCGCTTCGAACGCGAAACTGTCGCGTCTGCTTAGTTTTCAATAAGCCATGCAGAGGCCGTGCAGTGGCCGCGTAGTGGCAGTACAACGCTGTTGAAATGCGTTCGCGAAATTATCGTCGTGTGCAAACGCTCTAAGGCTACTTTTCCACCAGGTAAGTGTTAGGATGCGTTGCGAGGGATGTGTGAGATATCTACCAATCGTTTGATTTTCATGTCGTAGCTGAAGTTAACTCTAGGTGAAATGGGTTCAATGAAGCGAAGTTCTTTTCATACTTGCTGAAACTAGGGATGCGAGTGTTGTAGCTATGCCACCAGAGCTATGCGAGACTATTAACCGATGCGCGAGAAAAAAATCCACCAATAGAATTACTTAATTCTAAGTCCGCAGCAATCTGAATCAGAATACCAGCGCTGTGACATTAAATTCTAAATGTCACAGCATTATGCTGAGATGGGGGCCATTTTTGGTCTCGTCCAGGTTGCTTTAATTATTTAATTTGCTTTAATTATTATTTATTTTTATTTTTGTACTTTTGTAATTTTATATTTTGTTCCTGGCGAGTCCAGAATAAAACTGTTTTCTTTCTTTCTTTCTTTCAATCCTATTTTTTCCTCGAGCACCGATTGTCTTACACCACACATCTTCCTCGCACACCTAACCCGCGTAAAGCGCGTTTACCCACATCTTATCCACTCCACTACAGAACTTATCTTTGGCAGAAATAGACACAATTTCGTAGCTTAGCTTTGCCCTCGCAAATCCCTGGTGGTAAGGCAGCCTGAAGCTCACCACTATCACACCGCGCAAGCGAGCACGTCACGCCTTCGTAATGCCCTATAGGTACATTTACTAAGAATTAACTAAACAGTGGCAAGTTTTGCGCTGTGTCACTTGTCATGTTACGTGTCGTGTTTAGACGGGCACAGCACATAACCCTCTGGGGATGGAAGGCGAGGCAATCATGTACTATCAAACGAACATAATGGACACGGTTGGTTGTAATGTTAAACACAAATTGCATTGTAAACCTCATCGATATATAGAAAGAAAGAAAGAAAATACATTTAATCAGCACGGACAGGATAGAAAATTCAAATAAATAAATATTAATATATTATTATCTTCTTCAAAAGAGGAGGCCACATGGTGCCCTAAGATTACAAGCTTCGGCTTAGTTAAGGCGCCAGTCTATCACAATTATTTTTTGTTATATTACCTACCTACTTATTTATATTTATTTATTTTTATTGACTGACTAATTATTTTTTATTTCATTTTTGTACACCACATTCTGGTTGATCATGACGGACAAAATGTTATGCTATTATACCTACCAACTTAATGTACTCATTATCATGCAAAATCAATTATTCTTATTCTTACTTTGTTAACACTTAATTTTTGTATTAACTGTGGAAAACAAATACACAATAATACTTTCACGTATTTTCACAAAAAATAATATATAATAATAAAAATACAAAAGAGTAGTAGTCCACTGGTATCGGGAACAGGGTCCAAGCTACCGGCGGCCAGGGCTTCAGAGAGAGGAACCTCCTCACAATGCGTGCCGTGTCGAGGAGTACCGCCTTCTGTACTTATCAAGCCCTTGATCCAGCCCCTCAGCGCCGTAACGACGACCGGCACTACGACTGCTGTATCCACATCTCACATATCAACATTTTCATGTGCTAAGTCAAGATAGGTATTCGATTTGTCTGTTTCTCGGCTTTAACGAGACTCTACTTTAAATTATTGACCAAGTGTGTAAAATTCCTAAAGCACCGTGATTTGATGGACCAAAATTTTAATATTGGAGTTGTATCGGATCGCGCGATCCGATGGGATATTTCTCCGATATCAGATGCAACAGGCAACGGATCGTGCGATCAGATGCGAAAATCTCCTTATTATTATTATTTACTTACCAATAACTTCTAGCAGAATCTTATGGTTCCTCGTCGGCGATATCTTGAAGTCGACCCTGCACCGATACATGGCGCGGTCAGTGGGTATGACGTCACGTATTCTGAGAGACGACGGCGTCGCGGCGTGCCACCTCGCTCGGCCTCCTAGCACGTCATCTGCCCAGTGTGCTGTTGGCCCCTTTATTCGGCCGTCGTAACTGTGGACAAAGTAGAAATTGTTATAATTATAAGACTGTAATCATTACGGAACAGAAATGTGAACATTTAAGAAGGCTAATGTTTTTTCTTTCTTTCTTTGTCTCCTTGACAGCAGACAAAACGAAAAACCGAGAGAGAAACCTTTAAAGAGTTAGTTTTATGCTACCTACCCTAACAAAACAATATATTCTAACAGTAGTAAGTGATCATAAGCTTTAAGGCAAAATGGCATACGACCATGACTACCCTCTGAACATCACTATGAATATGTATTAATATTTTCTTGTTTCCTACCTTTTCATTAGTCGGATTTTTGTTTTGGAACTTACTTTTTTTATCAGATATTCCACACGAATATCATGTAAAATATTCAGTTTAAAAAAAGCAACTTGGCTATATGACTTGGCTCTCAATCTAAAGTCAATTGAGTACTTATGGTAATGAGAATAATAATTCCCTAATAATCACCTCTAACACTGAGCTCAAAAATTTCAATGCGTTTCCAACGTGCTCAGAAATAAAATGAAAACGCTTTGACTCATTAATATTTCATAAGCAACGACCAGCTTAAGGCCAGTTAAGCCCTCCATTCTTTTATACAGTCACCAACATAAATCAAAATGGAGGATCAAAGAGTGAGAGAGACGATTTTTATAAATTGCATAATTATGCAGTTTTACGTAGAGAAAACCTCGGCGACAAATCTTTATACCTCGCATTTATGAGCTGGGTAGGAGTATCAAAAGCCTGAAATAAAATTGAAAAGAAACCTCAAAGACGGAGGAAAGGTACGGAAGGATGGAAACATCCTACCAATGAAAAATGTCAGTTGAAAATATTACGTTAATTAATTTGGTTGTGAAAAAATTGCGGTGATTAAAATTAATATCTTTTACTATTGCAATCACAGGTCCGGCGGGAATGTAATTGGATTTCTGATTTCCTGATAAAGAAATTTCTAGATACAGCCTGGAATTGGAAATTGTGTTCGATAAATGTTGATACGTTCGGCTTGTCTCGTGGGACATAATACTATCATCGATAAACTAGATGCTCAACAGAACAGACTAACCCTATATCGTCACATGGAGGCATGCCATTTAGCGCACCAATTTGATGCGCACCTATTCGAACCGCACCCAGAGTATTCCACATAGAGAAACCGCGTGGTGCGCATCAGATTAAAATTAAAAATATTTATTTTCTATTCCACCTTGCGCACCAACGGATATAATGTTCTAGAGAGGGGTCATAAGTTAAATCGATAACAAGGAGTATTAGAGTACATAGAAGAATTTTTAAAGTTCATTCCATAAAAAATTGTGTTTGGGCTTTGGTGGGGTTTGGGAATTGGTGCGCATCAAATTGGTGCGCTAAATGGCATGCCTCCGTGTGACGATATAGGGTTAGTCTGTACGTCCGTCTAATTGTATTGTGTATTTTTACGGTCAAAATTCTTAATTTTTTTATACTAATTTTGAATTTTATACGCGTCAATTACGAATCGCACAGTCGCTCAATAATTAAACCATTATAAACTTTGAAAACAATCTCATCTCCAATTTATCAGATGAATCGATTACGAATTCATTTGACATTTTAAACTCGCAAAACGATTTACCCGTCACATAAATAACGTTGTCATGCGATCAGTTCGAATAACAGTTGTGTTTTATAATTGTATCAGAGCTGTTTTCATTTTAATGATGTAAATATTGTTTACATCATTAAAATGTATATTTTATCACGCTTTTATTAGCTCCACCTATAACTATGTAAGAAAATCTTGGAAGTAAAATTTGACCCACTTCCCGGTTTCCGATTGAGCTGAAATTATGCATATACGTTCAGTTAGGATGACTAAAGCGTGTTCTATAGTTTTTTTTAAACTATAATATTTTATTTATTTTTGGTTTTTGACACACAAATTCTTCTGAACATCACCATTCTATAAAGTACCAACTTTACTAACCTTATAATTATCTTGTATATTACGAATTAGACAAATATTATAAATGTGACAATTTGTGAAGATGTTTGTCACGCATAAACGGCTGAACAGATTTGGATGAAATTTGGCACACAGATAGACTATAATTATCCTAAATTTATATACAAAGTGGCTGGTTGAACCATGGAAATATTGATGGAGGGTGTTGTACTCATAATTATGAACAACTTTAATTATTGTATCAATTCTGAAATCACGAAAATATAATCAACTGCATTCCATTTATTTAGTTGAGTAATATTGAATTATTTGTATGGAAAAGTTGTTTTTTTTTTTCGCGATATCAATCTTCGTCCCTTAGTAAAAGTTGTTTATAATGATGAGTACAATAACTTCCTTAACCTCCGAAACTTTGTGGGTCCATTGTGATATAAATCGGCAAGAATAGAATAGAATAGAATAGATCTTAATTTCATGTAAACCAGATACAGGCACTTATGAAATGTCGAGACTCTAGGTGCACGGTTCCAAATAGTAGATCCTATGGAGAAGGACCGGTAAGAAACTCCATGGTAACTCTTTTCAAATAAAAGATTACAATCTTGATCGGTACAATGTTGTGGTAAGAGCTGCGAGAATAATGAGGTCAAGAGGTCTCCTGCGACCAAAACAATATTATTATGAATGTCAACGTTTCGTCACATAACGGGTTCAAAGTTATAGACGTAAATTGTGTATAACTGAAGATGATCATCAATCAACATTGATACAATATCCGAATATCAGTAGACATAGGTACATAAATACATAATCATCCGTCATTGAGACGTGAGAAATGCAGAGGGGGAATTTTCTCAGGATAGCTGGCACTCTAGATCAATCTTCAGATAGTATTTGTATGTCATTCGGTTCAGTATTAGGTGATTAGGTGTAGGTTTGTTTTTATATTGATAGTTTTTTGGGATTTTTGATATTTGTTAACACTTCGACTTGGTAGATAGTAATATATTGCTTACCATATTAAATCAGTAATGTAACAAAAACTGTAATATTTTTTATTTCGTCAACATGTACTGCATGTTCTTTTCCACTGCCAGGTAAAGAGAATGCACTTAAGGCAGTACCCTGACCAAAACGCCGTTTTACATCGCCATCTCCTCCGCAATTATACCATATACAAATAAAAAAAAAATACAGTCTTAAAGTTCAAGATCTCTACTTCAAATCCAACGTTTCAAATATTTTTTTAAATTAGATTATACTATAGTAATTGGCGATTATAAAACACCTAAATCAGAATTTAAACCTTCATCTTCTTCGGAACTTGAAGCTTAATTTATTTCTGATTTGCAGCAATAGATAAATAATTCTTTTATTTATAAGTCCAACGTTTAACATTAAAAAAAAAAGTCATTTTTCAATTTTTCCTTGAATTTAAACGTAAATCTGTGCCAATTTTCAGCTGAAGGGTCGTGTTCGGGCGACGGGCGGCAGTCTGCCGCTGGCTCTCGGACGTGATACCCGTGTCGATCGAGGCTATCGCGTTCGATTTATAAATTCAGAATTTATTTTGCTCTCTAGACACAATATTGTGTAGAGGGGGCAACCTATATAACTTGCCTCAGTAGTATGGCATGTACTTCTATAAACATATTTTGATTTTTTTTTAGTACATATTTGAAATATTATTATTTTAGTAAAATTAGATATAGATAGAGTCTACTGATCTGTCACTTTATCTGTCAAGTCAATACAAATTGTGTTTCATCTTCTAAAATATACTTTGTCTAAAAATATAGAGACCATCTTTTTGATGTTTTCTATAAACATAAATTCAAATTCAGTATGTGACCACGTGAACGTGACCGAATGTTTGAAAGCTCTAAACTATGGGACGGAGTCCCATCATGTTGGTAATCAAACTTCATGTTTTGGTGAGATCTATGTGACCACGTGACTAAAACTTTGAAAGTTTATATCTCCCAAACTATGGGACGCAGTCCCATCATGTTGGTATTCAAACTTCATGTTTTGGTGAGGTCTATTCATATAAACCGTGACCACGTGACTACGTGACCAAAATTCAGAGCTACCTTCTATTAATGAATTGATAATTTGTCATAATCAACGTTTAAAATAGTAAGTAATAATATGTTGATGACGATGTTGATCTAAATTTTTTTTTTTTTTTTTAATATAACATTGTCCCTCACTAGGATTTCTCCTGTATCGTGGGTAGAGTTTACAGACATTATCTCACATGCACACACACCCAGACTAATATTTTTTCCGTGCACGTATCGAACCCGCGGCACGTAGCGTAGAAAACCACTACACTACTTGTAACAACCCTAGCCTCCATGCACTATCGCCACACTGTCTTGACGTTGTCGGCGAGATCAAAGGCGCCGTCCTACTGTTGTTTTTCTTTATACTATTCCTTTACTATATATATAATAATAAATACTATGTACCAACCTACAAAAAAATAATAAAAAAACCTAGTTTTATTTTAATTCTTATCGATTATACTTTATATAATACTATTCACCAACACTGCTATTCCCATTTCAATCGACTTCCAAAAAAGAAAATTCTCAATTCGACTGTATGTTTTTTTTTGTATGTTTGTTACGCTATTACTCCGCCAATTGCATACCGATTTTGAAAATTCTTTTTTTATTTCAAAGGGTACTCTCAAGATGGCATTTAAATTTGTTGAAGATTTGATGAAGAACTTCGGAGATATACAATGGAACTCTTGAATGAATAACAGCATGTCACTTGCGATTTCTGTAATCGCATGATTATGAATTGTTTAAGCCACTAAAAATAGAAATATAAAATAAACGTTAAAAAATAGTATAAACCGACTTCAAAAAACTAAAAAGTATAATACATATAATTTTCTTAAAAAACTTATCAGCTTATGAAGTCGTTGCCACTGCCAAGCTAGGTGCATTGAAGAATTTAAGAAAATTATTTACACTGTTTAGTTTTTTGAAGTCGGTTTTTACTTTTTTTAATGCTAGGTATTAATATATTCTAATAATCGTGATTTATTTATATGAGTGAATATTAAATGAATCAAGCAATTCTTCAAATAAAAGAGCAAGTTATAATTAGTTAATACCAAATCATCTAACAACTCGGCAAGTGTAATGGGCATTTTTTGCTCGGAAGCTCGTTGACGAAGCATAAATTTTTTATTTCCCTTTTTTATAAAATCATTCATCATTGTAGTGATTGTACCACTGTTATTGGTATTAATTTTCTAGTAGTAACTCTGTTACTATATAGACCTATAAGTGAAACAATCTACAAATATATATTTTACATTGCCACCTCTATTTATTATATAGTTTTTTAGTGTCTGGCGCGATGCTCGCGATGACATGCTCCGAGCGGTTTCCGTAATATTACAGGGGGTCGCGCGGGTTGCGCGGGTGGAGGAAGCGAAATCGACAAATTCGTTACCTCACTGACGCGCCTTAAATACAGGGACTTGAAACGTTACTCAAAATTTCGTTATTTTTACATTACGTAACGTTATTTTAATAACGTTATAAGCCCCCCTGTTTTAGCATACGCAAAATCCCGTATGCTAAAACGGGAGGGCTTATAACGTTATTAAAATAACGTTACGTAATGTAGAAATACCGAAATTTTGAGTAACATTTCAAGTCCCTGCTTAAATAATTTAAATCAACATTCATTTCAAATTACTTCCTAGTTTTTTTTTTGTTAATAAAGTACAATTATTTCTTTTGCCTCAATAAATACTTAATGGGTGAAATACCCAAAAAATACGAAGCGACTACGCATGCAAAATAATCCATGAAGAATCTTATTTTTCTTGACCGATAGCGTCAACTTGTCGGTAATGCCTGCAAATGATTATTATCCCATTCTTATTTTTATGCACACTAAATTACATTATTCTTGCAGCTCTTATCACAACATTGTATCTACTGATTAAGATTTTAATCTTTTATTTTAATAGAGTTTCCATGGAGTTACTTGCCGGTTCTTCTCCATAGGACCTACTATTTGGAACCGCGCACTTATAGTCTCGACATTTCATAAGTGCCTGTATCTGGTTCACAAGAAATAAACATCCATTCTATTCCTATTCACATTAGTTATATCTTAATACCTATACTTAAAACCTGACATAGCTAGAAACCACAAAGCATATCCAGAAAAAATATTTTTATATTTACAGATGTACCTAATTCCAGTCAAAAAACAGAAAGGCATTTCCATTCATTTACAAATATAGTTAGCGCTTCGTGACCATAGGAAATCATTTTTCAACCCTAAAATACACAGAAACACTTTGTTTCGGCTTTATTCGTACAACACTAGTTTTCTATTCGCTTTGAATACATGATTGATGGTACAAAGACTAGAATTTATGTCGATACCATCGCCTGTCTGCCTTGTTCATGCTTGTTGAAAATAAATGACACAGTTTGCGTACATTACAGCACAGTTGTGAGGCCTAACTGCTGACGCGGTAGAAACGATTAGCGTAATGTCGATATTTGAAATGTACCTAAGCATTGAAACGATTTAAAAACGTTGATAAAGATTATCAACGTAGTGACTTACTTTTTTTACATGTATAAAGGATATTTTTTTTAAGTGAAACTTCTATATAGACGTATTAGGATTTTTCCGTCACGAAAGAGCGTTACGGCCGCGTGGAGAGGGTTGACGATATATCCGTTGAAGTTTCACTTCTAGTATGTCCCAGCACACATTTCGTTTTTGTATAGTGCACATAATTTGTAGAGTGATTCAGTGTTTGTTCCTAAATCATATAAATGGAACGGCAGTCTTTTTATCGCGACTTTTTTGTCGATCCCAAAGTAAAAATTGTTCTTAATGATGAGTATAAAAACCCGCTTGCATCTAAATACACCTTTTCCAACTGACCATGTACCTAGGTATATAAAAAATTGTATAAATATTATGACATTATCTTTTTTATTTTTTTAAAAACGTTGCCCCTCTCTTATATTTCTCCTGTATCGATGGTACAGTTAACAAACATACATGTCACATGCACACACAAACAGACCCGAAACAACTATCTGTAGATCATACAAATATTTGTTCCGTGCGGGGATCGAACCCGCGGCACGTAGCGCAGAAAGCTAATCGCTTAGCCACTGCGCCAACCGTGTCGTCAAAAAATTATGATAATTAAGTCCGAAGAGATACATTACAATGACAAATAGTGTTCTATTACCAGTGTTTTAAAAAAATTGGCAGGGATTGAGTACGATCAATAATTCAAAATAAACCTTAATTACAAAAACATTCATAAGTAAAAAGTCACCCTAACACATCCCTAGTTATAACTGTATTTAATAACAACATCAGCCATATTTCAGGGTTGCCTCAATTCCTAAATCCTGTTTAATCTGATAGCATTTTGACGGACGGCTCTCGCTTGTGTCAAAACTAATTTAGCTCTCGCATTCACACCGGCATGAGCATGCATAACAAATGTCCGTTTGAACGATTTATAAAATATGCACACTTTGTCAGATTGCGATTTAGTCATGAATCTTGGGTGATACAGTGGCGTGATAGGTCCTCTACGGTTGTAAGTCGATGCGTTATCGCGTATATTAGAAATGATAATTAAGTGAGATCATGTGAGAAAAAGTTTACATCGTAGTAAATTTATTGTTTGCGGAAGCCGATGATCGTTCGCAGCTTATTAGTCGAGTTTTTATTTTCCATTTTTTAAAATACTTTGATCCTCAATTGTATTTCTCCTGCATCGAGGGTACAGTTTACAAACATACATGTCACATGCACACACACACCCAGGCCCGATACAACTATCTGTAGATCATACAAATATTTGTTCCGTGCGGGGATCGAACCCGCGGCACGTAGCGCAGAAAGCTAGTCCCTTAACCACTACGCCAACCGTGTCGTCATTTATGGAACTCATTTCATTATGACGATCTAAATAGCGTAACGTAGTTATAGTGTTGTGTTATGCTGCGATGGGGGTCATTTTTGGCCTCGTACGGGTTGCTTTCGCTTTTTGCTTGCCTCCTCTCCATAATTCTTCCTTTACACGTGATCAATAAAGACGTCCATAAATTCCTTTAGTTTTTAATGAAATAGGTATGTCTTGTAAAATTAATACTTAGGTACCTAATTTAGACGTAGACTGTTAATTAAACCCTGGATTACCAGATGCTGCTATATAAATAATTCTATCTTGTGATTAAACAAACCTTAATTAAAATATAAAATTATTTTACAAAATAGATACGCTAAAAACTTGTCTGAGGTAACTATGAATAAAAAATTGTAGATATCAATTATTTTACTAATTCTGCGAGGAAATTTGCTCGATTACATGGGGCCTAATACCGTCCCTGGTCAATCGTAGGTACAACTGTATGTGACGTATCCCTCATACTATAAGAACAGCCCGCTCGAGAAAAAAAAACATAATTTTTTTTAATGAGAAAATCAATTGACGTGGCACCGTACAGCATTAATGAATTAATTCCGACAATAATCTAATATAGGTACGTAACATTATTTGTGAGGTTTTCATATATTAAGTATAAATCATAAATTTTATTAGTAAAAAGAAAAAAAAAATTACCTATGTTTATTTTATTTTAAAATTATTAATTTATTATAATATTATCACGACGTGATTTTATATAAAATAAAAATCGAAATCTACAACCGCAGATAAAAAATAATAGAAACGCTAGCAAAATGTATGAGAATCATGACTATTCGATACTTTATTTCAATTTAGGGCTGATTTTTCAATCGCCAGATAATTTTTTATCCAAACAATACATTTGACACTTGGCAGATTTTGTATAGAGAAGATGACAAAAATTAAAAATTATTCCTTCGGATAAAATTTGAAAAATCTGCCCTTAGAAAGAAATAAAATACATTTATTCAGCTTAGCATAATATGTTATTGGCATGTCTATTATCTAGCGATTTTAGATTGTCAGGTACGGTTCAGTTAAGTCATTGGCACGACATGACGATAAATTGGCATCTCCGGGGGTCCCCTGACAGTTCGCAATAATATCTTAAGTTAGCTGCGAACTCTGAGTCACAGTCTGTGACTATGCTAAGTACTGCTAGATATCTTTGGTCGAACCTTTGAGGGATTACTATAGGTACTATAACCTAACCGTCAAAAACCCCCGACTCCTACTAGAAAAAGAGCTGTAAATTTTGAACGGCTGAACAAATTTTCATAGCTAAGATGACACCTGATTAAACCAGCTTTCGACTAAAGGAACTGCATTGAAATCGGTTCATCCGTTTTAGAGCTACGATGCCACAGACAGATCCCACTACAAATTAATAACACCCCTCTTTTTTGTCGGGGGTTAAAAATGCGAACAACTGAATAATATATCATATCGGAGCTCGTCATGCTGACTTCCAAAACACAGCCCCAAGACGGCTGTCGAGAAGTTCACCTCAGTAACTGTCACTCACATAATGAACACACAGTAGTGGCAAGCCCACGTTGTTGTTCTGGCGCCACACGCGACCCAGCCTTATTACCCAAGAAAAAAAGAAAAATAAACGCCAACTTGGTACGGAACGTGCTCCAATACAAAAGGCAATTTACATTTTTCCAACAAAACCGTAGAAAAACAAACGTAGTGTTGAGGTTTAATAAGAACCGACTGAAAACTTAAAGATCCTTTCAAATACGATTGTTCTATAGCTGGATAATAGCCCCCCTAATTCAAAATGTGTTAATCGCTTTTCAAATATGGACTGTATTTCTTGAATCATACAGTTCATTGTTTTGTGACTTCTATTCGAGATTGGACTCTCTGTTAAAACGAAATGGAATAATTCAAGTAGCAGGTGGAATTATTTCTATCCTCATTTCTGTAGAATGTAACAAGGTTTGAATTAAAATAATAATACAAATAATTTTCTTGGAAAGTAATAGTCCACTATTGGAGTGTAATAACTGCGTAGTAATTTTCATTACTTTATTTTCGTAATTATACAAAGCCGCCCCGTTAGTTAATTACTCGTAGTTGTTGCTTTAAATATAATTACGATCGCTGGATCACAAAGAGTATGAAAAAATAAATGCCTTTTTCTGTCTTTCAATCTACGCTTGTAATTTATCAAAATTTTCTTTTATATCGAGGCAATAGTGTTATTCTTTAATTACTATAGATTTTCAGTTATTGCATTAAAAATTCAAATAGAATAGAACCACAGTTTAAGGCTGCCTGTCCACTGGAGCGGAGTGTCGAGTAGATAGAAGGAAAAAACAAACAATAGGATTATAATATTTCTCTGCTTATTGAAATGAGTAATATTCTATTGTATATTTTTTTATCGTTCCCGCTTCATTTCGCTTCAGTGGACAGGCAGCCTCAGCATGATCATTGCAGGGAAATAGAGCTAAAACGTAAGCTCTTTCAGATTTGTTAGTTCCAGCTCTGTGGCTGAAGCTATAAAAGAGACTAGAATAGACTACTGTTTATTGTATACCGATAACATTTTGAAACAAAATATGCTTGTAAAAGATTTGTACAAAGGGCGGTCTTATCGTAGTTGGTGATCTTCCAGACAATCTTAGGATAATCAAGAACAGAAGGTGAAAATATGGTCCACGATGTGACAATTAAAAATAAACAAAAATAAATGTATTTACTAAATAATATTGGTTCATATTACTCTAGTCTAGCTATAGCCTAGCAGTTGAATGCTTGCCTTCCATGCAAGAAGGTCTGAGTTGAAAACCTACCCGCACCTCTGACTTTTCGAATTTAAGTGCGGATCGTACTTTGATTATCACTAGCATTGATAGTGATGGAAAATATCATAAGGAAACCTGCGTAACTAAGAGGGCCTCATATAGTTCTCCATGGTGTGTGTAGTCGGCCAACCCACACCAGGCCAGCGTGGTGGACTAAGGGCTCAATTATGAACAGGCGGAAAGTCGCGCGGAGCGCAATGCGGCGCGCAACGCGGAGAAAGGCGCATATCTCCGTTCATGGAGAGTGAGCGAGAGAGCAACACACCGCATTTCGCGCCGCGCGACTTTCCGCCGCTCCATAATTGAGCCCTAAGGCCTAACCCTTCTCATTCCGAGAAGAGGCGTGCCCAGCAGTGGAACAGTAGTGGGCTGGATTAGAAGAACTTTAGCGTTTCGACTAGGCGAGCATTATTTGAGTGCGTGTTTTATCATTCACTCTTCAGTGTACAAATTTACCGGAACCTCACGAACAAATAAAATAGTGCCCAAAGATATCGAATGATAAACTCGAACGTTCAAAGAATAAGTTATCAAACTCTTATCCCTTCTAGATTGTATGTAATCCTTCCGTCGATATTCTAAGAACAATTTCCGATCCAATCCAGAAGTTATTTATTTTTCTTACCTTCCTGTTGTAGTGATCTGAACATTTATGTGACTTTTATTGAACGTTTATTTTACGTTTTCATTTGAGTAAAATTGGTTATCACTATATTGTGTATTTTAAATCACTATGCGTGTGCATTAATTTCGTTATTGTAAAAAGATAGTGCCTACATTGAAGAAGGCAAAAAATATACTTGTACGGTTTGTAGTAGTAAAGACCGCACATTGACCGTAGTGACGGTTGTTAGTTGAGTGTAGAGAGAAACGTTTCACCAATATTCCAAAGTTACGTTTATTAGTTAAAGTTACAGTTATAAAGTAAAGGGCAATTCATTCTCTCCGGTGTTGAGAGTCACAGAGTAATAAGTACACTATATTCAAATCGTTATTATTGCTTTATATTAGTTGTAATACTAATTTGGACGCGCATAGCGGGCCGAAAGTAGGTTACAGCGTAAATAGAAAAATGTACGGCAATGAACCGTACCTAACTAACTTTTGATAACTTGTATTTAATTTTAACAAAATATATTTGTATGGCCAATAGATAGTTATGATACAGATAGATATGCCTGTAAACTGTACCCACGATACAGAAGAAGTCATAGAGTGGGGAAAACTTTTAAATAAGAATCAAAAAGCGAGGGGTGGAATGCCATGAAGACCTTTGCCCAGCATAACGACAGCAATATAAGGTTAATAAAGATTAAAAAACACAATTTTGTATCTAGTTCATAAACTTGATATACTTTATGCCAGTATGTTTATCATCTAGGTACGACGGAACGGTTAGCACAGTGGCTAAGCGATTAGCTTTCTGCGCTACGTGCCGCGGGTTCGATCCCCGCACACAACACATATTTATACGGCCTACAGATAGCAGATAGTTATTGAATGGTATAGTACTCGTAAATCTTTCTGAGCCCTGAACTGAGCTCTGAACTCTCTCTCTCTCTCCCTCTAGCACCTTTAATAATCGCACTATTATTATAGATGCTACAGGGAGAGAGTTCGAGGGCTTATAAAGATTTGCGGGTACTATAACACTTTGTACAAAAACAAAAGTTAGCTGTCATTTCAATACATTTTAACGTTTCAAATTATTTTGAAACTTCAGCAATGTCTGGACTGCTATACCGTCTTTTTACACTACTTAACTTACCTATACAATGGGACATCATTCTTATACCACACGACGAGCAGTAGCACGTCAGAGGCCTGTGTCGAGCGAGTGTCACAAGGCAGTGTCGCGTCGCCGCCTGCCACCGCTGACACTTTCACCATGTCTAGAGACTCCGCTATGACACTCGGGCCGGGCCGGAGACCTGTTGACAATTAAGGTTGTGAGCTTATAACAGTTGAGACTGCTTACCAAGTGGGGCATGTAATTTTGGTAGGATTATCAACCCTAAATTGAGATTAGATGGAAACGTGAATATTGGTATACACGGTTCTGCATATTGTGAAACAGATTTTGATACTTAAGCCTCATATACAAAATGATTGTTTTAATTATGTATGTATATTTTATACTCGTTCACATAATAATAAAGTTTTTACTAAGTTTTTACGTGAATATCTATTGAAATCACTACAATCCGATCAGAGACAAAAAAAATAGATTCATAGCATCAACTTAAAATTATTTTCTGACTTATTAGATCATTATCATTTAACTATACATCTATACAAATATATAAAATTGAAGTGTCAGTTCGTAATGTCAAAAAAAAATCATTGTGCATTGTTTTAAAAAAGAAGTAAAAGATAGACATTATGTTTACAGAAGCATCTCAGATAATACATGTTTATAAACAGACAATTGCTTATTACGATCCAGACAGTTCGTACTTCAGCTTCGCATCTGAGAGTGTTGTTAATACTGAGAGAATCATGTAGTATATTTTATTTATTTATTTATTTAAAATGCTTCATGTACAATGTACAAAGGCGGTCTTAATGCCGTAGGCATTCTCTACCAGACAACCTTAGGGTGATGCAGAGACAATGAAGATAGATGCACCAAAAAACAAACTTAAATGAGAGGGTAGGTATATTCAATTATACTTAAAAACAACTATAATTATAAACTTACATTAACATATATAAATAAATATGTATTATTATATGCTAAATAAACATAAACATATTTAAATAATAAATATATATATACAATTCAGAAGAATTAGAGTCGAGATGAATCTGCCGATGTCTTGTCACGAAAGTATTTTCGTAATTTAAATTTGTGTATGTATTATTGGAATAATATTAGTTTAGAAATCCTCCTATCCTGAGCTAGAGCGTTGGTATCAAACTGTGTAACCTGTGTATGACTGTATAAAAGTAATACTGAATTATTTGTATGAAACAGTAGATTTTCTTTTTCGAGATTTCAGAATTTTTCCATGGTAAATGTCCTTCATGATGATGAGTACTATAACCTCCGTCCGATTTACTTACACCCTTTCCGACAATCTTTTTTTTATAATTGGTCCTACCTTTTCTAGTCCCGATTCCGATTCCCGATTTATAGTTCCTTTAAAAGGTTAATATACTCATCACTACACGGGCGTAGCCAGGGGGAGGGTTTGGGGGGTTCAAACCCCCCCCGAAAAGTTAAGATACCTGAGGAGACTTAAAAACTACTTGCGGAACACAGTGAGTGAAAACAGACTGAATGGCTTGGCTCTCATGAATATTCACTATGGGATAGAAATTGATGCGAATGAAGTAGTGGATATCTTTAAAAAGAAAAACAGAAGATTAGTTCTGTAATGCGTATAATAAAATGAACCTGCTGTTTTTTTACATCTTTCATGTTTTTTTTATCATTGTTACGGTTTATTTCATGCACTTTTAGTCGTTTTATTTTCTTTAACCCCCCCCCCCCCTCCCCCCCCCCTCCCCCCGGCACTGAAACCTGGCTACGCCCGTGCATCACTATGAACAAATTTTAGTATGGGACAAAGCATGAAATCGCGAAACAAAAGCTAGTCGTTCCATACAAATAATTCAATATTAGGTACTCGACTAAATGTATGGGACAGCTGATATTTTTTTTTGCGATTTCAGGTGTGGTCCTATAGTAAAAGTTGTTTATAATTATGAGAACAATAACCCCTTCGATCGGGATTAGAAAGGTAGGACCTTAATATAGGTCGGTATTAAAACAAAATTATTAACATAAAATGTTAACCGGCCACTACGTCGTAAACTGAACCGGTGACGAACGCAGAAAGAATAAGTTATAACTCTATACCGGTTCATACCGTTTCATACCGGTTCGACCGATCGAAACTTGGCACGGTACACCACAGGTTTATGTCGCCCTAGTTAATAACTCTATTATTTTTCTGTCGAAAAAAGAAATGAAGTAAACCCGATGTGGAACATTGATAAACTATTGTGAGTAATAGAAAATTTTTGGTAGTAAAAACTAACCACCAAAAACCTCCGACTCCAACTAGAATAAGAGCTGTAACTTTTGAACGGCTGAACAGATTTCTATGGAACATAGCTAAGATGATACCAGATTAAACTAGCTTTAAAATAAATATACTGCATTGAAGTCGATTCATCCGTTTTGGAGCTACGATGCCACAGACAGATACACAAATACACAGATACACTGATCCACAGATACACACTACAAACTTTTATCATCCCTCTTTTTTGTAGGGGGTTAAAAACAAAACAATGAGAAATAAAGAATCTCAACTGAATTACTTATAGAATTATTTTAATGAAATTACCTCTTATACCTACGTTTTTGGATATAGGATAATGGTAAAAGAATATTTCTTTCATAAATAAATCCAGCCATTACTGTCCCACAGCTGGACAAGGCCTCTTCTCAAAATGAGAAGGGTTAGGCCTTAGTCCTCCACCACCACCACGCTAGCCTGGTGCGGGTTGGCGGACTACACACACCATAGAAAACTTTATGAGGGTCTCTCAGATGTGCAGGTTTCCTCACGATGTTTTCCTACACCGTTAATGTGAGTGATAAGCAAATTATAATTCGCACATGAATTCGAAAAGTCTGAGGTACGGGCTGGGTTCGAATTCAGACCCTCCTGCATGGAAGGCGAGTGTTAAACCACTAGACTATCATTGCTTTACTTTGTCTATATATTAATTCGTGAAGAGAATATTTTGTACCCCTTTTTAAACATATTGCGCGCACGGAGGAGTGTGAGATTTGGCAGGAGAAGAAGTATAGAAAGCTTAAAATTTACGGTCGAATTTCAAACATTGGGTGACCACTATCTTTTTATTGCCAAAATATGGCTATAGACCCGTATTCTGCCAATTATGAGATAATGATTAATATGATTATGAGTGAGATCACACACACATTATCCATGGGTACTATGTGTAAGATCTCTGTACCAAGACATCAATGGTGCTATAATTCTGTACGGCTCCCAAGTAACTTGAGACAAAAGGAAAGTCAATTCCCTTCTGAAAAAAATATAAGACTCGGAAATCGTCTTTAATTTAAATCAATAAGAACAGATGAAGACAGTCTTGATAAATTACCAATCTGTTTGATGAAAATTTACTGGGAAGAAAAATGGCGTAGCTGCTACGGTGTAGGTGACGTCTTGTCTACACCAGCTACGCGGCTACGCGGTAGTAGCAAATTGACTGTTAAGTTTTGCTCGATTCGACAATATTATAATAATTATTTAGTTTTATTTACTCTTATGTTATAATTATTTTTCAATTAAATTATTAACACCAGAATGAATAAGTAAAATTATGCCATAAATATGTTTTTGTCATCTCATTTCATGACATATTTAATAATCCAAATCCCCAACTCCAAAAAGCGTACACAAACAAAATATATTATGTAAATAAGATATCCTGACTTAACAAACGAGAATCATGATCAGCTCCAAAATTTTCGCGACTCGATTCCCTTTAGAAATCGTTCGCGAAATTCGAATTGTTCGTTCTCAGTGAATACCAAGCGCGATCGTGACAAATGGCCCGATTAACAATCCTGAGTCCCAACGAAGAGATGGTGCGACTAACGATGCAATATATCAAAGGATTTTTCTTAACGCTGAGGAGTCTCTCAAGTTATTTGCTTGTTAAATATTAATGCGATCATAACCGTAATGCCTCGTAAAGCCGGGCTGAGGTGAAAATATGGAAACAGGCGCCTGACGTCATCATATTTTTAGTATGGCTCATCTCAGTTGACTCATATTATGCAGAGATGTACAAGATATCTCATAAAAAGTATCTGGAATAAAAGTTACAAGATACTTTTAAGTAAACTATTTGAGATATCACATACAAGATACTTTTGGATAAATAAATAAATACTTTTGGAAATGGTATTTAAAATACTTTTTGAAAGAAAACATATTTTTACATACATTACATAATATAACTAACAATTTGACACATACGAAAATAAATAAGGCCCGGTGAGGGCAGTGCAGCGACAACTGCAAACAAAAGTAACTAGACCAAAGACCATACAGTCCTTTGACGATTTGATAAGTTCAAATTTTAAGGGTTCGTTTAGTTTTATCTATAATTATTATGATGGGATGCCGTAATGTTCAAAAACGCATGGGTAATAATTAATAAAAGTATCTTAGCAAACTTAATATTCACAAAATACTAAGATATTAAAAGAACGTATCTAAATAAAAGATACAAACTGAAAATTTAAAAAAGGGGTTCAGATATAAGATGAAAATTCATATTTTGTATCTTTTATCTGTATTTCAAATACTTGTATTTAAATTATGTCACATCTCTAATGTTGTGTTTATCTTACACAAGGAGTAAGCAGGGAATGTATTGTTTTGATGCTACTTCTGTTTTATCCCTAATTCCCGGGATACACGGGGCTAGCTTTCAAGCTAGGATAGCAAGCTCACTAGCTTGCTATCCTAGCTTGAAAGATAGCCCCGTGTAGTAAGCTAGCAAGCTAGTACCTCTGACTTCGTGTATACAGAACTAGTTGCATTTCTAGGCTAGTAAGCTAGTGAGAAAGCTACTAAGCTAGCGTCCAATCTAAGATAGTTTAATAGAAGTACTGCAATTTCGACATTCTTATTTATTTATTTATTTGCTCTCATGCACTTCACACATTTTTCAATACATATTCATTGTCAGCATAAGTACATGAATCCTGTTAGGGTATTGCAAAATATAATTTACTGTTAAATGTTGAGTCTTAAAGTTAAGTATTACAATTCATTCATTAACAAAAAAAAAGTCTTTATATTTTTTGTTTCTGCGATCATTCCTTGGACTGTAAGCAAATTTGTTGCTATGTATTGGTGGTGCAGTGTGTCTCCAGCGATAATTCCCTCCTTATTATGCTTTAGGCCACATGTCCCGGTTGCTTAGGTCTATTCCAGCCAACCTTTTCAGCCGCCTATAATTTATTTCATACAAATAAAAATATATTATAATATTACGATTTATATGATTCGATGATCGATCGATCTTCTTTAGCATTACCACCAAAAATCTCCCATTTCACCGAACATTTCTAATTTGATGGAAATAAATTACGCCAATTACATTAGTGGCTTTACTGGCGTCAAAACACCGACGAGTTTCCACTTGAGCACCACCTACTCTAAAGGAAAATGGGAGACCAATACGCACATACATAAAATCCGACAACCTATTAATAGTCTTAATGGAGTTTCCGTCTATAAATGTCTGTTTTCCACGATAAACTGGTGATATATCTCCTACCTTGTTAAATAGGACATGGTTTATATAAGTGGTCTTATCAATTTAATGGTAATTCTTAAATTAAGGTGTTCTGGGCATAAAATTTTACGGTTTAAGACATTTATTCCTCAAAAGAACACAATTCACTTTTTATGAGAAATACAAATACGTTGACATAAGAAATGTAGGTACACAGATAAATTAGTTGGTAGTAGATGCACAATAATTTTAGAATGTTGTGGGTTGTGGGTAACAAGAAAAGTACATCTTTGTTGTGTTAGTGAACTAGTTACGTATCGTTTCTCGAAGACAAGTCCATAGCAATTACACATTGTTCATTAAAGCACATTTTTTATTTATTTTCAAAATTTTCAAAATTCAAAATTTTCGTTTAACTATTGTGTCTTTGGTTAAGAGACCATACGGTTAGCGCAGTGGCTAAGCGATTAGATTTCTACGCTACGTGCCGCGAGTTCGATCCCCGCTTGAAAGAAATATTTTTACGATCTACACATAGTTGTTTCGGGTCAGGGTGTGTGTGCCTATGAGATATAATTATGTTTGTAAACTGTACCCCCGACTCCAAATAAAATCCATTAAGGGGCAAAGTTATAAAAAAAAAACAAAAAAAAATCTTTACTTCGTTTGAGAAACTTGTAAATAAATATACTCGGTATTTCAGTATTCACAAACCCGCAGTTATTTTGTAAATTTACTTTCCGCCATAATAAACCACTACGAGTAGATTATTCTGGCCCAATAAATTCATCTCGACGGAACCCAGATTGTAACGGCATATCTATATTTAGACTAAGTGGATTTTGATAAATGATCTGCCAAACAATTTGTCATATTTCGTAGGCAAGTTTGACTGCAAATAATTTACTTGCTGTTACGGCTTTATCATCGTAACATTTTTATAAAACAAGGAAAAGGAAATATTGTCTTTTATTAGGTACAGCAACAACATAATATTATGGCAATTGCCCCGAGCTCATCGAAATTGGAGGCAATTTAATATCGCAATGATAAATATGGCTTTTTTTTTATCAAGATTTCAACCTTTGATTTTATCTGTATAAATGGGAGTGGAATAATTATATCAAACTCAAATGATTTTTTTTTTCTTTGTATACAGGATAATTTAATTATGTAGTGCCCATAATTTGTAGAGTGTTTCAGTCTCTGCTCCTAAATGCAACCGCAGTATTGGGATACACTTTAAAACAAAACGTAAATTTGACTTAGTGTGGGGGGGACGCAAAATTTAGTAGCGCAAGCTATACAAAATCAAATTTTAGTAATGCAGTTGTTTTGGAACGGACACTGAATCACTCTACAAATTATGCGCACTACATAAAAAAATATCCTGTATAGGTAGGTACCACTCACAAATCGTTGAGGTAGTAATGCCGAATAAGACCATGCGTTTCTACCAAATCTGTGCAAGCTAGACTTGGGTAGCTCGTGAGCGAGTGAAAAAAAAGACCTAGCTCTTTTCGATTGATTTATATCTCGCTCACTCACTCACTCGCTATACAGCTCACTAGCTCAGCAGCTCTCGGCGGCCAGCACTTGTCACCAAGACACCGAAGCGTAGCAGTTACCGAGGAAGTTACCGAACGGCTCATTCGGCTCGCTTCGGGATACTTCGGCTGGCCGAGCCGTCTCCTCGACGCGTGTGTATCAAATGAACTAGCAGTCGGCGTCTGAGCTACTGAGCTATAGAAGAGCTAAAGAGCTAAAAGAGTGATATAGCTCTTTAGAGCAAAATAGCTAATCGCTCTTTTTCTTTTCAGTGAGTTATTGGGCCCATGTTTAGTGCGAGGTAGTTAAGTGATGCGCGAGGAAAATATCCACCAACATGATTACTGCGGACTTAGAATGAAGTAATCCTATTGGTGATTTTTTTCTTCACGCACTACTTAGCCACCTTACTCAGCTCTGGTGGGAACGCAGCCTAATAATAACAACTAGTGGTCGCCCAGTGGTTGAAATTCAATCGTAGTTTTTGCTTTCTGCACTCCTTCTCCAAACTTTAACTATGCCAAATCTCACACTCCTCCGTGCGCGCAGTATACTTAAAAAGGGGTACAAAGTTTTCTTTTCACATATTAATATATTGACTTTGAATATTTAAGACATAAAAAGGTCCTTACAAAAATCCAGTAGATTCTAAAATGATTTTGTAATTAATATAGTTATGTAAGTTTTCCATACAAATAAAATGAATGAAAACGAAAACTTCCTTATTACCAATTCTAATAATCTCGGCATTTCAAACTCCGAAGCCAAATAGGCAGCAAATAGGATCTACAGAAATAAGCAAGCTATAATAAGTTCCATTTGAACCGAACGAATTCATTGAGCCCAGTTGGTCCCGTGAGAGATGGCCTTATTTCTTGAAACATGTCATGGTGGGAATCACACGTCGACGTGAAATCCCTTTTGTCTGTTGTTTACAACCGACTGGGTGTTTAAAATGAGATGTGTTTGCAGGATCTTCTCTGTTTCAATGAATATTTGATTCCCCAGAATAATCGATTTTAACAACAGCTGATATTTTGTTTCTTCAGAGAGTTGCCAGTGAAAGAAAGAAAGAAAGAAATAAAGTTTATTGGCACATAAATGCTAAAAACACAGAAAATAAGAATAAAATAAAATCAGTAGTTGTACCAAACGGGCCAGCAGCTCAGCATAATGTTGGGTGCCAGTACGTTAATACTGATTACCCAACGCTGGTTTTCAGCTGCAACCCGCAGGGTGCCATACGCTCGAAACAAAAAACAAAGATAAATCAAGGAGAAAAATGAAAAAAAAAAACAGTAAAATATAGTACGAATAGCAGCGAAGAAATTAAAGTAAGTAACTATCCATGATTAGTGCAAGTTTGCGGTGTAGGTGAGTTTACTCAGCAGTGGTACGCAGCGATTCACTAGTGCAGAGCAGTATAATATTTATAATAATTAATAACAGTAACTAATTAAACCTATATAGCTGATATATTAGCTCGCAAATTCTCAAACTGTTTCTGGTGTTCTAGCAGAAATGCTTTAAGTTTCAATTTGAAAGTCGAGCTATTTCAGTGCTGTAGTGAATTAATTGGATTTACATGTGACTTGTCTGCATCGATATTGCATGTACCAAAATACCATAGAAATATGATATACAAACTCTAGTCTGTCTTTATAGTTGGTCCCATAGTAAAAGTTGGTCTTAATGATGAGTACTAACCCCATAAAAGGACCGCTGCTGATAAAGTAGGACTCTATAAAAAGAATTTCATTTGCTATTATGCTTTCAAAGTATTACTACTTAAGTAATTATTCTGGTCTTCGTCCCAACATCGTCCCAGCCTCCCCGAATTCGCTCTAAAAACGCACCGTCTACCTGAGAAGGTATCACAAATTTATTCTGTCACATTTATTTCTAACATAAAAACGTTATTGGAAAAACGCGTCAAAGTTATGATGCTATGTAAGCACAAAGTGAAATCCGTACCCGATTTTCGGTACGTACGGAATTCCGATGCTAATCGGCTCGTTAGTCACAATGCCGCACGGATTATCTCCGGTGAAATAATACCGGTAAATACCGGCTTTTATGCAACGTGCCAAGTCCATTTATGGGTATAAATATATATTTAGTTCTAGTTGGATATTTATTCACGTCAGTTCATTTTAGTTGTAAATATTGACGTACAAATTTTATTTCGGATATCTCTCGATGTTTTTTCGGTTTGTGTAATTGACAGATTGTCGGGCGATCGGTTTTGAAATTGACATTATTGATGGGTTACAAGAATACGAAATATATTGTGAGTTTTCTGTTTTTGTTTTTTATATTTCCTTTTATTATTGGATCGACGATTTTGGTAATGGTTGTAAATAAAATATTATAGTTTAAAAAAAAACTATAGAACACGCTTTAGTCGTCAAAGCTGAACGTGTATGCAAAATTTCAGCTCAATCGGAAATCGGGAAGTGGGTCAAATTTAACTTCCAAGATTTTCTTACATAGTTAGTTACAGTTGAAGCTAATAAAAGCGTGTTAAAAACTACTGAATGACTAGAATATGGAAGTATAGCGGTGAATGTTCTCTTTGTATATCTAAATGATCATAATGACAAAGTTAGTTTCAAATATAAGACAACACTAAGGCTGGGTTGCACCAAGGGCTACGTTATTTTTACTGTTAAAGTTAACTTTAACAGTAACATTAACAATGAATTTAACTATCTACTGTTGCACCGTCATGTAAAAGTTAAAGTTAAAAGTTTGACAAGTGACAAGACGTTTTACATAGGTTATATTCGACAGTAGTAACAGATAGTTTACAATAACAATAACTAACGAATCGTGGGCGGTTAAGGTTACAGGTAAAATTATGACGTCAGCTAACAATTTTCAAATGGTGCAACAAATTTTTAGCTCGGTACTTTAACTGAAGATTCGATGTTTGTTATGGTTAAAGTAAGATGAAGCAACCCAGACTAAGTGGTTAAAGGTTGATTGTGAACTTTCGGATATTCCATATCCTCTTAAGAAAACATCTATAAGCGAGAAAAGGATGCATTGTTTCTTGGTAGCTGTGGCTGTTAGATTTTTCTTACATAATCAAGGCAACGCCGCGCCGGTCTAATAAAACATGGCCTTCAGGTTATATCTACCCATTATGCTTTAAAAATATTAGTTTTTTCAGCTATGAAAAGTTAACGGTTCGTACTCATTTCTACAAAATGAACGCTATAGTGAATAAACTTTGAAATTCCCATTTCATGTCCGTTAAAAGCCAGCATTTATATACCGGTTCATAACCAGTAATGTATTTCAATTTAGCAAGTTAATATTGGAGTGGGCTCATAATAATCCATCTCGCATAAAAATATAACGTTCAGCCTTCAATAAATGTTATATTTCAGAAAAAATATCAGAGAAACACTTTATTCATCTATATATTATATTTATATATATAATTATATACGTGAAGGGAAAACATGGTACCCCTTTTAAAACATATTGCGCGCACGGTGGAGTGTGAGATTTGGAATAGTTAAAGTTTATATGGAGGAGAAATGCAGAAAGCTAAAATTTATACATAATAATTTATGTGGTCGAATTTCGACCACTGGGCATTTTTTTTAAATATAGGTAATTATGTATTAAAAAAATATTGATAGCATTAGGAAATGATAATTATGTTGGTATTTTAATCTTGTATTAAATTTAAACACATCTGCATGTCAGACGACACAATAGGTCTCCGTATATGGAAAGCGACATCTTGGCAGACCCAAACGGAGATGGCGGGATGAGCTGGACTCCTTTGATAAAGACTGTTCCTTAGTAGCTTCAGATACAGAGAAGAGGAATGAGAGAAGACAGGCCTTTGTTCTGCCGTGGGATTTGAGTGGTGATCATGAAGAAGCTTGTAATAATTAATAATAATATTTAAAACTCACAGTAGGTAAACCAAACCGAACCAGTGGGTCTAACGCGTTACTAAAATTCGATGTTCATTACCATTGAAGTTTCAATACGATCATGAGGTGAGTCGTAAGTCCCTATAAAAAAGGAATTTTGATATTTATTTTTGGAAAGAGGTAAAAGAAGACGATATCATAATTTTTTTATTAAAAGAAAGAGAGAATTAAGTTTTATTGGTCAACACAATACATTACATGGTTAAATCACACCATAAACAATACAGAAACGAAAAAGCCGCGTGTGACACAGCAATAATTGCACATTGCAGCAGGCTTACATAATTAATAATAGCTTTGCTTAATTTATATCTATATTATTTTCTGGAAACTAAAATCCTTTGTCACTAATAGTTGTAATAAAGAACACTGAAATTTTACTATGCATGTAAAAGTCCTTTAGTCTAGTAAAACATTTTATTTCATTTCATGAACTTTTATGAACGTCGGGATCACTGAACTACTGCTTGTAATAAAAGAGATTATGATCAAGATTAAGGTAAATTTTTCAAAAACACAGGTAATATTTGATGATAGTATGATAATCTAAATTCATACTATGTTTTACTCTATCGAGCATTCAAATATGAAACATCCTATCATGAGTTATTAATTGTTACAATTGTAATTTAAATTTAATTTAAGTCATTTTCAATAATGTAAGACATTTTTTAACTCCCGACATAAAAGAGGGTTAGAAAGTTTGTAGTGTGTATCTGTGTATCTGTGGATCTATGTATCTGTCTGTGGCATCATGGCTCCAAAACGGATTGAAAGCTAGTTAAATCGGGTATCGTATTAGCTATATTTCATGAAAATCTGTTAAGCCGTTCAAAAGTTACAGCTCTTTTTCTAGTTGGAGTCGGTTTTTAACGGTTAGGTTATTAACTATTTATATTTTTTTAAACTATATTTTGTAAACCTGCTATAAAAAAATCAACATACCACCTCATGCATTTAATTTTAAATTTATGAAATGTTTGATATGTACATGATTAATCTTTTGCTTATAAAAACTTACAAGCTAAAAAAGATCTCATTCCCGCTAAAGATAACAGAACATCTGTATTATATCTTCAAATTGATCAGCATAAATGGTTTTATTTTACACAAATTCGATTCTCCCAGTGTCTGGTCTTATACAACATCGCGTGAGGAATTCGCGTTATTCCAACAAGTATGTATCGCTTTACGTGACGGAGGCCAAATTGGAGGGGAAAATTTGCCAAGAACACGTAATGTCTGCATAGTGACTTTGACATCAGTAATGTGGAACGAAGTTTCAAGTGTCGGTAGTCTGAGAAAAATCGATGGCTCTCGAAAAGGTAAGGCCTTCGATCTCGTTTTAAAAGTTTCTTACTTGGTTTTTGTACGTGTAGCGTACATACATTTATAGCTTCAGTATTCTAGGTATGTAATACGCAATTGCCATCTCTTTTCATTGGCATACAAATGACAAGGACAGGTATAATTTAATCAGCGTTTAAAAATTTTAAGTTTTTATTAGTAAGGTGATCATGGTTACTTGAATGTAATGACAATTTTCTGATTTCAATTTCACTGATGAAAAAGAAAGATTCTTGAAACGAGGCTTTTTATCAACTGCTCAATCTAGGAACCTTTCTGTTTGCTAGGTAACAAAATACTGTGATCATCAATCTGTTTTGCAAGTGTGATGATTAAGGAAATACTCTTTCATCATCATAAATAGTCGGTATATTTATGCGGTCCATTAAAAGGCGCATTTTTGGTAATACAGTAAGTCTGAATGCTAATGATTAGTCTATGGGTCGAATCAAACTTAAGAAATCATTTTCCTCTATAAAGAACTTCATGTTCAAAGTTCTCAGGAAACCCGTGTTATCAAAACTGAAACTAATTATAGCTTTCTTAGTAACTAAACAGGTATTTAATGTAGAAAATTAATTTATTAGTTGCTTGTAAAGTTTCTCGTATTCAAATTTCCTGTAACGTACATACGTAATCCATATACCTACCATACTTAATGATATAATATTAACTATGTGTTATCTGACAGTCTATTGAGCTGCCAATCTTGGATGCTAAATGTTTTGACAAGCGGAAACAATATTCTAGGCATGTATCATCTAACTGCTTATAGGTAGTTCTTCTTTTGTTCAACGCTATTAAAATGCAACTATTCTTGCTGCCATTAAAGTAAATCTTATGATATAATATAATATTAATGGTGTTTTCTAATGAAATTAAATAATTATTTTAATTTTCTGTAAATAATTCCTTATAGAAAGCTTTTACAAGTCTGTTTTAGATCTAGATGGCGCCGGTTTTTCTTTTTGACTGCCTCTCAGAAGAAATGCCGAAACATAGTCAAAGATTTCTTTTTTAAATCCAGATAATATTTGCTTAAAATCATGTGAGATGATGTAAGGTGTCTGGAATTACCTTTTGAAGAAAGATTCATAACAGTTTTGAGCTCACCTGTCCCAACTGACGGCATACATGCATCAGACAATTTTCAGACAATGTTTTAATGGAAGCTGCAACATATACACATATTATTAGAAAGAACATTGCCAAACTTCCATAATAGTGATTGGCCCTGGAGTCTCCCAAAAAGACTATACTCACCATAAACAACTCGATGAAAACAATATGTTGCAATCAATTTTAAACACGGACAGTGCCGAATACATTTTTAATTCTTAAAATATTAGCTATTTTGAGGTTGTTTTGTTTTCAAAACCTTGTAATTGTAGTACTTATATTGTTTATTTTTGTCAATGACAGGACCAACTATAGCAGTGTCCTTTTTTACAAAAATGGTCCTTTGGTCCTTACAGTCATGTTTCTGCTACTTTTTCTAAGTAAGACATCTCACGGAATTCTCATTAAAAATGACGGCAAAGGACTTGGGTTAGTCATTCAGGCAGGGACGAATCGGACGCAAGGGGGATGTAAAACGTAGCGTGCAGACAAAAGAGTTTCACTACATTTTTTTATTACACAATGAATCTTAGAAACGTGCTTTATGTAAAACAAAAGCATCCCATTCACTTGTTTCATATAAGCAGCTGTATTGAAAATTGAAGGATGAGAATCGAAAATCTCTTTGCTACAGAACAGTGGATTTGAGCTTTATTTTGTGACATTTGATTTCAGAATTTCAACAATATTTTGTTCTAATAAAACTTTGTGTTTTGGGTTGGAAATAAACTTTGTTCTAGAACTATAAACGAGGTTTCCCATTAATAACGCTAGTCGATCTAACTAATAATAGAGTGCCTTAGTCACCCTTTTATTACTGACATGCAAAAAGACCAGACTTCGTATAGAAAGACCAAAACCTTTGACACTTTTTATGGCACGGTTGGCGAAGTTGCTAAGCAATTGGCTTTCTGCGCTAAATGCCATGGGTTCGATCCACATGGAACAGATATTTGTATGGCCTACAGATAATTGTTCCGACTCTGGGTGTGTGTGCATGTAACTTGTATATTTGTAAACTGTACCCATGATACATGAGAAATCCTAGTGTGGGGCACAGGTTTTAATAAAAAAAAGACCAAACCAAGGTAAAAATTTCTTATAATTATATATTTCGTCGAAAAAAGCTTATTCTAAGTTCTTAAACATACGAAAATTCTTTTCACCGTTCAATTACATTTCAAAGTGAAGTGAATTCCCTCTTTGGAAAGGTAAAAGGTAATATTTAACGTGGACCATTCAGCTACCGAGCTAAGCCAGTGTGCAAAAGAGAAAAATCCTCTCGAACATTTTACTTCCGCTGTGTAGTGGCCGCGTATATTTTAACCATTCAATGGATCTATGACACGGCTGGTGCTGTATAAAAATTTGTGGTGCAGCTATTTAGGGTTGACACGTAGTGTTAGTGACAATGCCTAGGTTTCATGTTTTAATTCATTTTATACAGTTCTTTAAACTCCTCTAAAAGCTAGAACTTATTAGTCTTCTTTGCAGTTATAATTACCCTCCGTGGAATTACCGCTAAATGTCTCATACATTTTAACTGTTCAATAGATCTGAGACTAGGGCCGAAAGAATGACAGATAGTGTCATTGTGTTCCTGAATGCAGTTTTAAGATTAAGCATAAAATATATGGTTGTACCTATAAATACCAAGCCCACACAAATAATTGTTCCGTGCGGGGATTGAACTATAATAATTATTTTGCTTCTGCTTTCGATTATAGGAGTGGAAATTCAAATTATATATACATTTTTCAAAAAATAATAATAAAAAAAATATGTCGCTTTATATCAAATAGCCTTTCAACCGTCGTCGATATAATTTCGCCTATACTACCTAGCTACGAGTAGATAATTGTATTTAATTATATATCATACTGAATTTTCTCGCTCATCCTGCCGAGAATAACGTCCGGATTCCAAACGGCTCACGAATAGCAGGTAGTCAGTACCTAAATTAAATTAAACCATTTTGACTTTAGCGAGAGATACTTTTTTAAATTAAAATTCCAAACCATTTTGTAGTCTAAGCGGTTTAGCTGATTCCCATACGTAAAAAAGGTGCCCAAAATCCGTGCGGCAATGAATTGTCACTTTTTATCTTGGGGCAGTACTGCAATCACTCGGTTCACTGCACGGGTTAATTAATGAAATCTATTAACTTCTCTTTACTCCTTAGGAACGGGAATTGCTTGCGGATTTTTTGCTCAGTCATCCTATCTAGCCAATTTCCAACTGTTCGCAGCTGTGTCGGTTTTCATTTAAAAAGTCTCTTATGCTGTGACACAGTGGGACACGGTAGCGGTTGCGTCTCCCGATGAGATGGCTCAGATTTTATTCTGCTGCGATTTCAGTAACTGAGGTTTAGTTTGGATCGGTTTGGAATTGATTGCGGATTTATTTGATGTGGTATTTTTAGAAGGATAATAAACTGGACGGATAAAAGGCTTCTACAATTTAAACGATGGATGGACGAAAGTTATTAAATTGGACAAGGATTTTTTGCTGCTAAAATATTTAAATTGAAAAAGTAGTGATGACTAGCGGGTGAATGCTTGCTATCCATTCAAGAAGGTCCGAGTTCAAAACCGGCCCTTTTCGAATTAATGTGTGGATTAGAATTTGATTATCACTTGGAAACCATCGTGAGGAAACTTGAACACCTGAGAGAACTCCATAAAGTTCTCAATGGTGTGTGTAATTTGCTAACACGCACCAAGCCAGCGTGGCAGACTAAGACCTAAGGCTGGGTGCACATTGTAAGTAATTTCCCTTTAAAAAGTACTAACGCACGCCGGAAGACTCTGTGCAAACATTTCGTACTAGACCCCGAAAACTGTAAAAAAATTGTCGGACCGATCTTCCGCTTCACGCTCGCTGGATACCATGCTAACCGGACGTCAGAAATTTGCCTTATCAGAATGTCAGAAGGCGCGCTCTCCATACATTTTGTACTAGACCACGTACACTAAATTCGTATCAGTGTCAAGCTGCCGATTGGAGACAGTCGCAAACTAGGTGTAGCATCGCCAGAACAAAATTTCCAATAGTGTGCGAGGTGTGAGGAATGTCCCCGGCGAGCCATATGACATTTGACAAGAAAATTCTTACCATGTGCGCACGGGCTAATCCTTCTCATTCTGAGAAGAGGCCCGTATCCATGTGGGTAGTAATGGGCTAAATTTATTTAAAGAAAAAGAAAGAAAGAAAGAAAACATATTCTGGACTCGCCAGGAACAAATAAAAGTAAAAAAGTACAAAAAATAAAACATAAAAAATAACAAAAGAAAAACAATAAATAAAGCAACCTAGACGAGACCAAAAATGAAATATACATATTATGTATGCTCAATAATTATAGGTATTTAAATATTGAGCATACATAATTGCAACCAATGGATACCAAAGAGTTCTCAGGCATTGTTGTGATAATAATATGTAAATATAACAAACGATAATGCTTCCTGATACACTTGACAGTGTAATACCCAACACGTAACACACTTCTTCCCATGTGACTTCAGATTTTCCTTAAAGCGTGTTATTAATATTCTTTCTCCGTCCCTTTGAAGATACGAGTAAGTACTCAGATATAAGAGGTCGGTGCGGAATGTGAATGTAAACAAGATAAGACTTGCAATTAAAAATAAAAGCCTGTCGTTAACTGTAAGAGACATAATAGACGAGCGACAGCCAGCAACAATTGCCGACAACCGACTACAGTTGTCGCCGTGTGTCCTAATGAGTGAATGAGCGTTTTTTCACTGGCTGTTAAGGACACCGACGCGATATATTGATATGTCGGAAGCAGTAGGTACTTAATGAAAACATCTGAAAACACCGGTATCGGCGACAAACTGGCGAAAATAGTTAGCAATTGATATACGAAAAATCTATGTCCTCTGATATATCGTCTTATCCATGGCTATCGATTTCGAGTCGAATGGCGATACCGTCTGTCATATGGAATTGACGCCTTCGGGTGCCCCGATTCGATAACCGCATCGGGGAATCTGACGCAAAAACCGGACATGTGCGGCCGGCTTAAGTCGGTCACTACAGTACGACCACTTACCTCAGACGGTTGGTGTCTGAATTTGAGGTATTTCACGGTGCGGAATGTGACACACGCCTACTATTGGCTAAGCTAAGCTTTATGGTGCGTATCATGGGCCTGTGACTGACATCTCGCGTCACACCCCTCCCGCACCGCGCAACTTCTTCATAATCCGGCACCAACTGTCTAAAGCGGTCGTACTACGTATGGAACTGACTATCTTCTGCACATGCGGCTTCCCTGGTGACCCACTGCTTCTTGTCTTCACAAGCTAATTTTAATAACGCTTCCCTTGTTTTCAAAACTGGGTGGCTTGAGTGTTAAGTATGTACCTACCTACTTGTACTGTTTAAATTATAGTGGTACTTAATATGATCTTTGCTGTTCTTTTTTGTTGTTGTAATATTGTGTAAATTAAGGTCGAAAGTACCACATAGTATTGTTAACTTGAATTATGAAAAGAGTATCCATGGAGTTTCTTGCCCGTATTTTCTCCAGGATCCGTGCACCTAGAATCACGACGTTTTGAAAGTGCCTGCAAAGGCCCAGTTGATAAAAACCTTTGACTTGACTTGACTTACTATAATGACGCGGGTTTGCTCGAGTCGCTTGCTCGCGTCGACAGTCGTCGATTGTCGACGACGACGTTATGTGTCGCTCGTCTGATAGTACCTTCAAGTACATTGATGTGACACTGATATGAATATTCATGATCCAAGTCAGAATACGCGCCGTGGCATGTTAACGTGACAGTTTTAAACGCTTATGTCTGTATAAAGGTCGTTTTTTTTTATATATGGCAGGTAAGTTGCATGTGGAATAGAATAGAATATATCTTTATTTCATGTAAACCAGATACAGGCACTAATGAAATGTCGAGACTATAGGTGGGATTTTGAAGTCTTGAAAAGCCTCCAGTCTTGCTTTTATCTCAAAACTAACCTAAGCGCTTTTTAATGATAGTGCTTTATAATAAATTGGATACCTAGCTAAATAAGGCTACATTTCAATAACATAGAATTTAATAATGAAAAGTGCCTACTTATAAATATTTTTCATTTCATAAAAAAATATAACTTTAAAAGTATAATCCATTTATAAAAATCTGTCACTTAATTTAATGTAGGATTTAATCCTGCAATTAATTGATATCTACATAATTTATTTAAGTAGAATACATACATGATACTTACATTAATCCACATACGAATAATATAGGTATTATTATGAAAATAAAATTTGAGTGCTCAGTACCTCTACCATGAGTTTTCTGTGCCGTCTAACGCTATCCGTTCACATTCAATATTTGTATAGTGACTTTAGTTCACTATTTATACCGCTAGAGGCGCTGAAAAAATTCCCATACAAATATTGCATGTGAACGTGCACGTTAGACGGCACGGAAAACTCATGGTAGAGGTACAGGTAATTCAATGTAATTTCAAAATTATAATATTTATTCTGATGGACATAAAATTAGTGTCATCACGTCACATTAGTTTAATCTATTAACATCTTTAGTATTCCTATTCAAGCACACTATTAAACATAATATACATTACTAAAAATGTAAAATATTCTATTTCAATAGTGTGCATCATGACGAAGGATATTATAGAAAGAAAGAAACGTTTATTAGACATCACATTGTAAAAGACACAAAAATAATAAAAAAATAACAAAGACAAAAAAAATAACAACAAATAAAATTAAAAGTTATAATAGCAAAAAAAGAAAAAAATGTTAAAGTTAAAGTTGCAGTGGTGTAGTTTATAGTAAAACTAATTAAAAATATACGTAATTAGGACAGAAACAAAAAACTCGTACGTAAAGAAACAACTAATGAATATCACGGGAACCCACAGTCACAACATAGATACATACAGGATATTTTTTTATGAAGTGCGCATAATTCGTAGAGTGATTCAGTCTCTGTTCCTAAATGCAACCGCAGTATTGGAATACATTTGAAAACAAAACGAAAAGACTTAGTTACATGCATATTTTACTAGCGCAAGCCATACAAAATCAAATTTTTATTTTGTTTTGAAGTGAATTTTAGTACTGCGGTAGCATTTGGGAACGGACACTCAAAGTCAAAGTCAAAGATTTTTATTTCAACTGGGCCTTTGTAGGCACTTTCAAAACGTCATGATTCTCGGTGCACGGTTCCAAGTGGGTTGGTCCCGGCGAAGATACACTCTACATAAAAGATATCCTGTATAGGCAATTTATTGTTCTTTTATTTTTTCAATAATCGCAGCTCCTTTATTCCATGCGAACGGAGTCGCGAGCACAGCCAGTACACTATAAAAATTATAGATAATAAAAACTTAATTCTCTCGTGACAATGCACGATGTTCGCGTGCCGCACGTACAACGGGATAAACGCGATGATTCGCTCATTTTTCCAACCATTAGTTGTACCATGAACGTTGCGCACGTATCTGATACACACTGGCCAATCTAGGTGCAGAGAAAGAGATATATTCAGAGGGAGCAGTATTTCTTGATAACAATTGTATTCGTGCTGAGAACTTGCAAAGAAATAAACAGTGTTTTATACCGCAGTTGAAAGAAAAATGGATTTTTATTTTGATATCATTCTATTATTTTTTCATGTGCGGGGCTTTTAGCTACCGGTCAGATCAATTAAATAACGAGGTAAAGCAACGCTTGCTGCGGTCTGTCCTTGGATGGGTGACCGCTTTTCGAACATCAAGACCCCTCCGTGCTGCCAAAAATCCCAGACTTTAACTAGAAAAAGAGCTGTAACTTTTGAACGGCTAAACAGATTTTCATTAAACATAGCTAAGATGATACCCGATTAAACTAGCTTTCAATTGAAAATACTGCATTGAAAAACGGTCCATCCGTTTTGGAGCTACGATGCCACAAACAGATACACAGATACACGCTACAAACTTATAACACCCATCTTTTTTGTCGAGGCTTAAAAAAGAAGGCCTCAATTTAGTTTCGCCCAAAATTTAATAAAAGCATATTGGTTTTACATTCTTCAATATGATGAACACACAATCCTTCAAACGATTCAAGTGAGGCTTGACCAGACCTTTATTATTTATCTTCTAGTTATTCTAACTCCGCCAGTTAGCAGTTTCGAGGGCTTCGAGTATTGAATGGGACTTTATTTTCAGGATCTTATTTTCTTGAGATTTTCAAAAGTTTATTCTAGTTAGATAATTCAAAGTGAACAATTTTCTGTAGGACTTAAATGCTCATAGAATTTTGTTGTACGTAATAGAATTCAGTTCGAGTAAAATACAGGGTGTCTGTGAAAATAAAACATGTCTGCTTTAAGGGTTTATTTTACTTTCATTATGATCAACTTTTAGTATATGATAAAAGCAGAAAACCCAGAAAATTAAAATCTACTGTTCCATACATATAATGAAGTAATGTCTAATTTTATTAGACTAATAAAATCAGTCAGAAGTTTTTTTCGTGTAGTAAAAGTTGGTCTTAATGATGAGTACAATAAACCCTTTGGTGTCATGTTAGAATAAACAGCCTGTTTATCACTATCCCTAAAGGACCTATTCGGATTTTTAATAAAATAGTATCACAAAATGAATAATAAATATTATAGTTTAAAAAAAAAAACGAAAGAAAACACATTTGTCATTCAAACTAAACGTGTATGCAAAATTTCAGCTCAATCGGAAACCGGGAAGTGGGTCAAAAACTTCCAAGATTTTTTTACATAGTTAGTTACAGGTGAAGCTAATAAAAGCGTTTTAAAAAGACGTACCAAAAATTCATATTGAATACAGTTAAGATAATAGCTAAATTAATTAAACATACGACCATATTTGTTTGGCACACAAAGCAACCCAAAAAATTACCCCAACACCTACACTCAAACCAAATACGTTCCAATCTAAATTAAATCATACAACCGTGACGTCACGACTTTGTATTGAATTAATCGTATAAACCACTACACCGAAGAGGCGTCTTCTATTCACCTAACGAAGATCGATATCCGAACCCAATGGGTACCTGTTACAGAATTGTTTAATTTATTCGGGGACCAGGAAATTAGCATCAATACCCTACGTTATAATTGGGCTTTTGTTTATATCAGCAGTAAGGGGGCTGCCTCGGTTGAGAGCAGCGTGCCTCGAGGCAGGCAATTGAGAGACTGGAGATAATGTGATTGATATTGGGACGTGATGTTTTTATTAACATTGATAGGGCTGAGCGGTTGTTTTAATTGTATTTTGCAATTATATTAGATTACCGAGCTTAAAGTATAGCTACGTTATGGTTGTAGGTGTATGACACTTTACTTTTGTCGACACGGTTGGCGCTGTGGCGAAGCAATTAGCTTTCTACGCTACGTACCGCGGGTATGGTTCCCACACAGAGGAATTATTTGTATGATCTACAGATAGTTGTTTCGGGTCTGGTTGTGTGTGTGTGTATGTGAAATGTATGTTTGTAAACTTTACCTTCGATACAAGAGAAATCCTAGTTAAACATATAGCTTTTATCCTTTATCATATTTGCTCTCCTAGTAATCATGTTATGGAATTAGAATAGGATCTGTAAACCAAATACAGGCACTTATGAAATGTCGAGACTCTAGGTGCGCAGTTTCAAGTAGTAGGTCCTATTGAGAAGAACCGGCAAGAAAATTCACGGAAACTCTTTTAAAATAATAGATGATAATCAAATCAATGGTTTAATTTATTTGGCGTACAGGAACTTAGTATCAATACTGGTCACGCCCAACGTTTATAATCTGGCTTTTGTTTATATCAGCTGCCTCGGGTGAGAGCAGCGTGCCTCGAGGCAGGCAATTGAGGAGATATTTGGGATAATGTGTTTGATATTGGGACATGATGTATATATAATTATATATTTATTTATTTATTTATTATATACTTTATTGTACACCTGAATATAACAATTTTGTAAGTACGGAGATTACAATATTAAAGTACAATGGGCGGTATATATATATTTATTTATGTATAATAGTGTATATATAATACGTAGTGTATATTATATAAAAATTATGTATAAATAGTTATAAGTAACTATGCATAATTTACTTTTTTTGTATAATTATCTTGTCCGTGCACCTACCATACTTTTTTCTCTGCATCACCCTTAGGTTGACTGGTAGAAAATGCCTACGGCATTAAGTCCGCCTCTGTACTTAGTGCATAAAGTATAAATAAATAAATGATGTTTTTATTTATATTAAAAAGGTTTTATTGTATGTATTTTGATAATTATGCTGTTAGGAGATAGTAAAGACGAGCTGTAAGGCTGGTGCTATGATCAAAGCGTTTTTATTATTTAATCAGTGCCCTTCTCTTGGATTTATTCCTATATAACGTGGGTTTTTAAAAACACAAATCTTCACATGCACAAATACCCAAACTCTGAACAACTATTCGTAGACCATACAAATATTTGTTGCGTGCGGGCATCGAGGTCGTGAAACATAGTGCACCAGTCAATCGCTCGACCACTGCGCGTGCAACCAAAGTGGAAATAAGTTAAAATGATAAAACGGCGAGAATGAAGTCAATAAAGCCAGCTCTTTAACGCAATTACAAGTTTAATTTATGGCTCCGACCCTCGTAACCGCTATCTCCTCTGCCGAGGCCCCAGCCTTACCGTTTGTCGAATGTTGCTTTTGAATAATGGATTTGACGGTTGACACAGCGAAGCTTGGATTCATGATTGACAGCCGAGATTGTGATATTGATTGGAGTTTTGCGACAACAACCGTGTTTTCCGCATCAACTTCTAAAAACTGATGAGGCTCCTCCAGGGTCATCAATCAATTTATTTACTCAGTTATGAACAAAGAAAATCTGAAACATTTCCCTTTTTATTATTGACTAGCAGCCCGTCCTAGCTTCGCACGGGTGGACATTTATTCATACCTATTAAACATTATTAGACGACACGGTTGGCGCAGTGGCTAAGTGATTAGTTTTCTGCACTACGTGCCGCGGGTTCGATCCCCGCACGGAACAAATATTTGTATGATCTACAGATAGTTGTTTCGGGTCTGGTTGTGTGTGCGTGTGACATGTATGTTTGTAAACTGTACCCTCGATACAGGAGAAATCCAAGAGAGGGGCAATGTATTAAAAAAAAATATACAACACACACTACACCACTCATTCCTTCCATATTTACATCATTGTTGGTTTTTGTTATATTTCCATGGAGTTTCTTGCCGGTTCTTCTCCATAGGACCTACTATTTGGAACCGCACAGCTAGAGTCTCGAAATTTCTTAAGTGCCTGTATTTGGTTTACATGAAATAAAGATCTATTCTTAGTGTTACAAACCAGTAACGTTATTATAGATAAAGACCGTATCATGAAGTATATCTTACAAAACACGGGCTTAACAAAATCCATTCTCTTTAAACTTTATATTATGTTACAACAAATTGTCACCGCGCTTAAGCTGCGGTCTCACACGACTATAAATTTAAGTCGCTCCTTAGATATATTGGGATTAGTGACATTGTGCTATCAGCGAAGCGCCTTTCGGAGCAAAAGTACAATGGATTTTTTTCCTTATTTCCTGAGAGCCAAAGTCGTGAATTCTATGCAATGAGCTTTGGTATTCTCGTTGCTTCTTAGGAGGAAAATGTGCGGATAATTTTATTGTTACATATTAATCTGATATTGCGGGAATGTTAATTAGTGTGAAATTGAGTAGGATGCCTGTTGTATATAAAATTCCTGTTTATTATAATTCCTTAAAGAATTTCGCAGACACTTCATATTAAAAGTAAAAAAATACTTAGGTAAGTTAAGTTAAGGTACGTTTTTATTCATGTAGACCCAGGTTCCAGCAGTAAAAACTAGCTTCAAGCACTTTCTAGTGCTCAACATTAAGCTGATCTGGAGGCCTATTTGGTCCAACTTTGGGACACAAGCCCATGATTTTTTTTTCTTTTTATTTAATTTTAAATTGTGCTCGTCAGTGCAGTAAAATCAACTGTATATTTTTTATCCGTGTTTGTTATTATTTCTGATTATTATTTTTGTTTCTTTGTGATCTCTGTGTTTCAATTTTATTTTATTTTTGTACTGACGATGTATGTCATTCGAATAAATGTTTTCTATTCTATTCTATTTTTATGCCATTCTCTTCCTACTTTTGTTTTCTTGTGTATGTTAATTCTGAATGTTGTGTCTCATTTTGTTGTGTCCCATTTTGTTGTGTCCAAATAAATGTTTATTCTATTCTTCTTTTTTTTCAGGTACATATTTAGTCCGACTCTACGTGCCGCATTCCAAAATGTAGACTTTCTATGGTGATGAGCGGGCAAGTAACTCCATGGTTATACTTACTCCTTTTAAAACCACAATAGAATATTTACAAAACTATATTGTTCTAGAAAAGTTATGTAAGGATAATAGAGGATAAAGTCTTAACTAAACAAGCCTGATTACTAAAATGGTGATAAACATCGAGTCAGACGGCCAAGCATGAATATTTTAACGTATCTGTAACGTTAACGTCGTTTCATATTTATTATTATTCTGAAAATTTTATGCGATCAATGCAACTCGCGCGCTGCGCGGGCCGCGGGCGCAGGTGGAATGGCCAACTGGTTTGCTTTCAGCCATTCCGAGATGGAATGTACTGTGCGGTCCAGCAGCGTGAAAAATACACTACTTTATAATAACACACGTTGTTTTTTAAAAATTATTATGTAGTTACCCTCACTCAATTACTATTTTAGATATAGTACAATAGTAAAATGTCACCTTCACGTTTTATTTTCATACAATAATCACTTCAACACACACAAGTTCTTTTATAATTGTTATTTATTTAATTCATATTCAATTAATATATTTTCTGTACACGTAGGCACACATAACGTCACTCGATGTGGCTCCCGCTGAAAACCAGCGCTGTCGGGCTGCTCGCAGCGCGTCAGCTTAAGCTGAACGGAAGCCTTTTTGACACAGCTGCGACGTACAACCCATTTGTTATTTTAGATAAATATTTTTTTCTTTTACATGTTTTATTCTTTTATTTTTTGTTACTTTATCTTTAAAATTGTTTTTGTGCTGTGTCAAATAAATACTTTTTTCTTTTTCTTTTCTTTCTTTTGTTAAGGTAAGCAAATTTTAATAAAAAGTACAATAATTCTATCGCATTTTTTGTTTAATTTTACGTAACATACTCACTTGTATTATGAAGATGTATCTAATAATAAATCAAAAAACCCGACTGCTTAAAAAGTGAACTTTAATTATAAACTGAAAAGAATAAATAAGACCAGTAGAATTCTAATGCGAAACATAGCGACTTTAACAGTCGAGACCCATTATTGGGAAGATTTGACGCGGTCTGGGTCCCGACGGTTAAAGTTGCTATATTCCGAATTAGAATTCTACTGGACTTGGCGGACTCCACACACCATCTAGAACTTTGTGAGGCCTCTCCTCAGATATGCAGGTTTCCTCACGATGTTTTCCTTCACCGTTTACTTAATTGATAATCATATACTGACGAAATTCTGTCGATAATAAACTAATTTGAAATATTATGTAAATGGATACGATATGCCTAACACAGCAAAATTATTAGACGCTAATAGAACATCAAATTAAGCGTAGCCAGCGAAACATTTCGCAGTTAATTTTCCGCCATTGATATAAACATGCCGATGGTTCCAATTAACTGCAACAACATTAGGGCATCGATACACAGTTACACACGTTTATTCTAACGCTGTTGAAATCATCTTCTGTGAATACCGCATTATTCTACGGTGCGTATGGAATGCGGTAGCAATGTGCTGGTAATTTAACGGTTCAGTTATTTAGCGTATGTATAGAGGCCTCAATTCGAGATTCGAGAATAGACGTGAATAGCGACTATTTGTCTGTTTATGAAATATCTTTAAATTAATACGTGAAGAGAAAACTTTGTACCCCTTTTTAAGCATATTGCGCGCACGGAGGAGTGTGAGGTTTGGCATAGTTAAAGTTTATATGGAGAAGGTCATAATTTTGCATGCCGTAAGGTAGAATGTGGTGTATGTGGTGGTGGTGGTATGTGTGTATGTGTGTGTGTATGAACTTACCTATTTATGTACATCATCTTATACCTGTACCTACATTGAAGGCAAATTTGAAATTTGAATTTGAATTTGAATTTGATTTGGATTTTTTGACGACACGTTTGGCGCAGGGGCTAAGCGGTTAGCTTTCTGCGCTACGTGCCGCGGGTTCGATCCCCGCACGGAACAAATATTTGTATGATCTACAGATAGTTGTTTCGGGTCTGGTTGTTTGTGCATGTGACATGCATGTTTGTATACTGTACCCTCGATACAGGAGAAATCCTAGTGAGGGGCAACGTTTTAAAAAAAAAGAAAGAAAGAAAGAAATAAAATGATTCTGATTCTGATTCTGAAGGAGTTCTCGACGAATTTCGATCATTGGGGGACCATTAGTATCGATCCTCTTATGTTTAAAAAATTAACTTATATTTATTTTTTATTATCTTCGAGCTGATATAATAATTATTAATAGTTTTGAGCGTATGGCACTCGTGGATTGCAGCTGAAAGTGTTCGTTCACACTCGATATTTTTAGCAGCAGAACCGCGCATTTTTGCGTTCGCTGCCTTTTGCTTACAAAACGTGAATAACGAACGCGAAAACGCGTTATTCTGCTACTAAAACTATCGAGTGCGGTTGGGCCCAAAACCAGCGTCAGGTGGCCAGTATCACTGCCTCCTGACATTATGCTGAGCTGCGGCCTTTTGGCACAATAACTCTTTTATTTTATATGTTTTCTTTTATTTTCCTTTTATTTCTTGTTGTTTTAATAAATCTTTTACTTTCTTTCTTTCTATTAACCCGACTTTGAGATCGAACCTGTTTAGAGAAGCACCTAGTAATAGGTAATGTAAGCAGATTAATGATCTATACCAGGATCTATTAATACTTGCTAGCAGTGGCGAAGGGTGACAGTTTTAAAAGGGGAAGCCGGCCCAAAATTGCCCTCTAAAAATTACTGCAATTAATGCTGCAAGACAAAAATCCATACCATGTCTTGTAATCTACAAGTACTCTGGAAGAGCTCGACGTAACAGTTTGTCAGTTGGATGAGTAAATAATATAATATTACGTTGGTCTTTGCACGAACAAATTCCAAAAGGGAAGCCGATGGGAATCGGGTTGTATGGACTCTTCGCCACTGCTTGCTAGTAATATCTACGATACACTCGGTGCTATCGTAAAGTGCTATAAATTATTAGCTCAAATTGCCTATTACTTAACCGTTTAACGAATTCAAACCGTAAAATAACTGACATAGAACATGTTTTAGACTACCAATATTTTAGAAATAGAAGAGAAAAATATAGAAAAACAGAAATGACATACAACAATAAATATCAGAGCCCGGCTAGGCCGCTCTTATTACACAAAGGTCACGCGATAGGCGCTCTGTGTTCGCACGTTCCACACTTTTTATTGTTTCGCATTGTTCCTTTTGAAAATAAATCGACGCCACAGAGTAAAATAATAATAGTAGGTTCAGAGTATAATCCGCTCCAACAAAACACACGTAGGAACAACATAGATCAAAAAAATTACCAAAGCTCATGCAATCTAACGATGCCTGTTGGTACGGTTCTGTTTAAGTGACAAAGCCTTGGAAGGTTGCTGTTCCTTCCCTTATTGTGCTTTAGAAACTTACTATAACACGTTAGTTTCGATTGTCATCGTGGACCCAAATGTCGCAGTGGGTAAACGATTAGCTTGCTGTGTGATTTAATCCCCAGAAATATTTGTTTACATACAGATCTTTCCTTATAGTTTATTGTTGTATGTAACTAACAACAACAGTAGAAAATGGAATGTGTGCAAGCAAAGCGTTTTTTTTAAATTTAATTCTGAAGCTTATTTTCGTGTTTTGTATGGACTTAACCTACTGTGCTTTTTCATTCTGTGACGCCGCTTCGGGCCGTTGCGTGCGTTCTATATGTATTTTGCATGAGAAAGAGCTACTTTGGACGGCGAAAAGGTGCGTGATCTTCGTAGGATTCGTGAAGAAATTTATAGCTAGTGTGAACTGAACTTTATTGGATAAGTCTTGTTGGATTGAGAGGTTGATATCGGTTAAGCTCAGGATTCCTTTGAATTTGGGCATGATTCCCTTGTATATACAACTTGTAACTTTATTAACGCAAAACCTCAGACACCCTAATTAGAATAACTGCCTTATATATAAAATTATATCGATTCAGTAGTTAATCTAAACTATTATTATAAAGGGAAAAGATTTGATTTTTTGTATGTTTGTTTGTAATGGATAAACTCAATAACTACTAGACCGATTTTAAAAATTCTTTCACCAGCAGAATGCTGCCTTATCTGTGAGTAACATAGGCTATAATTTATAAAGATATCACGCGGGCGAAGCCGCTGGCGGAAGCTAGTTATGAATAAACTACTATAGAGCATCAGATATGGTAGATTTTTTTGAAAATAAATAAATATTTATGTCCTACGTCGTAAATCTATAAAACGACATTTAATAACTGGCAAATAACTGACTTTTACTTCTATTACCTACGCAATAGAAATCAAAATAAGTTGAACGGCACTGCAAAAACCAACAATTACAGGACCATTCTGATACGATTGAGACAGGATTCAAATAGCAGAATTAGGGGCCAGGGTACGCCAGACTTTCTCATATTTATTCACTCGAAGATTTTTCTCGCACCTCTTTATTTATGTGATATTTTATTATTATTTAATATTGTACTAATATTATTATCTATTATTACGAAACAATTTTTCATGAAGAACATTAATAATCCAGAAGCTCGCGTTTCAACATAAATTCCAGGGAAACGTTTTAAACGAATTAAACTTGTTTCAGGGAAGTAATAAATTGCGGAGTGTATTTTAAATTTATTGTAAGTGTTCTGAAAATAACACCTTTTATTGTTTTATATTATATTAAATTCTTCTTTATCTTATTTTTCGTCATATGTAATAGAAGAATAGAATAAACACGACACAGTGAGACACAACGTATAAAATTAATAAGAGAAGAAGTAACCTAACCGTCAAAAACCCCGCCTCCAACTAGAAAAAGAGCTGTAACTTTTGAACGACTGAACAGATTTTCAAGAAACATGGCTAAGAACACTCGGGATAAAATTATCTATGACACAAAAAAACTAAACGAAAATCGGTTCATCCGTTTGGGACCTACGATACCACAGACGATACACAGATACCCCTCTTTTTTGTCGGGGGTTAAAAAGAGAATGAAAGAAATACGTACCTACCTAGATTGTATAAGCTTTGTGTCAAAATAAAATATTATAGTTTAAAAAAAAACTACAGAACACGCTTTGATCATCCAAACAGAACGTGTATGCAAAATTTCAGCTCAATCGGAAACCAGGCAGTGGGTCAAATTTAACTTCCAAGATTTTCTTACATAGTTAGTTAGCTAGTTACAGGTGAAGCTAATAAAAGCGTGTTAAAAAACGAAAGAATACGCTTTTGTCATCCAAACTAAACGTGTATGCAAAATTTCAGCTCAATCGGAAACCAGGCAGTGGATCAAATTTAACTTCCAACATTTTTATTTTCATTTTTAGTTAGTGTTACAAGTGAAGCTAATAAAAGCTAGGTATGTTAAATAGTATCGATGTACATTATAGAGTATTGTATTCTAAAAATATAACACTTCATGTCTCAAATTTGGCGCAAATCATAGACTTAATAACTAAGTTGTAGGAGAATACCAACTTATTATTTCTATGGCGCAAATACAATGGCGAAATAGTAAAACTGGTTTTCATTCAAAATCAGCAATAGGTATACTTATGTACGGTCTTTCCACCGTACATATTTTGTGCGCACGCAGCAACCTACTTTTGGTTGCGCGTCACATTAGTAATAGAATTGAATAGAATAGATCTTTATTTCATGTAAACCAAATACAGGCACTTATGAAATGTCGAGACTCTAGGTGCACGGTTCCAAATAGTAGATCCTATGGAGAAGAACCGGCAAGAAACTCCATGGTAACTCTTTTCAAATAAATAATATAGATTACAATATGTATCAGTACAATGTTGTGGTAAGAACTGCGAGAATAATGCAATTCAATGCGAATACAAATAAAACTGGCATAATAATGAATTTCCTCTGAATAAGATTGCCATGGCAGTTACGAGCTGACCAGTTCCGACAGACTACCTAAATACCTTAACTTTAATTATAACGATGGAGTACGTTAATCTGCGCCTGACTAGACACAAAGGGAAAGAATCGTCACCGGTTACTTGTGATTATACTATGTCACTTTGTCAATAAACGTGTTAAACTTTGGTGATATATGTCTCTGCGTACTCCATCAGTTTACTCTTACTATTGGATACCTACAACTACAAACAACTCCTGATCCAGTCAACAACAGCAACTACTTATTGCTGCTAATGTACGACGATAACTGACTCGTACAGTATATGAATTTAAAACTTGTATTCAATTTATTTATTTTTGGGACGACTATCACGTTTGTCACAGATGGTTTCCACTAGTTCACTAGACAGTGACGAGCTCAGATGGCTCGAACGCTATCCAATCGAAGTTTGCTACAACAGATAAATTTATTAGTAAAACATATTGATACAATAGAATAAAAATACTCTTTATTGTACACCTGACAAATAACTTAACCGTAAAAAACCCCCGACTCCAACTAGAAAAACAGCTGTAACTTTTGAACGGCTGAACAGATTTTTATGAAACATAGTGATGATTCCCGATTAAACTAGCATTCAATTAAAAATAATGCAGTGAAATCGGACACAGAGAAATTTCTATTAAATTAACCTATTAACATTTTACGCGACAAGAGAATCGAACCCAGAAACTCACCCTTGACAGCCATGCTTGCGCCACACTAGAACTTTTTTTTTTTTTTTAAACATTGCCCCTCACTAGGATTTCTCCTGTATCGAGGGTACAGTTTACAAACATACATGTCACATGCACACACAACCAGACCCGAAACAACTATCTGTAGATCATACAAAATAAAATTTGTTCCGTGCGGGGATCGAACCCGCGGCACGTAGCGCAGAAAGCTAACTGCTTAGCCACTGCGCCAAGCATTTAACAATAAATAATAATAATAGTAGATAATAATTCATAGGAGTCTGTGGCGTATAATGATCGCCCCATCACTATTTTCATAAGAACGTATTGGCAACACTGCCTAATACATACACTCTCTTTGGTTTTCGTTCGAACGCCATTAACACAATATCTTTTTTTTTTGTATTACTTACCCAATTCAACGTGTGTAATCCAATGTTTATAACCTTGGTTTGTAACATTTGCAATATTCAATCTAACTGTGCACCGTCATTGGAGTTCATCTACAGTACACCTTCCCCATCACTGCCCATGCGACACCAAAAGTCTAACTCGTTCCGCCACCTGCTTCTGGGCCTGCTGCAAATCCGTTTTCTGCTGTTTAGATCCCACTTTGTAGTTATTTTTGCCCATGACTCTTCCGACATGTGGCAGATATAACCAGTCCAGTTCTATTTGAGTTTGACAGCTGTGTGGCCTACATCGGGAATTTGAGTTTTGGAACGCCGCATCGAGTTAGACTTCTATTCAAAGGATTGGCCCCTAATAGCAGCAGACAGTGAAAAGTGGAAGGGGGGAGTGAGGTCTATGCCCTGTAGTAGGACAGAGGGCTTCTAATAATACATACCTACTCATAACCGGGATTCCCTCACACTCAAACCAGAACGAGAAAACTATCCGACAGAAAAATATACAATGAAAAAAATCTACCATTTAAGTAAATTAAGTCTGGTAGAGATATCTTGGCCGGATCTCATTTTCAATATTAAATAAAGCGATGAATATATTTTTCAAAAAACACACACAACAGTCTCTTAAAAAATCATGGTAAAACATACAGCGAGGAAGTAGGTGGTTAAATCATAAAATTGTAAAGAGGTTTTACACCATAAAGTATAAATGTGTATTTGCATTTTTATGGCATAATGAGGTTCGTACGCCGTACATGAAATATTAAGCCCTACGAGTATATTCCTACATCCATTGTTTTCTGTCGAATAGAGGAGAAGGATACAGGCGAGAGCTAAACCTCGAATTATGACTTTTTACTGCTATTCAGTCTGATCTCCAGTTGTCTCACACGATTTTGAAGGCGGACCGCACGCAGAGCGACAGCGATAGGTTTCTTCAAATAACTAATTTTCAAGTCTCTCTGCCCGCATTGCCTCTTAAATGCTCCCTACACCCAGCCGCGTTTTTATCGGTCGATAATATCGTAGATATCTGTTTCTAGTATCCCTCCCTCCTCCATTTTAAGGGGGTATTTTACAGGAATGCCGCAAAAACCGATTTGTATTTACAATTTTTTGAATAGAAATTCTTATTTCTTTGTCCTGAAAAAAATATATATCAAACTTGAAGATGTGACAATCTCTGCACGGTTGTCCGATACATGATTGGATGAAGTTGGCTCGATAAAAAAAAATCGCAAAGTTACCCCTTTTAAAAAAGTGTTTACAAGATTATTTCTAAAACATGATATTATTTCAAATAATTTTTACATCACAATATTGGTCGCAAATATACCAACCAAAATCGGTTGTTATTTTTTTATAATATTACGTATATTGGTCACAATTTGATAAAAACCACAAAATTCGTGATTTCTGTCATCTCTGCCATCAATCAGTCGCGTTTCGGCGCGCATCGAGGTCGGACCTGTGCATTTTTTTTGACTTTCCTGCGCTTACACTTTATTCAAAACCAAAAGAAAGAATGACAGTAAAATCATTAAAAAAATTATTAAAAAGCAACAGGAAGTATAAGTAGCTTGCCTTTTATTCAGGAAATCTAAGTATTTCGTTTATAAAAATCAATATGCTAAAATAATTTCTTGACATCTCCGTCAAGAATTCATTTTATAGGATGTAGTATAGAAAAATCAGTACGACAATTTGTAGTGTTGAGAACAAAGAGTATGAAGTTTTATATACACCATGTCCCAAAATTCAACGATAAGCGGGCACCAGAGGGTTGACCAGCTCATGACTACTCGAGAACAAATTTTTTTTTTCAATTTTTCAATTTTTAAGAAGGTACATAAAAAATTTGAAATCCTTCAAAAATTTACACCCCTTAAGATATTTTTAATTACCATGACCACAATGTTTCAGATATTTCTGAATTTCTTTTTGTACTGGCAACCTAAGTAGCACTGCTATCCACCACAATCGTTAAAAATCCCAGAATGCCTGTAGATTTGACACAAAAATCAATAAAAAATATTTTTCACCCTAAAATTTTGAAAGATTTTTACTTTTGGTCCACTTTCACTCATCGTGGTGTAAAAAAAAAGTACAGACACTACCATGGCAAGTTTTTTTAAAAATTGACGCAACTATCCAAGATTCCAAAATGGTATAATAATCTAGGAAACCTAGCCACAAAAAAAATAAATGCGTACTATTTCTGAACAAGAACCAAATTTCATAACTTTTACTATGTGGTTTTTTGTTGTAAATTCTTCGAATTTGAATGATACATGTCCGTAGTTAATAAAATTTAGAAGTTAGAGAGAGATAGATAGATAGTATGTAAAGAAGGAAAGAAAAAGTTTTTAAAAATTATATTTATTTTTAGTTATCGTGGTTGTCCGTAGCATCACCACGGTCCTATCCGAAAACCAGCGCTGCGGTATTTATTTTATCTGTCAGGATTAACTGTCAGGATATGCTGAGATAGGGACTTTCTTTGGCCTCTTGCAGGACTTTTTTAACCCCCGACAAAATAGAGGGGTGATATAAGTTTATAATGTGTATCTGTGTATCTATGTGTCTGTGAATCTGTGTGTCTGTCTGTGGCATCGAAGCTTCAAAGCGGATGGACCGATTTCAATGCAGTTTTTTTTAATTGAAAGCTAGTTTAATCGGGATGGTTCTTAAAATCTGTTCAGCTGTTCAAAAGTTACACCTCTTTTTCTAGTTAGAGTCGAGGGTTTTAGACGGTTAGGTTATTGTTATCATTATTTGAATTTTTGTGTGTTTATGTAATTTCGTGTGCGAGTCCGATTTAAATGTTTTTTCTTTCTTTCTTTCAATTTTGAAGCGAGGAATCTGAACTAGGAATATGGTTTTGATCTATGAATATGCAATTTCTTTTTTGGTAAAAAAGCAACCCTGTGAACATACTTAAGTAGGTATGACTACGGAAACGGACGACTCCTACAGGTGTGGGTGAGAGTAGGTTATTATCTCAAGGCATGGATTTGAGTTGGCTTATTCTTCTAACATTACACACACATTGGCAGTGTCATCAGGTTTGTCATGCCGATATATCGGTTTCGTTACGGCATTATTGGCTTAGTGTGAAAATGCCCAATGTTGGTCGAGACAATTATGTGCACTTGCATAAACTCATACACAATAGGTATGACTGATAGTTTATAAGTAGATAGTTAAATAGGTATAAAATCTACAAATACAAAACGGAGGAACAGATTTTCTAGCGTAATATAGGACACTGGGTATACGATATTATGGATTTATATTTTTCAAGTATTTGCTGGTGTCATACCGCATGTTGCTAATTAATATTGCTATTCTGTGACACGTGTGTCACACAGTCTGATACGTCAATTGCGTAATTGCGAGAACGGAGCTCCCCTAGTGGGTGGGGCTTAGGCTGATACTTCACCCCCTCAAAAGTAAGAAATCGTCGTAAAATACAACCTTAAGTGTAATGAACAAATAAACAAGCCCAAAGTGACAGCAAAATGCTCGTCGCAAATGTTTTGCTTTTATCCTTTGAGGAATTCCCTACATCTCGTACTCCATGATCAGATCCTTACCAAATTTTTATGGGATGTACCGTAATAGGATACAATTTAAACTATCCAAATCAGCTAAGCCGTTTCCAAGTAATCAGTGTACATACATAAAAATAAAAACAAAACGCGTTGGTTGCATTATAACCTCCTTTTTTGAAGTCGCCTAAAAACTAGTCAATTTTTTTTTAAATAAACGTTTTTGTATTTTTGAGTTTTGAATTATATGATAGCAATTAATTATGAATAACATCCGTTTTATCATAGATACATTTTTTAAAGCGTTTTTATTTTTATTTTCTCTCCAAAACGATTTATTTTTATGTTTGATCCGAGTTGAAGTCTTCTCTGGCTAACTGCTTACCACTCTAATGATAATGTTCCTTATCCGAAGGTTAATAATACCTCTTACATGATTATGATGTATAAATAAAAGGTCAAAGGTCATATAACAAAGGTCAAAGTCAAAAGTTTGTTGTTAATCTCATCTCAACTTAGTTATAAGCCTATTGGGAGATGGGTTCCCAAGGTACTTCTCATTATTCATAATAATTAACGTGTAAATTTTCGAAATTATACACTACAATATTGATACACTTTATTGCACACCAGAAATAGAAGAAAAGATACAATAATTGGAAAAATAGATATACAAAGGGCGGTCTTATTGCACTTGTCAATTTCTGCCAGACAACTTTCAAATCCAAGAGAACTCTAAAATTTACCTTCTCGATGGTGTGTACCTATAGTCTGCCAACTCACACCAGGCCAGCGTACGCCCAACAGTGGGAAGGTTGAGGACTGAACTATAAAGTTTGATTCAAATAAATACTAATAATTATTCCATTATTAAAAGTACAAAAACCTGACTGCAAAAACACGGGCTGAAAAGATGAAAATAAAATGAAAAGAAAAATAATACATTATATCCTTTACCAAAAATTATAACATGCAGTTGGAGGCATCTAGGATGTAACGAACGCCGAACAACATGCCACAGTTCCGTCTAAATGTTATATTTTTTGGTAAAGGATATTCGTTTTTATTTGCAGTCGGGTTCTTTGAATTAAAAAAAAAAAAGTTTTTATTGAGTTTTATTATTGTATCATAGTTACTCGTATATCTAACTTTTAGTGGTTATATTGTTGGAATATCTCCTCAAGCCCTTTACTTTGAAAACCAACATGGTCATGTGAATAAATTGTTTTTTCCATGACTTTATTTGCCCTTAAAATCCACCATGTTGTCCATGTTGTCCATGTTGTTGTTGTTGTTATCCTGAAATTGGCGTAGAAGTTACACAATACACAAAAGTACGACGTCAAGTTGGCTCATTGGTATTTTGGTAACAGCCGCAGCCGGGTTAAATCCCGCGAACTATTTAGGTCCTGGATCGAATTTCAATTTCAAGTCTTATTGAATTTCTGTTTGGAGATTATACGGATAATTTTTTATATAGTGCGTATAATTTGTAGTGTTCAATAACTTATACAAGTAGTAGGTATCAAATGGTCCAAATTAGTATTATTATTGGGCCAATTTATGACGACGAAACGTGAGAATCATTTAGGTTAGGTTCAATATGGTGACCACACCGCTGGAACCATTCTGGTCTATATAATCCTACCTACTACTTTGAGAAGTTATTAATTAGACCGCGAGCTAATTTTTTTGCGGGCCAGATTTATTTATTTATTTATTTATTTATAACAATCTTACCTATTCTATCATTACAGATCCATGATCCAATGCGACAGAGTGGCCTTACATGCGACAGAGTGGCCTTACACACCTAACCCTGTTTCAACGGACCTAATACCATCATTGGATAATAGAGTATGGGAAAGACTGCACACGTTTGTCGAATCCTTCGGGTATCATAGCCACCGCTAATAAATTTGATGGAAATCACACGTGATGCCATGAACTCAACATCAACTCAGGATATTCCATTAGGTATGATTACGAATAAATTTTAATGTGCCCGCGGTTTACCCCATGTGGAATATTTTTAGTTCCCGCCATGATAAGTAAGTAGGTATTTGACGGCACATATTGAAAGGATGAAAAATAATTTATCTAGCTTTTTTTTTTCTTTTGGTATCTTGAGACACCATGGTAATGAAAAAAAAGAACAAATTTAATGTGTGAGCCTCACGGCTGCACCAAAGAGGTTCAGTTCAGCGTATGCCAGACATCAATGCCAGGCGGTGGTTTTTATTTTCCTATTATATCTTTAAAATCGATTTTTTGCTATGTTAAATAAATACATTTTCCTTTTTCTGTCTTTCCTTCTAATTTTTTTTAATGTCTCTCATAATTGGCTCTTTGAGCCTTTATTGAATGTTCTGAATATCATACATCCATTCAACTTCAAGTTGTGATAAAATAACATACATCAATACATATTTCTGCCCAAATTACCTACAGATTGTACTCAATTCGGCAATGCGCACCACCTTACGTAACGTAATGCCAACATGACAAGTTGTGTTCTCTATTGCCAATATCAGCTCAAGTGTATAATTTATTGCTGACACAGTTTCCGTACGGTATTTCCCTCTGTTTGAAGTGGGTCATAAATTAAACGTATGTTTGAAAAACTAGTGTACACCCAGCTTATGCGCGTTTGATATAAGGCGGGGTCAGCTCTGCGGAATATACTTTGTTTATATTCCTGTAGGACTTGATGATAGCTTATAGTCTATTATGACACTAACTTTAATGTCTTTGTAATGTAATTGTATTGTACGCTTGACTTTCTCACTCTATAATATGTTCATTTCTCTTTCACCCAAAGGTTTGCTGGAAGAAAACTCATTCTGAGTTAAGCTCGCCTTTGTGCATATATTTTTAAATTGTTTATTTTTTGTATATTCAATATTTTGTGTACAATAAAGAATAAGAATAAGAATAACTTTACAAAGACGTAAACAAGGTGATTTGTCTAACTTGTAAGTTTCCGACCTCTATACAGGTTTTTTTTATCTAGTGCGCATAATTTGTAGACTGATTCAGTCTCTGTTCCTAAATGTTTTTTTAATTGGAAGCTAGTTTAATCGGGTATCATCTCAGCTATTTTTTATGAAAATCTGTTCAGTCGTTCAAAAGTTACAGCTCTTTCTCTAGTGGGAGTCGGAGGTTTTTGAAGATTAGGTTATTCATTTTGTCTTCCATCACCCACCTTGCTAGCTCTGCTGAAGATAACATAATTATCCAACAGAACATAATCCTCTTCCCTTCAAAATCTAAATTACCGTTGTACACCGACAAATCGTGAAACTTTAGCTCCAATTTGTACCAACTCTAGAAGAGGAAGCGAAATAATGAAATATCATAAGCTTTCGCGGTGTAAGTGCCAATTAACCGGGAGCCTGGTTCTAAATGTTGATTGCGTACGATTCACGCGTTACACAAGGCAAGGCTAGGCAGTATCATAGGTAACGCACACGTGCGATTGTTTGTTGCGATTAATTAATTTGCTTACGTGTGTAATTTAATTAGCCCTGGTTTTACAAACGCAAGGAAAAATACATAATAAGGCCTGGTTTTTCAATGGCCACAAAATATATTTATTGATTTCAAATTGGACTAGGTTTTGGATGGACTAAGGGTCATGTTCACCGACAATAATAATAATAAATAAATAACAATATAACAGATGTTTAAATTGAATACGGCCGTTTAGAAATATTTAAAAAATAAATCATGCTGATTTGTGCTCTAATCGCCAATTATATTGTTGGTGAATTTGGGCCTTATTAAAGGAATAACTAAAGCTATTTTTAATGCAGTTCTTGTAAAATCGTCTCTTTCAAATAGTGGCCGTCATTTTCGTGGATGTTGGATACGCCTATATTATGAGCATGCAATATTAGCAAATTCTTACCTCTCTCTATTCAGAAAATTATTATAAATATAATAAACAACATGTAAAATACGTTTGTAGGTAGTATATGCCACTACTTCATATTTCTCATGTATTTTATGTGTGCATTAATTGTTAAATAAATAATAACGTGTATCAAAAGTAACCTATCTAATGCCAAATCTTTTAAATCTTTATATGTTTCTATATTCGCTTTTTCTTTCAGCTGATCAATGTAGTTTCTTCTTGGTCTTCCTCTTTTTCTTTTTGCCTCTATTTTTCCTTCTATAATGTTGGTAATGAACTTATCGTGCCTAATCAAGTGACCAATCATGTTTCCTCGTCTTTTTTCTATGTGTTTCAATATTTGTCTTTTCTCATTTACTCTTCTTAGTATCTCTTCGTTGGTCACTACGAATGGAAATTGCTACACCGACAAGTGCTTAGCACTTAAATTTTGGATGGATGGATCAAAAGTGCGAGATATGGATCAGACCATCTTTGGTAACTTCAAATAAATAAATATTATTATTTGTTTATTTCATTAAAGTGTAACATGAAAGCCTTAAAGTTAACAACAGTAATTAACCTTGACTTTAAAAGATAACATAGGTACTACCAACTATTCAGGCCACTTGGATATAAGTCACATTACCCTCTGTATTAGTGAAAATTGTATCACAGTAGGATAAAATTTCATGTTCGTGTGGTTGAATACAATATGAGTGCAAACTTTTACTGTCCGTAGTATCTAATTACAAGGATTATAACTAATGTAATAAACTTTATGGTATGTTAGGACATTAACAGTAATACCCACAACATAATATTTTGCTATATATTTCTAGAAAAAGACCCAAGATTTGCCATTTGTTAGATCTTCTTCTTCTTGTTTGTTGTTTTGTTGATATGTGGTTGATGATTGGCGAATACGAACAATACCTTGGGCAAACTCTGTTCATTCTAGTTTCCTTAAACGAACTGCCCTTTATCCAGGTTTTATTTGAATCACATTTCTTTTGAATCGTATGACCAAATCTATTTGGAAGCGTATTTGCAAAATACTGTACATCGGATATTTTTATACAAGAGTACACGTACGTGTTACAAAAATACTTTTGGTAAATCCGCTGTCGAAACACTGACGTAGGCACCCGGACGGTACGATAATCTAAATAAAAACTCATGCGTCTGCTAAACGTGACATTTTGGGATCCTTTTGTACTAATGGTCTGTCCCAAAACTGAACTAGGTACTAAAAACTGAAAAAACCATCTACATTCTATTCGTCGGAAAATTTGAATGGGTAAATGTCGGATGGGTTCAGGTTATTGAGCTCGGATTAAAAATACCAGCAAAATAACTATAATGAACATCAGGAAACATGAGTACCTACAACATAGGTATAATTAATGTATGTATTTGTATTCTTCCGTGTTACGTATGTATTTTATGAAAATAAATTATACGTATCCTTTACTGTGTCTACATTTCTTCTTTTTAATATCTCCTCTCGCAGGTCTGCTGGAAGAGATTTCTTTAGAAATAAGCAGTACCTTTGTACTTCATGCTCCTACTTCATATTTCTTATGTATTTTATGCGTGCATTAATTGTTAAATAAATTAATGAGATAGCGTACCTTATCTTATTAAAGAACATAATAAGGCCCAAGATGCTACGATAGTTGATTGATTGCTTTTTTTTTCATGTGCCTTTGTTAATTTTGGTGTATTGCTATTGTTTTTGTTTTGTTTTTCTGTAACCCTGTTTGTTTATTTATTCGTTGCATATTTTTTAATTGTGTGTGTGTTGTTGTGGATAATATAATATGTACCTAGTTAAGACAAAATCTGCCGTTTAACATGAACATTTGTATGGGTAAACGGCCCCTTTCATTTGTGTGTAGGGGTAGCGCGTCTTCATGAATTGCACCATCTATAAATAGATATGGCCTTCCATAAATATTTTGTCCAGCCCAGTCATCAGCATGCAATCGCCTTAACAAATTCACTTCGTCGGTAATAAGGCGTTCCGTTTAAGGCTCTCTGTATCGCGTGTTAATAATAATGTTGTTAATTACAATACGGCTTTCATTTCTAAGGGTTGCCAGCTAATGAGTTCAAATGCATGCAACGCTTATCTGGTAATTAATATGGCAACTCTTTGAGTAGTTATTTGCAGTTCTGCAAAAAGCTGTTCTGTTGATTTGATTTCATACAATTTGCATGTGAAAACATACATGGAATTTGTTGCATACTTCCTTATTCGATTCGTTATTTTCTCTATAAACATCTGAAATTTTTATAACATAATCTTGAGACTGATTAGCAGGTTGGATTGCAACCTTCTGCTTCAAGTCATAATATTACCATGTCATTTGATTAGGGTTTTTCCAGTTCATGGATGGAATTGTGTCCGATTAATGTCGATAGCATCATTTCCTTCCACATGGGGCTTCCAATATCGTCATTTCTGAATTACGGACAGTTATATCTGCATATCTACCTACACTTTTGGGTAATATGGCTCCTTATTTCATGAAAAAAACGCGTAATACACCCTACATAACACAAGGAAGTTGTAAAATATGGTATGAGACGGTACGAAGACACTAAATTAACATAAATAAGCTCGCCCTCAAGGGATGAGTTTCACGAAATACTGCCGGTAGATGTGGAGCAATGAATTAAATTATTTGTACATTGTTAGTAAAGACATTGTCTGTTGTTTTGTAGATTGACAATTCAGTTACTTCTAGATCAATATTATAATACACTACGCAACAAATTCTAATAACACAACTAAGAAGTCGCATCGGCGAACTTCGTATTACCGATTACTTCCGAACTAAGTGCGTCTTCAAAACCAGGAATGTTTATTATTACTACAAATATGATCATTATGCTGTCGTAATAAGTTGTAAATCTATCTAAGCCAGCGACTGCTATTGGCTGTCCGATCAGGGGGCCTAAAAAGGCCACATTGAGCAATTCATCTAATGATCTGCTTAGTAACTGTCAAACAGATGATTACTGAATATGAACCTTATGCGGATGAGATTAAGAGCCGTCAATTATGTAGATATTTTGACATTCGTAATATGAATCATATTATGATTCATCTAAAGCGGCCTTTTTAGCCCCCCTGGTATATCGTTGTTATTTCTTAGTTGTGTCGTACTATATTCTAGTGTTTATTTTAAATTCAACATGTTTTGTCTTAGAAGCTTCTCTTTTTGTTTAAAGTTTTTTAAATTTCGAACTATTATTATTTATAGCTATTTCAATCTATACTAATATAAATTTTAATGGCCAGTACTTTTACTAAAGAGTTTTTATAAATAGTTGATATAATTAGATTGTTCCCTAGACTTTGTTGAGTAGTGTATTTAATTTAATTTATTTAACATTGTGTTTGCAATAGATAATAATTATGCTAAAAAGTACATAAGAAATGACATTAAATACCTGATATAAAAGAATGATTATACCTTGCAATTTAATTGGTGGGTGAAACAGAAAAGTACCGACCCAGTCGAGATCTTGACATAGCTATCTAACTACACAAAAAAAAAAAAAAAATTGTGCAAAGTTACTTTATTTCCAGAATACTAATAAAAATTATACCTAGTTTAAAAAAACTATAGAACACGCTTTAGTCATCCAAACTGAACGTGTATGCTAAATTTCAGCTCAATTGGAAACCGGGAAGTGGGTCAAATTTAACTTTCAAGATTTTCTTACATAGTATTACACGTAAAGCTAATAAAATCGTGTTAAAAAAGAAAAAGAAAGAAGAGAGAAGAAAGTATACAATTTAAGCGATAAGACCGCCATTTGCGCATTGATTTACAGCCTGTTTTTTTTTGGTATTGACATTACAAATAAAACTAATACATACACATAATTTCTTCGTCCAGAATCAAAAAGAATTACAGTGTTTACTGCCTTTTTATTTGTATAACATTACATTGCGTGTCATTTCGACACGGCAGCTTTATAAACACGGAAGTGATAAACTTCATTATATTTATCTTGTAGTCTAGGAGACAGATGTTGAACATTAATGTCAAAAAATTATGTACCTACGCATGAAAAAGGAATTTATTTGCTAGAGTTGATCAAGGAGTTTATAACACTTAACATCTGGGTCTGCTCAGGCTTCGTTAATACACTAAAATAATTTTTATTTATTTTATTACGAAAAAAAGAAAAAAAAAAAAAGAATATACGGAATTTAAGGAAAACTTAAATAAACAGAAACTACTTATTTGTACTTGTTGTGTAGTAAAAACTGTAAAAATTACTAAAACAAAACACACTCATTACCTACATACATTACTAATATATTATTATTAATAGGATATGCGATTAATTTAAACGTAGGCACACTTGCCAACTTTGTTTATATTGTGTAGGTAACGAAGCTTATGTTACAACTTACAAGAAACTTTAATTATTCCGTTCCATTTCACGCATCTAGTTACTGTTTTAGTTTATGTAGCTTCCCAACTTGCTACAGCTAAATATCTGATACACAAACACAAGTTTATAGATAAAGTGTTTACAAACAATGCCATCTCTTAGACTATTATGTTTTGGGGTGGTTCGTGTTTTTGGTAACACACGCGGTCTTTTATGAGTGACTTCATTACGCATAATCAAGGAATTATGTCATGGAAATAAAATAATAAATACTATTTATAGATAAGAGTTGAAAATTAAATGAAAATGCTAAAGTGGATGTACGGTGTCACCAGAGGCGATAAAATCTCTCTGTTTATTTTAATAAATTTTATTTGTAGTTTCGATTTATTCTTGTGCATCGCTGTCTACATTTGGTGTTTTAAATTCTCCTCTCGCAGGTCTGCTGGTAGAGATTTCTTTTGTGAAATAAGCAGTACCTTTTTTCTCCTATTTTAATGTTTTGTGTCTTTTCATGTGTGAACATAAATGATAAAAAAAAAATACAAGCTGCAGAGGAGTAGTCTGAGATAGTATGGACATGTAAAGAGAAGATTACATAGGCAACCTGGCACTGCATCTGTCTTTACCTCGTAAGAGATCTCTAAGGACACCTAAAGACAGGTGGATGGATGTAGTGCATAAAGATATGGCGACATGCAAAGTTTCCAACACGGATGTTAAGAATACAGCGAAGTGGAGGCGGAATATAAGGAAGGAAGAGAGAGACTATTGATAGAGTTATCGGCATAGTTGGCGCAGTGGCTAAGGGATTGGCTTTCTGCGCTATCTGCTGTGGGTTCGATCCTCACATAGGACAAGTAGTAGCTGTTCCGTGTCTGGGTGTATGTGTCATGTGAGATGTATGTTTGTAATCTGTACCCACGATACAGGAGAAATCATAGTGTGGTGAAGAAAAGAAAAGAAAAAAGTATTTATTTGACACAGCACAAAAACAATTTTAAAGATAATATAACAAAAATAAAAGAATAAAACATGTTAAACAAAAAAAAATGAAAAATATTTATCTAAAATAAAAAATGGATTGTACGTCGCAGCTGTCGCGCTGCGAGCAGCCCGACAGCGCTGGTTTTCAGCGGGAGCCACATCGAGTGACGTTATGTGTGCCTACGTGTACAGAAAATATATGAATTAAATATGAATTAAATAAATAATAATTATAAAAGAACTTGTGTGTGTTGAAATGATTATTGTATGAAAATAAAGACGTGAAGGTAACATTTTACTATTGTATTGTTTTCTTTTGTATTGTTGTATTGGTGCAAGGTATATAAAAAAATATATATATGTAAGTAGGTATAGAAACATAATAGTTTTCTCTTTATATTGAACTCACAGAATTGAGTCTCACGAATTAGAACAAAGAAAAGAAAAAACTGCACAAAAAATACAAGCACAGAATACGAAATGAAGAGAAAATAATCGGAAAATGGAAATTGAAAAACCGAAGAACGTTTCCGATCGTATAAAGTAGTGGGATCACCTGGCGACGTTATGTTAGGCTGGCCATACGATCTTGTTACGTGATACGAATGTAGTTCGGTAATATTCGGATAAGTTCGGTATTGGATAGCGAGGGTGTTTTAAATTGGCTGCTATGGAGTGTGTATTGTTGGTTTCTAGTTTGTTTTTGTAGTGTTTAGTGTATTTTGCATCTACCTAACTGGTCCTTGGGAAGTGTGACTGAGAGTATTCTCCCGAGGTGGTTCCATTTAAATTTAGTGAAGATACCTATTATTATGAAGACCTTCGGAGATAGACAATGGAACTCTTCAACGGATAACAGCAAATCAGTCTCGTTTGCTATAATCGTTTGTTTATGTCACAAAAATTACGCCATTTAGCTATATCAGGCGGCCTTAAAAGGCCACATTTAGCAATTCACCAAAGAATCTCCATGATAACCGTCAAACAAATGATTGCTGAATATGAACCTTACACGTATGGTATTAAGAGTCATCGATTAAGTGAACATTTGGACATTTGTAAATGATCATGATACATTTAAAGTGGCCCTATTAGACCCCCAGGGGTCCACATAGTGGCAGTTTTGGCCCACAGCTTATCAGGCATACAGCAGATGTGGCCAGCCCAATCCCGCTTGAGTTTTGCGGCTTTCTGGACTATGTCAATGCTTCGTGTTTTGTAGCGCAGTGTGGTGTTTCGATCATGGTCTGTTAATTTTACACCTAAAATGTTGCACTCCATCACACGTACCTTTATTTATTTATTTACTACAATAAGCAAAGTAAAAAAAAAATCTCTTTATCTCTGATTTATCTAATATTAGATACTCATTTCAATGGTTGAGTGTTTTTATTTATACATTTTTCACTTTTTAATACGTTTAATACGTTTATTAATATTAATTTTTTCCTCGTAATATTTTGTTTTTTTGTGACTTTGATACAGCTAATTCTCTCTTTATACTCAGATGCTAATCGTTTCAAAAAGAATATTTAAAATTGCAGTGTCAATATTGTAATCTCGTATTCGGTTTGAATTCAAATTTCTGTGATTTATTACACCTATAAAACATAAGGTAATAACGGACGAACAAAATGGATTTCAGAAGAAAAAATCTACGACTTTAGCTGCTTTTAATTTAATTAAGAATATAACTGAAAACATAGATAAACGTGTGCCTGTTTCAGTTATTTTCTTCGATATGACACGTGCGTTTGATTTCGTTAACCATAATATACTCTTGGAAAAGTGTGAGAGGTATGGAATTAGAGGACCAACCTTGGACTGGCTGAAAAGTTATTTATTAGGACGGAAACAATGTGTAGAGCTAAAAAGAATTGACAGTGAATCTAAACTTATTACTTACAGATCAGAATTTCAATTAAATATTTCAGGAGTCCCTCAAGGCAGTATTTTGGGACCATTACTCTTTCTGCTATATATTAACGATTTGCCTTCAGCAATAAATCATCAATGCACTCTGTTTGCCGATGACATATCAGTCGTTGTGCCACACGACTCAAAAACGGTAGCTCATGAGTCTCTACTGGAATCCGCGGTAGAAGACGTGTTAAGATGGTTAGACAACAATAAGTTATGCGTTAATCTGTCTAAAACAAAATATGTAAATTTCTCAAATTATAAATCCAAAGCCAATGATAAAATTGATTTAGTTTGTCGAGGCCACTCAATTGAAAACGCAGTAGAAATGAAATTTCTTGGTTTTGTGCTAGACAGTCATTGTAACTGGAAGGCACACATTACTTATATCTGTAAGAAAATAAATAAGTTTGTATATGCACTCAAGAAGTTAAAGAGAACCTCGTCGCAAAAAACGGCGCTCTTAGCGTATCATGGTTTCGTTGTCTCTTCTTTAAGATATGGACTACTTTTATGGGGAAATTCTACTGACGTTAATCAGGCTTTCATAGTTCAGAAGAAATGCGTAAGGGCACTATGTGGTTTGGGACCACTGGTATCCTGTAGACCTTTTTTTAGAAAATTAAATCTGCTTACTTTGACTAGTCTATACATCTTGCAAGCAGGTATTTTTGTAAAAGAGCAACATCAGTTATTTTCACAAATGAAAAATGACATAAATTCTGTTGTGAAGAAAAGGGATCCCACTCGACTTATAATGCCAAAATGTAAATCTGCTCTATTCCACAAAAATTGTTATGTAATGACCATCAAGACATTTAATAAAATTCCAAAATGTATTAGAGAACTGCCCGTAAATAAATTTAAGACTAAACTTTATAAGTGGCTGGTAGAGCATTGTTTCTATGACATGAATGAATTTTTTAGATAATATTTTAATGCAAATTTAATTTATTCATTGTAATTTAATAATATAACATAATAATAATATAATTCATTACTGACATTTTTTATATGTATAAGCTGTTCATATTATATAATTATTAGTTATTTAATATAAATTTTGCATGCCACAAAATTATGGCGAAGTATGTCGGACTTAATTGTTTAAGAACTTATTTTATGTACCATGCTTCAAGCAATTAAAGATCATTTCATTTCATTTCATTTCATTTCATTTCATTTCATTTCATTTATATTTTATATTTATGTCACAACAGCCCGGATTAAATTTTAAAATACCTTACTTTTTTGTACAATATTCTGAATGCTAAATTATTGCAATAATTATGATCAAAAGCTTTTGGTAACTTTCTAATTTTAAAGAATATACCTAATTATATTATCACTATAACTACATTGATACGCGGTATAAAATAAAGTCGCCCGCTGCGTCTGTCAGTTTATCTGCATTTTTTTTTTTTTTGATCCCCCATTTTATCTAAAACTACCGTATCCGTCCGACCATCCACACCGATGACGCCGATGACGCGGAAGCCGGCATAGGCGCACAGTCACGTCTAATGGAAACCTATCAACAAACTTTTATCTCCTAAAACAAAATTATAAAGTAGGTACTCAGCGGGACGAAACAAGAATCTTAAATCAATTTATTATGAAGGTTACCACCAAAATTCCATTCGCATTCTGTTTCACGTGTACCTAAACTTATCAGTACCAAATATGTCACAGAACAATTTCAGAACCGGCTTATATGAGAACAGGTACGTGGCTAATAGGTAACCCTGTATTTGTTAATTTCAACTTAAACTATATCTATCTCACTCCACCCAGCAATGTGTGAAAGGGAAATGGTTATACTTGATCTGCCGAGCAATGTTGAATGAGGTAGGTATGAGAACATTTGCTAATAGGTACCTCTATATTTGATAAGGAAATTTCTGCTTCAACTATACCTGTCTCACTCCTTTTAATGTCGTGTAAAAGAGAGAGGTTATTCACTCTGTCGAATATGTCGAATAGGGTCGTCAGCTCGGAAATTTGGTAACACGATAAAGTGAAGTTGTACAGACACCCACATGTAAATTTGAATATATTCGTATGTAGGATTAATTCATGAAAACTTAAGTTAGGGACGTGTCATGTTAGTTTGTAATAGATGACTCTGAGCGGGTTTATATTGAGATTAAGAAAGATGTTTAGCTTTAATATTATCCATAACTTTGGGATGTTCTGTGAATTGTAATGTTAAAATGTTAGAATATTTTGGTTCACAAATTAAGAAATTACGTTATTCAACTTCTTTAGATTTGTATGTTTGAATAATTTTTAACCGTTGTCAAAAAAGGAGGTGGTTCCCAATTCATGTTATTATTCGCCTTGGGAACCAATTTTTTTTTGTTTGTTTTTAAAGAATTTTCTCCCAGTGGTGTTATTAAAATTTTGTATAGATCCACGATAACAACATTCATATTTAAATTTACGTACTTTTGAAAAAACAAAACATACTACAGAAAAGAACCGTTTGAGTTACTTTTTTAACACGCTTTTATTTGCTTCACCTGTAACTAACTATGTAAGAAAATCTTGGAAGTTAAATTTGACCCACTTCCCGGTTTCCGATTGAGCTGAAATTTTGCATACACGTTCAGTTTTCATGACTAAAGCGTGTTCTATAGTTTTTTTTAAACTATAATATTTTAATTTATTTATCTCAAATAATGTAGTTTTTTTACAACTCAACCCATGTTGCTGTTTCCGAGAATATTCTTGAAAATGGATAAGAACACCCACATTGTGTTCTCAGTTAAAAAATATTCAGTACACACACATACACAATGAATGTTATGTATGTACTTACCTACTTGTATTGTTTAAATTTAGTGGTATTTAATAGTTTTGTTTAAAAGAAAATTAAACAAAAAAAGAACAGCAAAGATCATAGGATCTTTGCTGTTCTTTTGTTTTTGTAATATTGTGCAAATTCAGGATGAATTTTAGCCGGGCCCGCATTATTATTGTAAATTAGTTTTTTGATAAGAGTATCCATGGAGTTTCTTGCCGGTATCTTCTCCAGGGCCAACCCACTTGGAATCGTGCACCTAGAATCACGACGTTTTGAAAGTGCCTGCAAAGGCCCAGTTGAAATAAAAAACTTTGAATTTGAATTTTGCATGAATAGTGTATCCCTCAAATCGACGGTTGGAAAGGCTAGTAAAAAAATTAATATTACTAAAAAAAAATGTCGCTTAGAACATAAGCAACATTTATTTTAATTGTTTTTCGAACAACAAATATAAAAAAAAAATACAAAAAAGAATGTCGCTTAAAACAAAATAGCCTTTCAATCGTCGAAATGCCCAGCGTTCGCCGCAAATCCGCAATGATTGACTCCCTATTAATTACGGACTGACTATATCACGCGAACAACCGGAAACACGCTTCCTCTTCAATTAAATCCTGAATTTATAAGATCTAATAATATATAATAAATAATAATGATATAATAAAAGGGATAATTTCAATTAACACTCGTTTTCATTAAATTTCATGTAACACGTACGTCACACTTGAACCTCAGTTTATAGGCACAACAAGAGCCTTAATTATATTTATATAATTATCGTGTGACATATTTACGTTTTGAAATATTTCCTCGTAAGCCGAAAAATACGCCACATAAAAACAAAAAAAAACTTATTTTGAAATGTACAAATGAAGCCCTTTCAAATCGATGGTTGAAAGGCTAGTTTTTTATTTCGAGAAACGTAACTACATTTTATACTTAGATATGATTTTCGGATTTGTGCCTCGGTCGTCCCACAGAGTCTCGTCCCACATAAAAAATTCCCCACTTGTCCCAATTTGTATGCCTCGCTCGTCCCAAAACTTAATTTTCAATATTTTATTCCCCGCTCGTCCCAATTCGTATGCCTGGCTCGTCCCACATTTTTTTCATATGAGTTAAATTTGATTTAATTGTACAGTCAGCCTAAAAACCTGACTGACCAGAAAGATAAATAACCTCATGTTGCGGAAAATTTGATGAACTAATTCAATCCGAGACTCCACTATAATATAAATTATAAAATTGAGGCAAATGGGATTTTTGGGGGGATATCTACAGAACAAATAACCCAGTGGAAGGCAGTAACGCTAAATTAAACAGAACATATTCGGGAAAGCTGAACATCATTAGCTTTTTGAATGTGATCAAAAACGACGCTGTTCTTTCTTTAGCTCGCCAAGGTAAACCTCGGCGTGCTGATGATATAGCTCATGACAAATATATATTTGATTCTGTAACGGCAATGTTGAATGGCACTATATCACTGGGCCATTGCCTGGAAAAAATCAGCCCTTTTGTTTATTAATGATATTAATGTGTCTATATTAATGATAAGTTTAAAAATGTTGATTTTTTGGAGATTTAATTGTTAAAATACTACTTTCTCATAAATAGTAGGTTGATTAAAATACTGTGATTGTAATTTGATTGTGATATTAGTTACGTAATAAAGATTTTTAAATATAAATATTTCAATTTATGTTGAAATACCACATTAACATAAATAACATAACGTGGTACTTCTATAAGGTACATATAGGTAAATACAAATGTGTATACGGTCTATAATTATTTGACTGTTACTTATATACAAATGTTGATTTTTTGGAAATTTAATTGTTAAAATACCACTTTTTCATAAATAGGAGGTTAATTAAAATACTGTGATTGTGATTTGATTGTGATATTAGTCACGTAATAAAGGTTTTTTTAAATAAGTAGTTCTAATTATGTTGAAGTATCTCAGATAAATATTACATGTGTAATACATATATATATCTTAACGTGGTACTTCTATAAGATAAATACAAATGTGTATATTGATAGGTGTAACTAATAGTACTGTGATTTGGATTTGATTGTGATACTAAATAATAAAGATTTTCCTAAATTGCAATAGATCTTTTAATTATTAAAATTAAAAACATGCATCGCGGATGCATACCTAGAACTGGAAGTATTTAATATCTTTATGTTATTAGAAAAAACTATTATTTCAATTTATTGGAAGATATAGCAATATTTTTTGTCAACTGTACTTTGAATTTGCCAGGAATGTGGGACGAGTGGTGACTTTAAAACTCAAGTGGGACGAACGAGGAATTCTTTGGAATGTGGGACAAGATAGTGGGACGACAGAGGCACAAATCGATTTTCGAAAAACAAAAGAATGAAAAACAAAAAATGTCGCTTAGATCAAGTAGCCTTTCAATCGTCGATATCATACCACATTTGAACCATAGACCCATTTTGAAATAAAGACATTCAACATAGAACGTGAAAAAAAAAAACTCATTTGCAATATGATTAGGTAAGAAATATTTAAAACTATTTCAAATCGGCAGCATTAGTAGTTGCTAAAATAAGCCGCTGTGATAGACCGACCGACAGACAGACGCACGGACTGAGTCGCACTATAATACCTTTTTTACGTCTTTGATACGAAACCCTTTAAAACATTGCAATCCTTCTTTGTTGAAATCTACAACAATCCGTCATACATTTGAAGCATCAGCTAATAAATCAGTTGAACATTTTTGATACGGCTTCAAATAAAAACAGTTTGACACGGTGTTAGCGACATAATTGACGATCACGCTACTAAACGTATTTACTGCAATGCGGATCGAGCCTAGTAATGTGTCGTGCCATATTTTTTCTAAACGCTCTGTAAGGTCGAAGACTCATGGGCGTAACGTGTTAATGCGTGTACGGCAAAAGAGTTGCTATGCAAGCAACTAACCAACGTTTACGCAAAACACAGGCAACTTTTTTCTTTGTTCTTGTGGAAAAAAAATGTTTTATATTGTTTATGATTTATTTGCAGGCCGCAACTCTTTTTTTTATTTATCATTAGTATTAATTATAATTTTAAATAGTATATTATTTATCATAATATTATGTAGTTATATAAATATTTGTTTCCTCCGTCCATGTGTCACTGCAAGGGTGCCAACTGAAAATCAGCGCTGGGTGTTCCTATGCCCAGCAAATGCTGAGTTGGCAACCCATTTGGTACTGGCATACCGACAGCAAATTGGGTTTCTTTTTTAATTGTTTCTTTTTTTTTTTTTTACTTTTTTATGCTTGTGTAGGTAGCTATTTTCTTTCATTTAAGCGTTTCTCCATTAAATAAACTCAAAACGCAATATTAAAACATTCCACAACGCTTGAAAATCAAATACCTCTTTTAATAACCCCCGAATTGAGTATATCAGATTTTATATACCGAATAATATATAATGGAAAAGCTGAACGACTTCATTAAATTTTATATGAGACCAACTAAAACCTATCTGGGTACTTTTACTGAGTTAGTTATTCAAAACTTAACAACAAGTCTGCCAGGTTATCGCTTCTAAAGTTTCGGATTTTATGTTTTCTCATGGGGAGCTGGGGAAAATATGCAAAGGCACAGTGTCTACACCGAAGAATACAGGCAAAAATAAAGTTAGAATTTAGAAAGTTGCATGTGCTTGCCCGTAATATTATTGACTACCTAGTATAGTTTAAATTGTGATTTTCTGGTTCTAAACTTTATTTTCTTAATATTATTTTATATTTATTAGGTGTAGTGTTTGTTTTACTGCGTGATTTTGAACACAAATATTAGTGTGTACAATGCACAAAGATTAAGCGCAGAACCAAACAAAATACGCTGTCACCTTGGATTGGGCCCAGGCCCTCAATACCAATATGCATACTGTTGCGTTTCGTTCGGCGAGTGTGGAGCGCCGGAGGCCCAATTCCTCCCTTAGTCCCCTTCCTTCTCCTTTCCCTCCCTTTTCCCTAACACCACCCTAAAAGTTCGGCAACGCATCGGTGACTCCTCTGGTGTTGCGGATGTTCATGGGCGGCGGTGAGGTACCATTAGGTGAACCGCAAGATCGATTGTCCCTATGATATATAAAAATAAAACAATCGTGTTTACTTGCACTACATAACTAATACCACTTTTTACAAAAAATCTACCCAAATGAATACACAGACTATAAACACGTGGTCAGAGTTTAAATATTAAACGAAAATAAGTGTTTCTTCGCCATGCAGCAACAGCGAGAAATTTTAATAATTTGACGTAGCAAACACTTACAAGTACGCTGTTGGCGCGTTGCCTAATCAAAATTCTAGGAATATTTTCTGCTAGTTCATACTCCACTCTTATGTTTATTAAATACATTTTGTGGGTAATATAATTATTAATAGAAAAAAATTAATTATTGTTAAGTGCCTATGTATTTAGCAAATTTGGCTAATCACAAGACGAAGACAACAGATTATTTTTCTATTATATTTTTCAGGTAACTTTTATGTTCCTGTTTCAAAAATAAAAAATCGATGATCGGACTCATGTACCCCGAGGGTAAAATATCACTCAAGATTTAATAGGATGATTATAATAGGATAATGATGATATTTTCTTATGCCCAGAATTAACTAATTCACAGTCAAAGAATAAGCATTGCTATTTAACGTGGCAATGCTGCCAGTCTTCTGGGCACGCTGCCAATTGACAGCGATGAGGGGGAGTAGGTACCTACTTTGACGTCTAAATGCTCAGTTTTAAATTAGTAGGTAAGTATGTATTTTTATTTTATGTTTTAGATAAGTAGGTAGGCAGTGTATGTACATAGTTATGATTAGTTGTCAAATAAAAACAATAAATTTATAAATAAAAAATCTAATTAAGTATTTCATAAACTTATATTCTATACCGTCTACTACGAATTTTAGACTATTGTCATATTATCAGTCCAATATTCATACTTCAATAGAAATTAAATCAATTCAATTCACTGAAACTAAATTATTAGTTCTAAAGGTAACTTTAAATGATAATTAGTAAGTGCTTTGACTAATGCGTAATTTATTCAAAATCGCAGACCTAGAATTATACGATGTTCTATTTGATAAAGCCAATGAAATATGTAAATGTCTAGACCTAAGGCTTTCATATTATTGTAAGCGTAGTGTTGTAAATGGTCTCGATTCTGAGTCTATTAAACGTCGAAGTACTCATAAAAGGGTGGTGTACTGTACAGTAGGTAGATATATAGTGTTGGTGTATGTTCTAGTTATATTTATCTCGCTCGCACACATATTCTGTGCGCAAAACGCGACCGGAGAAAAATATAGTAATAGATTTGAAATAAAAAAACGACTTAAAAAAAAAGGGATAGAATAATTTTCTTAAAAAACTTAATAGCTTCAGAAGTCGGTCCCATTGTCAAGCTAGGTGCATTGAAGAATTAAAGGCCGCGACTTCAGAAGCTGTTAAGTTTTTAAGAAAATTATTTTATAGATACTGTTTACTTTTTTTTAAGTTTATTATATTTTTCTATTTTGAGTGGTATAAACAATACATAAACATGCGGCAGCAATCGCGAGTGATATCCTGTTATTTCATTGAAGAGTCTTCCTCAGATCTTCACCAAATTTAAATGGAAAATTAAAATTTTCGTTTCCATAGCTTAAATATTTTAGGATACCACCGACGTTCATACAAGCTTAGCGGTGGTAAGTGGAATGAATATTTTACAAGCGACATACTTTAACCGCATCTACCATAAAGCACATTAAAAACACATTATGCCTGTCAACTGTATCTACTCGACGAATAAACGGTAAGTAGACCGCAAGACTGTAGGATGAGAGCAAACTGCTATACGAGTATATTTTTAAGGAGTGATTTTTCAATAACTAGATAAACCTCAGTTAAGTTATCGCTCAGATACCTCCATAAAAAACTGTTGCAATTTCAAATTAACAGATAGATATCTTTTATCTGCTCATTGAGAAATTAGCTCTTAATCCATAGATTAAGTAGATACTTAACAGACGAATGAAGCTTAGATAAGCTTCTTTCGTCTGTGTAAGCCTTAATCAAATAAAAAACAGATGAAGGCTCAATCATCCTGCTTTATTTCTTTAAGGGGTGATTTTTCAATTGTCAATTATAGTCTTTTATCCAATGAATAAAGACACTTGACTGATTTTGTATAGGAAATCTGTCAAAAATTCAAGGCACAAAGAAGTTATAAAATGTCCAGAGTCTAGGTGCACGGTTCTAAATAGTAGATCATAAGGAGAAGAAGCGGCAAGAAACTCTATGGAAACCCTTTTCAAATAATAGATTACAATCTTGGTTAGTACAATGTTGTGGTAAGAGCTGCGAGAATAATGTAATTTATTGTGAATAAAAATAAGAATCGAATAATAGTTATTTGCCTCTGAAGATTGCCAGGGCAGTTACGAGCTGGACTGATCAATAATAATAATAAATTCTAAATTAAAATAATCAAAATATAAATCATAATAACCCATCAACATAGTTGTAGTTAGTCTGACTATAATAAAATATACTTTATAATTATACACTGGGGATTCAAAAGACACATTATAATAACTAGACTGTACATTGTACAATGGGCGGTCTTATCTCTAAAAACGATGCCTTTCAGACAACCTTTCGATGGACATGACACGGAAAAAATTTAAAAAGGGCAGTGTTCAGTTTTCTATCTATAGCGATATACAATACGATGTCTATGGAGTAACAATAGTTTTTAAAAAACAATCTACGAATTAAAAACATTGAAAAGAATCCGTAAACAAAACAGAAGCTCTCTTCAACTAGTTTAAGCTCTACATTTCCGTGCTCATAAATCTTTAAAGCACCTAAAAACTGAATATAAGCTACAGTTAATTAAGGTGATGAGCTAAGACTTTCACAAAGGCAGACATTCATTTCTGTTAGTAAGCAGGCACCTTACATTCAACACTTATTACAAAAATGGTCTGATGCAATCACGTAATGAAAACAAGCCGCGCTCTGCTTTACTGAAAATGTGTAAATATTCAGTGGAAATTGTAACTAGCGATACACACAACCTTAGTGTTTAACGAGCCAACATATTTTGAAATGTGAACAAAGTTGATGTGATTATGCTATGTTTTATTCATTTTTTATTTAACTAGAAATGGTTTTATGGATTGCGTACTCCCCCCCCCCCCCCCCGACAAAAAACAGGGCTGCTATAAGTTTGTAGTGTGTATCTGTGTATCTCTGAATCTGTATGTCTGCCTGTGGGATCGTAGCTCCAAAACGCATTGACCAATTTCAAAGCAGTTTTTTTTAAATTGAAAGCTAGTTTAATCAGGTACATATTATCATCATGGCTACGTTTAATAAAATTTTGTTCAGTCGTTCATAAATTACAGCTCTTTTTCTAGTTGGAGTCGGGGGCTTTTGATGGTTAGGTTAGTTGGGCATTTTTTTTTTTCAATTCATATAGAATCTACCTGTTTATGTTCATATAATAATAAATAAATAATCAATATATTTATTTTAAAACATTTGTAGGTACATCTTATGGAGCCCTATCTCTTCAACTAGGTTTACACCAGTATCTCAAGAGACAGCAAATGTAGTGCGTAATGTCTCTTTTGTTGCCGTTGGATAAATATTTTCTTTATTTCTAGTGAAAAAAGAAAAATTGTTAGAGGAAAATGAGCGACAGAGGTATTTTTTTTCTCAACCCTTGTTTACCCAATGTTAAGTGCACCTTCCTTCATAGCATATATAATACAACGAAGCATTTTAATATTTTAGCTTCTCTAAGAGTTGGATTTCTCTCATGGACACATTAAAATCTTATTATTATGAGACCCCTAAAACATTTTTTTTTTAAACAAAATTAGATTGTATAAAAAATTAAAATAAAATATTATAAGCTTTAACAGGTTTTTGATCATAGCCGTAGTAGTGCTTTTTAGCTTTGTCAATAATTGTAAAAAAAACGCATAACAATATTGCTTGCTTAACAAACTTCTCGTGTAGGTATGTATGCACGCATTAACATACAGCAAAAGTGCTGTACAGCTAAAATATTCATGACCATTTTAGTCCGTAAATGTTTACAACTGAAAATTGCTTCAGGGATATTGTAAAAATCATCACGCATTGCACAGAGGTTGCAAATTCACTGTGGGTGTAACTTTTGAATGCTGGTACTTATCGAAAATGATATTTATATCAAAAAGCGTGCTAATTGTCACTTTGTCACGTACCTACGACCTACACTCAACCCCTTGTATAATGTATAGTATCCAATATTATACTAAGTATCCAACCCGCTGTGTAAGAGGATAAAGATTTATATTAATATATGTAGTAAACTGAACCAATATGCTTATGCGCTATATATGTTAAATAAAACTGCGAATCAAGCAACAGTCCTAACTGCATATCATGGTCTAATCGCTTCCACGTTAAGATATGGTATAATATTCTGGGGGAATGCAACTGGTAAAGAATCAGTATTCAAAGCGCAAAAACGTTGCATTAGAGCTATATGTAATTTGCGTACCACTGATACTTGTAAACCACACTTTAAAAAGCTAAACCTGTTAACTATGTCTTCCATGTACATATTTGAATCTGCAATGTTTGTAAAGCGTAACTGGACAAAATTCTCAGAAGTAAGTAGTAGTCGCAGATCTGGTAAACTACACTTGGTCCCCGCTAAAACAGCCTTATTCCATAAGAGTATCTTTGCAATGTCGCCAAAAATTTATAATAAACTGCCGAAATCTGTACGTTCACTTGAAAATATTAAATTATTCAAATCTAAAATACATTCATTGTTAGTTGAAAAGGCATACTATTCAGTTGATGATTATATAAATGATACTATGATGTAACGTGATAATGACATACTATGAATCTTTTTACTTTTGACATATAATTTATTAGCTGCGTTTAGTTTGTTATTGACATTTGATTTTAGTTTTAGTATTTTGATTGATTTTGATTATTACTTGTTTGACATTGTTATTAAATTTAAAAATCTATTGCATTATTATATAAAAATTGTACACCACGTATGTGGTAGGACATAGTGGACTTTCAATAAAACCTAAGACCTCTGTAAATTTACCTATGTTTCACAAATAAAGGATTATGATTATGGTTATTTATTTGCTGTAACATGTGTAAATTACAATGACGTGGATGCAATGGAGTTAAATATTAATAGACCTATTATACCACTGAATAGACCAGGGTAGAAGCCTTTAAAAATAATAAAAATTGAAAGAAAATAATAGTATTATAAAAATGAAAGGAAAAATAATTTACGGGCGATCTGAGGTCGGGAAGGGGGAGAGGGGGGGGGGGGGGTAAGGGTAAAAAACGATTTTTCTTGATTTCCGGCAAAACTAAAAGTCCTATGGAAAAAAGTCAAATGGCAAAGTTCTAACTTTGCCATTTGACTTTTTACTTTTTTAATTATTTTTTTTGAAAAACCGTTTTTACCCTTAACCCCCCCCCCCCCCCCTCCCCCCCTTCTCGACCTCAGATCGCCCGTAAATTATTTTTCCTTTCATTTTTATAATATTCTCCTCCTTTTCCAATGGGTTTCATCCTACTATTATTTTTTTTGGTTTCAAAAATTATCGACCCTGGTCTAGAAGGCGTACAAATATTTAAATTGTGTTAAATTATAATTTGAATAATGGAATCAGAAGAAGTCAATTAATTAATATTCACGTTTCCAAATTATAAATTAAATAAATGGAAAACAATCAAAATTTATCATTAAAAAAGTATATTAATAACATTTCTCGATTAATATCCTTTTTAGTTTTATGTTAAATAAATAAATTAGAATTTAATTGTTTGATGTCCTTTGGGATTTGGTTATAAATTTTTGGCCCCATGCTTAATACACTTTTGTGTAGCAGTGTGGTTTTCGCTGGATGTATATTTATACGTAGGTATGTACGTTCTTAGCGACGGGTGGATGTTCCGAATCAATACTCCCTGCTGCCTCTCACAACCCCCAAAGGACATGATAATGTGGTTATGCCCAGTTGAGACCATAAAGTAAACATTACCAAATATAAATTCTTGCATAAACTTGCCATCTAGGAAAAGTTCCTGAAATGTAGCGAAAAGTTTTTAGTTTTGCACACGATGCACACTGGCAACTAATTTCACTTGTCTTTAACTTTTCCACTGTGCAATTGTAACAAATTTTTGTAACACGCGATTGTGAACGAAGTTTAATAAACCCGTCTTGGAGGAGCGAAATGGTAATTTTTCAATTACCCTCAAGTGAGTTTGGAAATGTTTTCGTTGTGGATGTAAAAATTAAAGCCATCTTTTTTTATTTAACTTTTTGGTTTTGTTTTAACTCCATGATTTGGAACTTGATTGTTTGGTGTATTTTGCTTCCTACACAGACGTTATAATATCTTTCTTTACGTAGTATTTAAGTTGGTAGGTAAATAATTTTCTATTATAAATTCGAGTTTTCTATATCCCCTTGTTCAAGTTGCTTGTTCGCTAAGCCCCGCTGTATTTAAATCCTGAAATTTGATTATCCAGTTGCTAAAAAGCCAAATCCTTCATTAAATATTTAGGCCGATGTTTATGGGGGAATGGCCACGATTTCTACTCTGTTTTCTTTTGTATAATAAATACCTATCGCTCGCCATACAACGTGATAACACGGGTGTGATGGGAACCTTCGGCTCCAAGGCACATTAAAATAAAATAAAATATATTTTCTTTGTAAATATTTTTGCATCAAATCATATAAATAAATAGTTTCATTTATTGCTAAGATATAAAATTAATATCAATATAACCTAACCGTCAAAAACCCCTGACTACAACAAGAAAAAGAGCTGTAACTTTTGAACGGCTGAACAGATTTTCATGAAACATAGCTAAGATGATTTCCGATCAAACTAGCTTTTAGAGAGCTTTTAGATTTAATAACAAACATCTTGACCAATCTTCATAATTATTTATAATAATAAAGTAAGATCAAAAGCATTATTCAATTTCGTTATGAGCAAGTTCATTGAGATTGCGTGGGCTTTTAAATAATATACCTACTAAATATAATATTTATGCTCCTTTTACCTTTCTTTTTTTGTTCGTATTTCCTTAACGAAGGTTAACTTAGTCTTCTAGTAAGCCTACACAATTTCGTTTCAATTAGTACCCTGGCATTAATTACTCAGATTAATTGCTTAGATCAAAGATCTTGGCGATGATTTCGGATTTTATTTTAAATTATCCTAGGCCTCCTAGGCCAATTAATTATATTGTATTCTATTTTATTTAAAACCTTAACAAGGATAACATAAAATGAGGTATTCCACGAATAGCACCGATCTGAACGGCACTAAAACGAATAGCACCAACGCTATTCCACGAACGGCACCGATCCAAATTTTGGTTTGGTGCGATTCGTGGAATAGTAAAATAATATTAATTTTATTCCACGAACGGCACCAACGTAAAATTTTCTTCTAGTGATGGGAACTATTTTTTGTTCACAACATTATTAAATAAAACATATCGATATAAATCAGCAGGAAGTACGTTTATTGATCATATTATTTTTTTACGTTATTTTTTTTTATTAATAGATCTAACAATCAGTTTTCTTAACTATTTGGGTCACTTGCAAAAACTGCCTTAAGTTATTTATTACCTACTTAATATAAATACCTAAAATCAAATCACATTCTTTTATCATAATTTCTCTTAGTATCACATTTTTTTCATATAAATAAACTTTTTTCTACTTATAATTTTGTATATATTTTTTTACTTTCTACTAGAGTAGTTGATCACCAGTCAAATTCCGTTTACAAACATAATTATTTATTTGTTTATTGAATAAAAAATATATAATAACAGTAGCTATTCCATTAGTGCATGTATCGCTGTTCTATTTAAATATAATTCGAATATTATTAAATTTAGAATTTGACGTCTTCAAAAAATACGTCTCATTTTTTTAGCTTCTATTTGTATGACAGAGCGTATCTATAGACATCGATGTTACACAGTATGATTTTTAATCCCCGACAAATAAGACGGGTGTTATAAGTTTGTAGTGTGTATCTGTCTGGCATCATAGCTGCAAAAAGGATAGCCCAATTTCAATAGATCTTTTTTTAATAGAAAGCTAATGTTAATCGAGTATCATCTTACCTAAAAATCTGTTCAGCCGTTCAAAATTTCCAGCTCTTTTTCTAGTTGGAGTCGGGGGTTTTTGATCGATTATGTTAGTTGGTAACAGTGAGAATTCAATTCAAAATATTTATTTCGGACTATACATCCATAGAAGTTGCTATGTATTATGTAACTATGTTAGTAATTTTACAAAAAAGTCCCCATCCTGCGACATCAAGTACACTAATTTGTGTGCACCCAATGCCCAAGGATAGCATGCACAGTAACGTGCATGCAACGGTTACGGCTCGCTAGTGAGTACCCAACTTTTTTTTTTTTTTTTTTTTTTTTAACATTGCCCCTCACTAGGATTTCTCCTGTATCAAGGGTACAGATTACAAACATACATGTCACATGCACACACAACCAGACCCAAAACAACTATCTATAGATCATACAAATATTTGTTCCGTGCGGGGATCGAACCCGCAGCACGTAGCGTAGAAAGCTAATTGCTTAGCCACTGCGCCAACCGTGTCGTCAGCTTTATGATTAGCCTTTTTTGATACAACTAGGTATTGTAATGTGGCTGTAAAATAAAATACAAATAGTCTAAAAAACTGTGGGTACAAAAAGTCCTCCGCCACTTAATTCTTCAGGGATTCCGAGCCTGACATTAATGTCGGGTCATATAAAATTTAACAAGTGTACATCGCTTATTATAATTCGTTACAACTTTTAACATATTCAAGACGAAGCCCTTCATTTAACTAAAGACACGCGAGTATCTTTGAAAAGTTATTCGACTTTAATACATCGGCTTCAACTTGAACGGTCTTTGAATTAATGGGCTTCGAAGCAACTTCAATCTTCTTTTGAACACATGTTTTAGTTGAGAAAAAATCTGATTTATTACTTTAAATTGGATTGAAGGTACGTTTTACGTGGATTATGATGAATTTCTTTTTATGTTGAGGCAGTACGATCGATTTCTTAGGAATCACTCATACCCTAGTAGAAATATTAACCAGTATAGCAATGGTGGTATCACGGCTGACTGTCCATGGTGCGACAAACGATTTCAGAAAAAAAAAATGGTAAAAAAAAAAAACCTTTCTTTTCTTTTTTATTATAAATTGTTTTATTTTTATGTTGATGTGCAATAAACCATATTCTATTCTAGGCTACTGTATTTACGAACTAGCTTCCACCCAAGGCTTAACCCGCATGATATCTTTTTAAATTATAGCCTATGTTATCTACTCACTGATAATGTAGCATCCTGCTCACATATTTTTTTTAATCGGTCCTCTAGTTTTTGAATTTATCCATTACAAACAAACAAACAAACGATCAAATCTTATCTCTTTACAATAATAATATTGATATAGATTATTTTAGGCTTTACATAAATACTTAACAAAATATAATTTAATATAAGCACTTAATCGTGAGGTACGCGGCAATATTTCGGTTCCTAGCTTACTCGACAAATTAGGTACTTGAGTTTGAAACTAGACGAGCAACTCTGAAAACAAGCACATGTACAATCTATTATTAAGAGGATGTTATTATTATTCTTGCTTTATTGTCTAATTGTTTCTTTTTCGGTAAAAATTGTACATAATTTAGCACGTCAGTAGAGCCGTTGCATTGATGGAATATGCCATTATATTGCCACAAACTTAAATGACCCGGTCATGGCGTCGCTGCCGTCGCTTTTACCAATGTCATCTCTATACAAAAAAAATATTTTGAAGTCATTTTTGTTCTATGGCGACGTTAGTTCCAATTTTGGTCACCGGGTCAGATAATTTTGTGGCACTATAACTAATTATGACGAGCAGCTGTCAAAAAAGTCTTTCAATCTTAACCTCTTGGACGAATTCGTTGGCCTGATAAATTGATTTCACAAACATCGACTTTGTTCAATAAAGAATAATTAAGTGTGTGTTTAATATACTTAATAACGAGGTTACTTAAAAACCTGTTCACTTCATTACATAATAATAGCTTGGTAATAAGTAAATCTTACAACTTTTCATATAAAATTTAATAAAGCTTAGCCTTGGCGGAAAATCAGTGAGCGGCCTGTTTCTACGTAGTAATTAAATACCTATAGAGTTTTCGTTCCATAATTACGTGATAAAACCTTTTTGTGGGATGATTTATTAGTTTCACGCGTCGCTTTGTTGAACATGAATTTTCTTGGTCCTTACATTTTCTTGGTCTTTGCATTTTCTTGGTCTTTCTTCTCTTTGAAAACATAATATATATCCTCGCCCATACTCTATTCGAACCAGCCCATCTCCCCTACGTCATTAAGAAAAGAGTTAAGGAACATTTCTTGGCAGCGTGATTTTACTTTTGTTCTTTATTTGTATGTATTTAGATACATTAATATAACTTGAGTAACTATTTTATCTATGATAGGTACCTACCTAGGTTTTATCGTAATTGTATTGTACGCTTGATTTTCTCACTATATAATATCTTCATTTCTGTTTCACCCTGTTTGCTGGAAGAAAACTCATTCTGAGTGAAGCTCGCCTTTGTGCATGTATCTGTAAATTGTATATTTTTTTTACAATAAAAAATAGGAATATATGGCAATATTCTGATATTATAATAAGCTAAAAACAATTCAATTCAATACACAAATCATAAAACAATTCAATTTTATTTATTTGTATGAATGTATATAGATTCAGGGATTTTTAAATGACTTTATTCTAATAAAACAAAAAAGGTTTTCTTTTTTTCACTGTAGTAAAAAAAATGTTTTATGATTTATCCCCGTTTTCCTTGGCATCACAGAATTATCCGTCGAATAGTTACTCTTGTATAGACTTTTACTTACTTACTTACTTCTTTACTTAAATTGTATTTGAGGCTGTTGTTGATGTATTTTTAAGAACTTCAATTCAAATAATAAAATTCATTGTCTGATTTAAAAGCATTCTATTCTGTTTTTAAAAACATAATAAATAATTAAAAATGAATTAGATTTTACTATCATTTAACAAAAGATCATTAATTTTGTCATACAATTCACATTCAACTAAATTCCATTTGAAATATCATCTAGATACTCAATTGAATGAATATTACTATCAAATATTTAACCTTGGTCGGCCTGAATCAACCCAAGTAAGTAGAGACTTAGTTCAGTGACTTAGTTTCGATATTGTTCCATATTCTCATAAATTTTACAATGACAAGCCAAACCCTGAATCCATTTGTTGGCCGCGAATGAATACGAATAACCTTGCATAATAATAGGTCGACCCAAATAGTGGTCGACCGTACCCAAGATTACAAGGATCATACAAAGCTCTAACATTGTATCGCTCTGTATTAATATGGTTGTAATATCAATCCAATATCGTTGTTAATCGGCTTGCATCATAGCTATTTACTAGGATGACTATTTACCCGACTACGGAGAGGGTTATATGTTTTACTTTTATTTTTTATTTTGTTCTCAGTGTCTTTTTTATTTTTTAATGTTTAAAGGTTTATGTTAATTTTTATTTTATTTTTCTCTCGTGTGTTGCCACTGTCCGTGCTGAATAAATGTATTTTCTTTCTTTCTTTTTTCTACTGTCTAAGACCATTTAGATCTCAATTGGAATTTCAATCTTATCGTCGCTTTAAATTTGAAGAATTGACATACGATAATTTAATAACAAAGCTGTGAACATGCTCTTGTCATGTTTAAAGCTCATACTATTAAGTTACATGTTTACGGTGGGTTGCACCAAGGACTACGTTATTGATACTGTTAAAGTTAACTTTAACACTTGCGATTACAGTAATCGCAAGTGATATGCTGTTATTCATTCAAAAGTTCAATTGTATATCTCCAAAATTATTCATCAGATCTTCACGTAATTTAAATGGGACCACACGGAAAGCACCAGCTTTGAAATAAAAATTAAAGAATTATCAAAATCGGTTTACTCAGTCACGATCTGAGGTAACAAACATCAAAAAATAAAACAGTCGAATTGAGAACCTCCTCCTTTTTTGAAGTCGGTTAAAAATATAATCGATAATAATTGTTCCAACGCCATGAATGTTAAAAATGTCAAATATTCTTACATAATTGCTATGGTGGTGAAGTAAACCCATCAATCCGCTAGCAGAAATAAATCATTTCATTATTTAGTCACTGCGCCCACGGTGCCCCCAAATTGCCAGAGCTATAGTTATTTTATATTTTTTTTACTTACATTTTACCTTTATATACTTTCTACTTTTATATTTTTTATAGTTATATTATTAAAAATAAATTGTATCGACTCATGTGTCCCATGAGATGAGTGTACCAATTCAGTTATTGCTTTATCCACATTGCAAATATGGCGAGATAAATTATTTTGTTCATTCCTCACCTTATAGCTGCCTTTCTAGTGTAGCTGTAGCCTAATTCAATTATTGTAAAAGGGTAGGATTCATTTAAATATAATAATTATATTATTGCTCGTAGGCGTTTCGTAGACCGCTACGTCAACCGTAGTCAGCTACGAAAATAATTCGTAATGTGCTACGTAGTTATTATTCTCGACAGGGGCTTGTCATGCGTTTATAGAATTATTAATACAAAACTGATCTTCCTTTGTGATTAATTACCTACATAACCTTAACCTACTGTAACAGTGTTTCGCTTCTATGAAACCAAGCTCACAAAAAATTATGTGAAAAAACTTTATGCCAAACACTTTATGCCAATCAAAATTATGCTAATCAAGGGGAAATCAGTTTAATGGTCATTTTATTTCAATGATTATGTAATATCAACACTCTTATATAATATTTAATTTAATGTAATAATCTAACCACGTTTCTCATTACAGTAAGACAGAGTAAAGTTCTTTAATGTTTCGAGGACCACAAATTATAGCCACAGGTGTCAGGAGACCTACAAAAGTTTACCAACTTTGTGCTTGAAGAAAAGTTTTATCCTAAACGAAGGCGAAAGTGTTTTAGCGATCCGTGGTGAAAGAAAAATACTCTTTTATTTCATCATGTACGTTTGTTTGGTCCAAAAACGGACTTTATAAAAGTAAAAGGTATAAAATAATTTTCAAGAAAATCTTACAGCTTCTGAAGTCGGTGCTAATGACAAGCTAAGGTAAATTGGAGAATTAAAGGCCCCGACTCCAGAAGCTATTAAGTTTTTTATGAAAATTATTTTACACTGGAAGTCGATTTTATAGTTTTTTTAAAGTTTATTATATTTTTTTCTATTTTAAGTGGCATAATAATTAATACAAACAAGTGATTATAGTAATGGCGAATGATTTGCTGTTATCTATTAAGGAGTTTCATGGTCTATCTCAAAAAAAAAAACATTAGAATCGGTTCACAATTTGTTGACGACGATATCACTGAACAATACAGTCGAATTTTTTGAAGTCGGTTAAAAATGTTAAACTTTTGTCAATTTTTAACCCTTCTCTGAAATAAAACCAGGCACTTGCTTTTAATTGTAAGTTTCGATACCGCTATCAATAATTCATATCCACATTGTAAACGACACGAAATAGTAGGTGTTAGGTAGGTAGGTCTTGTTGTAAAATAAATAAACATGTCAAAAAGAAACATGATGTACTTGTGATTGTGTTGAATGTGATTTTCAACTAACTTGAGGGTAAACCGGTGGGTGTGAGCGCGATGCGTAATGAGTACCCACATTTTGCTTAATCGACTGTCGACGAATCAATGGTGTACAGAAAAACCTAATGTGGTTTATGTTTACACCTCAAGGAACTGTCTTAAAATATATATTATTGTTTTTTATTTTTTTATTTAACAATTTATGTACACACAGAAAGAATAATAATTACAATTAAATAGGAAAGATGACACAAAGGTACTGCTTATTTCTAAAGAAATCTCTTCCAGCAGACCTGCCAATTACTTATTATAATTACTGCCATATTGTCCAAGTATTAATAAATAAATAATTTAATTCTGTATTATATTGCTACACGTAGATATATACCTACTTATAATTAGTAGTTATGTTTTACGGTAGCGCTTGAGAGGCAAACACGCGTGGCGGGCGTAGCAGTCTTCTTCAGTTCGGCGAGGTATCGACTATCGTGCACGTACTTAGCGGAACGCCACCGTAATTTTTTTGTATCAGTTAATAAAGTACTTATATCCTTTTAAAACCTGGTTTCACACGAAGACAACCCTTTTGTCGTATACACACGTTCTATGGTCAATGTGGTCATATCAACATTTTCTAGTTCTTAAACTTACGACTCGAGAACCCTACTTTACGCGTGGTCTGATTCGCACTTGGCAAGTATTTTAACCAAACCTTTTCTCAGCCTATTGCCGACACAAACTTTGTTTACCTAATAAACTAGGAGTGTGCTCATTAGCCAGAACAGTTTCGTTTCCGTCTATCGCAGTCCACTGCTTGACAAAGGCTCTCCTAGTTTCTTAAACCATGACTAGCTTTGGCTCTTAACTTCGTCCGCGTATAGTGGTTTCATCCCCATTTGCAACATTTTTGAGTCCATTTCAAAAAGTACTTTCTTTATCATTCTGGCGCGCAAAAATATTTCTTAAGAAGAAAGATTGAAATAAATAAGAAAGAAAGAAGAATGAAAGAAGAAAGAAAGAAACTTAACTTTGAACCTTTCTTTCATTTTTCTTTCTTTCTTTCTTTCAAAAATATTTCTTACATGGTAGGCAAAAATAAATTAGGCCCAAGTTCACCGACAAAATAAGAGATGTTTATGCCAAAGTCATAGAGGTTATATGTCCAGAGGGAGTGTCGCCTTACAAAACGTACTCCTGTTTTGAAGCCAATTTGGCCGCGTGATGACATGTGGGCGTGGCTTACTGGGTGGCCATCAAAAAAGAATTACCCTACGATGTGGGGAAAATATTTTAACAGAGTACAGCTTTTATTTGTAAATAGGAAAACGTAAGGGTACATAAATTAGTTAGTAATACATTATTTTTATTATGTATATACAGTCGGATGCAAAAATTTATATGTATATTTTTGGATCGAAATTAAAAGTAGAATTTAAAAGAATTTATTTAAATAAATCTCTACATTACTGTTACTGTTAGCCTGTCTCATCCCACTGCTGGGCAAAGGCCTCCCCTTTTATTTGTGGGAACTGCTATGTGATCACGTGACAATTTTTTTTCTATAATTCAAAATGCGGCTATTATACAGGATGGATCAAAATTTTGGGGCATTAAAGGTGGCTAGGGTTTTCTGTTATTAACATTAATGAATAGTTTATAGAGGAAGAACAGTCGGGCGACGCTTTGATCTCGTCGTAAATGCTGACAACGTCTAGACAATGTTGCATTTGTGCATGGAGGGTTGTCAGAAGTAAACAATATTTATTCATTTATTTTCGATCAACATCGTCATCAACATTAATATTATAAACAATAATTATGAAGAATTATCAATTATGTATTATCAATCAATTATATAAGTAACTCTGAGTTTTGCTCAAGGGACTATGTGGTTACAGTCTATGTGAATAGATATCACTAAAACATGAAGTTTGAGTACCATCATGATGGGGCTGTGTCAAATAGTGCCGGAGATACAAGCTTCCAAAAATTTTGTCATGTGGTCACATAGAAATCACTAAAACATGAAGTTTGAGTACCATCATGATGGGTCTGTGTCAAATAGTGCCGGAGATACAAGCTTCCAAAATTTTTGTCACGTGGTCACATAGAAATCACTAAAACATGAAATTTGAGTACCATCATGATGGGGCTGTGTCAAGTAGTGCCGGAGATACAACCTTCCAAAAATTTAGTCACGTGGTCACATAGAAATCACTAAAACATGAAGTTTGAGTACCATCATGATGGGGCTGTGTCAAATAGTGCCGGAGACAAGCTTCCAAAATCTTGGTCACGTGGTCACATAAAAATCACTAAAATATGAAGTGCGGCTTCGTATTATTCAATACCCGTGTTTTTTTCCTCAACCTGTGCCAGAACTCTCATATCAAGTTTCTCAAAGGCTGATCAAATTTAACCAGCCGTTAAATCACATTTGAATTGATTGTTGACGTTGGTCAAACAATCACAACAGCTAACATGATTTGACCAGCCTTTCAGAAATCGGGGGTAAGTAGGTATAACAGATAAGGTAGCCACTTTTAATAACCCAAAATTTTGCGCCAGCCTGTATAGCTGTCGTTTTGAAATTGTATTTCATAACAAGTTTTCAGTTTAAATATGACAACGCGTACCTATTCCTACGTGTTATATGGGATATTTAATTTCATTTTATGGCAACACTTACAGAACATGGCGTCATGGCCGATGAACAAAAATATTAAATTGTAAAAATTATATAAGTGATATAAAGTAAAGAAATCGCTATAATTACACATGGAAAGTAATCATTTTCACTTTTTCTTTATTATAAGCATAATTTTTAGAATTTTTGGATGCATAAAACGATATTAATTCAATATCAATCGGGAGCGAATTACATGTTTTCACGAGCTTGCATCAAAACGTACTGACAGGCGATATAGGTAGTACATTAACTTTAATGGAGTTTTATTACATTCATTTTCAAGTATCGAACAAGGTCTCTAGACATATGAATACTCTAAGGCCAAAGTCCTATATTTATCACGAATTTTTTGTATTAGTAAACGGTTGATTTCATTTTAAACATGTGATAAGTGAACATGTTGATGACGTTTGTGATCGGCCATCTCACCCTAAGACAACACACCCACCCAAATATCCGTATTAACTGATATTATAGACATATTAACGTTTGTATTAATTATTACATAATTTATTAGGCTTGGTAGTGTCTTTTTAACCACCGACAAAAAAGGGGGTGTCATAAGTATGAAGTGTGTATCTGTGGATCTGTGTATCTGTCTGTGGCATCGTAGCTCCAAAACGGATCGACCGATTTCAATGCACTTATTGTTAATCTAATGCTAGTTTAATCGGGTATCATTTAAGCTATGTTTCATGTAAATCTGTTAGGCCGTTCAAAAGTTACAGCTGTTTTTCTAATTGGAGTCAGGGGTTTTTGATGGTTAGGTTAGGCTATGTTCCAATGTATTCGATATTGGGGTTGACCGCCTAATAGGTGCAGATTTGCGAAAAATCTAGAATTCACGCGTTCGAAGTCGTGGGCAAAAGCTATCTATAAACACAAACATTATTGATCATATTTATTTTAATCTCAAAATCTAATTATGAATTAATTCGCCGCATAATAACACATTCTATTGAATAATTAATTTCAGTAATTGTTGTTTGACCTCAGACCATGTGTGACCTTTCACATTACCAAACATTCTACGGTCACCACCTAACAGGGCAGGCGTTATTAACATCGACGCTGAGTTATTATAATGGAATAATAGATGCCATAAATCTTTGTGAAATTACTCTGACCTCACTAATAAGATATAGCTTTTGGTAGATTAGGTGATAGACTTAATTTGAGGTGGATAAAAAATGAATATCAGGTTAACGATCTCCTAATTTTTGCTCCTCCACATTTGTTGTGTAGCAAGCTTGATTTATGAAAAGAGTATCCATGGAGTTTCTTGCCGGTATCTTCTCCAGGACCAACCCACTTGGAACCGTGCGCCTAGAATCACGACGTTTTGAAAGTGCCTGCAAAGGCCCAGTTGAAATAAAAAGCTTTGACTTTGACTTAATATAACCTGCATTTTTATTTTTTATTTATTGTATACTCGTATATTGAAGGCTTAAATACACATACAAAGAACGGTTAGGTTACGGTTAGGTTAGGTTTCTAACCTAACCGTCAAAAACCCCCGACTTCAACTATAAAATGAGCTATAACTTTTGAACGGCTGAACAGATTTTCATGAAACACGGCTAAGAACACTCGGGATTAAATTATCTAGGACACAAAAAAAAAAAAACGAAAATCGGTTTATCCGTTTGGGAGATACGATACCACAGACAGATACACAGCCAGACACGTTAAACTTACACTTACGTACTTACGTTCTGGCTTGGACAGTATATCAGCAGTTGTGCATGCCTCGCGCTGCCAGCTATTATGCTGAGTCCAAGACCTTTTTGTCTTTTACCTTCTTATATGATGTATCTCTTTGCTACCTATGTAATTTGAAAGACAAATAAAAATCTTCTATTCTATTCTATTCTACTTATAACACCCCTCTTTTTGCATCGGGGGTTAAAAATAAATTTAAATATGCACGAATAATTAAAATCATATACTAACTACACTATAATATACTAATACACAATAATTATACTACATAATTATTATTTGATAACCATATTATTTGTCTTAATAACACCGTACACTGTACAGAATTTAATTACATTTTCTGTCGATAACGAACATGTAATTTAATATAATATAATATAATATAATATAATTTAACGTATAAGTGTTAGCATGCATCGCCTAACATACGGGGAAAGATATTGTTTAAAGGGATTTCCTCATACCGGTTTGTTCTTTGATGTTTATTATAAGTTATAGGAACGCGCGAATTTTATCTAGTTAGTTATTTTATCTAGTTTACTCGAATGTCAGGCTCAGGGTCTGCCATCGTGCTATGGAGCGTAGTGTTTTAGTTGTTAAATTAACAAACCGTGTTCGAAACACTACACTGCGCTCCAAAACACAAAATACTGACGTAGCTCATAAGGCTGCAAAGTTGAAGTAGGATTGGGCTGGCCATGTCTGCCGGATGCCTGATGGGCTGTGGGCCAAGGTAACCACTAAGTGGAGCCCTGATATGACGAGAAGGCGACGCGGCAGACCACGAATGAAATGGCGGGACGAACTTGATAACACTAACAACAAATGGTTCACACTGACTCTAGACCGAAAAGCCTGGAAGTCATGGGGGGAGGCCTTTGCCCAGCAGTGGGATGATGTAGGCTAACAGTAACAGTAACTCGAATGTTATCTATTAAAATTTACGTGAACGCACTGCATAGTAAACGGTGTTACAGATAATGCCTATGCCTAATGACAAAACATAGCTAAGCCTAAATATTTAGTTAGGCTCAGCTGATTGGATTTCATTTGAGTTTGGGGCCTTTAATTCGTCAATGCACCTTAGTTTGACAGTGGCACCGACATTAGAAGCTGTTAAGTTTTGTATGAAAATTATTTTGAACCATTTACATAGTTTTTGAAGTCGGTTTTTACTTTTTTAAATGCCTTATACGTTTTAACGCGCTCTCCATAGAAGTTGCTTGCGCCCATTTCTTTTTGCCATGTATGTGATAATTATAGAATCACAACTGAGATGGCAGTGTTTTGTTTTTCTCATAAATAAGCACAAATATTTTTGATACTCGCTTCCTCTCATCCCTTACGCCAAACAGCTACATATTGTCGAGATAAAATCCAGATTCTGCTCCGGTGCGAAACTGGCTTATTACAGTCAAATAAAACATAATAATAAAACAAGTTATTGCCATATGTGGCTTTGAGCAAACTCGTGTTTCACTAGGAGATTCACTTTTAAGCGAAAAATGGTACAATAGGTACAAGGACTTATAGGTTTCATAAAAAATGTGCTCGAATCGGCTGCATATTAAAACACGCGCGAGTTAGCTATGCGTATTACGTTATAACAGTATTTGCCGTTTAAAATAATTAATATCGTTAATTTTTAACCCCCGACAAAAAAGAGGGGTGTTATAAGTGTGTATCTGTCTGTGGCATCGTAGCTCCAAAACAGATGGACCGATTTCAAAGCAGTTTTTTTTAATTGAGAGCTAGTTTAATCGGGTATCATCTTAGCTATGTTTCAAGAAAATTTGTTCAGCTGTTCAAAAATAAGAGCTCTTTTTCTAGTTGGAGTTGGGGATTTTTCACGGTTAGGTTATTAGTCGAGAACATCAATGAGTTACCTACGTATTTAATCTGTGAAAGCTGTAAAGATAATGACGTTTTATAATACAGCTTCGCCACTTTTTTGTATGAGTTCCTAATCAGGGCTCTAACATGTCAATAACACGCAAGTAATGCGAGCGCATTTAGATAAACGTAAAAAACACGCTAGCATTTTATGTGCTATACTGTGTTGTTAAGAGTTGTCTTACTGTTTTATCTTATACTATGCTATAAGGGAGAATGTTAAATAAATAAACATGTGTATTAAGTCTACTGATCCGTTGTTACATCATTAAAGGGTGGAGCGGTGAAATAAGAACAAGAATATTACACGCGTTAAGGTCCGTTTATATCTACAGACACAGTGTGTTTCAGACAAGTACCGTGGCAGACACCGATAGACACCATATATTTACATCTAACGTGACAGAAGTGAAACAGACACCAATCGACACACACAATCGGCAAAAAGAAAACAAAATACGTCTGCACGGTCCCGATACTCTATTCACACTGCCCGGCAAGTAACCACAGACACGTACAGACATGAACCGCGCAGACAAAATATTCTTTCCGAGAATAATGGCCGGGCACGTCCCGTGTCTATCGGCGTCTGTGCGACCGTGTTACGATAGATATAAATACATTAACACACTCTGTATAGAATAATATTATTTTGTCTGCCACGGCACGTGTCTGGCACGCTCAATGTCTGAAGATATAAAGAGACCTTTATTTGTGATTTTGTTTATAGACGATTTATTTGTGTAGTATTTTTAATCTGAAATACTATACCTGTTTTTGCTGCGCACTTAAGCAATGGCAATAAGATACATGATGTTGTTTTGTTTAAGAGTTTCGAAGAATAGGAGACTCTTAACATGGAAAATCTTTCATTGTTTTCTTCGAAATCAATGCTGACGTCTTTTCACTGAGAAAGGAATTTTACGTAAAGGCGTTAGTGATAATGACAATACTGACGCAGATACTTCATTTAAGGCCCACTTGCATCAACACGAGTTATCTCTAACCCAGGATTAAAATTCTAAATTGCCTTTGGTTATCATAGATGTTTTTTAAACTTTTTTACACTTATGTCAGGTTAACCCTAGGTTAAAAGTTAACCTACATTGACGCAAGTGGGCCTAAGTATAACATTGCCTAAAGCCCGCGCCTAAAGTCAACGATGACGTCATGGAAGCACAGCGTTGAGTTTTCGTACATAAAACAAAAAACATTTTTTTAAATTTTGTCATGCTTTCTATCGGTCCGGCTTATCTCCAAACCAGCTCGATCGAATTTGATAGTACTTTCAGTGGCAGATAGCCGATGTTATAAGGAGTAACGTAGACTAAATTATTTTGTTTAATTCCATGCGGACGAAGTCGCGGGCACAGTTAGTAAATAAATAAAAATAAATACATTACTGACCTGCAATGTTGAAGCATCCGAGCAGTAGAGCCCAGAGGGACAGCACGCGAGCCGGGCTGGCTCGAAGCGAGCACTCCATTTTACATTTTCCGACACACTGCACAAAAATCCAGACACCTCACAAAATCATCTGGATTACTTTTCCACTGACATTTTCGTTAACACCATCGCGATTGCGGTTTCTGTAACAAAAAGAAATTGAATTTCAGAAAAAAATTAATAGATTTTTTTTTATTTAAAATTATTTCTCTTGACCTAGAGTAAAATAGTATAAGATTTAGAATGAGGCCCACTGACACTCGATACTTTTGCAGCAGACCGCATTTTTTCTGAATAGAATAGAATAGATCTTTATTTCATGTAAACCAGATACAGGCACTTATGAAATTTCGAGACTCTAGGTGCACGGTTCCAAATAGTAGATCCTGTGGAGAAGAACCGGCAAGAAACTCCATGGAAACTCTTTTCAAATAAATAATAGATCTTGACAATCTTTATCAGTACAATGTTGTGGTAAGAGCTGCGAGAATAATGCAATTCAATGTGAATACAAATAAGACTAGGATAATAATGAATTGCCTCTGAATAAGATTGCCATGGCAGTTACGAGCTGACCAGTTCCGACAGACGGCACCCGTTCACGAGCATGACGCATGTGTCAGCCTCGCCAAGCTCGACCACAATGAAGGGAACTCAACAACCCGACACACAACGCCACCATCAGCGAGACATTTTAGTGATGATTTCGCGTTCGTTATCCAGTTTTTGTAAGCAAAAGGCAGCCAACGAACGCGAAAACGCACGATTCTGCTGCAAAATCTATCGAGTGTGAACGAACGCTAACAGAGTATCGCGTCGTTGTGTGAATGAATTTGTGTCTTATTCTGTTATTTGAAGTAACAAATAATTGGCTGTGGAAGGAACAATTATTAAATATCGTACGGGCCATAATACAATTTGTTGAAAAGATCTACCTATGAAATAGCTAGACTATAGCTATATCGCGTTTATCACGACGTTTTGAAAGTTCCTGCAAAGGCCCAGTTGAAATAAAAACCTTTGATTTTGACTTTGATTAACTTATGATCTACAATCATGGGCTAACTGGACTGAGCCCTTATATTACTCATCACTTGGGGATCGCAACCAAGACTTCGAGATTGAAAGCATTACTGGCGCTTGCTGGAACAGTGAAAGAAAAAAATAAGGTTTATTGGCCAATACGATACATGGTTAATTATGGTTTATTGGTCAATACGACACATGGTTAAATAAGGTTTATTGGCCAATACGACACAAGGTTAAATCACTTCATATACAATACAGAAACACAAAAACCGGGAGTGACACTTCGGAGGCTTACTTCGGCACATAAATTTATGCTATGACATTAAATTAGGCTCGGTGTGGTATAGCGTGACCTAAAGGCCTCAGCTCAGCATATGCTACAGTAACACTACAGCGCTGGTTTTCAGCCGAAACCTAAGGTCGTTGAATGGGTCGCTAAAAATAGACCTAGATTTAATTTTAAATATTTGGGAATATCAATCTACTGCATTGTAGAATATCAGGGTCATACATAGAGATAATATATAGTACATATAACAATACTAAACAAAAGTTATCACAAAAGAAAAAGAACATTTTACTTTTATAATTACAACTATAAATCACTGTGAATAAATTATAAACTTTATTTTTATTCGCTTTATCAGATAACCTTACAACGTAAGCTTTTACTATAAACCTAGTTAGAGAACCCAAGGCCGATAGCTCAGCCTACTCACCTTGCAAATTCATTACTCCAGTTATAATCCTATTTTCATTAATGACCCAAAGATCCTTGGAAGTCAGTTTGGTAAATTAAAAAGCCCAATAAAGGTGAACGCAAACCTACACGCGCTGAACGCACCGTAGGAATCGAATTTTAGGATTCTTTGTATGACATTACACACTCACAGGATATTTTTTTATGTACTAAGAATATTTAGCAGTGTGATTCAGTGTCCGTTCACATACGCAACCACAGTACTAAAATTCACGATAAAACGAAATAAAAATTGGATTTTGTATGGCTTGTGCTAGTAAATTATGTTTGGCGGACATACTACTAAGTCGAATTTTCATTTTATTTTAAAGTGTATGTCAATACTGCGTTTGCATAAAAAAAAAGAGACTGAATTACTCTACAAATTATGCGCACTACACAAAAAAATATACTGTAGGTATCCTCGTGCACCTAACCGCACCGCATGCGCCGCATTTCAGTCAAATGCTGTGGGCATACCGATTACACCCGCATTTGCGAATGACGTCATCAGATTCGCTGCGTATGGTGCGGGCAGCTTGATTTTATGACGTCATTCGCATTCTGCTCCAACAATTCTGTGATTCGGACAATACTGATCGTTCGGCACGTTTGGCACGTACGGCGCGTTCAATGCGGATAGGTTGCACGCGAGCGTTAGTAACTTCGATTCCTGCGGCGCGGCGCGGCGTGTGCGATTCGTTCGGCGCGTATAGATGCGCGTTAACCTTAATGAACACTGAAAATTCTGGATGTAAACTGTAATCAAGATGGCGGTGCTATTTTATTTTCAGTCCATTTTAACGCTTAAAATTTTGACTATTATTTTTAGAAATAGAAATGCTAAAAGGAACTCAATTAGGTATTTAGGTTTCCAATTCTGTAGCATAATAAATCTTTTATCGATGTGAATTATTAGGTAAAAGAAATTCTAGGTGAATGATATCAAGGACGTTGGTATCTATACTCCAAAGTTTCTAAGGCGGATTAAATTTCGTTTTTGTATAGGTTTCTCCTCGTCTTACACTTATTGAGTTAACTAGCTGAACCGTAACTTCATCTACAACATGTAAATATTACATACATACATACACCCCAAATTGAATATTGCGTTAAAAGCAATAAAGCAGAATAATTTTAAAAAATAAACTATATTTTTTTAACCGACTTCATTGCATTTGGGAACGGACACTAAATCACTCTGCAAATTCTACGCATTACATAAAAAAATATCCTGTATATTAAATATCATCATCGTACGTTCGTATTTCCGAAGTTAAACGAAGATTGCCGAAGCTTACTTTAATCGTAGTATTGTAGAATTGGTGACCTTAGCGCAATCAGCCATAACAAATACAGTCTTAGAAGGTGTCTATTAGTCTCATCCATCGATGTCTATAGATATGCTCAGCGAACTCAAAAAGTGAGACGTGTCAGGTACTCTATTTTCAAAAAAATAGAGTGGTTGATCACCAGTCAAATGCCGTTTACAAAAATAATTATTAATTTGTGTATTGAATAAAAAATATATAAGAACAGTAGCTATTCCATTAGTGCATGTATCGCTGTTCTATTTAAATATAATTCGAACATTGTTGAATTTAGAATTTGACGTCTTCAAAAAATACGTCTCATTTTTTTAGCTTCCCTTTGTATTACAGAGCGTATCTATAGACATCAATGGTCTCATCTATAGGATGACGTAGAAGATAGTATGCATAAAATTTTCACTATAAAAGTTTATAGAACAGCATCGGTGCTCCCGGGATCAATAGATAGGGCATGGTCCCGACCATCAATCTTCATATTTCTTGAAGAACGTCTGACAATAACCATTCGTCTTTCTAAATTGCCGTCCATGCACCGGTTTCTAAGGAACCTTCGGTTTCCATGGGATGGGTAATTTAGCTGATAAAATACAGGTTAATATAGAATACTTCAGGTGTCATGTTTTGATGGAATATGATATTTTTGGTCATATGATACACACAATCATACACATCATAGGTGATGCGCAGTCGGTGCAGTTTACCCACATATTTTTTATTCTTTAAAATTATTATTTTTACTCAATTTTACACTGTTGCCATCCTAAGAAAAATGTATTCTCTGTCTATGCACCTGTCCTCTTCTTATTACCTATGTCTACCTATCATTCTAGTGTGTCTTGTTTTTATGGCAAACAAATGGTTTTTAAAACGCTTTTATTAGCTTCACCTGTAACTAACTAATGTAAAGAAATCTTGGAAGTTAAATTTGATCCACTTCCCGGTTTCCGATTGAGCTGAAATTTTGCATACCTACACGTTTAGTTTGGATGACAAAAGCGTTTTCTTTAGTTTCTTTTAAACTATAATATTTATCCTTCTTTTCTTTCTTTAATCACGTGATGATGTGATATTGTTGATATTGTTGCACGGTGTTCAATCCCTGCCAACATTTAATAACGTGTATCTCTTCGAAGTTCATTATCATAATGTATGTATTATATAATATATTTATTATTAATAGTGGTCGCCCAGTGGCCGAAATTCAACCGAAATTTTAGCTTTCTTCTCCATATAAACTTTAACTATGCCAAATCTCACACACCTCAGTGCGCGCAATATGCTTAAAAATGGGTACAAAGTTTCCCTTCACGTATTAATATATAGATAAGGCTATTGAAATCAGTTACACTAACATTACTTTTCTCTACACAAAATGCGACAGAATTATAATCTACAAAAGGAACATTGTGTAGGTAAGTATACCATAATAAATAAACATGCTCGCTTAAGTTTCTGAGAGGCGGGTAGACAGAAACCGCAAAGTTCCACACCAGGTACAGTTGACCCCACTCCACTTGTGAATACAAATAATTTTGTACAACGTACATCCTTCCAGTCTGTGGCACAGTTTTAGTACCAAGTAATTATCACGACTTACATGTGACTGGTAAACCAAATAGCTCTACAACATCTAGAAATTAAATTAAATTAAAAAGTGAACTTTAAATATAAGATCATCATCATCATCATTATTCTCCTGCCCTTATGCCATTTTATTTGGGGTCGGCGCAATATTATGTCTTCTTCTTCCATTCATCTCTATTAGACGTCATCTTAGAGTTTACGTTCTTGTAATCCATGTCAAATTTCACTCAATCCATACATATTTTCTTGGGTCTACCTCTTCTCTTAGGCTGACATTCAGAGACGACAGAAACGAGTCTAAGCGTGAACTTACGCTTCCATCTGTCAAACTTACGAACAAATTTTGACAGATGGAAGCGTAAGTTCACGCTTAGACTCGTTTCTGTCGTCTCTGAATGTAAGCCTTACATCCGTAGATCATTTTAAATAAAAACTGAAAAGAAAAAATCTAGTCGAAACCGGCTCAAATCTTCCCACTGATGGGCCCATGTTTCGTATTAGAATTCCACTGGACTTGTTTTTTTCTTTTCAGTTTATATTTAATTTTATTTTTATTTAATGTTCACTCTGCAGTCGGGAGAGTTCTTTATTTTTCACTTTTTAGTTAGCATTTTTCATGCCAAATTACATTTGAACATAAATAAGTGGTATATATTTTTTTTAAATCATTTATAAAACCCTGTATTTTGATATCCCACTCGAAAGGTGTAGAGGAAAAAAAATTATTTGAAGACATACTGTCTTATTATATGTCAGAGCCATTAATTAAACCATTACTTCAAAATCCGTAATACAGTTCTACTTCACGTTACAACAACTAAGCGAATCAACAGTGAGACCAAATTTAATGCAAAAATCTAATAACTGCAAAAAATATGCAAAATCACGCTGCAGTTTTTAATTGAATAAATTAATATTTTTAAATAACATTCCAATATGGCAGCCGCATTCTTTTTGGGAGAATATTAAACTGAAAAACTGAATTTCAATAGTGTAACAATGTTGTTATTCTTATAGAAATTCAATCGAACATACTTCTTATTTCGTTACCACGTTTTTAAAATAAACCCAAGTAAAATAATTTGAAACAAAATAATCAAACTCCACAAAAAAAATTCGCATAATAATTATCATTTTTATTAGATTTTTTGAAGGATAATAAACAGCAAAGTTATGCCTTTATTTTATTTTAGGAAACAATGTGAGCAACAATGTAATGTAATAAATTTATTTATTTATAGAAACATGGAAGACTTACAGCTACATAAACCTAAAATAACGCAATTTTAATCAACAGAAAGCCAATGACAAATCTTCACTTAATTAAATTGATGTACTTGATTTAATGTCATGTTTATTTACTTCTTTTTAGCATTTAAATAAAAGCTTGTTTTTAAAAATGTTTTTTACCATTATTTGTTACACATTGACTTCTAAACGCACCATTTTATTTGAGCGCGAAATGATTCACAAACGCTCAGTAAGCCGGCCAATTTCTCAAACGTCATTGGCCGTTGTTTCCTTTAGTTCATTAAGTATTTTCATCACAGCTCCAGTGGCGTCACGTTAAGAGTACCCTCGGGCCGCAGTTGGGAACGCCGCTTTTTCTTGAATTTTTAACATCGCCTTAGTGCTTTGGTGCTATTCATAAGCGTTTCTGCCATTTAATAATGCACTATATTAACTCATATTAAAGTGCAGAATGCAACGGCTGCTTGTTAAAGTTATGTTTGCTACTTCGAAGTTTTTTATGAGTGTTGATGAGGTACCGTTATAAGTTGGTGGTAGCTACTCTTAATGAAATATTATAACGTTAAATCCAACGTAGAAAGTTAATTAAAAAAGTATGAATACGTTGAAATGCAGATAAACAATTTAAATTACATTTTTAATCGTTTGTTTCGACAGAATAGTGATTAAATTTATAATGGAAGAATGTATTAAATACGCCTGCGTAACGAATTTATAAATTTTTACGACCCGAGATGGGAAAAATTCGATTCTGCGAGCAACGATCGCGGTAGCTCGGTTGGTGTACTGAATCAGAATGTCGAAGGTTCGAGTCAATAACAAATACACAAACAACAACACACCCCAACACAACACAACACACTGTCACTGTGTGTTTTGTACAAATAATTGAATATTAGTCAAGCAACAGCAGATTTTTTATTAGCGAATTCATGGTAGATCCCATAGTAAAAGTCATTCATAATGATGAATCCTATAACCCCTTAATAGGACCTCCGCTAATAAACTAGGACCATATACATATATAATTATAATCTTAAAACATATTTAAAGGTACTACAGAGTGATATTTATCCCAAGATTCAAACCAGAATACAAAACGGTTCATCAAAGAAATAATCAGAAAATCAATTTAAAAAAAACATCCCGAAATTATTATGTTACATAAATCCAGCCCATTACTGTCCCACTGCTGGGCACGGGCCACTTCTCACTATGAGAAGGGTTAGGCCATAGTTCACCACGCTGGACTGTTGCAGGTTGTCGAAGTACACACACACCATCGATAAATTTATGAGGCCCTCTCAGGTGTGCAGGTTTCCTCACGATGTTTCCTTCATTGTTTACGTAAGTGATAATCAAATCATTTTAGAATGTTTTTTTTTTTCACTTCCCGCTACGTGCTTATGCCATGTCCCACATGAAGTTGTGGTGCTATAAATATACATAATGTAAAGATGATGTACTTTGTAAGTAAGATAATGGGCTGTTGTTGGATGTAATGATTTCTTACGTGAAAATGGACCTGCAAAATATATTATGACAGATATTTTCACCAACGCTTAGAACCTTTTTGTAGGGCTTTTTAACAGACATAATGCGGTTACATATTGTTTGGTACTTTTATTTATGGATGTTCTAATTGTGATTTATGCGGTACTTTGTTAGTAAAATGTAATCCATGTTTTGGCTTTTTTCTGTGATTGATCAATATGTTAAGCAGACAGGTTTGTTTTCGTATCAAAAAAATAATTCGCGTATTTTACAATAAACTCAACTCTAACTCGTTAACAGAAAATTGATCACAATATTTTTTTAAACAAAGATTGTATTTTCGATGTATTTAAATAATGGATTTATCAAGCGTATCTGGGTTATTTTTACATAAATTATAGAGCACCCTTTCCCTCCCTGAAGCAAAAAAAAAAGAAAAGAGGTGATGTAAATGGGAAAGAAAATGATAAAATCACGTACAATCTCGGTGTTACGATCGTACATTAGCAAAACGGGCAAAAAATCGTACAAATATATGAGAATATCGTAATAAGCACGAATGGCAAGCGGCTTTGGTTATGATGTTTTCAATCATCAGAAATGATGATGACTATTATTTTAATGTTGAAACAAGTATGGCCAATTGTGACATTCACGTGAAAAATACTAGAGATACATTAGTAGCTATGAGTACTAAAAAAGTTAAAGCATTAAAAACTCAAATACTTGAGTATCAAACTACACAAGTAAAAGGGAATACGTGATATTATATTCCCGCAGAGTTAACACAAAAACAAATATTCAAACCAGACTAAAAAATTCAATTAATGCAACCAGATATCTTTTGTCTGCATTATTGAATCGCGGAAATGCTGAAATTCTATGCTGGGAACTGCATTTTGAAGGCGAATAATTGCGTCGGAGCCCCAAGAGAGAATACGAAATTAAATGTGCACTCAGCAAAAATATTGGAGCTTAAAATTTACTAACAATGGAAGTAAAGTTCTTAATATCGATGTGAATTTTAAGTAATCCAGTCTCTTTAACCATTTCTGTGATTGATTTGTCTTTGGAAGGATGTAATTCTGCGTCTTCTTATAAATAATTTGGAGCTGCTTTTTTAGTGTCAAGATTCGCGACATCTGTTTCTGTTCTTTATTGGAGAGTATCTTTCATTTTGTTCGTAACGAAGTCATGTTTCAAAGTATTTTTGATTTGAAAGAAAATATTCGCTCCAATCTATCTTAGATTGTTATCAGAATTTATTTTTGTTGTCTTATGTTTTTCAAATGTTTTATAATATTGTAGATCAACCTCGTTATTTTTATTTACACTGTTTGAATGTTTTATTTTTATTTTTCTACATTCAATTGCTTTGAAATATCGAAATGATTTTAATATTTGACATTATTTACAAAGGCTCTGTCAATCGTTCTGAACGAAACAAAAAACATTTCTAAAGAAACTCATCATAATTACTTACTACAAAATTATTGTTCACACTAAAAAAGTTTATCCTTTGATTAAATATTTCAGATTAAATGCGTGACCTTTACTTTTTAGCTCTGCGATGTTTAGTATCTTTGTTATTTCAAATCTTTGTCTCAACGCAATGTTATTCAAGAAGTCTACACTTTAGAGCCTCAGAAATAAGATGGGCTACCGTAAAATTTATCTTAATAGGCACCTGCATAAAAATACATTGGAGTGAAACCTTTTTTAGATAGCAAACACAGTGCTCGCCCGCTTCTTCTCTGTATTATCACCGAGTAGAATCTCTTTATGGGTGGCGGCTATCTATGCGTTTAATCCACTTTCTCTTTTTATCTTAAGACAAGTGGAATGGGTGCGCGTCCTTTGTCCACGACCCGTGATAACAGGGTGACCTTTTTCCGTCTAAGGTTTATTAAACAAAAATACACCTGTGCAGTGTTGAGACAATTGTGGAGATTTCATTAAATTCAATGGAGGGTACCGTAATTGGAATTTTTGTCAAGTTTTTTTCCTTTTTTTATTATTTTGATGGAAATTACTTGGGTCTCCATAGAGTTGGGAGGCTCAATGAGTCGCCATGATAACGGTTAGTTGTTACTTCTTTACTTTAATGTTTTTGGGAACAATAAGGGAACGGACATTAGGAACGATTAGACGAGAAACATCCCGTTTTTAATTGTTTGCTTTCAGATAAGGTTTGCACCTTTAGGCGGAATGATTAGCAACCCATCTATATGTACTGAGATCACAAACTGATTTCTTTGAACCGTTGCCAAAAGTATGGACATAAATGATGCTACAATTTTTATGAAGCAATTTTCTTTCAGTAATCATAAATTAAAATAATATTAACATAATATGTTTTATAAAATTACATTAACCAATTTGACTTGAGTATAATTTTAACGATATCCATCTAATCTAATTTCTAAAAACTGATCTCAATTACCTTTGGGAAAAGCTAACTCAATATCGCGAATATTCTTGTTACTTGAGATTTGACTAAAATTAAGTCTACGTAGAAATACGCAGAAATTATTCAAGTTACGTATTAATTTAAGGGGAACGCGTAGCTACGGTTAATGTTCGTATACGGTTTGAGAAATAAACGCCGCGTTACTATTGAAGTAATTAATGACTTAGGTACCAACATGACGGCGACGAGACAGTGTCAATTAAGTTAAGGTTGGGGTGGGAACATACTAAAGGGGAGGATATGAAAGGAATTGTATATCTAGTGCTAAAGGTTCTGTATTCCAAGATTATAGGCGTGTGACTGGTGTTGGCGTTAAAGCTTAAGGCATTCACACGTCAACGCTGACATTGGATTTTCATACAAAATTACATAAATGTGGCCCATAGAGCAACATGGGCTACCGGAGGACCGGAGGGAAGTAGTCATACGCAGGTGTTCCCCTCTGTCCAAGTACAAGTCCACGCGGTCCTGTAGGCTAATTTACGTAACTAAAGAAGTGCAGTTGCCGCGCAATTGCAGTAAAATTTTGATCAAAACAACATATTTGGTATTCTCTTAGCTTCAGTGACTTGTAAAATATATAATATATAATTGAAATAAAGATCAATTGAAAATTATAGTAGTTGTAATTTGACAGTTCAAATTATGTAATTATGTATCTACTAAAAGTTATATCTTTACGATTAGTTAAAAAGGGAATATCAAGATGAAAGTTGGTTATTGTACTCATCATCATGAATAACTGTTACCGTAGGAATATCCAGGAAATCACAGAAAAAATCTGGGATTTCATACATTAATTTAATATTACTCGACTAAATGTACGAAACTGCCGATTATTTTTTTCACGATTTCAGGTTTTGTACCATAATAAAAATTGTTCATAATGATGAGTACAATACCCTCCTTCAACGTTTCGCTCGTTCAATGAGCCACCTTGTATAGAAGAAAGAAAGAAAGAAAGAAAACCATTTACTCCAAATTTTGCATCCACAGTGTGATTTTACCTTAAAGTTTCTATATTTAGTTGCCTCACCCTGACAGTGTGCCGGAAACCTAAGGAATTACGCGAAAATTCGTTAGGGGAACGCACGTCTCGCGGCGTAGACGCACCTGTGGTTGACAGGCTCATTTGTTTGCCGCGTTGAAAGCCTGAGCCGGCTTCTGTACGCCTATCAAACGATATACAACTTTGCGTAAATTGGTTCCTTGTGAGTGTACACTACATCTGTTTCTCTGAAGTTGGGAGAATGAGGAAGACATGTGGATCTTGGTTAAAGTGGTCCTTCTTTTTTTAAAGACATTTTTTTTATTAATGATTTTACGCACAAAGTATATACTGTCACAGTCAAAAGTACCTGAAATTGTACAAAATTTTATATAAGTTTTTAAACTGTCATGGTCACTAACTTTTGAACATTTTGAACTCTAATACTAAAATTTTATATTCTTTTTTAAGACTGAAAACTTGGATTTTTTTTTATTTGGCTGACTGTCTTGCGTGTCACCTGATGGTAAGTGATTGATTTAGTTATTTTTGTAATTAATTATAATAGAATAGCGTAATTTTATCGACTAATGTAATGGTGAGTTCCGAACCTTAAGTGAATGTAATGATGTTTTTTTATTTTTTCTAAATTAAAACGTTGCCCATCCCCCTGAATTCTCCTGTATCAAGGGTATAGTTTACGAACATACATGTCACATGCACACACACCCAGACCCGGAACAACTATCTGTAGATCATACAAATAATTGCTTCGTGCTAGGATCGAACCCGCGGCACGTAGCGCAGAAAGCTAATCGCATAGCCACTGCGCCAATCGTGCCGTCGTTATTTCCCGCCACAGTTCGCTAATGATACCAGTAGAGCAAGTCATTTTATCGAGTACACATCCGATGCTGAGCTACAGCAGCGATTTTCATTAATGTGTTGGCCAACTAATCGTGGAGTAGCCATGTGAATCCAATTCAAACCGATGTTCTCACTTCATGGGATATCGTATTGCTGAATGAGGCGATCTTCGCAGTTTAATGTTATTAGTGTACCAGTCTATCCGTACGACATACTCTTGAAACGTTCACGGATTAATTTCTAAGGGTCATTGAGTTCTCTTCATTATGGTTCAGCTTAGCGATGCTGACGCATGCGTCATGCTCGTGAACGGGTGCCGTCTGTCGGGACTGGTCAGCTTGTAACTGCCAAGACAAACCTATTCAGAAGCAAATGATTATTATTCCATTTTTATTTTTTATTCATATTAAATTATAATTATTTATTTATTTAACAATTTAAGTACACACAGAAAGAAGAATAATTACAATTAAATAGGAAAGATGACACAAAGGTACTGCTTATTTCTAAAGAAATCTCTTCCAGCAGACCTGCATTATATTTAATTCTAATTTTTAACCCCCGGCAAAAAATGGGGGTGTTATAAATTTGTAGTGTGTATCTGTGTATGTTTGTGGCATCGTAACACCCAAACGGATGGACCAATTTCAATGCAGTTTTTTTCATTGGAAGCCAGTTTAATCGGAAATCATCATAGCTATGTTTCATGAAAATCTGTACAGCCGTTCAAAATTTACAGCTATTTACAAAATTTACGGTTTTTGACGGTTAGGTTATTTATTATTTATTTATTTAGATTAAGGATCGTCAACATTACAGACACTACACAATTATTAAATTACATAAAATTCTCGCTTTTCTAGCGTTGTAACAATTATAGACAACCACATCATTAATAATTCAAAAGGATATTACTTGATATTGATTTTATAACGTTGTAATTAACGTTTGTTTATTAGACGAGATTGTTCAACAGATTATTATGGCGGATTTGGACAGATACAGCGGCGGTTTTTTATACTGAAGGCATGAAAATGTCCATCCATACAAATTTATTTATATATAACCCCCGACAAAAAATTGTGTATTTGCTCCAAAACGAATGGATTGATTTCAATGCAGTTTTTTTTATTGATACCTAATTTAATCGGGTATCATCCTAGCTATGTTTCATTACAATTTGTTCAGCCGTTCAAAAGTTACAGCTCTTTTTCTAGTTGGAGTCGGGGGTTGTTACGTTGAGATTTTAATGCACTTGCTAAATCTTTTAATTCCTTTTTTCTACATTTGTTTTTTCTTTCATTTGATTATTGTTTTTCTTTTTATGCCTTTTATTGTTTTTCATAACAGCTTGTTTAAATAATTTTTTTGTTTCTATTTGCATGTATTTCGGTGAATAACGACTGATTTAAGGCCTAGTTTGCATGCAACTGCCTCGTGGGGCCTGGTGACCTGTAATACAGGTTTGTTGTACAAACCTACAACGGGCACCAGCTCTCACAATGCAGATAACTATATTCAAGCCCCTACTGTATTTATCGTGTCTACTACATTGTGAGAGAAATAAATAAATATCTTATCTTATCTTAATGTAATTTTTTCATGGTCTTGAAAAAGAAAAAGACAAAGTGGTCATGAATAAGTATTTTTCCATGATAAAAGATTCTCCGACCAGTCGAGGTGGTATGCCTGGTGGGCTGCTGCCACGGTTGATGTCTGACGGAGTATATTTGTATTAGATTTGACGTAAACTTTCATAGTGCGATGTAGGATTTAAAGTTGTCGCTTGTCGTTGATAGATGGCGTTGAAGTACTTTTTGTCATGTAGTTGCAACACAAACATGCCATTTAGCATTGGTATTCAGCTTTTGTGTATTTTTTTATGATAGCCACAAACTGTCAGGCGCCAAGAGTCTGGCAACTTGTCCACCAGTATAGAATAGAATAGAATATAAATTGTTACGCCTCGACATTTTCACAAAACCAAACAAAAACTCAAAACGTATTTGTTGATCAGTGGAATCCATTCCAGCAAAGATGTTATAATCCACTCAATCACACGCATTGCTCCCAAAAAGTTCCCCCACCCTGCTTGAACAATTTATCGATTTATTCTAAAAGCTGCGACATATTTCGCAGCCATTAGGTAACCTCCACTTAAACCGGTGTTATCCTGTCCCGAAGCTTTCTCATTTGGCAAAATACCGTCGAACGTTCGGTTGGCAGTCTCGACTTCTCGAGACAAATGGGTGTGTCAGCCGCAGTCTTCGCTTGACGAGCGCAAATTGCTTTGATTTCCTAACAAATCCTTCGTAGAAACTGTTGCCGCTTTTATATTTACATTGGCAAGATTAAGCGTATTTAGTTTCGTTCGAGCAAGGATTTCTCGAGATGCTCGTGTATTATTCAGGGGATCAGACTTGCCAATAACAACGGTGCGCTTAAAATAGCAGAGCGAATGTATAGAATAAATTAACTTGTATTAAAATGCGAAAATATTTTATATTCCCTTGGTAGATAAACACCATGGTTCATCATTAAAATCAGTAAATAAATTTTGGAGTTATAAAAGAAAAAGAGAGAAAGAAAGAAAAAAAACATTAATTTGCCACAAACACAAGATGCACTAGAATGATAGACATAGATAATAAGATAAATGGTAAATGGTGGTATGGTGGTGGTAATGGTAGGTATGGTATTGATTATAATATATATATATAATAGATATGGTATCGATATAAGTGTTTGAAATTTCTTGAGCCATTATCTTTTCACACGAAATGGAATATGTATGAAAAGCTATGACATTACTAGTTTAAGATGTCACAAGTCAGTAGTACTATCGGTGTCTAATAAGCAATTTAAAATGCTTGTAACTTATACTACCAATTGCCTAAGTTTTATTGGAAAAGCTTCATTGTTCCAAAATCAAAGTTTTTATATTTCAACTGGACCTTTGCAGGCACTTTCAACACGCGTCGTGATTCTAGGTGATCGTGATCCAAGTGGGTTGGATGAATGTTTGGTGGCTTTCATCGTTTATTTTTGCTGATAAAGAGTATTTTTCGTTGTCGGGTTGCACCCTGACGTTTTATCTATAAAACTATTTTGTTTGATAATTCATAAGTTGTAAAATAAAGCTACTTCATTAGTCTAGTGGTGGCTATCATAGTTAATGAACATGAGGTCTTGGGTTCAATTACAGGGTCTCTCATAGTGTTGTTAAGTTCGTCAGCTAAAATACTCTCAGTAGCCTAGATTTTAGAACTACGACCAGTGGATGGTAAAAGGCTCTTGATACTTAATAACGGCATTGGCGGTATGTAGGTGTAAAATACACATCTGCCTTACCTTTTGAAGAGAACAGGCGTGATGTTTTGCTAAATAAAACCTTGATGTTTTGAGTGAATAGATGCAGAAGTGGGTCAGAAGGAATCGATTTGCTTTAAAATTTAACGCTGCGACAGATCGATAGCTGGTTTCCAAAGTAATACTAGTGAGCTAAACGTTAATAAGAAAAAACAAATTAGTATAGACTTCAAACCGATTAAAAAATAATAATAGGTACAATATAATAATCTTAATATAATATATTTATTATTTATAAATGTGTAATTGGTTTATATAGCATAATTATATTACATATTTATTTATATATAATTATGTTGGTAATGTTTAGGTAAGTTTCTATAGTTGTTTTTAAGTATAATAGTTATACCTCTCATTTAAGTTTGTTTTTTGGTGCATCTACCTTCATTGTCTCTGCATCACCCTAAGGTTGTCTGGTAGACAATGCATACGGCATTTTTTTTTTTTTTTTTTTTTTTAATCTTTAATTTTATTCGAGGCTTTTATTCATAATGGGCATTAAGACCGCCTTTGTACATTGTATATGAAGCATTTTAAATAAATAAATAATATAAAATTAATTGAAATGTGTTTTGTCTTACCCATGGGTTTAAAACTGTAATGGTGTAATATTTTTGCCAAATTAATAAATATTAATAGAATATCTATAAAATGCCTAAATAATACGTGAAGGGAAAACTTTTTAGCATGTTGCGCGCGCGGAGGATTGTGAGATTTGGCTTAGTTAAAGTTTATACAGGCTGACTGGTAAATCGAGGGAATCGTTGAAGGACGGTGTTCTACTCATCATTATTAACAACTTTTACTATGGGACCAAAGCGGAAATCGCGAAAAAAAAATCAGCTGTTCCATACAAATAATTCAATATTAATCGACAAAATGTCTTTTACAAACAATGTAACAAATTTTTTAGCATTAAGCTTAGATATTTTTATGTTTTGTGCGTCATACTGGGCGTAGAAATAAAAACTTTTTCTTTCTTTCTTTTCTTTCTTTCTAACAGCTGACTTTTTTTTCGCGATTTCCGCTTTGGTCCCATAGTAAAAGTTGTTCATAATGATGAGTACCATACCCTCCTTCAATGATTCCCTCGATTTACCAGTCACCCTGTATATATGGAGAAAGAGTGTAGAAAGCTAAAATTACGGGCAAATTTCGACCACTTGCACTGGACGACCACTAGTACCTATATTATATTAATTCGTGAAGAGAAAACTTTGTACCTGTTTTAAGCATAATGTACGTACGGAGGATTTTGAGATTTGGCATAGGCAGTTAAAGTTTATACAGAGAAGGAGTGCAGAAAGCTAAAATGTAATTGGTGTGTTAAATACATAAAAAATAAATTAAACGAAAACTATAAATTTAATGAATTTCGGTCGAATTGCGACCACTGGGCCACCATTAATAATCATTATTTCACGTAAACCATAATTAGTTTTCAAATAATATTACCACACCAATCTGTTTACCTTATTATGACAATTTTATGAACGTTTGTTCTAGTCTATTACGAAGCCTATTTTCAGCTATCAACGTTTACGAGCAGTTATGTTAGCATACCATCATTATTATGTCAATATCGCTGAGTGGGACTATTAACAGGTGTTCAGTTACTATTGACGTGAGGGACGTAAAATATCGTTGTGTTAATAGCACCTTATTGATCTATTAATGTTGTCAATTTATTTATTAACAGTGCAACTACAGATAAACTTCGATAACATGGCGCACCTCTCCAAATTAGTGTTTCAATGTTTCTAGTCACATCTCCTTACCGAGCAACAAATCCTTGGATTTATTTTTGTTTGACGGCCGTCTCTGTACGCGCACATGCGTTGTGAGTCTTGGTGGCGCTTTGTAAATACTTTCAAACGTTGGAATTTTGGAGGGGTTCGCCATGTTGTCGTAGTTTTTCTCTACTCATGTTATTGATAATTCAAGATAAATCTCAACAGGAGCCTATTATAAGATCAAAGACTATGTTGACGATAGAGACGTATGGAGTTAATTATCTTCTGCAGGGAAGCTGCATTTCCCTGGTGACCCGCTGCTTCCAGCCTTCAGAAGCTAGTTTTAATGACGCTTCCCTTATTTTCAGAATTGTGTGGCTTAAATGTTAAGTGTTTAGTTACGTGTACATTTTTGTAATTTTGTGTAAATTCAGGTCGAATTTTGACCGGGGCCGCTTCTGCGACCTCGAATATTATCGTAACTCTGTTGTTTGGAAAAGAGTATCCATGGAGTTTCTTGCCGCTATCTCCTTCAGGACCAACCCACTTGGAACCGTGCACCTACAATCACGACGTCTTGAAAGTGCCTGTAAAAGCCCGATTGAAATAAAAAGCTTTGACTTTGACTTTGGAAGTACCTACATGGGTTGCAGTTAAAAACCAGCGTTGGGTGATCAGTATTACCGTACTGCCACCCAACATTATGCTGAACTGCTGATGAATCCAAATGGAACATTTATTTAAAAACAAAAAGATTGTATTCATCATGGGAGTGCTAATCAACTATATTATTTCTTTCTGTATTTCCTTTCTAAAAAGTATTTATTTAACAATTTATGTACACACAGAAAGAAGAATAATTACAATTAAATAGGAAAGATGACACAAAGGTACTGCTTATTTCTAAAGAAATCTCTTCCAGCAGACCTGCGAGAGGAGAGTTTGAAAAAATAAGAAATGTAGACTATAGTGTGGAATTAATACAAGAGGATAACTAAATAAAACTGATGACATTATATTACATCCTAATAAAAGATATACATAATACAAACCTACATAAATACACACAAACTCATACAAATAAATATTTGTATATAAATAAATATAGAATAAATAATAATATATATAAATGCAAAAAAGTATGATAAGTTTCTTTAATTAGAATATACCTAATGTCACCTTAAATATGAATTGAAGTTACTGATTTTGTATTAACTCGCTGTGAGCGCGACCAGTTCAATTATTACCTTTAGACAGACGAAAATAATTAATTAGGTTATTAAGGTAAAAGTCATTAACTCCAAGCCAAGTTTTACCAAATTTTATACATTATTTATGCAGTACTCCAACGACTGTCGTAATATCAGTTGCTTGATTTTCCCTATCAAATTATATGAAGTAAATTTTATACAAGTAGGTACTAGAGCTTGTTTTAATACATATTGTGTATGCAGAAAACATAATGATACCGGGTCATAATGACCCGTCAAGTCAGTTCTTCTTCTTCCTTCGAATAAATTTATCTATCTCTTATAGTTTCAGACTTCCTCATATTATTATTATATTCAGTCACAACAAGCTTATTTCACACACTGTTTGACTGATTCGTTCAAATATTTTACAAACACAAAATATTCACAAACAATGAAACACAAAGCATACAAAAAATAGACGAATTAATAATTGTGTTGACCCACCTAATAAAGATAAAAGGGCCAATTAAATGCCCTATCATTTCTACCGTGCTGTCCACCCACTGTTTACTCCTTTGGGAAAACAATAAATATAGGGCACATTATTTTATTTCAACCTGCCTAGCAGCTAAACAATGTTTATTTACTATGACTATTTATTATTGAACCAAATAACAGGATGTATATATTACAGGACACTTGCTTTAGGGGTTATTATACTCACCATTATCAACAACGTTTATTATGGTACCAATCCTGAAATCGCACTGTCCATACAAATAATTAAATATTACTGGACTCGTTTTAATCCCATAATAGAATAGATCTTTATTTCATGTAAACCAGATACAATAAGTGCCTGTATTTGGTTTACATGAAATAAAGATCTATTCTATTCTATTCTATTCAGGCACTTATGAAATGTCGAGACTCTAGGTGCACGGTTCGAAATAGTAGATCCTATGGAGAAGAACCAATGATGGATGAATAAAAGTTGTTCCTAATGATGACTACAATACCCTCATTTAATACGCCCCTCGTTCAACCAATCAGCCTGAAGAAAGTTCATGCCTATTCATGATAGTTTCGAAAGTCTGTCAAAAGATTGATTATAAATAGGCACTGTATTACAGTAAACTGACGGCACTGTTGGCGCAATGACTAAGCGATTAGCTTTCTACGCTACGTGCCGCGGGTTCGATCCTCGCACGGAACAAATATTTGTATGATCTACAGACAATTGTTCCGGGTCTAGGTGTGTGCATGTGACATGTATGTTTGTAAGCTTAAAAAAAGCAAAAGGCAAAGGGCAAAGATTTAAAAAATAATACAATACAATTCAAAAGTTCTTAGAAAGCCAAATAGAATTACAGAAAATATCGTGTTATACCACAAATTACAAACTTGGTAAATACATACGAATAGATGCTAGATTGAATGTACTCGTATAAAATTATCAGCTCGATAGAAACACAGAAAAAATACTTCATAACATACCAGTCAGTCAGAAAAATAAACATCAAAAATCCTAAGTTGTTAGGTAGATACATCGAGGTTGAGAACTAAAAAGTAATATATCAAAACTACCTCTATAATAATTCAGTTCGATATTCCGCGCGGGCCCAAAGAGAATAAATTAAAAACTCTACTACTGCCTTTATTGGTACACGATAGATGGCGCTTTAGGTCCCCACTAAATCACGTCGAGCAACGTGAAAATCCATACGCAAGGAAAACCGGTTGATTTATTAGAAATTAGTTCCAGTCAGCGAACGTAATTTCTGAATCTGCTTCACACGAATCAAATGTTGGTTTTGGTGACTTTGGTTTGAATTCGGTGTCCGATTTAGCGTGAACATTGATTTTATTGAAAATGGAATGTTGGTTAAATTATGAAATATCGGAGCAGTGTATTTTCATTATTATAAAATTTTTCGCCAACAGTTTAAGATCTAAAAAATTTTGAAGAAATGGCTCCCGTTCATACCATGTTTTGAAATTGGCAGCCTTTCTATTACATTTCAGTAAACGGAGTTTTTTTTTTTTTACTTCAACTTTTCCCCACATTATATGCTCCTATGACATAAGGGCGTTAACAAACACATAAATTACAAGCATATACACCCAGATATGCAACAACTATCTTTTTACGATTCGTAGCGCAAATTAAAAACTATACATTTAGCCACTGCGCCAAATGTACCGTCAAATCCTGACGTACGTCATTGTTATGACAAAAATATCACTTGAGATTTTTAAATAAAAAAAATAATCTTTTTTTTTTTTTTGCGGCACCTATTACTGGATGAATTTCATTACAAATAAGTAATTCCATTGTACTCATATGTCTGTAACATTTTTATTACCATGTTTCTTTGTGTGTTCATAAATAAATAAATAATATTTTATTTATCTATTTTAAAGAAAACTTACCTTAGCTGAGCTTTTTAATTTATTTATAGACTAATAACAAACTGTACATAGGTAACTTGATATAGGTAGATACATTCGCTAATGAAAAGCTTCCACGTTTATAATTATATCTAGTAATTTACGTTGCTTAATTAATAATTTACAAAGCGAAAGCTTTATAGAAAATTAACATAGAGGGAACATATCGAGAATAACATAAAATATATGAAAAAACATTTTTTTACAGATTATGTCGAAATTGGATGAAATACGACACGGTTGGCGCAGTGGCTAAGCGATTAGCTTTCTGCACCACGTGCAGGGTGCAGGTTCGATCCCCACACGGAACAAATATTTGTATGATCTACAGATAGTTGTTTCGGGTTGTATGTGCATGTGACATGTATGTTTGTAAACTGTACCCTCGATACAGGAGAAATCCTAGTGAGGGGCAATGTTCAAAAATAGTAATAATACATATTAGGTTGTCCCAGAATCCTCCCTCTATGTGCCTCGGCTTCACTCAATCGTTAGGAGGGAGGACTCACGGAACAACGTAAGAAGTGGAACAGGAACGATAGGAGTGAACAGGAATAAACGGAAAGCTCGCAGGAGAACAGTTGTATTTTATTTTCTTTGTCGTTACATTAGGTATTATTAAAATAATATAGAATAACTAGGTAAAGAAATAAACTGTTAAATCATGATTTAATTTATCAATAGGTAAGTAGAACTTGTAAAATTTATAGCAAATAAAATTTAAGGATCACAGCTGTGTCTCTTTGATCATCAGATCTCGAGTCGAATGCTAATGAATAATGAAAATGTGAGGCGCATTGTTTTAATTTTGAATTTAAATTTGGAAGGTAAGATGGCCAGAAAGAAGATGATTGCCAGGAATAAATGGTAAATGAGGTGATAATAGATGACATCGTCACAAGGTTACATAATTATCATAATCGACTGAGGTATAGGTATGTATTGTAACAGACTAACTGATACTTAAATACATATATTATTAATACCTATGTGAACATGGGTTTACAAGGTCTGTTTCTGCCTTTACATAGCGCGGTTTTGTCAATTAATAAACCATATGCCAAAATTGGTTTCAAGTGTTCTAGCAGTAATTGACTACCACCTACCTAAGTTAGTTACGTACGTCATTACAGGTTAAATGTCTGTTTATGTCTATGTAAATCTGGCTTTAGATAAACATTACGTGAACGGCATAATTTTGGTTCATTTTGTTTAGATATATTATATAGTATAATGTTTATGTAGTGCGCAAAATTTGCAGAGTGATTCAGTGTCCATTCCCAAATGCAACCGCAGTACTAAAATTAACTCAGTAACAAAATAAAAATTGTATTTTAAATAAATATTAAATATTATTGTACCTATTTGATTTTGTGTGGCTTGCACTAGTAAATAATGCATGTCCCCCATGCTAAGTCCAATTGTCGTTTGGTTTTAAAGTGTATCCCAATACTGCGATTGCATTTAGGAACAGAGACTCACTCACTTCACTTTACTTTACAAATTATACGTACCTACCTACCTACTACATAATAAATTAGCCTATATGAAAGAAAGAAAGAAAGAAAAGAAAGAAAAATATTTATATAAGGTTCTACTTCATTAGCGGAAGTCCTTTTAAGGGGTTATAGCTACTCATCATTATGAACAACTCTTACTATAGCAACAACCCTGAAATCGTGAAAAAAATCAGCTATTCCATACAATTATTTAAATGGAACAGCCGACTTTTTAAACATTTTAGGGTTGGTCCCATATTAAAAGTTGTTCATAATAAAGAATACTTAACCCCTTATAAAAACTTCCGCTATTAAAGTAAGACCTTATATTATTAGTAAGTATATTTTTTTGGTCTAAAACCTTATGATATGATGACCAATCTGATGCCCGATACGTTGACTTCAGTCATGAGCCTATTTTCAGCAGTGGATGTTAATAGGTCAAGTAGAAACTATTATCGACACAATAGGTACAATATCAACAGAAAAGTTAAGAAATTAATCGTCGTAATCCATTATTCAATATTATAAGCGTATCAACATTCATAAAGCCCACACACGTACACATTAACCGCAATCACGTTCTGAAATCAAAATAGTAGGTACATACAAAACAAAAACTGTTAACGCTTTCAATAAACACACCGAGCGATAGTTCGTTTAAAAACGTTGTTTTTTTTTTATCCATTTATAAATTCTAATAACGCCACACTGTATGGGGTTATGGACTATGGTGGGTATAATGGGGTCAGTCCAATCATGCTAATGAAAACAAGCCATGCGATAGAGCGTTGTTTAGCTTCTGAATATTCAACGAGGTTATTTTCTTAACGGCACTCCAGATTTGAAGCGGTCGAAATTAAATCGTGTACAGTCGTGCACAGTCATGCATACTCTGTGTACAGTCAAACTTCCATCCATCCAAAATTTAAGTGCTAAGCACTTGTCGGTGTAGCAATTTCCATTCGGTCCTATCTAATGCCAAATCTTTTAAATCTTTATATGTTTCTATATTCGCTTTTTCTTTCAGCTGATCAATGTAGTTTCTTCTTGGTCTTCCTCTTTTTCTTTTTGCCTCTATTTTTCCTTCTATAATGTTGGTAATGAACTTATCGTGCCTAATCAAGTGACCAATCATGTTTCCTCGTCTTTTTTCTATGTGTTTCAATATTTGTCTTTTCTCATTTACTCTTCTTAGTATCTCTTCGTTGGTCACTTTTTCTGTCCAGGACACTTTCTCCATTCGAACTTGATTAAAATAATTATCTAATTCCTTCAATTCATACACGACATGTTTTAAGAGGTTCATGGTAATGATGCCATACAATTTTTTTTATTTTTTATCTAAATTTAAATTAATAAAAATAAATAAATCCAGGCCGTTACTGTCTCAATGCTGGGCACGGACCTTTTCTCAGAATGAGAAGGGTTAGGCCTTAGTCCACCTCTGTGGCCTGGAGCGGGTTGGCGGACTAAACACACCATCGATAACTTTATGAAACCCTCTTTGAAATTTTGATCCGCACATAAATTCGGAAGGTCAGAGGTGCGGGTCGGTTTCGAACTCAGACCCTCCTACATGGTAGGCAAGCATTCAACCGTCAGGCTAGCTCTGCTTGCTACTGCTTTACTTGTACTTATATATAGATATTTCAAATTTTATTTATAATTATATCTCTCACTTAGAAAATACTGGCTCCTTATTATTTTCAACATCCATTACGCTAGTTTCTCCGTAGTATTATTGAAGTGAGAGGCGGCATGACAGCGTGGCAGAGCGTCGCTTCACTTTTTTAACCCTCGACAAAAAAGAGGAGTGTTATAAGTTTGTAGTGTATATCTGTTTTATTTTTATACTGTATTATTATTTTATACAATTGACATTTAATTTGGGTTCACATTTTTTTAAATTTAGTTGACATTTTTTATTTTTTTTTGACATTTTTTATTTATTCAATTGACATTAGGTTATTTGTATAGATATTTATTAATATAATCATCATTCGAATGTAATATATTTAACTTACATAACTTAATTATTATTGAGTACTATTGAATATTGAAGATTTTAATCAATAGTTCTTCAAAAATTCTCTTTTGTATGTCGCTACATATAGGTAGGTACACATATTTGTGCTGGTCACTGTAAACGACTGTTCCCGATTGTACGCTACTTAGATTGGATCGACCTTTTGTGATTGTGGAATTGGCACGACGAAATTGCAGTTAGTGGTTGGAATTTAGGAATTTAGGTGTGAAGTTGTTGCTATTTGTCAGCCAGTTGTGGCGGCAATAGTTGGATGTTTTATTGTTGCTATTATTGGTTCGCTCTTGACCAACTATTGAATAAAAATTGTTACACTTTTTCACTGAACTTGTTACTTGCTTGAGTTGCTATATTTTTCACTTCGCGATTTTCTTTTTAGTACATACTTTCAAATTGATGTCTAATCTAAACCCAATAACAAATTGACCGACCCAGGAGTGGAACCCAGAACCTGACGCTCAGAAGCCGCGGTACTACACCATTAAGGCAGTTCGTTCAATGACTCGGTCATGCATCATTAATCTGATATAAATTAATAGATTCGGGCACGAAATTTTCTTTATGTTTGTTTACTAAAACTTATGTAATAAAATATTATCAAGTAGCTGTTAACTAAAGACGAACCTACCAGTACAACGGGTCTACCTTGTAACTAAAATGGTAATGAACATCGACTCTGGTAATTATCTTCAATACGAATATGAGAGATTAAACTTCGAACTAACTTGTAAAAAAATTACCTATCATGAAGTTAGGACTTCCCATCTTCATGATCGGTAATTTTGTTACAAGGTAGTTCGAAGTTACTTCTCTCACGATTGTAATGAAGTGTATTACCATCGTCAAAGTTCAATATCATTTTAGTTACGCAGTAGACCCGCGGTATATATAATACGCGGTATATGTACGAGTATAATAAACTTCGATGTTCTGTACAATTATTTTCTACTTCATATTATAAAAACTAGGTTAAATGTACGGCAAATAAACAAGAAAATATTAAAATACGTTGGCAGACTGGAGCAGTAAAGTTAATTAATAGTTACTTGCTTTTATTTAAAATAGAGAAAGAAAGAAAGAAGAAAGAATATAAAATAGCTGTAGCACGCGTTTTATTTTTATCAAAATAAAATACAGCCTTTATCACTCAGGGACAGCTTTCTATTAGTGAAAGAATTTTTGGAATCCGATCAGTAAATATTGAATTATTTGTATGGAAAAGCAGTTTTTTTTTTCCATTTAATATATTTTCCATAGTAAAAGTTTTTAATGATGAGAACTTTGTACTCAATGAGTACAGTAAATAACCGGATCGGGACTAGAAAGGTTGGGTCTTTAGGTATGTACTTTAATAATAAAGAAAAGGAAACAAAATAAGTTTTAGCTCAGAGTTACGAGACGTACTGGTATTCTGCTGATACCCAAGAAGGTGGGCCAAATTATGTAACTCAAGCTGCTGCAGTGGGCTGCGATAAGCTAATTTGATGGTCTGATTGAATAATACATTATTTTTTTTTATTTTTTTAGCGTGGTAAAGTCATCAAATGAGTCCTCCCACCCCGGGCAGGGCGGGAGGGACTGTCAGACTTGTACTGACTAAAATCCACGGTGTTCCTTCAATAGCCCTTTACGTTCCGGGGTCACGGTAATGAGATAAGTCCCGCGACCGATTGATTAATACTTGGAGAAAATGTAAAAGTTAACGATTAGAAATATAGCATGTCCCAAAATACCACCAACTTAAAAATAAATAAAGATAGTATACAATCTAATTTCAAAATTGTAAATATAACGTGTACCCAAATATACGAGGCAATTAATCTCACGATTTCATAATCGTCATTTTCCGTGATGTTAAATTAAAAGGTACGATATACCGAAACCTGACGACAAAGATAGGCATGTTTAATCTCTGGGTCACTTCGGATAAACCCTTGTACCGGAGTCGGGCCAAAATAATGCCAAAAGCTAGATATGTGTCCATATAATTATGAGGGTAAAACAGGTAAATTCTTCTGACTCCATAAGGAAAACTCGTGAATAATACATGACATGTATAGAAACACAAAAAGATAATTAACGATATTGCTACGAATCTTCTATACATTTATAAAGACTTATCCTGATTGACTGACTTATCTATCAAGGCACAACCTAAACCGCTGGGGCTAGAAATTTGAAATTTTGACAGAAGTTCCTTTTATGACGTAGGCATCCACTAAGAAGGGATTTTTAGAAATTCCACTCATAAAGGGGTAAAATAGGGAATGAAAGTTTGTATAAACTTCCAAAATTATTAAAGTTACATCCATAAATTTGGTGTATCGGTTAGAAATATAGAAACACGTGAATCAAGATTGTCTAAAATTCTACCTTTAAGAGGGTAAAATAGGGATGAAATATCGACATGTACAAAATATTGACTTCCACGCAAGCAAAGCTGCTGGCACCAGCTAGTATAATCATATACAAGACTTATATATACAACATCGTTGTACGGTACATTCATCGTTATCGTTAAAATTAACTATAATTCAACGCAACGGAAAACGAAATGGAATACTCGATGAGTAATTAAAATTTCCGTTTGAAAAGCTAAAATTAGGCATTTTGAAACATTTCGGTGTTATTAATGTATTGCCTGTTTAAATATCATAGTGTTCATGAATTATTTAAACGGTATTTATGTATTATTGGATACTGATTAAAAATAATTATAATTAATTGTATTAAAATTATTTAATGATTAGGTATATTGTAGTTGGTTGCCCGACGAATATAATTAATGTACATAGTGTACATATATAATTACTGGTTAGTATAATTATATATGTACGGTAATTATATTCGTATTTTACTTAATTATTAGCAATATTGGTAACTATGCATTTATTTGTTATATCACGCAAAATTGGATTCTAGTTTTATTCAACAAGTTTTCAATGTCTGTTGCATTCTTTTAGTTAAGAGCGGCCAACCCGGCATAATTCCCATACAAACGCCCGTAGGTGATTACGGCGCTATAACAATTTTTCCTCTAGATATTTTGAATACATAGGTATCTTGTGGTCTATATCTAGGTTTCTATGTAAGGCAAATAATAATTTTTTGAGAAACAAATTCAGTAAAGACATCTGAAAATCAGCTTTTTTGGATAAATTTTATCTGAACTTTGGCCGATCATAATGACCTCATTAATTGAAAAAATAAAAAACAGCTTCATAGAGACCTCGCACATGTAATGGAGATTCTAAATTACAAACATTTTTTCCAAAAACTTGTTAGGATTTTTCAAAAACACCTATTTCTTGGAACCTGTTTTGTGAAATGTTCGCGCGCCAATTTTCATTAAATGATCGCCTTCTCATTCGCTTTTAGCCAACGGGTGGTATGAAGTACGCGGGAGTAGAGTCGTGTGGGGTAGGTATGAGACGGCCGTTTCAGAAATTGCCTTGGATGAAACAACAAGCTTTTAGATCATGCTCGCGTTGACGATAGGCGGACCGGGAAGGGCCCTCTTAAAAGAAATAACCGATATTTTTATTTAGTAAGTAAACTAAAAATGAGTTTACACAAAATATTACAACAATTTTATATTAATAAAGATGTGTGGCGTAACAAGATTGGACAGAATCAGATAATGAGTATATTATAGGCAGTATGAAAGTGGCACCAGTTACAGAAAAGCTGAAAAGTAACCATGCATTTTACCTATCATAAATACCTACAGTTTCAAGCACAATTCCACATTAAAATTTAATAGTAATCTGTACGCGCTTTCGTTTGTGTCAAAAATTCAAAATATACACAACATAATATTTCTAAACACCAGATAATTTATATAAATTCACCGACCGTCTGGCTCACATTTTATTACGAAATTTCAATCAAACTTATCTCACTAAATAAAAAAATCTATAGCCCCACAAAAATTTAGTACTACACTGAAACAAAATAAATAAAAAATATATTTTACAAAGAAAGACAGCTCTATAAAAACCCCTGGCAGTGGTCGTTGAAAAAGTGGTTTATTAGCGAACAGGGGAGGCGGATATAATAAATATAAAGCCAGGAATGACGTCAGTTCCCCCACCGTGTTCTTTGGCCCTTATTTCGTGATAACGTAAATACAACAGTTAGTAGGAAAAAATTGAGGTAAATAATTTCTAGTTTATTCAATAACGTTTATGAAGAATTGTGTATGAAATTGCGGCGCTTGCGGAGAAAAGAAATACAAAAGTTATCAACCTGTATATTGTAGATCTTTGTATTAAGGGTGATCAAATATTGTTTTAGGTAAGTATGGCGGTCTGGTCCTTTTGAAAAAATGCTTTGGTGGCTGCTAATTAATTTTAATTAAATTACACTGCACAAGATTTTGACAAAATAATACCTAAGTGATAATCGGACAAAACGTGGTTGACTGAAGGTTGACTGAATTCTTTACATCAAAAACGGTTCATATAAGTCATCAATAATTGTTTACATCAGCAATTACTGCTTAATAAAATTATAGATAACAGTACGTTTTCTGTCAAATTTGGCATTGAGTTACTGTGTGTTGAGAATAGGTATGAATGAGAATATTTATTTGCTGGATAGGTCTGTAAGGATGCAACCATCCTAATTCGACGGTCACTCATACCCCGTACTCTCCCAGTACTGGTACTGACTGGAGACACTGGTATCTCCCAGTACCACTCGTACTAGGAGAGAGAGGGGTATGAGCTACGGTCGGGCGCAGCGCACAGTGCCCGCTTCCTCAACCCCCGATTCCTTGGTACTCGCGCGCGGACTGTAAATACACGGTGTAATTAATAAACGCAATATCTAAATTGACTATGGAATGGATTTCAGTAACTATGAATATAGGTATTTAAAAAAATATGAAATTCGCCAAACCGACCAACGCGCGACGCTCAATTGACCCAAAGAAAATTAAATCTGGTGGTATTGGGTGAAACTGGTATTGGGAGAGTGCGGGGTATGAACGACGGTCGGGCGCAGCGCACAGTGCCATCCTCAGCCCCCGATTCCTCGGAGCTCGTACGTAGCAATTCGTTTGTTCCGCTTTTATAGTCCGACTGCCAACCAATGAAATTATACACACGAACTAATCCAGCCTATATTCCGACATTGCATAGTTTTGATTCCGGAAACCCGAACAATTCCCCAAAGATATAGAAAGATATGCAAGCCTTATACACAGGCTAAGCTACGGTCAAAATCCAAAGATAAGGTAAGCCTTTGGAACTTTCAAAATATGTCGGTAAAGATTGTACCGACGGGTTTCAAACACAAGTCGACGATATCGGTATTTCTATCTTCTATGAGTAACCCTTTGCCTTCATAACTTATGCGGGTAGATAAACATCAAAGAATTTTGCTTCCTTCCCAAATCGGCATGGAGATAGTTTATGGAATGTATCGCTTACGAAATTTTGCAAGATAAGCTTGTATCGCTATTTTGTTCTGTGATATACTTAACATTCTACATGGTACGAGGAAGGAAGCACTACTAATACATAAGTTGCTTCCTGATATCATAATTACCTCTAAAGATTATGTGTCCTACAGAAATGGGTCTGCAAAGATATTCTACAGGATACGCGCAAGAGTATGTATTTCCAATAATAAAATCTGTTTATTTTATATTTAACGTAAGTTCGATGACCCGCGCGGAGCACTATAATGCCATTAACGGTCAAGAAACGGCAATGGATAGTTAAGTTGGTTTTCGAATATACCTATATATTTGACTCCAAAATACCTTCATCCAAGACAGTTTTTTATTAGCAGTAGAGACAGAAGAACCCATAAATACGTTGCTTGACCAGGGAATCGGACGTAAGACTTTATGCCCAGTAGCGGCTTTTAGTAGTAACTTCATATTGCCTACCAATCCTAAGCAACAATAGCTTTACGTACTTTCCCTATTTAAATTGTTCCTAAGGCCTTGACCTGGCAGAAATCACGCCATGACTAGCTAGAAATAAGCCATTGAGAATTAATTACCCCTTTGTAACCGCGTCATTGTTAAATTCTGTTGATGTCATGATGCTAAAGCAAAGCTGAGTTCGAAGCGTGGTTTATACGAAAACTAAAATTATGGTAAGATGGAGGAATAGCTGGAGAAAACAAAATTATGTGAAATAGAAAGAAAAAAAATATTAACACGTGAAGAGAAAACTTTTTACCTACCCCTTTGGTGGTTGAGTGATTGTCTGCTGCGTCGCGTGGCATGTCGGCTCCCTAATTACCGATGGAACAGACAGACAGTAGATGCTGTCAAACATCACTTTGGTATTTCGAATTTGCCAAAAGCGACGCGACAGCCACCGGTTACGGGCTCGTCCTCTAGCGGAAAATAAACTAACTAAAAATTGCATACTTGACGGACACAGGATAATCGCCGTAAATAATACGAATTTGTTTGACAGTTCGCGACCGATCGCGCTTCGCCTGCTGTTGCGTGGCTGTCGGGTCGCTGTCAAGTGATTTTTACGTAATTAGGCTGCCGATCTCCGCATGGACCTAATTTGTATAGCCTACAAATAGTTGCTCCGGATCCAGTGTTTGTGCTTGTGAAGATTTGTGTTTGTAAACGCATTCAAGATACAGTAAAACAATTTTCTTTGGCAATGCTACAGACACCCCTTAAAATTATTATATTCGACGCTACGTGTGACCCGAGGGCTGGCCTATTCTTTGGTCAAAGAATAAGACGTATTGCCATACAACGTGGCAATGCTGCCAGTCTTCTGGGCACGCTACCAATTGACAGCGATGAGGAGTAATTTGACGCCTAAGTGCTCATTTTGTAGATATAGTTTTTTATTTATATCCTTATTTTAATTTTACGTTTTAGATAAATAGGCAGTGTACATGTTAAGTTTAGTTGGCTTGTAATTGTAGATAAAGTAATAATCTAAGGGCTGATTTTTCAATCGCCAGATAACTATAAGAGGGAATAAATTTCAATATTTGACATCTTTTCTATACAAAATAAATCTGCCAAGTGCCAAATTTATTCGTTGGATAAAACATTATCTGGCCATTGAAAAATCAACCATAAGTGTGGTACAACGATAAATAAAAAATCTATTCGAAGAAAAAAGTAGGTACAAAAATCATAGACAAGAAAACTTTTCTCTTAATATTGGTAAAACGTAAGTTATGTTACTTGTTCCGAAAGAGCCCACAGTTTCTATTAAATAATATATGGCCAAGTCTCGGTGGACCTATTAATTATATCGATGCCGTATATCAAACTGTATTGATATAATCAATTACAGTAGGTAGATAGACGAGATAAAGTTTTATTGCATAAATAGAAAGTGTGGTTTAAAAGCCAAAGATTTGGTTCATTCTTACGGTCAAACTATCGGTAAGGCAAACGGTATTTTTAACCCCCGACAAAAAAGAGGGGTGTTATAATGTCTATCTGTGGTATCGGAGCTCCCAAACGGATAAACCGATTTTCATTTAGGTTTTTTTTGTCATAGATAATTTTATCCCGAGTGTTCTTAGCTATGTTTCACGAAAATCTGTTCCGCCGTTCAAAAATTACAGCTCTTTTTCTAGTTGGAGACGGGGGTTTTTGACGGTTAGGTTATTTACAGTAAATCCAGCCTAATATTGTCCCACTGCTGAGCACCTCTTCTAAGAATGAGATGAGTTAGGCCTTATTCCACCACGCTGGCCTGGTGCGGGTTGTCGAACTACACACACCATCTAGAACTGTATGGAGTTTTGTCAAGTGCGCAGGTTACCTCACCAAGTGACAACCAAATTCTGTCTGATCTGATTCTGACATTACGTGATTACGTCATACCACCCACGGACGTCGGTCGTCGATGAAAACCAGCGTCATTGGTGTTGCCAATTGGTGGTGTTTTGATGTGTGTTATTTTTATAATTTTTTTATTTTTATTTTTTTATCTTCTCTCTCTTATGTTGTCAATGTATCTGTGCCGACTAAATGTTCTTTTATTTCTTTCTTTCTTTCTTTTCCAATGTCAACAAGCTGATCGATGCCCATTTTCTTGCACATGAGGAACACACACTTCCATGCTTTATTTTTCATTGTTTTATTTTATGTAATTTTCTGTTTTTTTTTTATGTTTGTTATGTGTGCATGCTCGGTGTCCTGTGTGCAAAAAATAAATTGATTTTCTTTATTTCTTCTTTCTTTATCCGCACATGATTTCGAAAATTCAGAGGAGTAAATCGAGTTGGAACTCAGACTCTTGCATGGAAGGCAAGTGTTCATGCTGACCAGTTCCGACAGACGGCACCCGGTATAAGATCCTACCTTTATGGTCCCGATCCGCTGAAGAAGTTATTGTACTCATCATCATGAATAACTTCTAGTATGAAATTATACATGAAATCGCGAAAAATAATCTGCTGTTCCATACAAATCGTATGTTTTTTTACTGTTAGAAACATTAACTGGTCGGCTTGTAACTGCCATGGCAATTTTATTCAAGCAAATCGTTATTATCCTATTCTTATTTAAATTCACAATAAATTATATTATTCTCGCAGCTCTTACTACAACATTGTACTGATCAAGATTGTAATCTATTATTTTAAAAGAGTTTCCGTGTAGTTTCTTCCAGTTCTTCTCCATAGGTCCAACTGTTTGGAACCGCGCACCTAGAGTCTCGACATTTCATAAGTGCCTGTATCTGGTTTACATGAAATAAAGATCTATTCTATTCTATTCTATCTAATTTCCATGAAATAAAGATCTATTCTATTCTATACATATAAATCTTGGTAAAGTCCGCGGAGTATGCAGAGTCAGTACTACAATGTCAAACTTTGCACAAAGTCCGCATACTTCGATTATTAGCAAAGTTTTCAGATAGTATTTGATTCTGACGCCCGGCGACCACTGTCGCGGGACAATGGTTTTGCTTGCTTTAATCAAACTAAATCCAGATAGGTATAACGTACCTACTTTTATCATAAATCATGTTAGTTCTCTACCTCCGGCCTGCCAGGCAATATTACCTCGCCTGGTTAGAGGATCCTCCCTTTTTAATGGAGGAACACCATACCTCGTTCCTCCACAAAATTAAACCAACAAATTGCTTATACGTGGACCCCTGGTGACCTTCCACTGAAACCCGAGTATAGTCATTTTGATGACCGATTTCAACTTCATGTTGGTAATGTTTTTAACTGCCTAGACTAAAAATTTATGTACGAATGAAGCAGTAATAACCTAGCGGTAAAATTTTGGCTTTCTGCACTCCTAATTTCATACTCCTCCATGCGCGCAATATGCCTAAAAGAGGCTACAAACTATGGAACAGCAGTAATTTTTTTTCGCGATTTCTGGTTTTGTTCCATAGCTATACAAGACCGGTCCTGACGACACGGTTGGCGCAGTGGCTAAGCGATTAGCTTTCTGCGCTACGTGCCGCGGGTTCGATCCCCGCACGGAACAAATATTAAAAAATTTAAAGAAAAAAAAGACCAGAAATCGCGATCACTCGAATCAATCGAATTCTATTCTATTCTATTCTATTTGATGAGCATGATAACCCCTTAAATTAGAACTAGAAAGGTAGGATCTTCAATACAAAACTATCCTAAAATTACGATCGCGAAATTTCGGTAGTATTAGTAGATACCTATCATACGCTGTCAAATAAAGATCGCAAAGAAGGGTGCCACGGTAACAGAGGCGGCATAAACTTTTATTAATAAAAGAATAAGTAACTGTAGGCAAAGAAATGCCTGAACCATCCGCACCTCGGCGTGGGGATAATAAAAAAGTAAGAGAAATTGATGAGCCAAGCGTGGCGCTGGTAAACTTTGCGCTTAATATTTGGAGTCGGAGCGAAGTATATTGCAAGTAAATGCTGCAGATATGCTTATACTGTTCCAACGATAACTTATGAAAAAGTTTTTCCTTGCTATACGGGGAAGCTAGTATTATATTAGCGCATTTTTATAAATTTACCACACAAAAAAATGGCTGCCAACGACGCCATTTCTCACAAATTTCATCCATCGCGTGCTTTCATGGGCAATTTTTACGGCATCTATTAGCCTGTGACAATCACCGGACATAATGGAGCAATTAATTTAGCAACTTAGAGCAATTTTACTAGCTTCAATGACTGTCAATATTGACCGATATCGACATTTTGCTGTCTGTTGCTTCATGTAACTGTGACATCAAAATTGCCAGGTGCTGTTGCCAATTAACAATTTGAATTGCCAAAGAATGCCGCGGTTTTATCATAAATAGTCACTATGTATGTACGCGAAAACTGTTTTAACCCCCGACAAAAAAGAGGGGTGTTATAAGTTTGTAATGTGTATCTGTGGATCCGTGTATCTGTCTGTGGCATCGTAACTCTAAAACGGATGAACCGATTTCAATGCAGTTTTTTTAATTGAAAGGTAGTATAATCGGGTATCATCTTAATTATGTTTCATGAAAATCTGTTCAGCCGTTCAAAAGTTACAGCTCTTTTTTTAGTTGGAGTTGGGTGTTTTTGACGGTTAGGTTATTTTTATTTCATCTGCTGCGTGGCTGTCATTGTTTCAAGGCAAGATACCCTACCTATCTTCATCATCATCACCGTCATCACCTATATTTTTTGAGGTTCAAAGAACTTGACTTATGTAAAAAAAAAATCCCTTTTCTACGATAAAGTTTCAAAACAATCACTACAGTGAATATAAATCTACAATTTTTGAAACTTCAAAAATACGGAATGCAATTCCTGAATTTTTCAGAACGTCTTGTAGTATGCGAAGTGTATTTCCTTTCTGGTTCGTCTCAACGGAATCAACATTTCAAATGTAATATTTAACATAAATATTTCTAGGATTCGAAGGTGCTCTTGCATAGAAAGTAATGGATTAAAAATGCGTGGTAAAATCTATAAGTAAAATGTATCACGGAGGTTATAAATAAAAAAAGATACTAAATATCTCTATTATTTCTCCTGTATCATGGGTACAGTTTACAAACATACATGTCACATGCACACACACAGACCCGGAACAACTATCTATAGGCCATACAAATATGTATTTGTTCCGTGCGGGGATCGAACCCGCGGCATATAGCGCAGAAAGACAATTCACTGCGCCAACCGTATCATTTCTGACAAATACTCATAATAAAGTCTACTACGAAATAAAATTTTGATCGTATCTAGAAAATTTCATACGCTACCACACTTTAATACTACAACTTTATATCCACCAATAAACGAACTACCTACTAACATATTTATAAAACAACTTGTTAGCCTCTAAAAGGTTTTTTAAATCATCGTTGAAACGCCGTCGGAAAACTTTATTAGGTATAACACGTAGCAATGTAAGGGCGAAGGAACGGCCATTATTAAAATTTCCTTGGCCGACAACCGCCATAACAATATTTCCAGGCCAGTAAGCTGAGAAGAAAAACTGCGCTTAAATGGATTTAGCATATTTTATGATAATATTTAGACTTACAAACGGTCTTGGGAATTTTGGAGCCACGGTCTAATCATCTGGTCTGACGCCGTTTCACGAAAATATTATACCTACACAAATCCTTCGTGGATTATTAATGTTCCGTTTTTCATAAGTTTGAAGGGAATTTTCTGAAAAGTTTTTATAAGGCTGATTAATAATTTAACACTGGCGGAGTAAAGTGGAATCACGCGTTGTTTTTATTATAAAAAAATCAAAAATATTTATATTGAAAGGTGTTGCTCGCGGCTTAGAAAAAAAAAATTAGTTCAAAAACTAAAACCCCGCTAATGAAAAGGTATGAAACAAGAAAATATTAATACATATTCATAGTGATGTTCAGAGGAAAGCCGTGGTCATATGCCACATTGCTGTAAAACTTATGATTGCTTACTACTGTTAGACTGGTAGATGGCATACGTCCACGGCTATCCTCTGTCATCACAGACATATATACAGATATACAGATGATACACATACTTATAACACCCGTCTTTTTATCGGGGTTAAAAATGAAGCTGAGTATTCAACAATGGATATTAGAAGATATTTACGACGATATTGATACAAGGTACTTGAAATATACCACCATATTGAAAACTACTCCGATTTCATGCGATACTGTTATTGATCTAACATTGTGTAACATTTACACTTCTCTAGAAGGCGTCGATTATAAATTACAGACTTGTTACAAAGACAAAGGTGTCGTCAAAATACAAGCCAGCTGTATAGCGAACACAATAAATTATACACGAACATCATGTATGCATGAACATAGCATTTCATTACACGCCTCGCTGCCTCCTAAGGTTGAGGCGTAGAATGTTGATTATAAGTGTCTTTCAATTAATTGTATATGACGAAGGACAAATGAGGCATGTAATTTTATTTTAAGGGGTTGGTAATGAGACATCTCAACTACATGAATGCTGAGTGAGTGAAATTGTGTGTACTCAAAGATGGCTTAGAATAAATAACATGTTATGTTGTAGGCACATCTGATAACGAAGGGAGGGGTGGAAGGGGGGAACTGATATTTTTTTAGCAATAAGGGTTTCAAACGAGAAATTGCACTGCGTTTTATATAACCATCAAAATATTATTGATACCTATGAGATTATACAACGTGAATCAGAAATGTGTGGTCATATTTATGGGTGTGAAACAGACCATCAAACTAAACAACTTTCTCCATGGGAACAACATCGTAATCGCGAAAAAATTGTCATCTGTCCCATACGTTTGGTCCGAGTAGGTATTGAAGTTTTGTATGGGACAGCAGATAATTTTTTTGTAGTTACGATGTTGGTCCCATAGTGAAAGTTGTTCAGTTTTATGGTCTGATACACGTTGTTCACTATCCTCCAATAATACCTACTATGGACCCATATTGTAATACTTATGCCTGAAATAATCCCAAATTATCTAAACTAATATTATAAAGAGAAAAGATTTCATTTTTTGTATGTTTGTTTGTAATGGATAAACTCAAACACTACTAGACCGATTTTAAAAATTATTTCACTAGCAGAATGTTATATTATCACGAATTAATATAGGCTATAATTTATAAAGATATTACGCGGGAGAAGCCGCTGGCGGAAGCTATACAGATCTATTATGTTTCCAATTACAGTGGATACCCCAGTTGTTTCTTATAAAGTACCAATCAAACGAGGCCCACAATTTGATTCTCAATCCAATATTTATAAGAGCAACTGAGCTGAGCTTACCTGTAAATAAATCTAGGCGTATCAATAATCTTTATCGACACTAACTAGACGTTACCTCAATAATATATGAAAGAAACCACAAAGGAGTACTATCTAGCGGTGAGGCGTATTTATCGTAACAGTTAAAAATAACAGATATTTAAAGATAACAGATAACAATTGTTCCTGCCAATGCCAATTATCACAGCAAACCTTGCTTGTTATTTTGTTAAATAACAGTTTTGCTCTCATTCTTACTAACTGGATTAACGCTTGCTAGAAAAAGAAACACCTAGTATTTAATACATATACAGATATAAGTACTTAGTTGGTGGGTTTTAATCTGCTAGTATGAAAATACCAGGCTATTATTTAGTAACAGATATTTCATCCTGTTATTTTTGTGTAACAGTGACAGAGATAATAGGTAGCACAATTGACTGTTATAACCTATCGCTAGTAGGTATCGAAAGCCAAACAGCGTACCGATTTCACATACAATTGCTTTTACCACGTCCTACTCAATTTTCTTAAAAAAATCCTCTCTATTCGTAACAACCCGATTCTTTACCAAAAATGGAAGACATCAGAAAAAAACAACGAACAAACGGTTCCACTTTTTATCGCGACATCTTAACTGAAGGTGGGTGCCACAAAAACTTGTCGAGGAGCTTGTAAGTCACAAAAATACGATATAATACGATTATTTTCCTCTTGTCCCTTCTCAGATTAAATTTCTCCGAGTCGAGGGGTGACGTGTAAACTCGAGGGCACTCGAACCCGGCTTGGCTTGAGAGAGATCTTGACGTAAGACGTCATTACTATACGTCACTCACACGGCATTCGACCGAGTTTTCGATGGAGCGACATCACTTTATTAACATAAGTGAGAAGCTTGTTTAAAATTGAATTTTGGTTGATTGAGGGTGTTCGTGTCATCAGCACCCGTTTTAGTAGATTTAAGATTAGGAAGGCATATAAGTAGCCCCCTTTAAAGTGATCAAAAGTTGTGTCAATGATAATAATATTAATTTCAGTTCAACTATCTGTAGATCACACTTAATTTAATATTTGTTCCATGCGGGTTCGAACCCGCGGCATGTAGCGCAGTAAGGTAATAGCTTAGCCATTAGGCCAACCGTGACGTCATCATTGAGAATGTCCTAACAGAAGACTAGAAATACTGTCTAACATGGGAACGGAACTGAGGCCCGAGGCCGTCATGCTCAGCAGTTTTAAAAGTGTGCCCAATAAAAGCCATTATAATTTCCACTGTGTTTATTTAAAGTGAAACTTTTCGCTTTTCATTCACGACTTTCCGGCAACATAATGAAAATTACGCGTTTCTAGTTTTTTTTTTCACCCTCTTTGAGAGAAGCTATAATAAAATTTTCATTGGAAAAATAACGTTTCATGGGTATCTTTTTTGTACATTCACAAAAGGATGAACTCAATTAAAATACAAAGTAATATTATACACCCTATATATTTAAAGAGAATAGCTGTTTTATGGGATTATTGTACCCATCATTAATATTATGAACAACTTATACATCTAACTGTTACTTTAATTATTTTTTGCGTTTTCTTGGTTTGTCTCATAGAACAAGTTATTCATTACTAGTATAATAAATTCTTAAAGCAGGTTACCTGTTTAAATATACATACCGTATAATATAAGCCAGTCAGGGCTGCAAAGAATTTTTACTGTTTATTACATATAATACTGTACTAATTAGTACAATATTGTACAATTAATATTGATTAGTACAATATTGTACAAATATTAATTAGTACTATATTGTACAAATATTAATTAGTACAATATTGTACAAATATTAATTAGTACAGTATTGTACAAATATTATTTAGTACAATATTGTACAAATATTAACTAGTACAATATTGTACTAATATTTAATAGTACGATATTTTACAAATATTAATTAATACATTACTGTATGTAATACGCGGTGTGATTATCAAATTTTGAAGCTGTTTGAAGGCGTCGGTCTCCTATTACAAATATATTTCCATTACTGCTGTTAATATTAAAAATTGCTGAGTCGATCCCCTAAATTCATTAAATCCTTACCTAATGATACCTCACAAGGCCGAACAATGTGTTCAATGCGTACACAATGCGAAATTAGTGGCTACGGCATAACGATTCATGTATCTGCATTGTTATAATGCTGGACGGTTATAATTGAGTTTTAATTAAGTAAAAGAATGGATTAAAATATAATATATTTAATGCACACAATTAGTAGAACCTTTGAGGCGGTCTTTATACAGCAGCATCCAAGAACCAATCAAAAATCAAATAAATCGTTTAAGAAAAAGTAATTGCAATTCTATATTTATTTATTTATCATTTATGTACACATAAATAAAACATGACAAAGAAATTAAGTAAAGATATCAAAATACAAAGGTACCGCTTATTTTTAAAGAATTTATTTCTATTATTTGGATAACTTTTTCATGATATTCCCAAAAACGTAACATGCCTTATAAGAGCTGAAAATACATAGTTGTTTGCAGGCACAGACAAGACAACTATTAGTGGCAAACAGCCAATTTCTTCATCGAAAGTAACAGCTAAATAATAAAAACAACTACAGATTTTTTTCTATATTATCATCGATCGAAAAATCGAAACATCTCCCGTTTTTCGGAATCTGTACCTGTACCATGAGTTTTCCGTGCCGTGTAACGTTCACGTTCACATGCAATATTTGTATAGTGACTTTAGTTCATTATTTATACCGCTAAAGCCGCTGAAAAAATTCCCATACAAATATTGCATGTGAACGTGAACGTTAGACGGCACGGAAAACTCATGGTAGAGGTACTGAGGTTTGACAGACTGTAATTTCAACAAAGCGCTCTTAAGCTCTCGGTTTTATTATAAAGATAAGTCTCAATATATAAACCATTTACTTAATGAACAAATATAACTAATAGTACTGTGTATAAACACTTGAACAAAGTGTTTTCATTTATCACACTCTAGGAATGCGCAATAGACATAATTATGGTCACGTATAAGTTTAAGTTAAATTAAAATAACTTATAAGTCACAAGACTAATAAGTGTTTAATTTTAATTAAAAATTTAAGCCTACAAAGGCTAGATTGTAATTACTAAGAACTTGGCTAATCACCTTTGATGAAGACAATTACGAAGATAAAGAACTCGATAGAAGAATAGCAAAAGCTTGGAAAGTGTACTGGACCTACAAACAAATATTTAAAAGTAAACTACATACTAAAATTAAAAAGAAGGTGTACGAGTCATGTATATTACCGTGTGTACTCTATGGCTGCCAAACTTGGACCTATAACACAAAGATGATCCAAAAACTCAGAGTTTGCCAAAGATCAATGGAGCGCAGCATGCTTAGCTTGAAATTGAAAGACAAGGTAAGATGCAGTGATATTAGGAATAAAACAACCCTCCGTGATATAGTAACGACGGCCCTGCAGTTTAAATGGAGATGGGCTGGACATGTCGCCAGAATGACTGATAATCGGTGGACAAAACTTGTAACAGAATGGTATCCGAGGCAAACAAAAAGAAAGCAAGGAAGGCCAAGAAAGAGATGGAGAGACGACATCATGCTCACGGCAGGTACCAACTGGATGACGACAGCGAGAAATCGAGTTCAGTGGAACGGGAAGGAGGAGACCTATACCCAGAAATGGGGATCCCTAAAAGGCGTGCAAATAACAATAATACCTATTTTTATTTTTTTCTGTTTAGTATGTATTTAAGGGTAATAAAGGTTTTTTATTTATTTATTTATTTTATTAAGAACTTGGTTCTTTCAAATAAAGGAAAACAAAATAGTAATATAAACCAATTATATTATAAGTAAAAGGGTGGTGACAGATTATAAGCGCTCCTCGAGTGGTACCTACGTTAAAACTATGCTAATTAGCTCACCTGAACTCAGTTGTACTAAGACAAAACACGATCTGGGGGTTTACTACGAACTCTTATAGTAGGGCTGAAATTGAGCTGCCCAGACAACAGTGTATGGGCTGACCTGGCACTGTATAGGCTTTTCGTACAATGAAAGGTCTGCTTATTCTGCATTTCTGGGCGGTTCAATTTCAGCCCTGCGATAAGAGCTCGTAGTTAGCCCCCTGTTGGCAGACCATCAATGTTTTGACGTATCGTAACGTTAACGTAAGCTTTAGAGTAAAAACTACACGTTTAAACCATGATATTTTTTTGAAAATACATGCTGTATTTTTACATTTTCATGAAACAAGTGTGTATGTTGCATAAATATGAACAAAAATGCGATAGATTCATTGTATTTTTAACCCCCAACAAAAAAGAGTGGTGTTTTATAGTTTGTAGTGTGTATCTGTGGATCTGTGTCTCTCTCTTTAGCATCGTAACTCCAAAACGAGTGGACCGATTTCAATGCAATTTTTTTATTTGATAGTTAGTTTAATCAGGCATCATCTTAGCTATGTTTCATGAAAATCTGTTCAGCTGTTCAAAAGTTACAGCTCTTTTTCTAGTTGGAGTCGGGGGTTTTTGATGGTCATATAATGAAAACTTAGATTATTGATTGGTTGTCGCGGCCGCTCCAACTAGATACCGCACTACCTAAGAAAAATGGCTCCTTGAATGCGTCAACAGGCTTCAACTCATGTATTGACATGTGATTGTCATGTGGTGATTGTCAATTATGGTTTGTTTATTTATTGTTAAAATTATGAAATTATTTCGGAAATTATACAATCTTTACTGATGGTACATATCCCAGTGTTTTTTAAATTTTGGTTGTATTGTTTTTGCACAGTTTTACTACGCAAACCGGCATTTAATCTGAACGACTCACTCGAGTACGCCTATTCTTGCGTAGTATGTTTTGCCGCATTTTATTAGTACGCCGGCGGAATCTAGTTGGAGCGGCGGCGACAACCAATCAATAATCTAAGAATCAAAATTTACTTACGTTAACGTTACCATACAACAAAACATTCGTGTTCGCCGCTCTGAACATGAACAAAAGAAGTGCCTAATACATTAATTTATACATAAAGACCGCATCCCACGTACCCCAGCTGCGACATCTCATAACCTGGACTTAAGCAGAGAAGGTCAAGCATCAACCGAAAGTCCTTTTTATTATACGAGTCCCAACTTTCTTGATAAACTTGGGGAAGTGTACCCACCCAGTAATTCGTTCGCCGACCATTTCCTTATGTTGAGTTATAGAATTTGCGGGCAGACCTGTGGCCCAATTTGGGACCCTTCAGCCCTTGTGCGTGACCTTTAGACGTAATGGGCACTCCTCGACGCTTTTTCTTATTCAACAATCTCGTATTTTGCCAGCGTTTTAGTTAAGTTGCCAACAACACGTGGTGTGGCCCTTTTCCTGAGTAAAGTTAGGAAATACTTTGGGTGTTGGTATAAATTAATATTAAAATGTTATGCAGAATATCGTGTCTTTAAAAGTAAATGCGGGCGTTGTATTATTATATTTCATTTTATATAAAGAAAGAAAATAGCTTTATTCTGGACTCGCCAGGAACAAATAAAATTACAAAAGTACAAAAAAAAAACAAAATTACAAAAGTACAAAAAAAAAACAATAATAAATATATTGATATAATATATTGAGGGATAATAAAATAAAAACTAGGTCCTACCTTTCGAGTCCTGATCAATTTAAGGGCTTATTTTACTCATCATTATGAACAAGTTCTACTATAGGACCAACCGTAAAACCGCAGAAAAAAAATCTGCTGTCCCATTATATTATATTTAATTATTTTTATGGAGCAGCTGATGTATTTTTTCGCTGTTTCCAGATTGGTCATATAGTAAAAGTTGTTCATAATGATGAGTACAATTAAACCCTTTAAGGGATCGGAATTAGAAAGGTAGGACTATGTATCTATACTTATAATAAAATCGTAACGAAGCGAAAAATGTACATTAAATATATCTTGAAAAAAAAAAAGGCACGTGCTCTATATTCGACACTGATGCCAAAAATATAGTTTTTAGAATTTTTGTCTGTTTGTCTGTTTGTCTGTTTGTCTGTTTGTCTGTTTGTCTGTATCTCTGTCCGAGCTTCACGGCCAAACCACCGAACAGATCGTCATGAAATTTAAAAGTAAAATCCGTTAATGGCCTGGTCAACATATAGGGTACAAATTATTACGCTATTGTCAAAGGGGGGTGAGCAATAAACCAATATGTCTGTGTACAATTATTAGTCGCTACCTATATGACGAATCCATTTGAAATATTGGATGATTGTAGTTAATAGATCCGATTAACATTTTATATACAATAGAAATCATTTCGCATTTTTTTAAACGTACTTTTTCATTTATTCTTTAGCCTTATATATTTTAATTCGTCTGTTGATACCTAGATGGCATTAGTAGTAATTTAAAGGCGAGTTTTTAATTTCCAATATTTTTAAAAGCGATTTTTTTATTGATACGGCATCCAGACTCCTGTAGGCAGAGTTCTATATAATAATTTAATTTGTAATGTTCAAATATTCACAATAAATTTAAGTATTTAAGGGTTTTCAAAATACTTATAGGCGTAAGGCATATTAATGACGACTACTGGTATGGCACTTGTGTGTTGCAACTGAAAACCAGCGTCAGGTGGCCAGTATCACTGCCTCCTGACATTATGCTTTATATGCTGTAGTACAATAATTCAACTTATTTTAAATGTTTTCTTTGCTTTTCCGGATTTTATTGCTCATGGTTCAGGAGTGGCGTAATTTCGGAGTGTTGGAACAGCGTCTGTCGAAGAAGAGTTTGTCGACGTTAAGTTCTCGAGTGGGATCAGGGCTGAAATCACCGTAGGGTTCGAAATTAATCACAGCAATACCCCTGGGAGTCACCCTGGACAGAGCGTTAACTTGAAGAAACCATTATATGAAAATCAAATAAAAAGAACTAGGTACCTAAAAGTTATGGTCAGCTAAATGACTTATGTTGAACTATCACCGGCTGACTTAAACCGATCACTCTCAATATGGGTATACCGTATCCTACGGTGAGCATAGCACTTCTACAAATTCGCAGAGTCGTTGCGTACAAAAACACAAAAAGGGGTCCGATACCAGATATCCACTATTCAGTGGTCAATTCAGTGCTTAATTATCAGCACAGCCTTTAAAAAGTCGGCTCAGTTTCCTTAGAACACTAGAGAGGCACTATCGGGTGGTTCAGCCGATGCCTATTGCAAATACATTGTGGTTGGAGAAACTTTCTTCACCAATAATCAAGTCCACGGTGAGTAATTTTCTGCCAGATACGATCCGATCGAACGATCATCTCTTGGATCACATGAAAGTTATTTAACCGACTCTGGACCCAATTAGGCAGATGCAAGTGCAGTATGAGCAAATGAGCAAGTGGGGCTATATCGAGGAAACAGCGGTAGGGTGGAGATGTGGTATTGTCCCTCAAACGATGTCACAGCTACTGTGTTGCTCAATATGCCCCAATACTTGCACATTGAGCCACCTCTATTATGCCAATAATAATATCATAGAGGTGGCAAAATTTGCAGATTATACAAACCTAGGGACGCAGTACCATCGACACAAAGAAGAAGGACTAAAGTCATTTGCAATCCGGAGAACAGCTGAATATTCTTCTGTCGCCTCGCCATGAGTGTTCATATTGAATTCGCTCATGATGTAGTGGATAGATGAGTTAGTTACAATTTTCAATTTTCGTAACAGCTCACTGCCCAAGAAGCGCCGGACAGAATTACAATCAAATGAGATTGTTGAAGTAATCAAGGCGTTGTTATGATGGTCGGCATCAGACTCTGCACTTATTACCCATTTCGTAGACAATAGATTTAAATAATTAAACTTTAAATTAATTTTGCCTATTGTTTCTTAGCGGAGAATCAGGATTCGTAAACTTTAATAACAATAAAATGCAGTGTATGCAAAACTAACGTGTTCCTAGATTATTATCTTTGTATGGGATGAATATCCGACGACCCACAAAATAGCGAGAAAGCGTAGTCTTAATGGTGCACGGTGGCTGTTTATATTTAAACCATAAAGCTTAAGGCACGGTTTTGTCTTTTTGAGTGCCTAACCATTACAACTATCATAGATTATTCGTTTAAAATAGTCGTGAATGCGACCTGCCGTGCTCTTTGAGGGGTCTTAAGTAAAGAACGATCACCCATCCAAGTAACGTGTAGATTGTTTTCACTCCCATACGTGCGGAAGACAAGGCATTTTATTGCACAGATCTCATATTATTTAAGTTTTTGTCAATACAAATTCTGAAAACTATCTTTCCTTTTCTTTAATTTCAAGTGACTATCATAGTTTAATCGAATATTGTCACGTGGGCAAAGCCGCGGGTACAGCTAGTAGGTAATAAGGGTAACAAAAAGGGTTATAAAGTAATGTTGCAGCCCACTACATTATCCGCAGAGTGATTCAGTCTCTGTGCCTACATGAAACCGCAGTATTGAGATACACTTTAAAACAAAACGAAAATTGGTATTAGTATGGGGGACATGCATAGTTTATTAGCGCAACCCATACAAAATCTAATATTTATTTTGTTTTGGAATAAATTTTAGTACTACAGTTGCATTTAGGAACGGACACTGAATCACTACAAATTATGCGCACTACATAAAAAAATATCCTTTTCATCCCACCATCTCGGAAAGAGTATTTTTAATCTTCAATATCTGAGTGGAAAAGCCGTTTTTATTCTCTAGAGGATAAAGTAAATTTTCATCCCACCATCTCGGAAAGAGTATTTTTAATCTTCAATATCTGAGTGGAAAAGCCGTTTTTATTCTCTAGAGGATAAAGTAAATTTTCATCCCACCATCTCGGAAAGAGTATTTTTAATCTTCAATATCTGAGTGGAAAAGCCGTTTTTATTCTCTAGAGGATAAAGTAAATTTTCATCCCACCATCTCGGAAAGAGTATTTTTAATCTTCAATATCTGAGTGGAAAAGCCGTTTTTATTCTCTAGAGGATAAAGTAAATTTTCATCCCACCATCTCGGAAAGAGTATTTTTAATCTTCAATATCTGAGTGGAAAAGCCGTTTTTATTCTCTAGAGGATAAAGTAAATTGAATTTAGAACATCGTGTGCACTAAGTTTGTGAATTAAACGTTTTTTTTTTGCATTTAGTCATTTCCTCGCTGAGGTGGAATGAAAAGTTACGTGTTGCACTCGAGTGCAAAGATTTTTCACCTCGTGCTCTTTTGATTCCCTCGCTAACGCTCAGGATTCTAATTTTGAATCACTCGCTGCGCTCGTGATTCAATTTTAGAATCCTTCGCTTGCTCGGTCATCAAAATTGAACACGCGGTTAAAAAGCAACTTTGCACTCTTGTATAACAAATAACTATTATAAATAATATACAATGTATCATTAAACGTTAATTAACGTTAAGGTAGCTCAACTTTATTGCGATATTATCTATCTAACTATATGATAGAATAGAATAGAATAGAATAGAATAGAATAGAATAGAATAGAATAGATCTTTATTTCATGTAAACCAGATACAGGCACTTATGAAATGTCGAGACTAGGTGCACGGTGCACTCTAGGTGATCTATCTCTATTCATTTATAAATGACAAGAACAGTGGGCCGAGCACGAATGTTTTGACGTATAGTAACGTAAACGTAAGCAAATTATGATTATAAAATACAATGAATCTATCACATTTTTGTTCAATTCTATGCAACAAACGCACTCGTTTCATTAAAATGTAAAAATATTGCATGTATTTCCAAAAATATATCATGGATTAAAAGTGTATTTTTGGTTCTAAATTTGGTTACGTTAACGTTACTATACGTCAAAACATTCGTGCTCGGCCCACAGGTATATTTTAATCAGTGTTTTAAGTAACAAATATTTATTTATTAGTAAGGCCATTAACAATATAAACCTATTACAACTAGAATCCTGTATCTTACATACATATTACGTAAAGTATCCCTTGACAGCATTCTATGTAGTTAACACAGTGCGACTGACATGTTCTGAGGTTAAGATGGTAGAAACACTTCACAGAAGTCGGGAGCTCCTTTGATATCCGTCTGAGCCTGTACAAGTTAGCTGGGTTACAGGTTAATAGAACTAACCCTTCCTTGATTCTGATTGTTCTCTTTAGTTTTAAAATTTAGTTGTGTATTTTAGAATATACAGGTTGTTGATGTGAACTACTTATTTGGTATCACGTTCCAAAGTCGTACACAAACATTACTCCTTGGTCAAAACCAAAGGTCGCTTCAAAATTGCTGCTTCTAAGTGCTGGAACGATTTATTACCACCTATAATACCTTTATCACTTGGTACATTCAAATCACATGGTCACTGACTGCCCCATAACTTATTAATTTTACTCTTGTCCATCCAAAGGTTGCCTGGAAGAAATCGCCGTGTGCGATAAGGCTGCCCATTGTACAATTTACTCATGTTTGTGCAAGTTTTATGTGTATATTTGTTTTACTGGTGTACAATAAAGAATATATAAATAAAATAAATAAATAAATAAATAATGGTCACAAATGGTTGTTAATGAAGCAATCATTGGTTTCTGGGACTCAATTATAGAATTTGGGGCGTGTTTGTCCTTGGGTGTATTTGTTTGCATTATATTACAGCATTTGTACGTATAGATATACCTATATAATACTATAAAAATTGTGTTACAACGCATGGTTGGCTTGGACAGAATATCAGCAGTTGAGCATGCCTCACGCTGCCAACTACTATGCTGAGTCCAAGACGTTATTGTCTTTTACCTTCTTGTATGATGTATCCCCTTGCTATCTATTTAATTTGAAGTACAAATAAAAATCTTCTATTTTATTACGAAAATGAATTCACCAAAGACTAAACAGAATGGGGCCATTAAAACCAATTTCTACACGCTACGCTCGAATGACGCGACGATCTCTAAGTGACTGTCCATCACAAACAAGTTCTGCCACATTATCCGGCTGGCGTGTTAACTGAATTTTGATGGCCCGACATGCGAAACGTATTGATTGTTCTGTATTCTTCATGGATAACTACTTATTTTTGTATCTCCAGGTCATTCTTTTTGTTAAATGTATTGCTCTTTTTCGAAATAAACAATTTATTATTATTATTTCCTTATACAAAGAATATTTAAAAATATAATAAAAACATTTTAAAATATAAATGAGTAGTAAAAAAGAAAAGATTATTGTATTTTTTTAATTTTGTTTATTATGCCCCTTAGCATCCGGAACAGTGTCCAAGTCACCGGTGGTCAGGCACGCCATGTATTAAATTAAAAGTTATTTTAGAAATGAATGATATATTGGAGTGAAGTCCCATATACTGGATGACGTTTTTTCACGTCTGGAAAATAAAATATTCATTTTTCATTTATTTATTCACAAACAATTTACAATTGTATTTGAATTTACACACAATTTACACACACGACAAAATAACAGTAGAAATTAGTATTGTGTCAAGTACGTAAAATAAAAGCTATACACGTGGTAATTGTTTCATACCATTGAGTTTATTAAAACAAATACATGAAATGATAAGAAATCATACTACGTGGCGTACGTATTAGTAAAATTAAGAATACGCATCTAACCACTCTAGGTTTAGATAGTGTTTAAATTAAAATAATGCCATGTTTAATTTATTTATTTATTTAATTTTATCGTGCAAAATGGGCTGTGTGTGTATTAGTTGAAGCTTTTTTATTTTTTTATCAAAATTGCTGTTCCATTATCTTCTACTCCATTTATAAACCCTATAATTTTTCGAACGGTAAAAATAGTCACCCAATATAATCAGTGTAATTCATAATTAGTGTAATAAAAATCTTATAATTGACAGCAAGTGTATTATTATCGTCCGTACAATATTAAGGAAAAATTAAAGTAAAAGATAAAGAAAAATAAATAATAAGACATTTTTTAAACAATGCGTTTCCCTATTTCCTGATATGACTGTTTACAGATAAGAGTGAAAAAGGAATTTGGATTCAAGAATCTACTTGAAAATTGAGCATGGGATTAGGCCACAGGTGCCTTGGCGTAGCAGAAGCCTACGCAACCGCTACGACGATCGTAGCAGATTTATGTATGGCTACGCAACTCTACAGTTCAAGTTAATTTTATAAATGAGCATCATTTCAGAAAATTATCATTAATTTCATCGGTGAATGGGGCTGACCGAGTCGAATGCAAGAGTACAACCGCAACCTGTAAAAGCAGGTTTATGCGGTGGGAATAAATCAATGAATAACCTAAAATCGGAAATTTAAAAATAATATGATAATGCTTCTTATTTCTCAAGCTAAAAATATTGTTCAAATTATTCTGTCAGACACGTTTCATAACTCTTTAACATTCCATTCGAGCATGTGCTAATTATTTTCACAAATACACGCTTTTGTTAACAAAACACATTTTTAGCAAAAAAACAAATACAATCATAAAATAGCTGTCATAAACTTAAATGTTTTATTAAAATAAGTCCTTTCAACATGGTACTTAGAATTAAAAATAAATACAAAAGCACTCATGTTTTAAAAACAAAGCGTTCTAAGTGCTCGTATCAAAAAACTAAAAAAAAAAAAACCCTTTACGAGTCCACACGCAAATTTCAAATTACGAACTGTCTCACACAAAGGTACGGTGACATTGTACAAAACCACAGAACATTTAAAATGACAGAGGTGGCAGTGAACCAAAACTTTAATGTTTACCTTTTGCGTTTCGGACTGGAATACCTTTTTGCTAGGTAGGTATGTGATGTACCTACTCTGTGATGTACGCATGAAGGTTTTGTTTGACCTAATGTACACAGAGAATTAGCGCGTTCTTTTTTTTATGCTGAGCCGTCAATGTTTTATTTTTGTTTTTAAGATTTTTTTGTGGCATTTGCATATCCACTCGTGCAGGCTGTTTATATGAATAATCATCGAGTAACGAAAAGTTAATTTAATACATTTTTATACATTGCTGTCTTGCATTAAACTTTATACGGAAAAATTATTGCGTTATATATTTTATTCCCTAAACGAATGGACACTATCGATTGAGTTATTATTAATCAACAATTTCACGAAAAAAACTATATTAGCCCGATGACTTTTTACAACAAACAGGTAAGATAGTTCTAAAGTAGATCATAAAAAAGGGTACCTTTACAATTATTATTCATATTCGTAATATAATTTCAATTGATTTTTTTGTTCTCCTCTGAGAATTAAATTTAATTTCATTTGTTATTAAGATTTTTTGTAACATTTGTAAGTTTTTTTTTATAATTGCATTCTGTTATCTCCTGTATCTGAGGAAGCACAGCGCGTAAGCTTTTGATGTATTCTGTATTTCTTATTGGAGATCCTAATAAAATATTATTATTTCCTTTATTCCATTTTACAAAATAATTGTATATTTTTCCATTTTTTTAATAAGGAATTATAAAACCATTAAAAAAATGTATTATAATAATATTTATTCACATTAATAATTAATATTCATAATATACCTACGAGTACCATCAACTAGAACATGAATAATTAATAAAATGTTATAATTTTTAAACACTGATTAATCTATATCTGTCCTTGTCATTTGTATGCCAATGAATAGAGATGGCAATAGACTTAAGAGCTAGTTTAATTAAATAACATTTAATCATCTTTTATTAGTACCACCTGTAAATAAAAATTTCTACGGTATATTTTTTATAAGAGTACCTAAGTACGTATATAATAATTATCCATGTATTTAATTGACTCAGCTACTCTTAAAAGTAGGAACATAATTACAACAGAACTCACCCTCATAACACGCCAAAAATCCATATCTTTTCTCTCCTGCCTTTGTCACAAACAAAACCATCAAATAATGAAGTGTTCCCATATTGGGGTCGCGTCAACCTGTCATTAGCGCACATTTTTACCAAAAGACCTCTGTTTTTCATTGTTCCAACGACAAAGGGATCCTAAAAACCCTATCTGTATTTACAACGACCGTTTAAATACGGTACTGTATCAGACGATTATGTAACTTCAGTTTTAAATATCACACGAAATTATTCCTAACGCTCCAAAATATAAAGTTGAAAATTCCATTCACATACGAGAATTTTTTCTTATCAAATTAATAATGAGAAATAATAGGCTCTTTGTGTTTTACAGGTACGTGCATTGCAAATTAAACTTCGCCGCTGATATTATAAGGTAGGTTTTTGTTTGGAGATTGAATGTAAGTATATCATTTTCCGTGCAGGCGATAGTTTCGAGTATAGGGCAGTTAAGATTGTACGATAACTGTTTTAATATGAGCCGGAAGTACCAGGGCTCGGCTCCCAATGGGCTACTAAGGAAAATAGTGCAATTTGTGTTCGTTATTCCGTTAAAACCTGCCGTAAAACGTTGAATGATAGGAACAACTTGTTAATATCCCGTAGTTGTGGTTTTTATATTTAGAAAATAGCATTCGTTTTATTTTACTGTTGTGCCGTTTTTAGGGTTCCGTACCCAAAGGGTAAAACCCGAACTAAGACTAAGACTCCGCTGTCGGTCCGTCCGTCTGTCTGTCTGTCCGTCTGTCCTTCTGTCACCAGGCTGTATCTCATGAACCATTACAGTTCGACAGTTGAAATTATCAAAGATGATGTAGGTATTTCTGTTGAAGGTATAACAAGAAATACTCCTGTACCAATTTTTTGTGCCCTTACTGTAATAAAGAATTACTAAAAAACAGAATAAAATAAATATTTAAGGTGCTCCCATACAACAAACGTTATTTTTTGCCATTTTTATAGATAATGGTACGGAACCAAGCCAAGTGCGAGTCCGACTCGCACTTGGCAGGTTTTTCTTTATTCACCTTACTTACACGTCTAATGTAACAGTAGCCAAATAGTCCACTGGCCATGACCTATTTTAAGTCCGTTCAATATGTAATTATGTACATAATCTTTATACTGGGTGGCGCTGACGGTATCATATTAAATAAAACCGCCTATTTAATATCACGTTCTGTGACGGTACACAAAATATCATTCAAATCCTATCAGTATTTTGGCCACAGAAAAATCGGTCCATCCGTTTTGGAGCTACAATGCCACAGACAGATACACACTATACAAATGTTTTTTTTCGGGGTTTAAAAATGCCAGATTTTTAGAGTACGGCTTCACAACATGATATAGGAATCCGTGGTGTCCTTTAATACGATCTGAGTGATATAGTCGGCGCCACCCTGTATGTCGCAATATGAAAAAGTATACTTAATTTAACTCGTCAAGCTATACAGACTAGACACAATAGAAAATCTATTGTAAGCGGACGTTGGCGACCGCTTTCAACTTAAAATAATGCAAATTCATTAAGTTGTGAACAAACCGAGAAAAAAATCTCGTAATTACAAAAATTCTCGTGCTGTCATAACAAGAAGCATTTAGTAAAATGTACCTTGTTGTTTTAATTAATAATAAAAAATATTGTAAAGTTAACGCAAAGGATGTATTAATAAATAGAATATTCAATAAGTACTAACGTTTAGTTGATGCAACTTACTAAGCGTTCTGGTAGTCTTGTTATCACTATATTTTTCTCCGTGCAGTCACTTTTCGCTCACCTATTGCAAGACTGACATATCTCAAAATCACAGGATTTTAATTTAACAGTAAAAAACATTTCTTTCGTAATATATATTTCTAGTACAATAATATGTCATTACTGTACTAAATTAGTGTATTAATTATACTCTAAAATAGTAGTATAAGAAACTGTTACATAATAGGGGGTATTAAAACACGAGCGTGTGTTTAAAAATCGAGTCGCGGGCGAGATTTTTAATATTATCACACGAGTGTTTTAATACCTAGTTATGTGCAGTTTCGTACACTTCTTTATCTACAGTCATGCAATAGGTACTTAGTTAACACATCATTATAATTGTAAATAAACAAAAATGGCGCTGAAACACAGCAGTTATACGCATGCGCCCTAGCCGCGCTACCATAGACAATGTTTTGCTAGGAAAACTGTATCATAATAAAACTTTTTAATTTTATTATAGTTGCATGTGCATAAACTCTGTCATTATAGTACTATTTTTGAATTCATAATTAGAACTTTACGATATGAGTGTAGATAAAATATATTACTACAGGAATGTTTCTTTAAATGATAAATTAAAATCCTGTAATTTTGAGATATGTCAGTCTTGCAATAACTGAGAAATTTGATTATTATCGCCGCTTTTTACTTTTACACACACAATATAATTATTAGTGAACCTAGAAACTGCTACTTGTAGAACATAAAAAAGAATATCTATACAAGAAAATACGGTGGAGTTTGTTTCAACGCTTTATAAGAACAACATAATGTTGGTTGTCTCGCCACATAAATATCATGTAACACTGAATAACGCGGTTGAGTGTGCGAATGTAATTTACGAATGAAAAATAACATTTTGCCAACATTTACATATAATATGATATATCTAACCGGCTTATATTAACGCATTAAAATTTGTATACCTGTTTGTAAAAAGAAAATATGTAAAATAAGATTCGTTACTTGTCTGTTTGTCCAATAAGATCAAAATTAGAATTTTAATGACTGCTGGAAGTTGAAATTTGCTAATTGGATCCTGTTAAGCAGAAAAGATTCAACCAACGTTTTATACTTTTGAGTAAAGGCAGTTTAACGTTAGGCAAAGAATTAAAAAATAGTATGATACAGTACCTATTTGAAAATTTGTGTTTAAATAGGCCATAACATATACATTAAGAAAATCTTTTGTGCATAATTATATGTTTGATGAGTATTAATATGGAAACGTAGAAACGCTCGTAGCGTGCGCATGAAATGCACGGTTCGCGCGCGCAAGGCGTCCAGACTATGAGACTTAATTTCAAAGTATGTTACCTTGTATGATATAATGCAACGATGTGGACGGCAAATTCTTTCATTGCGTGTTACATTGCATGTTACGTTTCACCAGTCTGTACCTACCCAGTATTACGGCGGTCGAGCTAAATAATGTCTGTCTTTAATCTGAGGCTTTTCCATTTAGTTTAATTTGAGCTTATTACAGTCCACTGCTAGAAAACAAAGAACTAATTTAAAATAAACGTAGCCATAAGCAAAGCCAGTGTGAAAACCATTGACCTACTATTACAATGTACGGCGGGTCTAGAACTACATTCACGAAAACTGTGTCCCAAGTCAACCTATATAAGCGTAGGTACATTTAAAGAAATATAAAAAAGTATGAGATACTTAATGCACAAAGGGACGACATGTCAGAATATTTAAGTAATTACAAAATAAAATAAAATTAAAATTAAAATCAATCATACTACAGAACAATAACATCATGCATCATAGACAGACGATATCTTTGTGATAATTAAATTGCAATCCGCACATAATGTCTCAAAATCAGATAGTCTCTCATAGTCAGATATGCAGGCCAGGTACAAACTCAGTCCCTCCTGCATGGAAAACATAACATCCTAATTCAAACCGTATCGTCATTAGTAAACAGCTTAATTTTACTTGTGAAAATTTATCAGCCTATTCTACTTTTTAACAATACAGTACGGCTTACTGACGTGTATGTCGGTTGACAGAACAAAAAGACTGATGCGCGATTAGAACTCTCTTTTCGTTTTGGAACTCTTTTGACTCTGACACTTTCGAGGGCGACCCAAAGTCCATTATATTAGTAGGTCAATGGTGAAAACAACAAAACTAAACAGTGAGCAATCGCCCCAATGAAATACAATAACATCTATACTTATAATAAAATCGTAACGAAGCGAAAAATGTACATTGAATATTTCTTGAAAAAAAAAAAGGCACATGATCTATAATCGACTCTGAAGCCAGAAATATAATTTTTAGAATTTTTGTCTGTTTGTCTGTTTGTCTGTTTGTCTGTTTGTCTGTATCTCTGTCCGAGCTTCACGGCCAAACCGCCGAACAGATCGTCATGAAATTTTAAAGTAAAATCCGTTAATAGCCTGGTCAACATATAGGGTACAAATTATTACGCTATTGTCAAAGGGGGGTGAGCAATAAACCAATATGTCTGTGTACAATTATTAGTCGCTACCTATATGACGAATCCATTTGAAATATTGGATGATTGTAGTTAATAGATCCGATTAACATTTTATATACAAAAAGAAATCATTTCGCTATTTTTATTGGGAGGTGAGCAATTATATGTTGGTATTAGTTTCGCAATTTCCCTATAAATTTGAACTCCTCGATGGATCCAATAAATAATCCAGTCTTTACTGGAACCAGTGACACCGAATGGCATAGTAAATGGTATCTTTATAAACAAATTAAAATTAATTACTGGACGTTCGGTCATTGGCATCTAACTTTTACATATTATCATTATGTATAACACTCACTGTCATGTTCCTAAAACACAAAGCGTGATGAAATGATTCGTCAGTTCTCCCTAAACTACTAGATATGTTTTTTTAAACGTACTTTTTCATTTATTCTTTAGCCTTATATATTTTAATTCGTCTGTTTATACCTAGATGGCATTAGTAGTAATATAAAGGCGAGATTTTAATTTCCAATTTTATTTAAAAGCGATTTTTTTTATTGATACGGCATCTAGACTCCTGTAGGCCGAGTTCTATGTAATAATTTAATTTGTAATGTTCAAATATTCACAATATAGGTAAGTATTTAAGGGTTTTCAAAATACTTATAGGCGTAAGGAATATTAATCAAGTCATCAAGACATCCGCTATTCAGTGGTCAATTCAGTGCTTTATCAGCGCAGCCTAAAAAGTCGGCACAGTTTCCTTAGAACACTAGAGAGGCACTATCGGGTTGTCCAGCCGATGCCCATTGCAAATACATTGTGGTTGGAGAAACTTTCTTCACCAGTAATCAAGTCCGCGGTGAGTAATTTTCTGCCAGATACGATCCGATCGTACGATCATCTTTTGGATCACATGAAAGTTATTTAACCGACTCTGGACCCAATTAGGCAGATACAAGTCTAGTATGAGCAAATGAACAAGTAGGGCTATATCGAGGAAACAGCGGCAGGGTGGAGATGTGGTATTGTCCCTCAAACGATGTCACAGCTACTGTGTTGCTCAACATGCCGCAATACCTGCACCTTGAGTCACCTCTATTTTGCCAATAATAACATCATAGAGGTGGCAAAATTTGCAGATTTTACAAACCTAGGGACGTATATATCTACCATCGACACAAAGAAGAAGGACTACAGTCATTTGCAATCCGGAGAGCTGAATCTTCTTCTGTCGCCTCGCCATGAGTGTTCATATTGAATTCGCTCATGATGTAGTGGATAGATGAGTCAGCAATTTTCGTAACAGAGCTCACTGCCCAAGAAGCGCCGGACAGAATTACAATCAGATGAGATTGTTGATGCAATCAAGGCGTTGTTATGGCGGTCGGCAGCAGACTCTGTACTTATTACCCATTTCGTAGACAATATTCATATAATAGATTTCAATAATTAAACTTTAAATTAATTTTTTCTATTGTTTCTTAGCGGAGAATCAGGTTTCGTAAACTTTAATAACAATAAAATTCAGTGTATGCAAAACTAACATGTTCCTAGATTATCTTTGTATGGGATGAATATCCGACAACCCACATAATAGCGAGAAAGCGTAGTCTTAACGGTGTACGGTGGCAGATTTTTTTAAAAATATTTTAGCCATAAAGCTGAAGGCACGGTTTTGTCTTTTTGAGTGCCTAACCATTAGCACTATCATAGATTATTCGTTTAAAATAGTCGTGAATGCGACCTGCCGTGCTCTTTGAGGGGTCTTAAGTAAAGAACGATCACCCATCCAAGTAACGTGTAGATTGTTTTCACTCCCATACGTGCTCCCCATAAGACAAGGCATTTTATTGCACAGATCTCATATTATGTAAGTTTTTGTCAATACAAATTCAAAAAACTATCTTTCCTTTTCTTTAATTTCAAGTGACTATCATAGTTTAGTCGAATATTGTCACGTGGGCAAAGCCGCGGGTACAGCTAGTAAATGAATAATACAACGCAATAGTTTGATGATAACGTGTTCGGTAACCCTAAACTAATACACCGGAGCCGTTGAAAACCTCACTCTATTATTAAAATCTATCCAACTATACTAGCACAGTGTGCGATGTTGTTACAAGTCTGGAAATAATTAAACTGGGTGTAGGGGTTACAAGTTAATGATGTATAAAATACAAGCTGTGTGGAAACTGCTGTGCGTTTAAAATAAGAAACAGATGAATATCGCTTAACTTTAGTTCAGTAAAATTAATATATTCACTGCAGTGCAGTAAGCATTTTTATTTTTTCTAAATTTCTCCGACGCATCTTGTTCTCATTTGAAACGCATTTAGTCAGCTGCAGGTAATGTCTATGACAGCTTTTTCGTACACAATGAAAATAATAACATTGTTAAATATTTTGCAATCAATATTAGATAATATACAGTGTGCCACTGGCAAATGGCTCTTATTATTGGGTTGATATCGTAATCATTCAGGTGATCAACACTTTGTAAAGCCCGCTTTATCTATATTCCGCTATATGTCATAATTTTTTTTTAAGTCAAAGTCTGTAAAACTATCTATTTAGAAATCCATCGTATTAAAAAAATCACGATTGAAAACAAAGTCAATTATTCTGCCCTAGAGTTTGACCACAGTTCACGTTTTCGCTTTGTTAATATACCTAGAGTCGTTATTACTCCTAATCTGCTGTGATGTTGTAAGGGAAAAATGTATGAACACACTTTCAAATTACATTACAAAACGTCGTAACTACCTACTCCATGTTAGTAGGATATTCCCGTTCGGAAATTCTCGGAAATACGAAGATTGCCGATCGGCATGTTTCATAAGTTTCACAGTAAATATAATTATAAGTCGGATGACTAATTAATAAAATTAAAATACTGTACCTACTCCAAAATAATAATTTTCATAACCTCGACCATGAAATTTTACATGGTATCGGTATTTTAATAAAATATAATTAAATTCTGTTTGAACATCATTGTTGGGCCAACATTTTTATGGAAAAATATTATATTATTTCATACACAGATTTGAATCTATCAAGTGGATTACATTATTTTTTTTAATAACCTTTCAACCGTTTACCCTTTGTATTAACATTCTGCGATACGTCTGTAACTGGCGGGACACATTGGGAGTCCGATCTCCGATCCGACCAAATTTCGCTAGGCTGCTCTGAATGGATGAATCGTCATTTTAATGTGGCTATTGCGTCACGTCCAGTGTTAGCCTAGCGGTTGAATGCTTGAATTTCATACAGAAGGGTCTGAGCTCGAACCCAGCCCGCACCTTACGATGTACGAATCTGAATTGTACCTACCTATTATTTATTTATTTATTAAACTTTATGCAACACTATAAATCTTCATTGGCGGACTTAACGGTTTAGGCATTCTCTACCACTCAACTTGCGTTAACGGCGAATGTTAACATTGAGAAGAAACCAGTACTTCTGACAGGATCTATAAAAATCTTGATGGTGTCTGTAATCCGCGAACCCGCACCAGGCCAGCGTGGTAGACTAAGGCCTAACACACCTCATTCTAAGAAGAGGCCCATGCTCGCTCAGCTGTGGTGTAATGCGCTTAATTATTATCACTACGGTTATAGACATTTATTTTCTCAAGAGACTACAAGAATCACTTACAGAGAAAATACAATATCCTATTAGAAGTAATTTTGGTTAGATACTAATAAGCATTATTACTGATTTAAATATTCAGATAATACCTATGTCATTTTAAACTATCATATTATTATGTTTCAACTTCGAGGTAAAATTAGGTGTAGTGTATTTTAGTGTTATTATTAAATACGTGATACATTGATAATGTATGTACTCGTACGTAAGTTTATGTATACTTAGAATCAATAAAGCGTGTCGCTAGTTTATTCTCAAAGGGATGCTCATTTAAAGTTGTGAAAAATAGTATCACGAAGAGTTTCTTAAGGCTCTTGGGAGTAGTATCTTGAGAAGATGCTTATTGAGTTATGGTCGCCTGGTAGTTGGTTATCTATAACATTATTTCAGATATTTTAAAACTGGACTTGTAATGAAGGAATTGTTGTTCGAATATATAAAAAATACAAATATTTATCGGGTAGTAAAAAATACTCTGAAAAGTTAATTATAAATGAGTGTTCAAAAATGTATATTACTGCCTTATTTATTAGGTCAACGAAAACATATTTTGTTCAATTATAATTAGGGAAATTATTATGTAGCTGTTGAGATTAGTTGACCAAGATCAACAATCAGTTCAACAACTAATCATATCACTTGACATGTGATTTGACGGCTAGTTAAAGATCAGCCTTTGAGAAATTGGGTGATAGTGTCAAGCCCAAGTCGTCGAGTTCCCTTCATTATGGTTGAGCTTAGCGATGCTGACGCATGCGTCATGCTCGTGAACGAAACGAAACTGGTCAGCTTGTAACTGCCATGGCAATCTTATTCATAGACAAATCATTATTATCCCTTTCAAATTTTTTATTCACATTAAATTACATTATTCTTGCAGCTCTTACCACAACATTGTACTGATCAGGATTTTAATATATTATTTTAAAAGAATTTCTATGGAGTTTCTTGAAGGTTCTTCTACATAGGACCTACTATTTGGAACCGCGCACCTAGAGTCTCGAAATTTTATAAGTGCCTGTATCTGGTTTACATGAAACAAAGATCTATTCTATTCTATTCCGACTTAACGTCATTCACCTTATCTTAAAATCTTAACCATATCCAAAGTAGGTAGTATGTAGTCCATAAAAATAGATAATACTTCATAATTCCAAAAGATATGCTACATAAAGCTTAAACATAAATAAACATTTTTACTACGGCACTAAGAAAGTATAAAAACGCGGTTTATTTATATTCACGTCGCGTAAATCATGGCGCGAACAGAGAAAATGACTACGCCATTAATCTTTTTTTTAACCTTACATTTTTTTCCTTAAAGTAGGAGGGGGGTAGGGTAGCTTGCTGTGCATTCATAAACAAGTAGGTACAGGGCCTAGAGCCTGTTTATTTTTGTAATTCTGTCATGTCACTAATAAGACAAAAACAGCTCGAGGGCAGCGGCCCCAGATGTTATTGTAAATTTATTTTATGAAAACAATATCCATGGAGTTTCTTGCCGGTATCTTCTCCAGGACTAACCCACTTGGAACCGTGCACCTAGAATCACGACGATTTGAAAGTGCCTGCAAAGGCCAAGATGAAATAAAAAACTTTGACATTGATAGATTGGGAATAAGTGACGTACCTACGCAATTTGTCTATCATCAGCCATCAGATCAAAAAAATCAGTTGTGTCAAACAATTAATTTATATTAAATAATACGTGAAGAGAAAACTTTGTACCTCTTTTTAAGCATAGGTATTGCGCGCACGGCGGAATGTGAGATTTGGCATAGTTAAAGTTTATATGGAGAAGGAGTGCAGAGTACTAAAATTTAATGTCAGTACCAGTTAAAAAAATACTATTAAGTAGGTACAAGCAGTAATTGTGTTTTTTATTTTTTGATAAACTCAAAAACTACTGGACCGATTTTAAAAATTCTTTCACCAGCAGAATGCTACATTATCAGTGAGTAACATAGGCTATAATTTATAAAGATATCACGCGGGCGAAGCCGCTGGCGGAAGCTATTTTAAATATAATTGTAATTATAAATTTAGGTGACTTCCTCTTAACACAAACAGAGCTAAACATCTAAAAACAGCTGTGAACTTAGTAATGAACGTCGGAAGCGAGTCAGTTAAACCATTAAAAACTTTCCGTTGTACCCTGTGAGTGTCAGTTTCATTATTAACTTTAAAGTCGAGATAAGTTTTTTCATGTATTTTGGTTCAATTAAAGTCATTATCAACTGCATTATCACACATGCAGCAGACAAAGTTCAATCACACCCGTTATATTCTTATCACATACATATAATACAGGATATTTTTTTATGTAGTGCCCAAATTTGCAGAGTGATTCAGTGTCCGTTCCCAAATGCAACCGTTAACGTATATCATCAAGTTACGTACCTATACAACAACGTAATTCCAATGATGTAGTATGGCTGAAATTTTAATAAAGTGTTACTTTAATTATTATATTTCACAGATCTGCGAAAAATTCAATCTGCTGAAAGTATTCGGGTTGAATATTTTTAATATTCCTCTGTATTTTCGTTGAAGGGTTTATTATTATAACAAAAGTAAAATTAGTGTCCATCAGACATTAAAATTCCTTGATGTGCCAATCGGCAAAAAAATTGCAAAACCCAATTTTCCGAACCTCTGCTCACTATAACGACTACGAAAAAAAACTAAATAAAAAGCATGAAACAAAAATAATGTATTCCTATCTGAAATCATTGTGTATATCTGTGGTCGCATGCCACTGTGCCTTGTGGGTGCCAACTTAAATAAATAAATACTATTACAACAGCATGCAACCAATGCATATAATAATTATAATAATAGTTTCAGACAAGAATATTTTTTTGGTTCATGCTTTTTAGTTTGATTTTTCCAAAGTCAGGTTTTAGGTTTTTTTTACTTTTATTTTATAGCCTGAAACTTTTGTTGATCCAGAAAGAAGAAAATGGGCAACATCAAATATCAGAGTGATCCAAAATAAAAAATCTCTGGCAATATCAACCAAAATGAATGAAACAGTCTATTCTGAGTCGAGGACCATACAAAAATTGTGTGTGTAGTGAATTTCATTTCGAAGTTGACAACAAAGTTATACAAAGCCTAACGTGACTCTATAGGCAGTAGGTATATAACCTTATATAATCCTTCCTTTCAATTTCATATTCGGATAAAACTGTGAATCGAGTTGTCAAACCTTCATCAGAATAAATTATTATCTTTTGGAAAGAAGTGATGGACGTCATTATTTTTCTGGTTGTTTATATTTTATATTACTCCATCGGAAATTTTAAATATATTTAAGTCTAATTGATTTCAATTGAAATGTTAATTCATTAAGCTGCGAACAGTCGCCGTGCCGGCAAACAATAGAATTTCTATAGTGTCTACTTTGCGTCGTTTGACGGGTTAATCCCAATACTAACTACTCCGTCAAATCAGTAATCAGTCAGTTATTAAATATAAAAAAAATCTTCTTTCAATTTAGCTTGTCATCCAATAAAATATATTCTTTTAAATGACATAATGCGAATATGAAATCATAATACAAGAATACCTCACCTGCCCGTTGGGCACTAATATTTGCATTATTAAAGACCTGTGCGAGGCCACAGACGGCCAACGTGGTCAAAGTCTAGTCAAACATAATCAGAAGTCGGTAGGTAGGTATTGATAAAATAAATAAATCCGGCCCATTACTGTCCCACTGCTGGGCACGGGCCTCTTCTCAGAATGAGAAGGGGTTAGGCCATCACGCAGACCTGGTGCGGGTTGGCGGACTACACACACCATCGAGAATTTTATGAGGTCCTCTCAGGTGGGTTTCCTCACGATGTTTTCCTTCACTGTAAACGCAAGTGATGATCAAATTCTGATGCGCTCATAAATTAGAAAAGTCAGAGGTGCGGACCGGGTTCGAACCCAGACCTTCCTGCATGGAAGCGTTCAACCGCCAGGCCAGGGTACTGATATCGTGACGTATTATTTTATTTTGGGTTTGGGAAAGTAATCATAATTATTTAACGTTATAACGAACAATTAAAACGGCACGCTAAAATAAAAAGGCACTACAAAACTATGACAGCTACACAAAAAAAAATAAGTATCGTGAGAGCCAGTTATGTCGTGGTAAAGTGCCACGTACTTAATCTTCGACAGTGCCACATTTGCTGGTCACTTCGCGTGTTGAAGTTCACCTCTAGCTAATATTTTGTATGAACACGCACGGGCCCACAAAATGTAGGGCGGGGCTGTCCGACAGACTGTTTCAAGGGCATGGGGGAAATAATAATATATTATTGTGTCTAAAAGGGCCGGAAACTGGCAAATCAGTGGGTCATTCATGTGATAATGTCTTGGGAATTAATTTTTGTAAGTATAGGGGGTTTTTTTTTTTTAGTACATTTCAATTATACAATGTATGGTCGCTTTAGAATATGTTCACCCTTAAGTTGATTATTATTTGTAGATTAAAAAACAAGCCAATCGTCTATCACATTATTTTAGTTGCAAAAAGGAATATCAAGAAGTGGTTAACCTTAACTGATGCTCACTAAATCTTACAATTAAAATTCTCATAAATAAAAGTAAAGATACATTACTTTTGTAGACACATTTACTAAACAATTTTTTTATAAAGGAAATATAATGTTTACTCTTCTGACAACCGGTCTAATCTTAGGGAATCTGTGTCTCCCAGTAATTAATTGTATGGCGGAGGTCAGATGGCAGTCGTTCCGAAATACTGATATTCAGCCGCATCTGGTTAGACTGGGAGCCGACCACAACGTAGTTGGGACAAGGCTAGCAGATGATGACTAATGTCAAGACAGTATCAGTCCTAACCATCTAACGCCCAAGTTCATCGACAATATAACGGAATATTAGAGCATAATCAGCCGTTTAAACATGAATTTTTGTATGGATAATCAACCGATTTCATTTTTAACATCCGTTATTGTCGGTGAAATAAGTACCTACACCTAACTGTTTTGCAGTACTAAAATGTACAAAATTCCATTCCGTGGCCAACCTGTTACGTCACAGAGAATAAAAATATACGAAGAAGTCGCTTACCTCAGATACGTACAAAGAGATTTTCATCTGGTTTGTATTAGTTAAAATAATAGAATATTTAATTTTCAATTATTTCAAGCAGACAAAGGGTGCTTTGCGAGTGCCAATCAAACTCGGGGTCCGATGGTATGAAAAAACATTTTGTATTTTAACAAAATCATCAAATGGTTATTTTATTAAAAACATTATGGAGTGGGCCTATAGAAACATAAATCATGTGAACATTTATTTATCATAACTAGATGTCACCAAGTGCTCGAAATTCGACCGTAATTTTAGCTTTCTGCACTTCTTCTTCATATAAACTTTAACTATGCCAAATCTCACACTCGTCCTTGCGCGCAATATGCTTATAAAGGGGTACAAAGCTTTCCCTTCACGTATTAATATATAGATAATTATTTAAACCTAATTTAAAGGACATAATAAAGTCAAATTCTTTATTATACTTTAGCACCAAAATAACGCTTCTAAAAATGATTTCTGAACGTGGATACATAGGGACGATGTTAATGCAGGTCGAGCTGAATGTTATTCGATTTTTGGGTACGAAAATTCTCATTATCTACCCAGAGCGTAGATTTATTTTATTTTATTTTGAACATAACATTTAATGACTTTATAGCTGGTGGTAACTGGTTATATGCAATGACATTTTACAAATAGACGGGCCATACACCAATATTATCAAATGTACCTATTATTGTTTTTAAAATTAAATTATTGTAATCTCTTATTGTGCATGGACTTAAAACTGTTAGCAATAAGATGTCTTTAAAATAAAAATAAATAAATAAATAAACATTAATGCACTACAAAATGGCGTACACTTTACTATAGCTACATAGCAGTAGGTACATATAATTATACAGTGCGCGATGAAAGGGAAAGAAAATGAAAGCCACCATACGCCATGTCGGTTGTTAGAAAAATATGAATATAGACGTTTAGTTACGTGGCATTAGCTGCTGCATGCTCATTCTCTCAGTCTGTGCAGGGCATTTACCTTGCCAATATAGAGCGCGGGCAATGCGTCTATTTGTAAAAAGTCATTGGTTATGTGTATACACTGTGCATTATAAAGGTAAATATAATTCTCCTTTCATAAAATTATACAGAATTTGTTTAGCTATTTATTTACTCAAATTTTACCGATTCAAATACGTATTTTCGACGAATTGCTAATTAAGGTTGGATAAATAATGGATTAACATACTAATTAGGCGTGTTTGATGAATTTCATCTTTTTCCGGAATTTTTAGACGAGGTATTTTGATTTTCATCCATAATTAACTAGTTAATGATTTAATAAAGATATTTTAAATTTGTGCTTGTAAGATTTGTGTTGGTAAATGAAAAAAAAAATCTAAAAATATAGGAAGAAAGAAAGAAAGGGAAACCTGTACATCACCAAAAATATAGGACCAAAAATAGGGACATTTAAAATATAAGAATGAGATATGAGAAATTATGAGACAACTGTCTGATAGACATTTAATATACATCTTCCAAATATACAGCGAACTTAGGCAGTTTCTAATTGACAGTGACATTCATTGAACGTTTCATCAACAGATTAACAGTCTCGAATAAATTAAATAAATTCCTCAGTGTTCAATTCTCAGTATTCCCGTTAAATTACAATAACGGGAATATACACAATTAATGTATTTGTTTTATCCTCGTCTGTTAAGAAAATTAACGTAACAGTTATTTATTTTACGTTTCGTTTGAGTCAAAAGAATGAATTAAAAATTAATACAAACAGTGTTGTGTTACTGTTCAAATAAAAATAATATAGAAATCCAATGTTTTTTTTTTGAAATGTAAATTCATATCCTTTTGTAACTTTTTAATTATAATCCTTTTTTTTTCGCTTGCATACAGGAAAGAGATTGCCTGTTTACAAATAGTCCATACATATATAACCTAACCGTCCAAAACCCTCGACTCCAACTAGAAAAAGAGCAGTAGCTTTTGAACGGCTGAACAGTTTTTCATGAAATATAACTAAGAACCATATACTACTGCATTTCTATCTATTTCACCTTAACAACTATGTGTAAGCGTAATATTTAGTATTTATGGTTAATGGTAGCCGTTAATGATACTATAATTTTTGAATCTATATTTAAAGTATTCGAGTGTTTTTTCAATAATGAAAACGAACTATCAATAACGAAAAATATATGTAGGGCCCTAGAAAAATTACTTAAACACAATACATGTTATCTATCAGGAATTACTAGTTTGCAGATGTTCATGGGCCGCGGTGATGGCTTACCATCAGATGAATCACTAACACGTTTTGCCTTCCATATTATCATACAACAATCTGATAGAAATTGCTGACAGTGACGAGAGTTCTATGACGAAGCCATTAATTATTATGTAGTCAAACAGTAGATCGTCATAATTCTTAAGATACAACGTGATACATAATACAAAGAAATACTCAAGTTCGGCTATCATGTCGCCTGTAAAACTATGAGCTAGGGCGGGTAACGTGACACAATGGGACGCTCATATCCTGCAGCGTGACACACGTTTATAAACTTAACGATAAACCGCTTTTCCCTTCGCTTGTTATGTTTTAATTACGAGTAGGTTTCACTTGTCTTACTCTACAAATAGCTAACTAGTAGATCGCAATGTTTATTTCATGTGACACACAGACCGAGGAAGCACTACAACAAGTTAAGCTATAATGTTTTACGCCTGTAAAGTAGTGATCTAGGGCGGGTAACGTGACACAACTGGACGCTCATTTCCTGCAGCGTGACACGCGTTTATAAACTTAACGATAAACCGCTTTTCCCTTCGTTTGTTATGTTATAATTACGAGTAAGTTTCACTTGTCTTACTCTGCAAATAGCTAACTAGTAGATCGCAATGTTTATTTCATGTGACACACAGTCCGAGGAAACACTACAACAAGTTAAGATTGCAATGATTATTTCATGTGACACACAGTCCGAGGAAACACTACAACAAGTTAAGCTATCATGTCTTACGCCTGTAAAGTAGTGAGCTAGGGCGGGTAACGTGACACAATGGGACGCTCATATCCTGTAGCGTGACACGCTTTTATAAACCTTCACGATAAACTGTTCTTCCCATAGTTTGTTACAGTTTACTTATATTCCCTGCAGCAACAGAAAGTTAAAAATATATACGCTCTTTGATTTAAACAAGTCTTAAAAACACGTTAATTTACTTATAAATATAAATCAGGGCTTTTATTTGCGAAAGTGAATTGTCATTAAAATTTAATAGAATTGACAGATACGGGGAACATCCCTTAAATGAAATTGGATAGTTTATGTCAGAGGTTTATGTGGATGAATAACCGAACCGTCAAAAACCTCCGACTCCAACTAGAAAAAGGGCTGTAACTTTTGAACGACTGAACAGATTTTTCTTTGATTTTGATTTTCAAATAAAATAAAACTGCATTGAAATTGTTTTATCAGTTTTGGAGCTACGATGTCACAGAATTACACACAGATACACAGAGACACTGATATACAGATACATACTGCAAACTTATGACACCCCTCTTTTTTGTCGGGGGTTAAAAACATAGGATCGAGGAATATTATATGAGCAAAGAGAAGCCTATAGGTACTCGGCAGCAGGGCTAGCGCAGCAAAATCCGGGGAAAAACCATCTCTTTAACGTTTCTCCGGATTTTTAGTTTTGTCTTCTGTCAAGGACAAAAAGGGTGGAGAAAACAGGTTTCTCCACTTGCCGTCCAGCTCTGCAGTAGGTGGATAAAAACTGAATACAATGATATAGATACATGTAAAATATATTTTTGAAAAGCACATAGAACATAGCATAAAATATATCTCAAATACCAAACTATTTCGAAGCGGACGAAGCCGGAGGTACTGCTTTCCACTACTTGCGACTATTAAATAAAGTTTAAATTGAAACTAAGTAAATGAAAAAATACTGAAGTACCAAATTGCATACCGACTAATGAGAAAAAGAGAGGAACGGCAACATCGCATTGCATTAGATTATTTAAAAAGTCTTAATCTAGATTCTAGAGTAATTAAATGCGTATCAATGGCAACGTTGCGTTTTGGCAACCATTAGCCCGAATTATAATAATTATTTTAAACACAGCTTTTGCGTGCAGAATCAGGATTATCTAGGTATAACAATTTATTGATGGTTACATTTTGGTTTAAATACTTATTGTTATTAAACTATACAATATACGTGCGGGGATTAAATACTAATTTGAGGCTTGCATCATTGTTATAGGCTTTATTTACTGATATCAATAGGTTTTTGCGTCGATTAAATTAATATTGTAGCACAAAATGCGAATTGCGAATACCTACAATATCCAATCCAGCGTTATAACCATATATTTCTATACTATAATATTAAAAAAAGATAAAATTTGTCTGTCTCTATACCTACAGTATATTTTTTATGTAGTGCGCAAATTGTAAAGTGATTCAGTCTCTGTTGCTAAAAGCAACCGCAGTATTGGGATACACTTTAAAACATAACGAAAATTGGACTTAGTATGGGGGCACGCATAATTTACTAGCGCAAGCAATACAAAATCAATTTTTTATCTTATTTTGGAGTGAATTGTAGTACTTTGGTTGCATTTGGGAACGAACACTGAATCACTCTGCAAATTTTGCGCACTACATAGAAAATTATCCTATATAGGTGGTTATCTTTGGAACTACTGAACCGATTATATAAATTCTTCCACTAATAGAAAGATACACTTTCTCTGAGTGATATAGGTAATATTTCATGTTGATAAAACTAAATAAGCGTAATAGGTATCTATACACGGTGACATTTAAATCACTGTTTTGCTAGAACAAACGTTGTTCAGACCATGGTCTACTACCATTCTACACCATCCAATAAAAAAAATAACTTAATTGGTTTTTGAAAAAACACAAAAAAGACAAAGTTGAAAAAGTCGGGATTATCGTAATTACGCATTTACGCGCCTTTCCCCGCGTTGCACGCCGCTTTGCGCTCTGCCATGCCATATTGCTACCGCGATGAGTACTTTAACGTTACGGTTAATGTTTGAACACGTTTGAGCAACATAAGACTTATTTGAAAACGCCTAGTTTAGTTTGTTTTAATAACATATTTGGTGTTATAGAATGGTAGAAGATCATGGTCTGAACAACGTTTGTTCTAGCAAAACAGTGATTTAAATGTCACCGTGTATATTAAATACGTGAAGAGAAAACTTTGTACTCCTTTTTAAGCATATTGCGCGCACGGAGAAGTGCGAGATTTGGCATAGTTAAAGTTTATATGGAGAAGGAGTGCAGAAAGCTAAAATTACGGTCGAATTTCGATCACTGGGCGACCACTAGTTGAATTAATTGTATGGAACAACAGATTCTTTTTTCGCGATTTATTAAAAGTTGTTCAAAATGATGAGTATAATAAGCCCTTAAAGGGATTGGAACTAAAAAGGTAAGACCTTGTTCAAAAAAGAGCTGTTGAAGTGAGTAAAAAATCCTATTTGACAATTTTATTTGATTTCATTTCAATATTCCATAATGCGGAGAGATGAGAATCATGTTAGAAGAAGAGTTGTAAGTATGAATGTTGATGGCTATCAGAGAAGAGGCAGACCAAAGGAAAGATGGATGGACTGTGTGAAACATGACATGAATGTGAAGGAAGTGAATCCGGAAATGACGTCTGATAGAGATGAATGGAAGAAAAAGACATATTGCGCCGACAACAAATAAAATAGGATAAGGGCAGGAGAATGATGATTTAAATACTCCATTTAATAGTAAATATGTATAAAGAAAACTTATTCGCGAAAATATTCCGGCGATTTTAATAACCAATAATAAGAAATTTTTCCATAAATTGTGTTTTTTAAACTACCTCGGTTGGTCTAGTGCGTCAATCGAGCGTGAGATATTGATTTCGATTCCCGAGTTAAGTTTTTCTGTCAGAAAATTCCCAGTGAAAATATCTGTTCTGTCTGTGTATCTGTTTGCTCCTTTCTTTCTGAAACTGAGAACTCTAATATTCTGGAAACCTTAATTTCTCTTACATTATTGAGGGTCTAACCCAAACGTTAATGTGTAAACACGAACGGGTAAATATTTTTCAGACCCTAATAAGTACATAGATACTCATAGTAGGTACTTACCTTTTTCTGACCACAGCGAAACAAACTGAACTTTATTTGTATCAGTTTGAAGACTACACTGCGGATAATTTTGGCATTATCTGTGACTGCTAACAAAGAACAAACATACAGACGAACATAGAACCTCCTCCTTTTTGGAAGTCGGTTAAAAAGGTAGCCGACGAACGCGAAAACACGTGATTCTGCTGCTATGTACCATTGTATATAACTATATTCAGTTAATAAAGACTATTGTATTGTAAGTTGGTAAGCACTAGTCTCAAATGGCGTGTAGCATGTAGGTACTGCTTACGTCATCCGAGACTAACTTGTTGCATAATGTATTGGATTTAAAGTTTGCTACTGCATAAGTTGTGACAGGTTACTGGTTCAATGGCTTGGGTGTCATACTAACCTATTTTCTACGGCACACCACACTCGAGGTCACAAAGGTAATACATATTTTATATTTCACCTAAGTTGAAACTGCAGGAATTTAATTTCAAAATAAATTATGGTAATGGCAATTAATTCTAATTATAATAACATTCATAAATGGCAAGGACGTAACTATGCGTCATTTTAAACTCACGTAACCTGCTGTGCGGTATAAATTGCGGCTTGGTCGTGCGTCTACGTGCGTTATTGCGCGGCTTCGTGCGTAGTCGGACCTACAGACTTTCAGCACCGTAGTATTAACAAAATATAATACAATACACATTATTGCACACCAGAAAGAGAAGAAAATATACAATAAATAGAAAAAGAGATGTACAAAGAGCAGTCTTATCGCACTTGGCACTTTCTGCTAGAGAACCTTTAGGATGGACAGATTTACAGGTTATAAGCTAATCGTTAAAAAACCCCCGACTCCAACTAGAAAAAGAGCAGTAACTTTTGAACGACTGAACAGATTTTCATAAAACATAGGTAGCTAAGATTATACTCGTTTAATCAGGTATCATCATCTTAACATAAGCTTTCAATTAAAAATCATTGCAGCATTGAAATCGTTTCATCCATTTTGGAGCTACGATCCCACAGACAGATGCACAGATACACACTACAAACTTATAACACTCCTCTGTTTTGTCGAGGGTCAAAAAGAGTAGTTCGGGGTGTATAAATCATACCTACATTTTATGTTACGTAAATACTATATACCTAATTGTTTAATTTTCATGATTTGTAGTATACAACATTTTAAAAAATCCTCGAGCGCCAATAACTCATTTATCAATACACAAGTATCGAATTTACTACCAGAAACCATGCTGATGTACCTGTGGTTTAATGTACATAAAACATGAATAGATTCCAAAATGGTTTTAAATGTAACAGATTTATGTTTTTAACTAATGTGCAGCATGCATAGGTATGGTTTTGAATACGATACACGGGAAAGCTTTCCGCGGCGCACGTGAGTTAAATAACTAAATACCAGTCTAGTTTTAAACTAAGTTTAGAGGTTTTTACCGTAAAATGTTGTCATATCAGGTTACTATTTAATGTTCATTGCCATGTAAATGTTACCGTCAAAATTCTAAACCGATCAAAAGTACTTTCGATTGCAAAAAAACAGTCAAAAGTGATTTTGACTGCAAAAAAAAAAATCAAAAGTCATTTTGACTGCAAAAAAAATTAATCGAGACATTTTGTCTGCAAAAAAAACAGTCAAAAGTAATTTTGACTGTATTTTGTTTTTGTTGTATTTGATCACTTTTTATGCTAACTAATAATTTTTTGTAAACATTAGTTATGCTAGCTCGTAATGCTAGCGCATAGCACTTGCTCGGCTCGTCCATTGTGTATGTGTGTGTGTCCCAGTTTTAAAATAACCTAACCAACTAGTTGGACTACGCCAAACTATTTTTTTTTACTACAGGCTTACTTCAATAGTAGTTTTGATCGATATTTCAGTCAAAAATAATTTAGACTACTTTTTGTACAACTTTTGACCGGTTAAGAATTTAGACAATGTTGTAAATAAAATAACGCCTAACATACTGTCAATATTTTCACAATAGTTATAATCACAGTCTCAGAACATTGCTTCAAATTGATTCAAAATTACAACGGTAAAACACAATACAGTATAAATCATAATAATCTCTCTCTTGTCTTTTTGAAATAATAGAAACATCAAAATACTATCAATATTGACAATTTACAGTGATTATATTGTGAATATAAGCGTATTAATATTCTCTAAGCCGTAATTGTTTACGGAATTTTCGTAGATATCATTAGAATTTGAAACAATTATTTTAATTTGTCTGAACTGGGATCTGTACCTACCTAGAACCTCATGGTCTCCACCCACGCTTGCAGCAACTAGATTAATGAAGTCATCATTAATTTCTTTGGTTATTTCATAATATTTTATCAAAAATTAAACTAAACTTACCTTAAGCGCGAGCTAAGTACAGATTTTCCGATAATGTCATCATTTACGTTGCATGGCAGTATGAAATTGCAAGTGTTTAGCTATGTAAAGTGATGCCCCTTGCGTGTGTGGAAACAGGCGACTCACCGTTACTATAAATGAATAAGTAGTGTTGTTTTGTGCGCGAACTAAGGACCTGCACAGAACATAGTCAAGACTTCAACTTGACAGAGTACCTTGCACATTTGGAACAAGACGTCTAATAGACTAAATTATCTTACTGTTTGAAGACTGCGACATTTGGTAGAAAAGCTCCCTATGGGGCTCCACCTCGGAGGAATTTAACTCCTCCGAGAGCTCCTCGGATCGAACACGTTGCGGTGTGGTGTGGTGCTGTGCCGTGCTGTGCGGTGCTGTTGCAACAGCTAAATTAAAGTACTAGCGCTATGGAACCTCGCCATGCTGCTTTTGGTGTGCGTTGTCTCAAAATGAATACAAATTCGGCACCATCGGTTACCGCACCGCCCCGCACCGCGTTTGGTGTTTGGAGCTCTTTAAACCTCTAATAGACGTCTGTTCTGATGTTAGACTGTGGTTAGCCAGAAAATTTTACTATGGTAACGCTGAAATCTGCTGCTCCATATAAATAATTCAATATTACTTGACTGAATGTATGGAAAAGCTGATTTTTGTCGCGATTTCTTCGTTGTTCTCATAAAAGTTGTGCATAATAATGAACACAGCAAGTAATTATTTTTTAGTCTAGGTATACTAAAATAGTATAAAGAAAAAAGATTTGATTTTTTGTATGTTTGTTTGTAATGGATAAAAGCAAAAACTACTGGACCGATTTTAAAAATTCTTTCACCAGCTAGGTAAGTGCTATATTATCACTGAATAATATAGGCTATAATTTATAAAGATAGCACGCGGGCGAAGCCGCTAGTGGAAGCTAGTCATTATATAATTCTTGTAAATATTCGGTGTATTATAAGTATTATAACTACCGGAGGTCAGAGGTTCAATTCAGGCACAGAACAAATATTTGCATGGCGTGCCGGTAGGTATGGAGGTTTGGATTTGAGATCTATGTCTAAACTGTACCCACAATACGGACACAAATCAAAAATTGAGTTCGCCTTTAAAATAAAATAAAATAAAATCTTTTCAAAACTTCATAAAAAACTTTCTGAGAGAAAACGTCAATTACTTCCCGGTTACTCAGTAATCAATCTAATTATTCAATAGCTTAACATTTTGAATGGTGGACCATTAATTGACTTAAGTTTGTACCAATCTGCCGCCATTTCTACTGGTTTATTAGCTCCAAACGTTCAGTAGATTTCTGAACAAAATTGAATTCCTACAAAATTCATGAGCGCTATGTTTTGTTAATTACTTGCAAATTAGTTTGATATTAAAAGGGAGTTCTTGTATTACTTTATGTGCTTTCCTTCCGAATTTTTGCCTACAGTCGCACTGAAGGCTTGCCAGGAACTGTCCGAACAATTAACTAACGAATTATTTAACCATTCTTAGTTATAACATCGTTATAATTGTAAACTACAGAATGAAATTAATTTGACGACACGGTTGGCGCAGTGGCTAAGCGATTAGCTTTCTGCGCTACGTGCCGCGGGTTCGATCCCCGCACGGAACAAATATTTGTATGATCTACAGATAGTTGTTTCGGGTCTGGTTGTTTGTGCAAGTGACATGTATGTTTGTAAACTGTACCCTCGATACAGGAGAAATCCAAGTGGGGGCAATGTTTCAAAAAAAAAAATACATTGCAAGTTACATTGATCATACGATAAATAATAGTAGGTAGGTAATTCAAATAATAGAAAATTAAAACTAAAACTAAAACCAAACAAGATAAATAGATACTCGGTAGTTAGTATCGACTTGTACACTCATAAAAGATTAAGTATATTGTTGTGATAGTTACCTCCACTGGAAAAGCATCCCTTCAAGTAGTAAAACTTAATCACATAATGTACTGCCATTAAGTAATCTGTACAGTGAGTAACTGCAGTAAGTGGACACTGAGTTGTTTCAAAACTCTTTAAAATTGCATACCAAAAGCAATTGGGAATGTCCACAGACTACAGAAAATCGTCAATCAAATATATAGGTACGGTGTAATTTAAAAAACGCAAAATCTGAATATACCTAGTTTGTTCCTAATTGAATACTGAATCGATTTCAGTCATCTATACTTATAATAAAATCGTAACGAAGCGAAAAATGTACATTAAATATATCTTGAAAAAAAAAAAGGCACGTGCTCTATATTCGACACTGATGCCAAAAATATAGTTTTTAGAATTTTTGTCTGTTTGTCTGTTTGTCTGTTTGTCTGTTTGTCTGTATCTCTGTCCGAGCTTCACGGCCAAACCACCGAACAGATCGTCATGAAATTTAAAAGTAAAATCCGTTAATGGCCTGGTCAACATATAGGGTACAAATTATTACGCTATTGTCAAAGGGGGGTGAGCAATAAACCAATATGTCTGTGTACAATTATTAGTCGCTACCTATATGACGAATCCATTTGAAATATTGGATGATTGTAGTTAATAGATCCGATTAACATTTTATATACAATAGAAATCATTTCGCATTTTTTTAAACGTACTTTTTCATTTATTCTTTAGCCTTATATATTTTAATTCGTCTGTTGATACCTAGATGGCATTAGTAGTAATTTAAAGGCGAGTTTTTAATTTCCAATATTTTTAAAAGCGATTTTTTTATTGATACGGCATCCAGACTCCTGTAGGCAGAGTTCTATATAATAATTTAATTTGTAATGTTCAAATATTCACAATAAATTTAAGTATTTAAGGGTTTTCAAAATACTTATAGGCGTAAGGCATATTAATGACGACTACTGGTATGGCACTTGTGTGTTGCAACTGAAAACCAGCGTCAGGTGGCCAGTATCACTGCCTCCTGACATTATGCTTTATATGCTGTAGTACAATAATTCAACTTATTTTAAATGTTTTCTTTGCTTTTCCGGATTTTATTGCTCATGGTTCAGGAGTGGCGTAATTTCGGAGTGTTGGAACAGCGTCTGTCGAAGAAGAGTTTGTCGACGTTAAGTTCTCGAGTGGGATCAGGGCTGAAATCACCGTAGGGTTCGAAATTAATCACAGCAATACCCCTGGGAGTCACCCTGGACAGAGCGTTAACTTGAAGAAACCATTATATGAAAATCAAATAAAAAGAACTAGGTACCTAAAAGTTATGGTCAGCTAAATGACTTATGTTGAACTATCACCGGCTGACTTAAACCGATCACTCTCAATATGGGTATACCGTATCCTACGGTGAGCATAGCACTTCTACAAATTCGCAGAGTCGTTGCGTACAAAAACACAAAAAGGGGTCCGATACCAGATATCCACTATTCAGTGGTCAATTCAGTGCTTAATTATCAGCACAGCCTTTAAAAAGTCGGCTCAGTTTCCTTAGAACACTAGAGAGGCACTATCGGGTGGTTCAGCCGATGCCTATTGCAAATACATTGTGGTTGGAGAAACTTTCTTCACCAATAATCAAGTCCACGGTGAGTAATTTTCTGCCAGATACGATCCGATCGAACGATCATCTCTTGGATCACATGAAAGTTATTTAACCGACTCTGGACCCAATTAGGCAGATGCAAGTGCAGTATGAGCAAATGAGCAAGTGGGGCTATATCGAGGAAACAGCGGTAGGGTGGAGATGTGGTATTGTCCCTCAAACGATGTCACAGCTACTGTGTTGCTCAATATGCCCCAATACTTGCACATTGAGCCACCTCTATTATGCCAATAATAATATCATAGAGGTGGCAAAATTTGCAGATTATACAAACCTAGGGACGCAGTACCATCGACACAAAGAAGAAGGACTAAAGTCATTTGCAATCCGGAGAACAGCTGAATATTCTTCTGTCGCCTCGCCATGAGTGTTCATATTGAATTCGCTCATGATGTAGTGGATAGATGAGTTAGTTACAATTTTCAATTTTCGTAACAGCTCACTGCCCAAGAAGCGCCGGACAGAATTACAATCAAATGAGATTGTTGAAGTAATCAAGGCGTTGTTATGATGGTCGGCATCAGACTCTGCACTTATTACCCATTTCGTAGACAATAGATTTAAATAATTAAACTTTAAATTAATTTTGCCTATTGTTTCTTAGCGGAGAATCAGGATTCGTAAACTTTAATAACAATAAAATGCAGTGTATGCAAAACTAACGTGTTCCTAGATTATTATCTTTGTATGGGATGAATATCCGACGACCCACAAAATAGCGAGAAAGCGTAGTCTTAATGGTGCACGGTGGCTGTTTATATTTAAACCATAAAGCTTAAGGCACGGTTTTGTCTTTTTGAGTGCCTAACCATTACAACTATCATAGATTATTCGTTTAAAATAGTCGTGAATGCGACCTGCCGTGCTCTTTGAGGGGTCTTAAGTAAAGAACGATCACCCATCCAAGTAACGTGTAGATTGTTTTCACTCCCATACGTGCGGAAGACAAGGCATTTTATTGCACAGATCTCATATTATTTAAGTTTTTGTCAATACAAATTCTGAAAACTATCTTTCCTTTTCTTTAATTTCAAGTGACTATCATAGTTTAATCGAATATTGTCACGTGGGCAAAGCCGCGGGTACAGCTAGTTATTAATACAGATATTCATAAAAACATGAATTTTGGTAAACGCAGCTACACCCTTTATAATAAATATGATCAAACAAACTCACATCCAGTTCGATCATTATTGAACAAATGCTTTGTTCGCAGATAAAAACTGAAGAAGCTAAGTATTTTATGTAAAGCTAAGCGCGCACTACGAATTTTAATCGTTGAGGATAATAAATGACGATCTATAAACAATACTAATATACTAGACACAGCGCAAAGCAAAAAGAAATCGTTTGAAAAAAAAAACATTTAATAGGTTGCAAAATTAAGGCACCACATGTATCTAATAATAAAAAATACAAGAAAAACAAAAATTTAAAAACACAAATGAAAATAATTACATACTTAGTTAATATATAGTACGTATGTAGGTTGTATGTAATCATGTGGGCCTCCCGGCTGCACCAAGAAGGTTCAGTTCAGTTTAGCCCGGCGCTGATTTTCAACTGAACCCGTTTGTGACTCACAGATGTCAATTAAAACATGCTACAGATAAAAAATAAAAAGTTAACTACCACAACACATAATTGTAAAAAGTATTTGAAAAATATACCTATACTAGCTGTACCCGCGGCTTTGCCCACGTGACAATATTCGATTAAACTATGATAGTCACTTGAAATTAAAGAAAAGGAAAGATAGTTTTCAGAATTTGTATTGACAAAAACTTAAATAATATGAGATCTGTGCAATAAAATGCCTTGTCTTCCGCACGTATGGGAGTGAAAACAATCTACACGTTACTTGGATGGGTGATCGTTCTTTACTTAAGACCCCTCAAAGAGCACGGCAGGTCGCATTCACGACTATTTTAAACGAATAATCTATGATAGTTGTAATGGTTAGGCACTCAAAAAGACAAAACCGTGCCTTAAGCTTTATGGTTTAAATATAAACAGCCACCGTGCACCATTAAGACTACGCTTTCTCGCTATTTTGTGGGTCGTCGGATATTCATCCCATACAAAGATAATAATCTAGGAACACGTTAGTTTTGCATACACTGCATTTTATTGTTATTAAAGTTTACGAATCCTGATTCTCCGCTAAGAAACAATAGGCAAAATTAATTTAAAGTTTAATTATTTAAATCTATTGTCTACGAAATGGGTAATAAGTGCAGAGTCTGATGCCGACCATCATAACAACGCCTTGATTACTTCAACAATCTCATTTGATTGTAATTCTGTCCGGCGCTTCTTGGGCAGTGAGCTGTTACGAAAATTGAAAATTGTAACTAACTCATCTATCCACTACATCATGAGCGAATTCAATATGAACACTCATGGCGAGGCGACAGAAGAATATTCAGCTGTTCTCCGGATTGCAAATGACTTTAGTCCTTCTTCTTTGTGTCGATGGTACTGCGTCCCTAGGTTTGTATAATCTGCAAATTTTGCCACCTCTATGATATTATTATTGGCATAATAGAGGTGGCTCAATGTGCAAGTATTGGGGCATATTGAGCAACACAGTAGCTGTGACATCGTTTGAGGGACAATACCACATCTCCACCCTACCGCTGTTTCCTCGATATAGCCCCACTTGCTCATTTGCTCATACTGCACTTGCATCTGCCTAATTGGGTCCAGAGTCGGTTAAATAACTTTCATGTGATCCAAGAGATGATCGTTCGATCGGATCGTATCTGGCAGAAAATTACTCACCGTGGACTTGATTATTGGTGAAGAAAGTTTCTCCAACCACAATGTATTTGCAATAGGCATCGGCTGAACCACCCGATAGTGCCTCTCTAGTGTTCTAAGGAAACTGAGCCGACTTTTTAAAGGCTGTGCTGATAATTAAGCACTGAATTGACCACTGAATAGTGGATATCTGGTATCGGACCCCTTTTTGTGTTTTTGTACGCAACGACTCTGCGAATTTGTAGAAGTGCTATGCTCACCGTAGGATACGGTATACCCATATTGAGAGTGATCGGTTTAAGTCAGCCGGTGATAGTTCAACATAAGTCATTTAGCTGACCATAACTTTTAGGTACCTAGTTCTTTTTATTTGATTTTCATATAATGGTTTCTTCAAGTTAACGCTCTGTCCAGGGTGACTCCCAGGGGTATTGCTGTGATTAATTTCGAACCCTACGGTGATTTCAGCCCTGATCCCACTCGAGAACTTAACGTCGACAAACTCTTCTTCGACAGACGCTGTTCCAACACTCCGAAATTACGCCACTCCTGAACCATGAGCAATAAAATCCGGAAAAGCAAAGAAAACATTTAAAATAAGTTGAATTATTGTACTACAGCATATAAAGCATAATGTCAGGAGGCAGTGATACTGGCCACCTGACGCTGGTTTTCAGTTGCAACACACAAGTGCCATACCAGTAGTCGTCATTAATATGCCTTACGCCTATAAGTATTTTGAAAACCCTTAAATACTTAAATTTATTGTGAATATTTGAACATTACAAATTAAATTATTATATAGAACTCTGCCTACAGGAGTCTGGATGCCGTATCAATAAAAAAATCGCTTTTAAAAATATTGGAAATTAAAAACTCGCCTTTAAATTACTACTAATGCCATCTAGGTATCAACAGACGAATTAAAATATATAAGGCTAAAGAATAAATGAAAAAGTACGTTTAAAAAAATGCGAAATGATTTCTATTGTATATAAAATGTTAATCGGATCTATTAACTACAATCATCCAATATTTCAAATGGATTCGTCATATAGGTAGCGACTAATAATTGTACACAGACATATTGGTTTATTGCTCACCCCCCTTTGACAATAGCGTAATAATTTGTACCCTATATGTTGACCAGGCCATTAACGGATTTTACTTTTAAATTTCATGACGATCTGTTCGGTGGTTTGGCCGTGAAGCTCGGACAGAGATACAGACAAACAGACAAACAGACAAACAGACAAACAGACAAAAATTCTAAAAACTATATTTTTGGCATCAGTGTCGAATATAGAGCACGTGCCTTTTTTTTTTTCAAGATATATTTAATGTACATTTTTCGCTTCGTTACGATTTTATTATAAGTATAGATTATTAGTATGCGATTTCATTCCGATTTTTAAAATGCGACATTACATAGGTACATAATAATATAGTCTGTCAAGAAAGTCATGAAAAGGATTGAGGGCGCCACTTGTATATTCTCTTGTTTATTTTTAATATATTAATGCCGAAACCATTTTGTTATCACAAAAAATCTACACAGAATAGTAAAATAAACACATCGTTCTACCCAAACTGACACCTACGGTACTTATTTAAGGTTGCGAGCGAAGAAGAATTTTAGTTCCTTCAAAATCCTATTAATGACTTTCTTGACAGACTGTACAATTTCAAATCTGCTACTTTAAATCGCAAATGATTTCTTTTCGCAGTGCGCGGACTCTAGTATCTATTGCTTACAGATGTGCAATTATTACCCGCAACGATTAAAATTCGTAGAGCACACTTAGCCGAAACTCAGTAAGCTATTTTATTTATATAAACTAAGTCAACAGATTGTTACAACTAAGTAATAATTAATATTTATGGAAACACTTTTATCCTCACGACAGAGAAGTGGGGTCATAAAATATGTATTCTATATGTATTTTCCAACTACACAGTAAGTAAGCTAGATAGTAACTTAAGTACGACTTAATTGAGTTTTGTTGCTTTAGTTAAATATTTCAAGCACTCAAGGAACTCATTTTCATTATTATTTGATAAGGTTTTGTTCAATTTTGTTTGAAACAGTAGAATGTGTATTTGCTTCAGTGGTGGTTAACGGAATGGTCAAGTGTGAACTACTAGGTTCAATTATTAGTTTAAACGAAGTAATATTTTTTTGGTCAAAAATTCTTTTTCACGTCCGTTTCAAAATTTGTAACATTTTTTTTTTTTTTTTTTATCCAAGTTTTCTCTTGCAATCAGTCGATAGACTATGAGCAGATGAGTTGCAATTGGTGTGGCTTTCAGAGTAAAATCCCCTCTGGGAAAGTCTCTATAATCAGTACTATGTGCAGTCCGTTTCCAGAAAGTGACGCCTTTTCAGTCTACGTATAGATTCTGGAATAGTCAATTGAACTGCCAATTGGTTCGGGTGATTTGCAAGTCTTGCCTTGTATTTATTGTAACAAATATAACAATTATATATACGCATAGGCATACAGGATTCAGTTTCAGCAATCGGCGTAAAAATATAGTAAAAATAACTAACGATTTTATTATAAAGTTTGTGCTTATCAAAAGATTTTTAATTCAAAATGTATTCAGTTTTATTAAATCATCAAACATAACAATATTAACATTACTATAATATTAAATCATTAATATATTATATTATTATTATATCAAGCACTATTATTATTATTAACACTAACATTAACAAAATTATTACAATCAAATTAAATAATTTGCCATGCCAATTTTTTTTTTTTTTAAATCGTCATGCGCAAATTGTAAAAGTACCTACAGCTATATAAAATATAAGTACTTCTGACTATCCCTTCCGATAATACAGGCTTGATGTTAAAAGATGATTGTATGTGGGTAGATTTTACGTCGAAACACCTAAAGATGTTATTTCTGCGAAATTATTGTTTAGATATTTTTTTTGTTGTTTTTCCAATTACAAAGTACTTAAGAGGAACTTAAGTACGACGTAATTGGATTTGTTGCTTCAACAAAATGTTTCGAGTACTATTTTCAGAGGGGAACTGTTAGATCTATATTAATAGATCTCATTATATTTAATAAGTCACTGCTCCATTTTTGTCTGTCCTCCGGATTTACAAATCTATGTTATTATGAATTCTATTATAGATAATAAAATTATATGTCTAAAATTATGTTTCGTTTTAATTAAAATAGTAACATGTTTTATAATTATATATTGAAATAAATATATATATATTATATTATATTATTATATATATATATATTGTTTTATTTATTGAAATAAATTGAATAAATTGAAATTGAATTGAATTAAAACGAAACATAATTATAGACGATAAGAGTCTTTTTACATCCGTTATTTTATGTTTCGTTTGCGAATGTACAAAACTTTCTTCTTGTACCTATTACTAATACTAATACTAATGTAGTAGTAGTAATGGTAATCTGTAGTAGTAATACTAATGTTAGTGACCAGCCGGACTAATTGCGCGCCGCGACATAATTTTGTCGTCGCATTATCTCGTGCGGAAACATGTTTTTAGAAGCATTATCTAGTCTTGTCATGACGACAAACTTCTGTCGCGGCGCGCATGTTAGCCTAGCATGACAGTTTAAAATCTTTTTTTTTGTAGATAGACAAGAGTGCAGTATAATCATATACTGGCATGTTACACTTAACCCCTTATCGCAGGGTGCAAAACGAAACATTTACGGTAAATCCCCGGTCCACAGTGTAGGTATTTCCGTAGTTGAAACGTGTCCGTCACTGGTTTCTAAATCTTAAGTATTTATGGTAATTTAGGAAGTGTAGAAAGTTTATCGCACATTCAAGACCTATATTGTACTTAATTTAATGTTATTTTTTTATGTTTTCATGTTATACTGCTATAACATTCAGACGCAAAAATATGTTTATGAAATCGAAAGGGAATTTGAATTAAATGTATCTGTGGCCACATACTGAGGTTTTTTTAAATACATATGTTATAATTTCAATTAACACTAATAAGAAAATAGCAACTTGAATTTCGCTACTTTTAAATTATACCTACATTTATTTTTGCATGTGATCTAAGTATGAGTACCTATGTTCAAAATAATACAGTTGTATATTTTATCTACTTCTGGCCACCTATCAAATTTTAATATGCAAGCATTTTTCTTAACATACATAAATCATGACATTTACAATACATTTTAACCATAACTTCTTGACATAAAAATGTTGACATTTAGATCGATTCGATCCGATTTCAGGGTTGGTCCAATAGTAAAAGTTGTTCATAATGATGAGTACAATAACCCCTTAAAGGGACCGAAACTAGAAAGATAAGACCTTATATACAGCGTTTATTAGCTGAGGATAAAACAAATTGCCCAGCATTAGTTTTAACAAAAGCAAGCCTATAATGTAATTGGTAATTTAAAATAATAGTGCTGGCAAGAAAAGAGAGGTTACATCACCCGCAAGTACCTAATATGAGACAGTGCGCTCTATTGAACGAAGTCTTCGGAAGCAAAATGAGATTATCCTTTTATTCCAATTGACGTGTAAAAATGTATAATATTTTTTATTTTTTCTACTCAATTTTACACTGTTGCCATCCTAAAATAATGTCTTCTCTGTCTATGCACCTGTCCTCTTCTTATTACCTGTGTCTGTCATTCTAGTGTGTCTTGTTTTTGTGGCAAATAAATGATTTTTCTTTCTTTCTTTCTTTTTTTATATATATTATTACGTAAGTAAAAATCTTGTACCCCTTTTTAATCATATTGAGCGCACGGAAGAGTGTGAGATTTGGCATAGTTAAAGTTTATATGGAGAAGGAAAGCAGAAAGCTAAAATTACAGTCGAATTTTGACCACTAGGTGACCACTAGTAAATTAGAATATTACCTATTTTTTACCACTTCGATATTTTTTTTCCGAAATCCACGCGCTCATATAGTCGCGGGTACAGCTAGTATTATAATTATTATAAAATTAAGATTCAACAAATTTAGACAATAACTCATAAATATTAAATTCACATTCGGGTTTCTTCGGGTTCATTCGTGTTTCGGGAAACGGGTTTAGTTGAAAATCAGCGCTGGGGCAATATGTCTGACACACGCTGAATGAACCTTTTTGGTGCAGCCGTGAGGCCCATACAATAATTGTGGTATAATGACTTACCTACATACATACTTTCTATATCTATGTGATTATTTTAGTTTTTTTAATTTTAGTTTTTCTTGTTGACTGTTATTTTTTAAAAATTATTATTGCATGCCTTAATTTTGCAATTTTTTTTTTTTTCTTTTTTTCTTCTATAAATTGTAGATATTTATAGAATTTCTATTTACATTACGTAAATTTGGCATATAACGAATAAACACGCTCTGTGAATTTAAGAATCGGCGTGTTATATTACATTAGAAATAATATACGTTTTCAGTTCTACCAATAAACGGTACTCCAGAGTTCCAAGGTCTTCTTGGAAATAAATTGGCAAATACCGGAACTCTACGAGTAATATTTCGTCTAAATCATGGAACGAACAAGCGGATATTCTATCAGCATTCGGGTAGAAATATTATTGTAACTTTATTCTTTTATATTTTATGTAGGTACCCACAACTTGTGAATTTACTATTCAACGTGCTGCCAGTCTTCTGGGCATGCTGCCAATTGACGGAGATGAGGAGGAGTACTTTGACGCCTAGTACTCAGTTTTATATTAAAAAAATTATGTTTTTGTTATTCAGACAATGTAACTTTTTTTATTTTTCAAAAACTTTTTTCCCTTTTCGAGGGTACAGTTTACAAACATATATCTCAAATGTACACACAAGAGACCCGAAACAACTATCTGTAGATCATACAAATATTTGTTCCGTGCAGGGATCGAACCCGCGGCACGTAGCGCAGAAAGCTAATCGCTTAGCCACTGCACCAACCGTGTCGTCAATCTATATCCATAGTGAAGAGAAAACTTTGTACCCCTATTTAAGCACTTTGCACACGGAGGATTATGAGATTTGGCAATTAAAGTTTACATGGCGAGGGAGTGCAAGGAGTATTTTTTATACACCTACTAGATGGCTCCGGCATTTCCTATGACTACCTTTCAGAAGAAACACCAGAACAAAGCCAGGAGTCACGGTCTAATTTAAAGTCGAAAAATTTTTTTGGTGATCGTATATGCTGTTGTTCTGAACGTGCAGAAGGATGATCTACTGCCCAATCATATCCAAGGAAACGTAACGAAATGTATTGAGCCTTTTTCTTCTCGGGAACCACAGTTATTAAGTGTAGTCCAGTACAAGGCTGTAGCCAGGCTTTATTTCGGGAGGGTTAAACCCCTGAACAAGAAAAGCAATAAGGAACAACTATGACTATGCCCTCATTTACTATCATACTTTCTCTATCACCTAAAGGTTTGTAGGTACCTATTCTAAGGTCCAATCTACATTTCAAAAAGTGTAAACTTATTGTATTAGCTAAGCAGTAGTGACGATCGATGAATTTCAAATTTTAACTTACTAAAAATTTGCAATCGAAGATTATATTAGTCTTATGGCATATTAGCTGTAAGTAGCTGGCTAACCTGTTTATCTATCACCCCTAAGGCCTGGTGCCGAATAGCGGCTCTTTAAATTCATGAAGTACTTTTTACAAATTGAAGCCCGAAATTCCTTGTTTCCAAAAATAATGCGAAACATAATTCGAAAAAATTGTATTTTTTTTTGCCAATATAGTTAAAAAATTTAATAACAAAAATTGGTTCGGTTTGACAATCGGCACAAAACAGAATTTATTATTTTTAAATATAAGTTCATAATGTTTGGAATTACAAAAAAAAAAAAAAAAAACATATTTTAAAGATCTTTTCATAATTAATTATCTCTTAATCTCTAATGTACAGGATATTTGGAAGGAGGTTAATATTAAAAAAAATCCTTTCATTATTGTCTTTTAGGAAGTTTAATCCGCCATTGATTTTTCGTGTTACAATATTGACTTGTCATTGATGTTACATCATGCAAATAACATAATTCTTCAAGCGTCAGCAAGGTCTGGTCCTTTACAAATATGGAAGCCTTTCATCCGCGGATGCCAAATATTGGTCAGGAGAATTAAGGTCTCTACTTTGACTACCTAGGTAAAATTGTAACGGCAAATATTTATAACGTAGAATACATTTTTTTATTTTAAAAATATCGTGTATTTATTTGCGAGATTAAAATATTTTTTTCTAAAAAAAATCTTGAGGTAACACGCAAAAATTCTAGTTTAAAATGGCCAGTCTTTATATTTTAGATAAAACTTTAAAATAATTTCTTGAAATGTGATTAATCCATTTTTAAGACCAGGTCTTAAAATTGTAGCAGATTTATGAGATAGTAATTTAATAAAAAATTATGTTTTAATATTAAAAATAAATATATCACTCACCTGTATTTTTAAAATCCATTTACACTAATTCACTAACGTATACACTGTATTTACAAAGTTTACAACAACTACTACTTACAATAAATATTAGATAAACTAACAAGAAACAAACTTCAAAGTTTTAAAGACACTCACTACAATTAATGTTTTATACCGTACATGATGATACGTTATATACAAGGTGTACTACACTATTAATAACGAAACGTTGACAGTTCGTCACACGCGCGCGAAATGCCAAAAGAGGCAGCAAAAACCAGTCGCAACCGGTTTAAACTGGACGGCGTGCGGCCAATTACTGAGGACCGCACGCAAGCCCGCGCTAAACGCGCCACTGCGCATGCTCCGCTACGATTGACACCCGCCAAGCTTATACACTAACACTAGAGGAGCGAATATTCATAAGTTAGTTTTTAGTTTTGTTTAGAATGTTCCTCGTGGGATCGGAATGGGCCGTTTAGTTTGCGAAATCAAAACAAACGAGAAACTGAACGTGTATAAACCCGATTGGGGTTTATTTGTATTTATGACTTCATAATATTATATTTTAACCAAGTGTTGTTTACGCTGATAAAAATAAATACCTATTCCAAAGGAATTGAAGAGCTTTTTCTTGAAAAAATGTACCTGTATTTTTTTTTTGTAAATATTTCCACACTTTTTGTAGAAGCACTTTATACCTATTAAACTTTTCACAAGTACTGGCACTACATGAATTTTATATAAGACAAGTACTTTTAACAGGGAATAAAATTATTTCGCAACGCAATTCTCAACAAAGAATCCCATCAAGGCTGCTTAATTCATTGACTCCGATTAATACACCCGATGGGACATCTTTAAATCGCTAAAAGCTTAACATCCATCCCCTTTTATCAGAACGATTGTAGAAAACCACTCAACCCTTTTACCCCAATCCGAAGTGCGTCCGGTCGTTAGCGGACATTAATGGAATCCAACCAGTTACTCTGCCGTGAAAATAACAAGGAGCAACGATTTCATAGGCGGAATCTGTTGTTCTCGCAATAATAACAATGTCATGCAAATTTTACAAAACTTCGCTTTTACAATCAAATAAGCGGGACCTCGTGTTTTCTCGGAAAACAGGCGTGTGCGGCGTAGATTAGTTAAATTTGCGTCAAGCTTGTTCAAGGGTAAAAGAGGTTAATATGGCTCCAGGTAGGAAATGGAATTAAAAGATTTTTTTATGAATTATGTAAAATCTGTTAGCGGTATAATAAGTTTGTATGATATAAAATTTATGCTAATATTTTTAACACATATAGGTATTAGAATGATCCTTATTAATGAATATTATAGTCACCCTGTATACAAATTGCACTTGCAAATAGATATTTTTATTCAGAATGTCGCTGGTTCCAATCCTGCTCGCGGTCGATTTTTTTTTTCCACAAAAATTATTGAATTTCTCTTACGATAACACCAGAGACAAATCTAATAGAAAAACCCCACATTTGAAAATACAAAATCAGTTTTGACAATTAAAACACATTTTAATTAGTCGATGCAAATAATAAAACATTTTAATGTTGATTTTGAATTTTCAAATGTGGGGTTTTTCTATTAGATTTGTCTTTGGTGTTATCGTAAGACAAATTCGAATCTAAATTAAAATTCAAAACGAATTCAATAAGCTGATCTAGTTTTAGCGATGTTACCAACATAACAAATTATTATATTTAATAAAACATGGCAATATACTCGGTTTAAAGATTGCCAGACCTACAAACGTGAGAGATGGCCGGCTGTAGTTTACGAGCAGTCTAGCAATTCATTTTCCGTACATTGCTTCTTAAAACTTGCAGGGGTATAAGCCAGATTTTTATTTGAGCCGCATTTGATTTAAACTGTCTTAATATCGGCTTCTGAAGGTCGTGTGCCGAATATACCTAGGCCTCTTTATAACCGCAGACCCGTATACATTTAAATAATATATATAGGGATATTGAAAAAAACATTATCACGGTTGAAGCCGTGGCTAAGCGATTGTACCTATTTGTGCGTCGTCGCGGGTTTTTTTGGCCTACAGATAGTAGATAAGTAATTCCGTCTGTGTCACTTCGTAATCGTGAAAAAATTATCAGCTGACCCATACGTTTGGGTCGACTAGATAATGAAATTTGTATGGGACAGCTGATTATTTTTTACGATTACGATGTTGGTCCAATAGAGAAAGTTGTTCAGTTTGATGGTCTGATTCACACCCTTAAATATGGACGACACATTTCTAATACACGTTGTATACTATATCTATACTAATATTATAAAGATATTACAGGGAATATTTTATGGCTGCTTATTCTTTGGCGAGAACCATAGGCCTTTTCAATATCATAAGTTAATAAAAATAAATATTTTACATTAGTCAAAAACCTTTTTTTAGTTATGAGCGGTTAGCATTTCTTTAGTAACTCATCAAATAACAACAAAGACCAATTTAATATTTATTAAGGTCACGTGGTGTACTTTCCTTTTAAATAAATTATAACTACTTTACATTATTAAGCCCTGTATAGAAACCCGATGTGATAAGCATAAAACACAGAAGTATTTTGACAGTAAAATTATATTCCAAAGCAGTGGGCCAAGGTTTTAAACGCGCGTTTTATTTCTTTTAAAATAAAATATAGCTTTTATCACTCAGGGATAGTGTACCTATGCATTAGTAAAAGAATAAGAATCGGTTCAGGAGTTCCAAAGATTCATGTGGTAGGGCCATAGCGGGACTTTCCACTCAAAATCGGAGCTACCCGACTGGGAAAGTACCGCCACCTTGCAGAATATCGTAGCCAAATAACACTACTCTTTTGCAGTGTTGTGTTCCTAACGGTGAGCAAGGTCACCAGTGCTCCTTGGGGAAGTGTCATGTTGGTAGTTGGCGCTAGTAGTAGGGATCGGCAACGCACGAGACGAGAGCTTTAGAGCCAAGAAACTCTTGCATCAACTTATGGCTTTCTGTAAAGTATAATTAGTGAGTAGTAATAGTTTTTTGAGTTAAAGTTAAGACAAGTTAGATGAGTTTCATAACATTTTGTTTCTATTTATATTTTTTGTCATCCGTGAGGCACAAACGGGTTTAGTTGAAAATCAGCGCCGGGCTAATGCCGCTGCAGCGCTGGTTTGGCGCTGTAATGGCGCTGATTTTCTTTTTTTTTTGGTGCCGCCGTGTGGCCCACACATTATACCTGTGTTTTTTTTATTACTATTATTTACCGGAGTGCCTCGCTTATCTACCGAATAAATTATTTTTCTTTCTAAATGATAATGGCACGTAGATTATAATTTCTGTCTAACCCTGTGGGAGAAAGTCGTGATGTTGTAATTCTATAATAACAGTAGAACATGACTAGTACTAGAAGTATAGGCGTAGAACATTTATTATTACAAAGTATAATCCGCGTATATTTAGTTGTTTTCCACTGGAACATCATAATGTCAAGGTCAAAATACCTGATTCCTCGTTTAAACTTTTTTTCCTCGTTTATTTAGATAACAAAGGTATATTTTTAAAGAAAAAATGGGAAATGTATTTATTTTCCTCTCATAGGTACCTATACCTACTTAAAATAAAAACAAAACCCGTATTACAAAATATATAAAACACTAAAAATACAAATAGTTAGTATGGAGAGAAAAATGAATCTCAGTTCAGCATAGTGTGAAGTTTGTCAACAAGCAACGCCATTCTGCCAAGGCCTCTGCTAGTTAATATGGAGAGAAAAATTAATCTCAGTTCAGCATAGTGTGAAGTTTGTCAACAAGCAACGCCATTCTGCCAAGGCCTCTGCTAGTTAATATGGAGAGAAAAATGAATCTCAGTTCAGCATAGTGTGAAGTTTGTCAACAAGCAACGCCATTCTGCCAAGGCCTCTGCTAGTTAATATGGAGAGAAAAATTAATCTCAGTTCAGCATAGTGTGAAGTTTGTCAACAAGCAACGCCATTCTGCCAAGGCCTCTGCTAGTTAATATGGAGAGAAAAATTAATCTCAGTTCAGCATAGTGTGAAGTTTGTCAACAAGCAACGCCATTCTGCCAAGGCCTCTGCTAGTTAATATGGAGAGAAAAATTAATCTCAGTTCAGCATAGTGTGAAGTTTGTCAACAAGCAACGCCATTCTGCCAAGGCCTCTGCTTGTAAAATTATGGACAGCTATCTATATGTCTTATTATAATTAATCAAATAAAAGAATAAAAAACTAAAACACGACGACAAAGTTTCGGGTGTTTTTTTTATAATGAAGGTTCGAATGTTTTTTTATTATTTATTTTAGTCCCCTAACTTTTACAATTTTACAATAAAATACGAAGTTTACTATAAATAATCCTGACAGGGATGTTGCTATAGCAACAACGTCTAAATAACCTAAAATGCCTAAAATAACCGTCAAAAACCCCCGACTCGCAACTAGAAAAAGAACTTTAACTTTTGAACGGCTAAACTGATTTTCATGAAACATAGCTCAGACGATACCCGATTAAACTAGTTTTCAATTAAAAAACTGCATTGAAATCGGTCTATCCGTCTCGGAGCTACGACGCCACAGACAGATACACAGACACACACTACGAACTTATAACACCCCTCTTGTTTGTCGGAGGTTTAAAACAATGACATGGAAAACCTTTGCTGTAGTCGACTACAGCTTGTGAAATTGGAGCTGGCCAGTAAAGTGCCACGTTCTAACAGAATACAGGCAGCGGGTAAAGGAGAAACATTCTATTGCTACGTTTAATACGGTGAGTGACGGGTACCATATCTGGGAAAGACGTATACGTACGCGGATATTCATAGACACGGATGGTACAGAAGCTTGTTTGTTTGTGCCCTATTCATAAAAAATAGCTACATTATGTACTTAAATAAATACTTAGAATAGAATAGAAAAGATCTTTATTTCATGTAAACCAGATACAGGCACTTATGAAATGTCGAGACTCTAGTGTACACGGTTCCAAATAGTAGATCCTATGGAGAAGAACCAGCAAGAGACTCCATGGTAACTTATTTCAAATAATAAATTACAATCTTTATCAGTACAATGTTGTGCTAAGAGCTGCGAGAATAATGTAATTTAATATGTAACAATTGTCAAATGGTGCAACTCATTTTTTGCTTAAACCGGTACTTTAACTTACGATTCGATGTTTGTTATAGATAAAGTAAGATGGTGCAACCCACCCTTAATTTATTACGACACCGGAAGCTATTGGTGGAGCTATTAGCCAAGACTTTGCTCCATCAACATTATATATTACCTCATACCTAATTGATTACACAGCAAACATACAGACAGGTTTTCAACAAGACATCAGTCATGCTCTAACGTATATATACATATTTATATATTAAAACAATGGGTGATTGATCGATTAAATATAGCAAGGGTTTGTTTCCCTGTCGCTTCCATTTACATAATACATATTTAATGCGATGGAAAGGTATGCATACATTACCAAAAGGTTTGCCGAAAGAAAACAGAAATAAGTAGATATTTTTGTTAAAAATATTTTGGATATATACCAAAAAATTACAACTTTCTGTTAATTATCTTGTTTATGCAAAATATTTTCGCAGATTGGCTTGTTCGAATAATAAATAATACCTAATAATAAAAATGTATTCAAAATTACAATGGTAAATCACAATACAGTAGAAATGTTAGTAATTATATACGAATTACAAGAGGTGCCTGCTTGTACCACGCACCTAGAGTCTCGACATTTCTTAAGTGCCTATTTGGTTTGTATGAAATAAAGATCTATTCTATTCTATTCCTGTACAGGAAAAACCTGCGCCTCAAGAGGCAGGAATGCTTACAGTATGGTACTTAAAAGAAACAGAATTTTTAACAATACTTAACATTAGAAATCTACAAAAATGAATAAATTTAGATATACTTATATTAACCTAATTCTATTATTTGACAATCGTTATCAAAACTTCGGTTTAACCATAGGTCACAGTTTGATACAGTGTTATCTTAGAACTAGAATATTAATTACATATAGGTACCTAAGTAGTGGTCGTCCAAAGGTTGAAATTCGACCGTAATTTTAGCTTTCTGCACTCTTTCTCTATTTAAACTTTAACTATGCCAAATCTCACACTCCTCCAAGCGCGCAATATGTTTAAAAAGGGGTACAAAGTTTTCCCTTCACGTATTAATATATAGATATTATGTTTTTTTGAATATTTTTTATTGGATAAGATAGCAGATATCGCCTGTAGGTCAAATTAACTTAAAACATTGTATCCTGGTTATTTTACTAATTGTATTTTCATAAATATTTTCAGCTTTCTCTGTACTCTGGATATTTTAGTATTCTTGTTCACCCAAATTGGCGTAAAAGGAAACCGCCTAACATAGCTATATGGTATTATATCGTACATACTCTTAAGACCTTGAGAAAATTACTTTACTAAAGCAAGGAGCGCTAGAAAGCTTATAATAATTTCTAAGCACTAAGTAACATATACCACTAATAAGCCAGTTAAGTGTAAGAGCTACTTCTATATAGGTACGAAATTACAAGCGCCATAGGCGTAGAGCCTAATTTTATGTTTACTGACTAGGTAATGTAGGTATTACATGCGTGGTATGATGAGGAAAATAAAGATAACAATATGTAACCTTGTTTCGAGGGTAAGCTTAAAGATCAAAATACTGATTTCGCTGTAGAGCAACACTAGTCTTAGGGTTCAATTATGGAGACGCGGAATGTCGCGCGGAGCGCAAAGCGGCGCGCAACGCGGAGAAAGGCACGTATCTCCGTTCATGGAGAGCGAGCGAGAGAGCAATACGCCGCGCCGCGTTGCGCGCCGCGCGACTTTTCACGTCTCCGTAATTGAGCCCTTAGGCTGAGATCTTATAGTGCATATGTTTACACGTCAAACACGTGAAGCTACGATATTCTGCAAGGTGGAAGTACTTCCCCAGTAGGGCAGCTCCAATTTTGAGCGGAACCTCCTGCAATGCACTACTCTTATGACTTCATAATATTTATTCATATCTTCAGTACCGGTAACGATAAATAAAACTTTTCAGTTTCATTACTTGATTAGAAAATGTAGGTATTTTCATGTTATATTTTACTCCGTTCATATTATACTAAGAGTTAATTCCTTCCTTATCTAATTTCCTGCTTCCTCCGCCACAGCACGTAAGCGACCAGTGGCCTTTTCATTTTGTCCCCAAGCTGTTTTAGCTATTTTCATTCTGTCGTCATTCTCTCATGAAGTAAAATAATATAATGGCGAGTATTTCTAAGAAAGACACAATTTAATTTGTTTTGTTTGTTTTGAATGCGTAATCTAAACGTATACAGCGTGTCCCAGAATAATTTGCAAAGGCAAAAATGAGAGAAAGAGGCCAAAAAAGAACCAAAAAAATTTGAAAAAATATCTTTAAAATGTCCTTTAATTAATATCGACTTTTTCCTTTTTTATTGCATGCTAAAGACCCTATAATTTTATAAAGGTGGATATGAATATATGTTGCATAGCAAATAAAAATTAATCCATATACCACTTACAGACATCAACTAATTATTTTTTCATTAATATTTTGATTTTGTCCAAATTAATTCCCCATATCCATATTTTTTAATTACTAATTATTATTAATCCTCGTCTTACAGCTTCTGATTTTTTTTTATTACACGGTTTTATTTTTAAATTATTATTTTTTGTCGATATATATATTTTATATACTTACTTTCACTCATTTTCGTTTGTACACATTATCCAGAGACATATTCTATTCGATTCGATTTATTATTATCGATAGCTCGATATTTATCTCGATATTTATTCGATTTATACCGTATAACATTATAATGTTATACGGTATAAATCTACCCTAGTGACGATAGTAGGTATGTAAGTAATGTAACTCAGGCGTAAACTAGCCAGCCAGCTCCGTTAGAAAACTGGTTAAATGGCTAATCATATCATCGCGGCAAAAGAAACATGACAGAAAAAGTAGCCAGGGGACAGTTCAGTTGATTATTGACTGTAAAAAATATCCCCATAAATGCATGAAGAATATATGCTACGAAATTCGTAGTCGCGTAGCTGTTGCTACCGTTACCGTAGAAGCCCAGACGCTACGTTTACGAACACAATTCACAATAGGTGTCCCTTTGCCTAGATCCATGAAAATATTTCAAATAATTTATAAGCAAACAAAATATTATAGTTTATATTTTAGGGGCTTATGAAATCCAAAATTTTCTATCCAGTTTTTTATTAATTTAGCATAATACCCTTACTTCAGAACAAACTAATTTTAATATTCTTAGAACCAAATTTAAGACAGCCTAAAATAATGATTCTACTAGATTTCTGAGACATATTTTAAGAAAACAAGTCTTGAAACAAGCTATTTGTATAAGGCAGGTAACCTTTGTTCGTTTTAATAAAAATACCTATGCTTTAATGTAGTTATTCTTCGCCATTCTTTAGAACGATGATATTGCTTGCTATTACATGTTGAATTAATTTCTTTTGAGTATAAGAGACAAGAGACTTCAGCATGAGGGTCTTCAAAAAGCGAGTGAAAAGCTTCTTATAGGGTCGACAACGCGCGATTGATGCCCAGGTATTGCAAGCGTCCATAGGTTACGGTAACCGCTTACCACCAGGCGGGCCATAACCTTGTTTGCCACATAAGTGGTACAAATAAAATTATGGTTTAGTGACATAGACACTAAATAGTGGTGACCCCGACGTGATTTGAACACGCAACCTTCTGATCTTCATCTCGGGGGGAAACTGTAATGATCACTTCGTTACAGTTTCCCCGTAACCCTCGCTGTACAGTGTTTTACAACGCATGATCACAATACGTCGCCATCTTCACGGAAATCGCTGGGTTCAGCACAACAGAGTACAAAATACAAAACTAAATTCACTACTACAATCACAGAACACATATACACGGCCAAATTCGTACCAAAGAACAGGGCTACCACAAGTTTAAAAATAAAGCAATAAATTATTCAAACACGTTCACAGTCAAGTTATCTATCCGTTTAACCAAGTGTTGAGTTTGGAACGATATGTTATTTTAGGCGGGTAGTAACCCTACCGACCGTGGAAGGCGTTATATGGAAAATTGGATTTAGAGACCCTCTGTACACTGCAATTGGATTACATCGCCTCTGCGGAACCCGCGCCGCATTGATGTAATATTATCATTTATTATCATACAATTTTGTTGGTGTTAAGTGACAGCGTTTTATCATGTTATCTTTTGATGGATAGTAGCGCTTTGTGTATGGGAATTTGCGATGAAGCTTTGGAATTTATAATCGAAAGTAGTTCTGAAGAGGATTTCAGACTATGAGAGAATCATAGACTAAATTATACATAGTTGGTTCCCATTTTCTGTTTCAATTTTCTAGAAATAAAAAAAGGTCTCTGCTTCTAAAAGCTTAAGTAAATGATGAATTATTAATAGATAACAGGACTTGAGAAAAATTTAAAGCATACTTTAAGAATTTTAGTGCATACGTCATAGTAGCCTGTTGAGTTTCTTGACTTTAAATAATTAATTAACTTCATTTTAACATTAAAATACGAAATACATACATAGATTTTACTAACTAATGAACGCTAAAAACTTGAACATATTATTATTGAAGGAGGGTATAATAATTATTGTACCATTATTTACGGTATCGTCCCGGGTACAATGTAAGTCCGGAGCTCCTGTACAAGACATGTCCCACCTACTGTCTTGCCCGTCGAACACGACTACCTGTACCCGGGAGGATTTAAATATGGCAAACAAGGCCACACGGAAATATAAGAAATAAAAAGAAAATGTATTTTCGTACCACTTGCTCAAAAAAGTGACATTCTATGCCACAAAAAGCGAACATAACAATAGTCATTTTTAATCTGTTAAAAACAGGGAAAGAAAATTGTACTGAATTTCATTCATCCTCTAGGGGGAGAATGTAATTTAAATTTGGAATACTTACCGATACTGAACTACATCTGTGTTTACACCATTGAGTTTGTATATAAAGCATTATACATCTTTTTGAAAAAGGAATATACTCAAATCAACTCATCAACAATAAATGTACCAAACAAAAATGTAACTCTCTCTATCAATAATTGGACCAATGTTTCGAATGTTAACTTTTACTTTTAATTGTCATTATTTTTAATAAATGCTTATCTCATATTATTATTGTGTAAATTTTTTCGCAAATGGTACGAAAAGTAGAGTATTTTCCTCAGTGATAAAGCTGTCTTAGTCTTGGGTGAACTTAAATCCCTCGCTACACTCAGGACTCGTCTTAAATCCCTCGCTTCGCTCGTGATTTAAGTTTTTAACACCCTCGCTACGCTCGGGAGTAAACCTCGAGTCCTTCGTTACGCTCGCGATTTAAATCGTCACCCGCGACAGAAGACACTGCTTTATCCCCTTGGTTAATAATCTACTATTATTGGCATGTACCAAATAGAACAACAACAATAAAAAAAACAAAAACGATCTACAATTAAAATAAAGTTTATATATTTTTAAATGTACATCTTTTTGCTGTAGTGCCAAAAGGGCCACAACTCAGCGTAAATTTAGGTTAGGTTGACGACACGGTTGGCGCAGTGGCTAAGCAATTAGCTTTCTGCGCTACGTGCCGCGGGTTCGATCCCCGCACGGAACAAATATTTGTATGATCTACAAATAGTTGTTTCGGGTCTGGTTGTGTGTGCATGTGACATGTATGTTTGTAAACTGTACCCTCGATACAGGAGAAATCCTAGTGAGGGGATATATTAAAAGAAAAAAAAAGTATTTTGACACGAAAAGAATAAGTATAATTGCATAAAAATAATTACACTTTTTTTTTTTTGCCCCTCACTCGGATTTCTCCTGTATCGAGGGTACAATTTACAAACATACATGTCACATGCACACACACCTAGACCCGCGCCTTAATTACGTAAGAAAAAACTGCCAGCCACAGTGACCAACAAACAATGCATCCCTTTCTCGCTTATAGACGTTTTCTTACGAGGATACGAAATAGGACGTTAATTTGCGACAGCAACTGTCATATTTATCATACGTAATCAGGTAGCCGAAACCACCATCATAAAAATAATTGCTCCGTGTGTGAATCGAATCCGCGGCACGTAACGTAGAAAGCTAATCACTTAGCCACTGCGCCAACCGTGTCGTCGTTTGCTAAGAGCATTATGTGAATTTACTTAATTTCATATCTATAATATTATATGGCTGTTCATTAAGAACGTACTTCAGTAATATTTACTATAACATTGATGTTGCTAATGGTAGTATAATTAATTTGTCTAATGGGCTCTTTCAATACTTTTCATCAAGTAAATGGTTTGCGTTTAATGAAAATAAAATATGGACATGCTTGTATGGAAGACATAAAGACACGTAAGATTCTGGGTAGATAATAGACCTTATAAATAGGCAGATTCTAGTTGCCACTAAAGACGAACCTTTGGGCGTGGACTGGAGTCTCGAGTGTTGCACAACTGTTTCGCCTCGCGAGAGACAGAAAGAAATTATGCAGAGCGGACTGCCAAACTTCGCTAGTCGGAGAGGCAATATGAGAAGAAGAAGGAGTTGCCACTAAGAGAATAATCTTTTTCCTTTTCTGTAGGATCGCTGATAACGTTAGCGAAAAAAGTAACTATAATCCTGTTTAGTTTGATCCATGCTCAGTAAATCATTCTGTATACAGGCTGTAAAAAGAACCCTGTCCAATCTGGAACGAATATTGTACTTACTCATCACTATAAAAATCTGTAACTGTGGGACCAAAGTTGAAATAATAATAATTCAATATTACCCGAGTAGATATTGTATGGAACAGCAGAATTTTTTTTCGCGATTTCGGGTTTGTTTCCATAGTAAAAGTTGTTCATAATAATCTATACTTATAATAAAATCGTAACGAAGCGAAAAATGTACATTAAATATATCTTGAAAAAAAAAAAGGCACGTGCTCTATATTCGACACTGATGCCAAAAATATAGTTTTTAGAATTTTTGTCTGTTTGTCTGTTTGTCTGTTTGTCTGTTTGTCTGTATCTCTGTCCGAGCTTCACGGCCAAACCACCGAACAGATCGTCATGAAATTTAAAAGTAAAATCCGTTAATGGCCTGGTCAACATATAGGGTACAAATTATTACGCTATTGTCAAAGGGGGGTGAGCAATAAACCAATATGTCTGTGTACAATTATTAGTCGCTACCTATATGACGAATCCATTTGAAATATTGGATGATTGTAGTTAATAGATCCGATTAACATTTTATATACAATAGAAATCATTTCGCATTTTTTTAAACGTACTTTTTCATTTATTCTTTAGCCTTATATATTTTAATTCGTCTGTTGATACCTAGATGGCATTAGTAGTAATTTAAAGGCGAGTTTTTAATTTCCAATATTTTTAAAAGCGATTTTTTTATTGATACGGCATCCAGACTCCTGTAGGCAGAGTTCTATATAATAATTTAATTTGTAATGTTCAAATATTCACAATAAATTTAAGTATTTAAGGGTTTTCAAAATACTTATAGGCGTAAGGCATATTAATGACGACTACTGGTATGGCACTTGTGTGTTGCAACTGAAAACCAGCGTCAGGTGGCCAGTATCACTGCCTCCTGACATTATGCTTTATATGCTGTAGTACAATAATTCAACTTATTTTAAATGTTTTCTTTGCTTTTCCGGATTTTATTGCTCATGGTTCAGGAGTGGCGTAATTTCGGAGTGTTGGAACAGCGTCTGTCGAAGAAGAGTTTGTCGACGTTAAGTTCTCGAGTGGGATCAGGGCTGAAATCACCGTAGGGTTCGAAATTAATCACAGCAATACCCCTGGGAGTCACCCTGGACAGAGCGTTAACTTGAAGAAACCATTATATGAAAATCAAATAAAAAGAACTAGGTACCTAAAAGTTATGGTCAGCTAAATGACTTATGTTGAACTATCACCGGCTGACTTAAACCGATCACTCTCAATATGGGTATACCGTATCCTACGGTGAGCATAGCACTTCTACAAATTCGCAGAGTCGTTGCGTACAAAAACACAAAAAGGGGTCCGATACCAGATATCCACTATTCAGTGGTCAATTCAGTGCTTAATTATCAGCACAGCCTTTAAAAAGTCGGCTCAGTTTCCTTAGAACACTAGAGAGGCACTATCGGGTGGTTCAGCCGATGCCTATTGCAAATACATTGTGGTTGGAGAAACTTTCTTCACCAATAATCAAGTCCACGGTGAGTAATTTTCTGCCAGATACGATCCGATCGAACGATCATCTCTTGGATCACATGAAAGTTATTTAACCGACTCTGGACCCAATTAGGCAGATGCAAGTGCAGTATGAGCAAATGAGCAAGTGGGGCTATATCGAGGAAACAGCGGTAGGGTGGAGATGTGGTATGTCCCTCAAACGATGTCACAGCTACTGTGTTGCTCAATATGCCCCAATACTTGCACATTGAGCCACCTCTATTATGCCAATAATAATATCATAGAGGTGGCAAAATTTGCAGATTATACAAACCTAGGGACGCAGTACCATCGACACAAAGAAGAAGGACTAAAGTCATTTGCAATCCGGAGAACAGCTGAATATTCTTCTGTCGCCTCGCCATGAGTGTTCATATTGAATTCGCTCATGATGTAGTGGATAGATGAGTTAGTTACAATTTTCAATTTTCGTAACAGCTCACTGCCCAAGAAGCGCCGGACAGAATTACAATCAAATGAGATTGTTGAAGTAATCAAGGCGTTGTTATGATGGTCGGCATCAGACTCTGCACTTATTACCCATTTCGTAGACAATAGATTTAAATAATTAAACTTTAAATTAATTTTGCCTATTGTTTCTTAGCGGAGAATCAGGATTCGTAAACTTTAATAACAATAAAATGCAGTGTATGCAAAACTAACGTGTTCCTAGATTATTATCTTTGTATGGGATGAATATCCGACGACCCACAAAATAGCGAGAAAGCGTAGTCTTAATGGTGCACGGTGGCTGTTTATATTTAAACCATAAAGCTTAAGGCACGGTTTTGTCTTTTTGAGTGCCTAACCATTACAACTATCATAGATTATTCGTTTAAAATAGTCGTGAATGCGACCTGCCGTGCTCTTTGAGGGGTCTTAAGTAAAGAACGATCACCCATCCAAGTAACGTGTAGATTGTTTTCACTCCCATACGTGCGGAAGACAAGGCATTTTATTGCACAGATCTCATATTATTTAAGTTTTTGTCAATACAAATTCTGAAAACTATCTTTCCTTTTCTTTAATTTCAAGTGACTATCATAGTTTAATCGAATATTGTCACGTGGGCAAAGCCGCGGGTACAGCTAGTGAGTATAATAACCCCGTTCTAGATAGGACATGGTTTTTTTTTACACTCTGTATAATGAAGTTACAAAATTCAACTAGTAAAAATACAGGTGTTCAAACGGTTCGGTTTCGGTTTAAGAAATTTATTTCGCTCAAAAAGAATACAATTATTCACTCCTATGAGGAAAAACATAATAATTAAGATAAGCGAAGAATTCGCTTGGTAGAAAACTAAAATTAAGTTTAAAAAAAAAAACAATGAACAAACGCAATGAAGTAACAACTAGATATCCTATTTATCGGAACAACGCGACTCGTTGCTGTTCCAATGTGAAAATTGAACTGTGCCAAACACATAAGACCCGAGTGCTGCTTTTTTTAACTTCCAACATTCTTAGTTACGATTCTGTTCCGAGCTTACCTACACTCAATGAGAGTGAAGGACAGCTACAAACAAAAATCAACCTTATCGTCAAAAGATAAGGTTGAATATCGATTGGGAAATAACCTTCTTTGATACACGGAGTACCTTTGTGAATTCAAGAACAGCGACTTGGTGAAAAGTTAAAAGTTACAAAGTTTATTCGACTTAGAAATTATCTACGTATTATGTTACGTAGAGCTTACTTTTAACGTATTTGTTATCGGTTGGGACACAAGGCACGATGTTTAGTTCCTGGAGGCCAATTCTCGTTTCCTGCGAGATGATTTCTCAATTCTCAATTCTTTATTGCAATCCATAATGTACACACAGTCATACAGGTGGTAAGTATAAAATAAAGAAACAATTATGGACCCTGTCGGGCACAGCAAAAGTTTAAATAAGTAGGAGAGAGGAGGAGCGCTTTAATAATTTTTCATAATATGAAAAATTGAAAATGGTTTCTCTTGTGAAAATCTATATCTATACTTATAATAAAATCGTAACGAAGCGAAAAATGTACATTAAATATATCTTGAAAAAAAAAAAGGCACGTGCTCTATATTCGACACTGATGCCAAAAATATAGTTTTTAGAATTTTTGTCTGTTTGTCTGTTTGTCTGTTTGTCTGTTTGTCTGTTTGTCTGTATCTCTGTCCGAGCTTCACGGCCAAACCACCGAACAGATCGTCATGAAATTTAAAAGTAAAATCCGTTAATGGCCTGGTCAACATATAGGGTACAAATTATTACGCTATTGTCAAAGGGGGGTGAGCAATAAACCAATATGTCTGTGTACAATTATTAGTCGCTACCTATATGACGAATCCATTTGAAATATTGGATGATTGTAGTTAATAGATCCGATTAACATTTTATATACAATAGAAATCATTTCGCATTTTTTTAAACGTACTTTTTCATTTATTCTTTAGCCTTATATATTTTAATTCGTCTGTTGATACCTAGATGGCATTAGTAGTAATTTAAAGGCGAGTTTTTAATTTCCAATATTTTTAAAAGCGATTTTTTTATTGATACGGCATCCAGACTCCTGTAGGCAGAGTTCTATATAATAATTTAATTTGTAATGTTCAAATATTCACAATAAATTTAAGTATTTAAGGGTTTTCAAAATACTTATAGGCGTAAGGCATATTAATGACGACTACTGGTATGGCACTTGTGTGTTGCAACTGAAAACCAGCGTCAGGTGGCCAGTATCACTGCCTCCTGACATTATGCTTTATATGCTGTAGTACAATAATTCAACTTATTTTAAATGTTTTCTTTGCTTTTCCGGATTTTATTGCTCATGGTTCAGGAGTGGCGTAATTTCGGAGTGTTGGAACAGCGTCTGTCGAAGAAGAGTTTGTCGACGTTAAGTTCTCGAGTGGGATCAGGGCTGAAATCACCGTAGGGTTCGAAATTAATCACAGCAATACCCCTGGGAGTCACCCTGGACAGAGCGTTAACTTGAAGAAACCATTATATGAAAATCAAATAAAAAGAACTAGGTACCTAAAAGTTATGGTCAGCTAAATGACTTATGTTGAACTATCACCGGCTGACTTAAACCGATCACTCTCAATATGGGTATACCGTATCCTACGGTGAGCATAGCACTTCTACAAATTCGCAGAGTCGTTGCGTACAAAAACACAAAAAGGGGTCCGATACCAGATATCCACTATTCAGTGGTCAATTCAGTGCTTAATTATCAGCACAGCCTTTAAAAAGTCGGCTCAGTTTCCTTAGAACACTAGAGAGGCACTATCGGGTGGTTCAGCCGATGCCTATTGCAAATACATTGTGGTTGGAGAAACTTTCTTCACCAATAATCAAGTCCACGGTGAGTAATTTTCTGCCAGATACGATCCGATCGAACGATCATCTCTTGGATCACATGAAAGTTATTTAACCGACTCTGGACCCAATTAGGCAGATGCAAGTGCAGTATGAGCAAATGAGCAAGTGGGGCTATATCGAGGAAACAGCGGTAGGGTGGAGATGTGGTATGTCCCTCAAACGATGTCACAGCTACTGTGTTGCTCAATATGCCCCAATACTTGCACATTGAGCCACCTCTATTATGCCAATAATAATATCATAGAGGTGGCAAAATTTGCAGATTATACAAACCTAGGGACGCAGTACCATCGACACAAAGAAGAAGGACTAAAGTCATTTGCAATCCGGAGAACAGCTGAATATTCTTCTGTCGCCTCGCCATGAGTGTTCATATTGAATTCGCTCATGATGTAGTGGATAGATGAGTTAGTTACAATTTTCAATTTTCGTAACAGCTCACTGCCCAAGAAGCGCCGGACAGAATTACAATCAAATGAGATTGTTGAAGTAATCAAGGCGTTGTTATGATGGTCGGCATCAGACTCTGCACTTATTACCCATTTCGTAGACAATAGATTTAAATAATTAAACTTTAAATTAATTTTGCCTATTGTTTCTTAGCGGAGAATCAGGATTCGTAAACTTTAATAACAATAAAATGCAGTGTATGCAAAACTAACGTGTTCCTAGATTATTATCTTTGTATGGGATGAATATCCGACGACCCACAAAATAGCGAGAAAGCGTAGTCTTAATGGTGCACGGTGGCTGTTTATATTTAAACCATAAAGCTTAAGGCACGGTTTTGTCTTTTTGAGTGCCTAACCATTACAACTATCATAGATTATTCGTTTAAAATAGTCGTGAATGCGACCTGCCGTGCTCTTTGAGGGGTCTTAAGTAAAGAACGATCACCCATCCAAGTAACGTGTAGATTGTTTTCACTCCCATACGTGCGGAAGACAAGGCATTTTATTGCACAGATCTCATATTATTTAAGTTTTTGTCAATACAAATTCTGAAAACTATCTTTCCTTTTCTTTAATTTCAAGTGACTATCATAGTTTAATCGAATATTGTCACGTGGGCAAAGCCGCGGGTACAGCTAGTGAGTATAATAACCCCGTTCTAGATAGGACATGGTTTTTTTTTACACTCTGTATAATGAAGTTACAAAATTCAACTAGTAAAAATACAGGTGTTCAAACGGTTCGGTTTCGGTTTAAGAAATTTATTTCGCTCAAAAAGAATACAATTATTCACTCCTATGAGGAAAAACATAATAATTAAGATAAGCGAAGAATTCGCTTGGTAGAAAACTAAAATTAAGTTTAAAAAAAAAAACAATGAACAAACGCAATGAAGTAACAACTAGATATCCTATTTATCGGAACAACGCGACTCGTTGCTGTTCCAATGTGAAAATTGAACTGTGCCAAACACATAAGACCCGAGTGCTGCTTTTTTTAACTTCCAACATTCTTAGTTACGATTCTGTTCCGAGCTTACCTACACTCAATGAGAGTGAAGGACAGCTACAAACAAAAATCAACCTTATCGTCAAAAGATAAGGTTGAATATCGATTGGGAAATAACCTTCTTTGATACACGGAGTACCTTTGTGAATTCAAGAACAGCGACTTGGTGAAAAGTTAAAAGTTACAAAGTTTATTCGACTTAGAAATTATCTACGTATTATGTTACGTAGAGCTTACTTTTAACGTATTTGTTATCGGTTGGGACACAAGGCACGATGTTTAGTTCCTGGAGGCCAATTCTCGTTTCCTGCGAGATGATTTCTCAATTCTCAATTCTTTATTGCAATCCATAATGTACACACAGTCATACAGGTGGTAAGTATAAAATAAAGAAACAATTATGGACCCTGTCGGGCACAGCAAAAGTTTAAATAAGTAGGAGAGAGGAGGAGCGCTTTAATAATTTTTCATAATATGAAAAATTGAAAATGGTTTCTCTTGTGAAAATCTATATCTATACTTATAATAAAATCGTAACGAAGCGAAAAATGTACATTAAATATATCTTGAAAAAAAAAAAGGCACGTGCTCTATATTCGACACTGATGCCAAAAATATAGTTTTTAGAATTTTTGTCTGTTTGTCTGTTTGTCTGTTTGTCTGTTTGTCTGTTTGTCTGTATCTCTGTCCGAGCTTCACGGCCAAACCACCGAACAGATCGTCATGAAATTTAAAAGTAAAATCCGTTAATGGCCTGGTCAACATATAGGGTACAAATTATTACGCTATTGTCAAAGGGGGGTGAGCAATAAACCAATATGTCTGTGTACAATTATTAGTCGCTACCTATATGACGAATCCATTTGAAATATTGGATGATTGTAGTTAATAGATCCGATTAACATTTTATATACAATAGAAATCATTTCGCATTTTTTTAAACGTACTTTTTCATTTATTCTTTAGCCTTATATATTTTAATTCGTCTGTTGATACCTAGATGGCATTAGTAGTAATTTAAAGGCGAGTTTTTAATTTCCAATATTTTTAAAAGCGATTTTTTTATTGATACGGCATCCAGACTCCTGTAGGCAGAGTTCTATATAATAATTTAATTTGTAATGTTCAAATATTCACAATAAATTTAAGTATTTAAGGGTTTTCAAAATACTTATAGGCGTAAGGCATATTAATGACGACTACTGGTATGGCACTTGTGTGTTGCAACTGAAAACCAGCGTCAGGTGGCCAGTATCACTGCCTCCTGACATTATGCTTTATATGCTGTAGTACAATAATTCAACTTATTTTAAATGTTTTCTTTGCTTTTCCGGATTTTATTGCTCATGGTTCAGGAGTGGCGTAATTTCGGAGTGTTGGAACAGCGTCTGTCGAAGAAGAGTTTGTCGACGTTAAGTTCTCGAGTGGGATCAGGGCTGAAATCACCGTAGGGTTCGAAATTAATCACAGCAATACCCCTGGGAGTCACCCTGGACAGAGCGTTAACTTGAAGAAACCATTATATGAAAATCAAATAAAAAGAACTAGGTACCTAAAAGTTATGGTCAGCTAAATGACTTATGTTGAACTATCACCGGCTGACTTAAACCGATCACTCTCAATATGGGTATACCGTATCCTACGGTGAGCATAGCACTTCTACAAATTCGCAGAGTCGTTGCGTACAAAAACACAAAAAGGGGTCCGATACCAGATATCCACTATTCAGTGGTCAATTCAGTGCTTAATTATCAGCACAGCCTTTAAAAAGTCGGCTCAGTTTCCTTAGAACACTAGAGAGGCACTATCGGGTGGTTCAGCCGATGCCTATTGCAAATACATTGTGGTTGGAGAAACTTTCTTCACCAATAATCAAGTCCACGGTGAGTAATTTTCTGCCAGATACGATCCGATCGAACGATCATCTCTTGGATCACATGAAAGTTATTTAACCGACTCTGGACCCAATTAGGCAGATGCAAGTGCAGTATGAGCAAATGAGCAAGTGGGGCTATATCGAGGAAACAGCGGTAGGGTGGAGATGTGGTATTGTCCCTCAAACGATGTCACAGCTACTGTGTTGCTCAATATGCCCCAATACTTGCACATTGAGCCACCTCTATTATGCCAATAATAATATCATAGAGGTGGCAAAATTTGCAGATTATACAAACCTAGGGACGCAGTACCATCGACACAAAGAAGAAGGACTAAAGTCATTTGCAATCCGGAGAACAGCTGAATATTCTTCTGTCGCCTCGCCATGAGTGTTCATATTGAATTCGCTCATGATGTAGTGGATAGATGAGTTAGTTACAATTTTCAATTTTCGTAACAGCTCACTGCCCAAGAAGCGCCGGACAGAATTACAATCAAATGAGATTGTTGAAGTAATCAAGGCGTTGTTATGATGGTCGGCATCAGACTCTGCACTTATTACCCATTTCGTAGACAATAGATTTAAATAATTAAACTTTAAATTAATTTTGCCTATTGTTTCTTAGCGGAGAATCAGGATTCGTAAACTTTAATAACAATAAAATGCAGTGTATGCAAAACTAACGTGTTCCTAGATTATTATCTTTGTATGGGATGAATATCCGACGACCCACAAAATAGCGAGAAAGCGTAGTCTTAATGGTGCACGGTGGCTGTTTATATTTAAACCATAAAGCTTAAGGCACGGTTTTGTCTTTTTGAGTGCCTAACCATTACAACTATCATAGATTATTCGTTTAAAATAGTCGTGAATGCGACCTGCCGTGCTCTTTGAGGGGTCTTAAGTAAAGAACGATCACCCATCCAAGTAACGTGTAGATTGTTTTCACTCCCATACGTGCGGAAGACAAGGCATTTTATTGCACAGATCTCATATTATTTAAGTTTTTGTCAATACAAATTCTGAAAACTATCTTTCCTTTTCTTTAATTTCAAGTGACTATCATAGTTTAATCGAATATTGTCACGTGGGCAAAGCCGCGGGTACAGCTAGTATAATATAATATAATTATATATTATCACTTATCATCTATATTATTTGTTTATTCTCTATTTTCTCTATTATTTATTTATATATTATAATATATTATTATTATTATAATATAATATGATCTCGAAATCGAGTTTGCACTTCGAGCACTTTTTGAAAGAAATAAGAAAGACATAACATTTATTCAGCACGGATAGTGACAACACATGAGAGAAAAATAAAATACAAGTTAACATAAACCTTTAAAGAATAAAAAATAAAACTACTTTTACGACCAAAAATCTCGCAAATCTCAATTATTTACTTGAATCTCGTATTCTAAGAATTAATCTAAATAAACTTCAAGTGCTAAGTGTAATACGAGATTCAAGTGAACAATTGTGATTTGCGAGATTTTACAGTCTATCTCAATTTTGAAATGATCTCGAAGTAAACGAGAATTGGCCCCCTGCTTATAAACTTATATTGCATAGGTTGTATTTCATGTCGGTGTTATGGGTAATGATACTGAGTAAAGAGCCCAGTGACGGTACCTGAGTAAGATTGGCGCAAGGGCCACTGCCTTTATAAATTTTGCTGACTGAATAGTATTTTCACTGTAAGAGCCAAAGGTGACTGAAGAAATACCTTCTTGGTGAATTATGATATACATTTTTTACACAATTTCCCACTGTTGTTACAACTGAGAATTAAATCGAAAGAAATTAAGATTAGGGTTAGTACCTAAACCAAATTGTATACCATTTGGGAACATCAAAATATGCTTATATTAATGCCATCGATGTCTATAGATATGCTTAGTGAACTCAAAAAGTGAGACGTGTCAGGTACTCCATTTTCAGAAAAATGGAGTAGTTGATCACTAGTGAAATGCCGTTTACAAACATAATTATTAATTTGTGTATTGAATAAAAAATATATAATAACAGTAGCTATTCCATTAGTGCATGTATCGCTGTTCTATTTAAATATAATTCGAACATTGATGAATTTAAAATTTGACGTCTTCAAAAAATACGTCTCATTTTTTTAGCTTCCCTTTGTATGACAGAGCGTATCTATAGACATCGATGATTAATGCTATATTAATACGTGAAGAGAAAACTTTGTTTTTATAAGCATATTGCGCGCACGGAGGAGTTTGAGATTTGGCATAGTTAAAGTTTATATGGAGAAGGAGTGCAGAAAGCCAAAATTATGGTCGAATTTCGACTACTGGGAGACCACCAAATTCTTTTTACGTTTTTGTTTGTGTTGCGGTCGGTCGGTATACTTGCTTTACTTGCATAATCATTGTTTTGTTGCTGGTATGGCAAATGTTTGGTTTAGATGCTGCTATTTTGTATTGTATGTGTGTCGTTTTTGCTGCAGAAATAAAATATTTTTCTTTCTTTCTTTCTTTCTTTCACTAGTTATAATTAAATTACACCATATACAATACAGAAACACAAAAACCGAGACTGACATAGCTATTGCACATTGCAGCAGGCTTACTTCGGCACATAACTTTATGCTATGACTAGCTTCCGCCAGTGGCTTCACTCGCATGATATCTTTATAAACTATAGCCTATGTTACTCAGTGATAATACAGCATTCAGCTAGTGAAAGAATTTTTATAATCGGTCCTGTATTTTTTGAGTTTATCCATTACAATCAAACATACAAAAAATCTAATCTTTTCTCTTTATAATATTGGTTTAGATATTAAATTAGACTCGGTGTGGTATTGCGTGACCAAAAGGCCTCAGCTCAGCATATGGTGCAGTTGTTACTGCACCACACAGCTACAGCGCTGGTTTTCATGTGTTCTATGTAGTAAGTCCTAATAGTAGCAAGTCTAAAGTCTCCAATCGGTAAAGTTAACAAGCCGGACTTAGGTACCGGCGTCGTAGTGCTGACCTACATATTTCACACAATTCCAACTGGAACACCTGATACCTACCCTGTGCTCCTTGGAAAAGGTGGAACTAATTTTGCAATGTCTGATGGACCAACAGAATGTTTGAGCAATTTTATCAAAACGTCTTGTAAAAACAAAATGCACTGAACATCATCATCTATACTTATAATAAAATCGTAACGAAGCGAAAAATGTACATTAAATATATCTTGAAAAAAAAAAAGGCACGTGCTCTATATTCGACACTGATGCCAAAAATATAGTTTTTAGAATTTTTGTCTGTTTGTCTGTTTGTCTGTTTGTCTGTTTGTCTGTATCTCTGTCCGAGCTTCACGGCCAAACCACCGAACAGATCGTCATGAAATTTAAAAGTAAAATCCGTTAATGGCCTGGTCAACATATAGGGTACAAATTATTACGCTATTGTCAAAGGGGGGTGAGCAATAAACCAATATGTCTGTGTACAATTATTAGTCGCTACCTATATGACGAATCCATTTGAAATATTGGATGATTGTAGTTAATAGATCCGATTAACATTTTATATACAATAGAAATCATTTCGCATTTTTTTAAACGTACTTTTTCATTTATTCTTTAGCCTTATATATTTTAATTCGTCTGTTGATACCTAGATGGCATTAGTAGTAATTTAAAGGCGAGTTTTTAATTTCCAATATTTTTAAAAGCGATTTTTTTATTGATACGGCATCCAGACTCCTGTAGGCAGAGTTCTATATAATAATTTAATTTGTAATGTTCAAATATTCACAATAAATTTAAGTATTTAAGGGTTTTCAAAATACTTATAGGCGTAAGGCATATTAATGACGACTACTGGTATGGCACTTGTGTGTTGCAACTGAAAACCAGCGTCAGGTGGCCAGTATCACTGCCTCCTGACATTATGCTTTATATGCTGTAGTACAATAATTCAACTTATTTTAAATGTTTTCTTTGCTTTTCCGGATTTTATTGCTCATGGTTCAGGAGTGGCGTAATTTCGGAGTGTTGGAACAGCGTCTGTCGAAGAAGAGTTTGTCGACGTTAAGTTCTCGAGTGGGATCAGGGCTGAAATCACCGTAGGGTTCGAAATTAATCACAGCAATACCCCTGGGAGTCACCCTGGACAGAGCGTTAACTTGAAGAAACCATTATATGAAAATCAAATAAAAAGAACTAGGTACCTAAAAGTTATGGTCAGCTAAATGACTTATGTTGAACTATCACCGGCTGACTTAAACCGATCACTCTCAATATGGGTATACCGTATCCTACGGTGAGCATAGCACTTCTACAAATTCGCAGAGTCGTTGCGTACAAAAACACAAAAAGGGGTCCGATACCAGATATCCACTATTCAGTGGTCAATTCAGTGCTTAATTATCAGCACAGCCTTTAAAAAGTCGGCTCAGTTTCCTTAGAACACTAGAGAGGCACTATCGGGTGGTTCAGCCGATGCCTATTGCAAATACATTGTGGTTGGAGAAACTTTCTTCACCAATAATCAAGTCCACGGTGAGTAATTTTCTGCCAGATACGATCCGATCGAACGATCATCTCTTGGATCACATGAAAGTTATTTAACCGACTCTGGACCCAATTAGGCAGATGCAAGTGCAGTATGAGCAAATGAGCAAGTGGGGCTATATCGAGGAAACAGCGGTAGGGTGGAGATGTGGTATTGTCCCTCAAACGATGTCACAGCTACTGTGTTGCTCAATATGCCCCAATACTTGCACATTGAGCCACCTCTATTATGCCAATAATAATATCATAGAGGTGGCAAAATTTGCAGATTATACAAACCTAGGGACGCAGTACCATCGACACAAAGAAGAAGGACTAAAGTCATTTGCAATCCGGAGAACAGCTGAATATTCTTCTGTCGCCTCGCCATGAGTGTTCATATTGAATTCGCTCATGATGTAGTGGATAGATGAGTTAGTTACAATTTTCAATTTTCGTAACAGCTCACTGCCCAAGAAGCGCCGGACAGAATTACAATCAAATGAGATTGTTGAAGTAATCAAGGCGTTGTTATGATGGTCGGCATCAGACTCTGCACTTATTACCCATTTCGTAGACAATAGATTTAAATAATTAAACTTTAAATTAATTTTGCCTATTGTTTCTTAGCGGAGAATCAGGATTCGTAAACTTTAATAACAATAAAATGCAGTGTATGCAAAACTAACGTGTTCCTAGATTATTATCTTTGTATGGGATGAATATCCGACGACCCACAAAATAGCGAGAAAGCGTAGTCTTAATGGTGCACGGTGGCTGTTTATATTTAAACCATAAAGCTTAAGGCACGGTTTTGTCTTTTTGAGTGCCTAACCATTACAACTATCATAGATTATTCGTTTAAAATAGTCGTGAATGCGACCTGCCGTGCTCTTTGAGGGGTCTTAAGTAAAGAACGATCACCCATCCAAGTAACGTGTAGATTGTTTTCACTCCCATACGTGCGGAAGACAAGGCATTTTATTGCACAGATCTCATATTATTTAAGTTTTTGTCAATACAAATTCTGAAAACTATCTTTCCTTTTCTTTAATTTCAAGTGACTATCATAGTTTAATCGAATATTGTCACGTGGGCAAAGCCGCGGGTACAGCTAGTTATGGAATAATATTGAATACAATATTTATTTGTTTAATCATTTATGTACACGTGAAAAGACACAGAAAACATTATGTAGGAGAACAAAGCACAAAGGTACTGCTTAATTGACAAAATAAATCTCGGAGAAGAATCACAGAGGAGAATAAATACGAAATGTAGACAGCGATGTATAACAATATAATAATATAAACATAAGTAAAATATTTACATAAAACAAATAAACATAAAAATATATATAAAATAATAATAAATAATATTATCATGCTATGACGTGCAAAGGACGTACACTGATAAACGATTTGTTCATCCTGCAGTACATACTTAAGGCGCGTCAGTGAGGTAACGAATTTGTCGATTTCGCTTCCTCCACCCGCGCAACCCCCTATAATATTACGGAAACCGCTCGGAGCATGTCAACGCGAGCATCGCGCCAGACACTAAAAAGCTATATAATAAATAGAGGTGGCAATGTAAAATATATATTTGTAGATTGTTTCACTTATAGGTCTATATAGTAACAGAGTTACTACTAGAAAATTAATACCAATAACAGTGGTACAATCACTACAATGATGAATGATTTTATAAAAAAGGGAAATAAAAAAATTATGCTTCGTCAACGAACTTCCAAGCAAAAAATGCCCATTACACTTGCCGAGTTGTTCGATGATTTGGTATTAACTAATTATAACTTGCTCTTTTATTTGAAGGATTGCTTGATTAATTTAATATTCACTCATATAAATATATCACGATTATTAGATATTAATACCTAGCATTAAAAAAAGTAAAAACCGACTTCAAAAAACTAAACAGTGTAAATAATTTTCTTAAATTCTTCAATGCACCTAGCTTGGCAGTGGCAACGACTTCAAAAGCTGATAAGTTTTTTAAGAAAATTATATGTATTATACTTTTTAGTTTTTTGAAGTCGGTTTATACTATTTTTTAACGTTTATTTTATATTTCTATTTTGAGTGGCTTAAACAATTCATAATCATGCGATTACAGAAATCGCAAGTGACATGCTGTTATTCATTCAAGAGTTCCATTGTATATCTCCGAAGTTCTTCATCAAATCTTCAACAAATTTAAATGCCATCTTGAGAGTACCCTTTGAAATAAAAAAAGAATTTTCAAAATCGGTATGCAATTGGCGGAGTAATAGCGTAACAAACATACAAAAAAAAAACATACAGTCGAATTGAGAATTTTCTTTTTTGGAAGTCGATTAAAAATGGGAATAGCAGTGTTGGTGAATAGTAATATATAAAGTATAATCGATAAGTATTAAAATAAAACTAGGTTGGTACATAGTAATTATTATTATATATAGTAAAGGAATAGTATAAAGAAAAACAACAGTAGGACGGCGCCTTTGATCTCGCCGACAACGTCAAGACAGTGTGGCGATAGTGCATGGAGGCTAGGGTTGTTACAAGTAGTGTAGTGGTTTTCTACGCTACGTGCCGCGGGTTTGATACGCGCACGGAACAAATATTAGTCTGGGTGTGTGTGCATGTGAGATAATGTCTGTAAACTCTACCCACGATACAGGAGAAATCCTAGTGAGGGACAAAGTTATATTAAAAAAAAAAAAAAAAAAAAAAATTTTAGATCAACATCGTCATCAACATATTATTACTTACTATTTTAAACGTTGATTATGACAAATTATCAATTCATTAATAGAAGGTAGCTCTGAATTTTGGTCACGTAGTCACGGTTTATATGAATAGACCTCACCAAAACATGAAGTTTGAATACCAACATGATGGGACTGCGTCCCATAGTTTGGGAGATAAAAACTTTCAAAGTTTTAGTCACGTGGTCACATAGATCTCACCAAAACATGAAGTTTGAATACCAACATGATGGGACTCCGTCCCATAGTTTAGAGCTTTCAAACATTCGGTCACGTTCACGTGGTCACATACTGAATTTGAATTTATGTTTATAGAAAACATCAAAAAGATGGTCTCTATATTTTTAGACAAAGTATATTTTAGAAGATGAAACACAATTTGTATTGACTTGACAGATAAAGTGACAGATCAGTAGACTCTATCTATATCTGATTTTACTAAAATAATAATATTTCAAATATATACTCAAAAAAAATCAAAATATGTATATAGAAGCTACTGAGGCAAGTTATATAGGTTGCCCCCTCTACACAATATTGTGTCTAGAGAGCAAAATAAATTCTGAATTTATAAATCGAACGCGATAGCCTCGATCGACACGGGTATCACGTCCGAGAGCCAGCGGCAGACTGCCGCCCGTCGCCCGAACACGACCCTTCAGCTGAAAATTGGCACAGATTTACGTTTAAATTCAAGGAAAAATTGAAAAATGCCTTTTTTTTTAATGTTAAACGTTGGACTTATAAATAAAAGAATTATTTATCTATTGCTGCAAATCAGAAATAAATTAAGCTTCAAGTTCCGAAGAAGATGAAGGTTTAAATTCTGATTTAGGTGTTTTATAATCGCCAATTACTATAGTATAATCTACTTAAAAAATATATTTGAAACGTTGGATTTGAAGTAGAGATCTTGAACTTTAAGACTGTATTTTTTTTTAATTTGTATATGGTATAATTGCGGAGGAGATGGCGATGTAAAACGGCGTTTTGGTCAGGGTACTGCCTTAAAAGCAAGGAGCTGTTGCTACGCCGTAGCTGTCTACGATGGTGTCACGGTTACGCAAGCTACGCGGTTAGCATGTGACTCTTCAAATTCTGTGCCATTTTTGTCTGATAAAACCAGTAGTGTGTACATTTGATTCATGACATTAAGCGTCCTGTAAGTCTTTTTTATAAGAAAACGATCCAATCTCAAAAAATACGTAAGTAAATGTAAAAAATATTGCTAAAAGATTGCTCTTTAATATTATTTATCTGTGTGTATCTTAAAAGCCAATGTAATAATACTAGTTTAGCTATATTTTTGTTTCAAGCTTAATAAAATAATACACCAACCAGCGTACTGGTTAAAGTAAGGTTGTTTTGTATACATAAGCGTGTTTTTTTGTCGTAAATGCTTACATTGTACGCTTAGAATAACTTCGTATGAAAAAAAATCATCACAGCACGTAGTTACTAAAACATTTTGCTTCCCAAGCTTGATTTCCATAATCTCAGATGAAGAAGCAAAAAAAAAAAACAAAAAATATTGTGAAAGTAAAGTGAAAATTTTAACTTAATTCTCAAATTGTTTCGTTGTTTGCTCAGCGACGGACTGAGTTAGCTGTAATTAAATTTTTAAAAACACCCTTGCGTGTCTAACTGGACTAACAAAATGAATTATTATAATGAAGGGTCTAAGTCGCCTTTATTTTGAACAAAAAAATATTCAAGGCTTTCCGGAGTGTGTTGATGTATGTAGGTACAGTTAAGACTGGAGTAGTCGTAACTTTTTTATTATTAATTGTAATCATCGCTATATTGGTCCGCAGTCCTTCTATAATGTTGGTAATGAACGTATCGTGCCTAATCAAGTGACCAATCATGCTTTCTCTTCTTTTTTCTATGTGTTTCAATATTTGTCGTTTCTCATTTACTCTTTGTTGGGTTGCCAATGTAAAATTACATTTGATTTTCTTGTTGTGGTTGGTCTGGTATCCCAGCGCCCTCTTTCTTCCGGCGGCCATCCATGGGATCGCCTTTTTGTAAGCTCGTGCATTTTTTCTTTATTATAATAAAAGATTACACAGAACAAGACATTTATTTGAACCACCTACTAACACTCTTCTTAGTATCTCTTCGTTAGTCACTTTTCCTGTCCAGAGCACTTTCTCAATTCAACGCCAACACCACATTTCAAAAGCTACAACATAGCAACAACATTATATAAAGCAACATTGAAGAAGGAAAAATAGAAGCAAAAAGAAAAAGAGGAAGACCAAGAAGGAACTTCATTAATCAGCTGAAAGAAAAAGCGAATATAGAAACATATAAAGATTTAAAAGATTTGGCATTGGATAGGACTGGATGGAAATTGCTACACCGACAAGTGCCTAGCACTTAAATTTTGGATGGGAGGGTCCGCAGTCGCAAGCACGACTGAGATATTTGGAGTCTAGAGTTCGATTTTCAAGTATCTGTAAATAATCACCGTTAGCGATAACACCGCCCATTAAACCATTGTAATTATAATGTATCGTGTTTGTGTTCTAAAGTGCAACCATACCCTAGTATGGTTGCACTTAGTGGTAGTATGGTCGTATTTTGTATAATTTCCTAGACCCTAATCCCTAGATTTGGGTCTAGGAAATTATACAAAATTATTGGTAAAACTAAAGAAAGCTTAAAATTTATTTTTAAAAAATGTGTTATTTAAGGTAAATGCTTATAACGAAACGTTACCGTCATCTCCATTTTTAGTTTTACTTAGGGCTATGTTCTCCAATAATATAACTGATAATTTAAATGAAATTGGCCGACATTATTATTTTAAGAAGAAATAGGGTTTAAGCCCCTTTGTCACTGTGACCTGCTAAGATCTATTGTAACGATTACCCATACAAACATTCATGTTTAATCAGCAGTTTTTTCTTAACCGTCTGTTATGCTATTTGTGAACATGGGCCTTAACAGCCAGAACTCAAACTTTGTTTAATATTAGACTTAACAAATAGTTAACGGATTTAGCAGATACCAAGGACTAGCAACGGACTACGAAGCTGAGTTGTTTGATAAATTGATTAATAGTACATAACACATATTCCCTTTGGCATTAGTTATTTCAAGATACGTAGCGCCTTGTTTACCTCGATATGGAATGATAACTGTATACATGTTTCTGAGACATGATTAGTATATCTTGTTTTGGTGGTTTTAAGATGTATAGATAATTTTGTATTTGGTGTATGTATAAGATATTGGACAAATAAGCACTGAAGTGACGATAAGGTAATTATTAGATAATAGCTGCATACTCGTATATTAAAACCGTTCATCATGAAAAAAGTTTGTTACGTAATTTTCAACAGAACATAATATTCAGTAGGTACAATCGATGGGTAATGGATATATTTGAATGGTTATGAGAAGCGTTAACATTCGCAGGGTCTGTAAAATTTGCCATTCTGTATATCTTTTTTTTATGTACACACCAGGATATTTAAATAATAAAAATGTAAGCACAATATAACTACCTATGTATTTATATTGAAATTTCTTCCAGTAGTACCCGCGACTGGAAATATAGATGATAGACACGTAGACTTATGGTATACTAAACAAATCCAAAAACTACATAGATAAAAATTATAATAAACTTCAAATAACGTACCCGAAACTAAGCCCCCTCCCCCCCTTGCTCCCCCCCGATACACGCATATCAAAGACCTGTCACGTCAAAAGTGAACAAATTATTTCCATCAAAATACTTTATTCAACCCCAATTTCTATGATATCAACTCGTTATCAACAACTACAAGTTTTTCTAGTATTCGAAGCGATAAAACGCTTTTTATTAGGACGTTTCAAGGTCAAGGTCAGATGCTTATCGGTCGGGTCACTGGTGAACACGCACCCCGAATTTCCTACATTTACCATGTTTTGGGCAGAGGGAAATGTTAGGACTTAACCTTCCTATATTCTCATAAACTCTTATTAGAATGTTAGAGACTTTACGTTTCTTAATTAATATGTCTAGACTGGTACCTCGGCCGTATGTCGTCTGAACTATGGGCTAAAATAACCACACAGTGAATCCCTGACACAGCAAAACGGCGACGCGGCAGACTGCGAAGAAGATGGCGGGACGAACTAGACATATTCAACAAGGACTGGTCATCATTGGCCACATGATCGAACAGCATGCAAATCTAGGGGAGCTTTTGCCCAGCAGTGGGATGGTACAGGCTCACAGTAATATGTCTGCTTAGTTTATTATTCTTGCTTACTGATTTGGGTTGCGATAAATTAATAATTTGTATGATCTATAGATTGTTCCTGGTCTGGGTGTGTGTGCAACTGTGCATGTGACATGTATGTTTGTAAACTGTACCCTCAATATAGGAGAAATCCTAGTGAGGTGTAAGTTTTCTTCAAAAAATAATAATTAACAAGTCCATTTCAAAATGTCAATTTTTATAAAAGAGTGTCAAATGCAATAACGCGTAATGTAACGCAATATCTATCTTTTATCTTTCTTTACATAGGTACAAAAAGACTTGTCCTAACTGACTGACATATCCATGTAAAGCAGCGGTTCCCAACCGGTGGTCCACGGACCATCAGTGGTCCGTGAGAATTAAATTGAGGTCCGCGAAACAAAGTTATAAACCCAGTATAAATAAATATTTACGCCAGCGTCTCAATAATCAAATTGAATTTCAATTACAAAATATACAAATGTCATTCTCAGTTTACTTTTTAAGATAAAGTTACGAATGCAGTTAATTTTAATTTTATCATAATTTATATTTTGAACCTTGTAGTCCCTGCACCGAACAAAAAAGTCCTAGTGGTCCCTGGTCAAAAAAAGGTTGGGAACCACTGATACTATCCACTGGAACTAGAAATTTGAAATTTTGATAGAAGATTCTTTTTATGACGCAAGATCCATTATCAAGGGATTTTTGGAAATTCCTGCCCTTAGGAGGTAAAATAGGGGATGAAAACTTGTATGTAAATTGGTCATTTTTAAATTCGGATCCAAAAAAAATCTGTTAAAAATAAAAAAACATGCTCCAGGATTTTTAAAATTCTACCCCTAAGGGCATAAAATCTAATTAAAGTTTGAAATTCTGTCATGTTTTAATTAAATCCCTAATATTGACTTCCACGCGAGCAAAGCCGTGGGCAACAGCTAGTGCAAATATAAAATAGGAGCTACTAACAGGATACGATGAGAAACAATCAAATACTTGAGTGTGTCACATCCCGTGTCCTGTGGGCCGAGCACGAATGTTTGACGTATATATTATTAAATGCAAGTAAATTTTAATTATAAAATACGATTAATCTATCGCATTTTTGTTCAATTTTAATGCAACGCACTTGTTTCATGAAAATGTAAAAATATTGGATGTATTTCCAAAAAATATCATGGATTAAACGTGTATTTTTGGTTCTAAAGGTTACGTTTACGTTATTATACGTTAAAACATTCGTGCTCGGCCCACTGTTCGTCACGGTAATGTATCACGTAGCTTTGCATCTATCGTTTACCTCACGGAATATAAAAAACAAAAGGAAGGGGCATTCATATTGTAATAACTTTCACAGCTTACAAAGGCTTTATTACCATTAAAAAATTCTAAATAAAAATAACGCAAAGCTAAAAATACAAACTATTATGATGTTTGCGTAACTCCGCATAATTATGGCACCTTCACTCCGCCTACCTCGTACCTCGTCCTTTCATCTTGAGTTTTATATTCTGATAGAATAACATCCATTTTTAAAAAGCACGTTGGCCCATTGGCCGACGAAAACAATAAGTTTAAAATAATTTAGATGAAAAAGATATTCATCGCAAAAATATACAATTCAAAAATATATTTAACTATCAATTTCAATAAAATGGCTTTCAATTTTAAAATAACAATCTACTCAGCAAGCATCGATTTACTTGAAACCTTATTTTTTTTAAAGAATTCTTAAATTTTATATCTAAAATTTTATTCAATATTCTTTGACAGAAAGAATAGTATTATTTTATTTTACATAGACAGCATTTTTAATCATTTCGCTGAAAAATGTTAATACAGAATATAATTTTTAATTTTTAGTACCATCTTATTATACAGACGAAAACGGTACCAATAACCATTACAAGAACTGTACCTACTTTTAACACACTCAATAAAAAATTATGTGCGTAGACGATTATCTTATCCACTTCAAAGCCGGGGCACTCGTTTAAAAAAAATTAAGGTTAACAATATTGGGAAAGGATGGGTCGGCTCGCAGAGGGTTGGGTGCGCTCGACAGAAAATGTTAATAGGATTTCGACCATTGTGACGGTGTAAAAACAACGGGATATCGTTTCTACCCTTCTAATCTGTTCCTAGTTAAAAAAAAGCCGGTTTTTACTTTTTTTTTAAAGTTTATTTTATTTTTCTATTTTTAGTGGCAAAAACAATACACAAACATGCGATTACAGCAATCGCGAGTTCCATGCATTCAAGAGTTCCATTGTTAGCATAGTTTATCTAAATTTTAATGGGACCACTTCGAGAGTAGGTATACCCTTTCAAACAAACAATAAATTTTCAAAATAGGTCTGCAATTGGTGGCGTTATTGCGTAAAAAAAATAAAAAAACATGCAGTCGAATTGAGAACCTCCTCCTTTTTTGGAATTCGGTTAAAAAGAAAAAACAAAGTAATCCGTTTTCGTTATTTTCAGTAGCTATAGGGATAAGCGGTGACAGATCGATCGTTCTGTCTTTTGTGCAGTCCATAATGTGGGTGATTTAGGATTAATGTACGCTCTTATACTCCGGTGAACACTGAGCGATGACTGAGGAGCGTTATTCCTTCGGAAATTCGTATGTAGCGGCTCTAATGAAGAAAATTGTCCGTTATGGATGTTTTATGGCTCAATACGAAGGTTCCGTAAGTGAATTGAGATGGAGATGGGAATTGCGATGGAATTTTGATGTGAATTCTGCACTTGATGTACGACATTATTGTAACGACTTTTTGATATTTACAGTTCTATCTATGAAATACTTATCATAGCCCAAAAATATAGATATTTTGGACGTACCCAACTACCAACCAATACACGAGGGCTAGCCTATTCTTTGGTCAAAGAATAAGCATTGCCATTCAACGTGGCAATGCTGCCAGTCTTCTGGGCACGCCACCAATTGACAGCGATGAGGAGGAGTACTTTGACGCCTAGGTGCTCAGTTTTATATTTGTATTTATTTTATTTTATTTTATGATTTATTTATTTATCAATTATTAGTGTACATATTTAAGTTTTTATTGGTTGTAAATAGTTTGATGTTTCTTAAACACGTTATATTATATTCTTGAAGGTCATTTCTGAATTAAAAGACGCAACGGTTTGATATACTTTTGTACTAGGGGCCTGTTTCACCAACTGAAAATCCAAATGCTGAGTTGGCAACCCATTCGGTACTAGTACGACGATAGGATATTGTTTTTCGTTTTTTTTTTTTTTTTTAACTTTTTATGTTTGTGCAATAAATGATTTTTCTTTATTTCACCTCTTACTGATAAACTGACTGATTGCCTATCCTACCCTATCTGACGGAAGGCATTAAAATATTTCAAAATATCCTGTTAAGTAAATCTAGAAGACAAACTCGCTTCTTCATTAAGGCTGTCTTGTAGTGCGGTGAATACAAATTAAAATATACTTTATTCGCAGGAAATAGGGTTTCTTTTACCGTGCGTCTGTAGCGCTCGAATTGCTCGATATTATTATCTATTTTATTTTCATAGAAAAAACCTAACGACTATTTAAATATCTGTTCCCAATATTACCTAAAACTAATATTGCTTATCTTTTGATATAACTTTTACGCGGTTTTATGATGGTATCTTTTATTTGGTGTCATTTTTATGATTATTTTTATCGACCCATTTAGGTATTATGATTCACGTTTCTGTCTTCACACGGCACTTGACCAGATGTTCAATTTTACATTTACAGAGGTTGAAAAATTAAATAAAGTACCTACCACACAACCTCGTTATAATAGCTAATTATGACTTATCCGCATCATCGCTAGCGTAATCGTCAACGCTTGTCAGATCGGCGCCTTGTTACGTAAGAAAAATCTGACAACCACAGCAACCAACAAACAATGCATCCCTTTCTCGCTTATAGACGTTTTCATAAGAGGATACGGAATAGGACGTTTATATTCATATTCATTTATTTTGGTAAAGGTAGTTTACAAGTCAAAATTGTGCAATAAAAACGATCTAATAATATAAGTTAAAACGAATGAACAATACAAATACATTAAAAATAACAATACATTGAATTAAAAACAAAAATGTCACTGGTAAAAATTCAGATAAAGAAAATACAATAAAATAAAAAACAAAACATAAATTGCCTACTTAAAGACTTACATTTAATAAACTCCGCATAGCTATAGAATGTTTGGTCAATAAGCCAGCGCCATTATTTGCGACAGCAACTGTCATATTTATCATACGTAATCAGACGGCTGGTGCTAACAACCAGTAGACCTATAGGGCGATAATAATAACAATTAGTATCAATAAACAGACGGTCTTGTACCTCGTAATCAATCAAGCGGAAGAATACAGCGATCGCAAAGAGTTGCTCCTTTAGGGCTATCGGGCTATAGAACGATAGGGTGATAAATACCCAACGTACCCTCAGGTACCCTCACAACTGGACCAGCTGTTAATTAATGGCTGTTTGCTACGATTGGCCGTATAACTCTCTAGGTTAAGTTAGTACTTCGCAGGTTATTGGAATTCCCAGCGGAAAATATATTTTTGGTACCTTGTATTGAGACTTCGAAGTTGTGAATCAGGGATTCATAACAACATTATACCGTGAAAATAATTTCGTTGTAATTACAAAAATTCTCGTGCTATATGTGACAACAAGAAGCTTTTAGAAAACTTTACCTTGTTGGTGTAATTAATTAAACTTACCGTCAGACGGTCTGCATATTATCCACTTTAGGTGTATATAAAATAGCACTATAGCCTAATATTTTGCATAAAGACACCGTAACGCAATTAAAACAATAATTATAACTTAACCCCTAATTCTAATACTAATATTAACCTAACCGCCAAAAACCCCCGACTCCAACTAGAAAAAGAGCTGTAACTTTTGAACAGCTGAACAGATTTTCATGAAACATAGCTAAGATGATTTCCGATTAAACTAGCTTTCAATTAAAAAAACTGCAATGATATTAATCCATCCGCTTTGGAGTTACGATGCTACAGACAGATACACAGATACTATAATACCCTACAAACTTATAGTACACCTCTTTTTTGTCAGTGGTTAAAAATGCCGCCATGGCCTGTTGCCTGTTTCATTCAGGAACCATACAGTTACGACAAACGCGACATAATTTATCACTCAAATTTTCTATTTCTATCGATAACGAGCACTCCAAACACAAACGGAAGTCCTCAGCCTTGTAGTGTGAAAGGGTAAGAGATTGCGACAACATGGGAGACTAGTGCAGATTCACTTGACTTGTGAAGGCACGATATGAAAAGTACCTTGTTTTCTGTTACTTCAATAGATTGTGAGTTCAAGTTGAGTTGACGACGTTTCGTGAAATTTCAGTTTAAGTAACAAAGTGGAATTTTTTAAAATTATTCTATCGGAATTCTTTCAATGCCACTTGTTTTACTGACATGTTCGATTCTGATCAAATAATAGTGTTAGGAAAGAGCCTCCACGAGTGACGGAACCAGCGCGTCTACCGCGTAACTAAAATGGTAATGAACATCGACTCTGGTAATAAACTTCAATACAATCGTGAGAAATTAAACTTCGAGCTACCTTGGAAAAAAATTACCTCTCATGCAGTTGGGACTCCCATCTTCATGATCGATAAGAAAATTACACGGTAGTTCAACGTTAGTCTCTCACGATCGTATTAAAGTTTATTACCAGAGTTTGATGTCCATTACCATTTTGTTACGTGGAAGACCCCCTGAGCTCGTCTGTCGCACCCTGGGCAATCAGCCTCGATACCAACTTTGCGGACTTGTTAATCTTTAAACTACGGCATGAACGATTCCCACATGGTAACTCGTGCCGGCTCAAAAGAAGAACAAGAAAAAAATACTACAAAGAAAGTTGAAAACTACTTGACACAAGTGGGGCTTGAACCCCCTACATAAAAAGGCTTAACATAACCACACACATATGTTTATAAAAAGTCCAGTTTATTTTATTTTTATTTATTTATTTACCAGCAGGTAACAAAGGCCCATAAATAATTATTTATAAGCACTAATCTTTTTGATCTTTACGGTGTACTTTTTGGCAATGTAAAGAACATATTTTTTCTTCTCATGGGTATCGGAGATGTAGACTAAGGATTATGTCGAGAGACCAGCAGTATTTATGTTCTCATAACAACATCTTGCGATCACCAATTTGTCACCAATCGTGATGATTATAGTGGTCGTTCTTTACAGTTCATTTCAGCGTTGTTACGAGGTTCATTCGATTCATGTTTATGAGGTCGATGATTCGTCTTTATTTTGGTCTTTATGTCCGCATTTATTGGTCCTTTTGGTCCTTTGTGATATCGTTTGCTCTTTTACGTTTACGCAGAAATGGTGACCAGAAAGTAAAGCACAACATTTTCCAATTCAAAATTTCTTACAGACTTATTAAAATTCACATAGAAGTACCTATAAAGTCTGTCCTCATTGTTATAACTAAATACTTGGAAGTTTCCTCTGAAGACTTGAATTTCCTAACAATAAACTTCGTTCAAAATGATTAAATATTAAGTTCTATGAACTTTGTAAAAGTTTTGTACATTAAAGTCCTGATTGTGAACACAAGTACTTTATTATGCCTGTTGAATCTCTTATTATTGCCAAATAAAGTAGGTACAAGACTGTACAAGACGTCGTAAAGACCAACTATAAATTGTAATGAATATGTGTATAGGGAATTGATAAGGTAAAGTCTTCCATCGTTTCGTTCCTTGGTTAGTCAATTTTCTTAAAGTTTGGTTAATATAGTACCGAACTTATTCTTCTTTGTTTGTACTTACACTATATAATACAGGAGTATTGATTAAGGACTCTCTAAAAGATGCAAACAAAACTTATAGTTTAGGTTGGTCGATAATTTGTTCATAGAAAAAACTGTACGTTAGTTCGTAGGCATTAGGCAATCACGACACTGTCGTTAAATGTGGTGAACAACTAAAATAACTCAATGCCAATAAGACGCCTCACGATCTATACGTGTAAGTAGCAAAACGGTTAAGCTTATTTACAAAATTAATTTCAAAACAAATTCGCACTCTTATTATAAAACAACACAAACCATCCGATATGAACCTCAACAAATCTCATATAACTTGACAAAAAAAAACACAGCACTAAAGCGAGGCATCTTACAAGACAGTACTTGTAAACATCTGGCACGTCTACAGTGCGGACAGGAACAGTGGCAATTACAGAGAGCGGGGACATCTGCGTCGGTTGCCTTATATGCAATAAAGTAGTAAGCAGACAGGACTTACGAATTGTGGAGGTGGTAACTTGGACGATCATTTTGTATTACGATAGACGACTAAAGAGTCACAATTAATTTTACATGAAACTTGTAAATATCGGGCTTACAGAGAACGGGGACATCTGCGTCGGTTGTTTTATATGCACTAAAGTAGCAAGCAGACAGGATGCACTAATTATGTATGGGTATCTTCTCCAGGACCAACCCACTTGGAACCACGACGTTTTGAAAGTGCCTGCAAAGGCCCAGTTGAAATAAAAATCTTTGACTTTGACTTATGGAGGTGGTAACTTGGAGCTACGATGCAACAGACAGATACACACATAATATATATGCATATACACAGATCCACAGATACATACTACAAACTTAAACCTCTCTTTTTTGGCGGGGGTTAAAAAAAACAATAATCCTTTTTTATATCCACACAATTTTTCGATGTATTTCGTTCAATACTGATTTGAAGCCATTCGGCCTGTGATTACGAACATACAATACAAAATGGGAATCATTTTTATAGCTCTGTAGACATAAGGTTAAGAGCCAACTGGCTCGCCGTTACAGAAAAAAATATCGTCCCTTTAGTTAGATAGATCCTTACTATCCTATTACAAATGTGATAGTTTTGATGTTTCTGATTTTGTGAATTTTATTGTTTGTTAATCAATCACGCCTTAATGGCTGGACGGATTTGGCTGAAATTTGATACACAGATAGACCAAGACCTGGATTAGGTTTTTTTGTTAATTTATTTATTCTGTTTTACAATGTTTTTGTTTATATCTATATATAATCGCCAAACTTTTAAGTTTGAGGGCGAGACGCGCTCTTTTTAATACTTAGTAACTATACATAACCTAACTACTACGTTCCTGTGGGACAAACGGGCTGTGATTTAGCGAAATGACATCGTTTTCCGACCTCCATGCAGGTGAAGCTGCGGACAGAAGCTAGTAATTAAATGCGAATACAACTCTGTTTCTTTGTCTGTTTGTTAACATTTACTCGTACAACTAGCTGAACTGATCTTGAGAAAATTGACTAGGAAATAGTGTGCATTTTTTTTTAATATCTTTCCTCCGAATTTCACGCAGACGGAGTCACGAGCACAGCTAGCTGTGCCCGCTGTATTGTGATACTTCAAAAGTAATATAAGATTAAATAAATCAGTTAATTATCGGCTAGTCACCTCTTGTCATGTTGAGGAGGGTGTAGACTTTAGTCCGCCACGCTAGCTGGTCCGGTGCGGGTTGGTGGACTACAGAGACCATCGAATTAATTCAAATTCAAAGGCGTTTATTCAATTTTTTTTTTTTTTTTTTAGTACTTTTTGATGTCAAATAAAAATGCACCCCCAAAAGCCACCTCTCACAGCTTCCTAAAGTTTGAACTGTGAAGAAAAACCAGTATATCTATTATACTAAGTATTTTGATGAAACCCATTTCAAAAACCGACCTCGTTATACTAACGTATACTATTCACATAATACGTGATTTAGCAGAACGAGCTCTTAAACATACATTTGGTATATACCAAGGCACATTGAGTGACACAGCTCCGGATCTGCTTTTCTTATACTCAAGAAAAAAGACATTAGAAATCCCTCGTCGAGCTCGTTCATGAATGTTAGAACCAATGACGATTTAATTTGCTTACTATGTGATCTGATTTAGTGTTATCAAGTTTTATCTGGGTATTTGTAGAGAGTTTCTACTGAATACTCAAATGCGTCTCAATTTTAAGTATTAATTAAGTCTCATGATGTCATTTTAAGGTGAATTGAAGCGACAGAATGACTGTTAAGAACGCCTTAAAGTTATGAAGTGTGTGAGTATTTAGTGTTTTTAGTGATTAACTAATCACTTACTTATTATTTCAAAATCACTTTACTTTTGTATCACACAAAAAACAGGATTCTTTATTGGTTTATAACGTGGTTTATAATCATTAGAATAACTTAACGTAAGCGTAATCCTAAATCTGCCTTTTCGAACGACAATTTATTAGTATAAATATATCTATTAACGACACTGGAAAATCAAAATGGCTAATGCGCCAGTAATCTTTACGGGGGCACATTTAAAATTTTATTTTTATTTTCTATAAAACTTATATTCTAGTCCCTGAATCATAATATGATTTATTAGAATATACTTTTTACAGAAAATTATCCATTAGATAAATTTATTATGAATTAGTTCATAAAAAAAAACTTTTTAATGAGCTCCTGTAAAGTTTACATATTGGCACTTAAGCCATGTTGATTTTCCAGTGTCGTTATAATTATATCCTTGATGATTTGATTTGATTCTGAATAAAAAACCTGCAATACCTGCAACAAATCGAGCTTTGATCACAAACAAAACTATGCTAGTAAGATAACATTCCACATTTGCAGTTCGTATCAAACCATCTAACATTGGTTTCAACATTTATTTATTATATTAAACCGCCAACAGAATTCTAAAACTGACCATTCATTCCATATTCTAACCACAGATAATATTGCCAAACCAATTATCTTTGCAAACACGAATAACACCTAAAATTCCATCTAAATCGAAATTCGTATTCATGTGAATATTCTATGCAGTAAATTAATGTCAGATAGAGTTTATTTTGGTTCGTTGGTTACTGTTTAGAGATAGATTCGACGATTTCTATGTGTTGACTTGAATAACCAATTCTGATATTTATTAATATCAGTGCGGTAAGCACATTTGTCATTTGTGTGTAAGGTATAACTGTGATTCAGACATAACACTTTTGTGTCGGGTATAGTTTATTTCTGCACAAACATACTTAAAGTCCGCGCGTGAGCTCCGAGGAATCGGGGGCTGAGGAAGCGGCCACTGTGCGGTGCGCCCGACCGTCGCTATACCGTCCGAATAGTATTGGGACAGTACGGGGTATGAGAGACGGTCGGGCGCCGCTCACAGTGCCCACTTTCTCAGCCCCCGATTCCTCGGAGCTCGCGCGCGGACTATAGCTCCATTTATACCAGGAAAAATAAAAACAATCCTTTTAATCGTTTGATGCTGCTTCTGCTACCTTTACGATATCCTCAAAAAATAATGAGATAGTTCTACCGCCAGTCGTAATTATTTAATTTCTCAAATATTTTAATCTGTCTGTCAACGCATCCATTCCTTTCTTGTTCCATCGCTGCCTTAATTAATAAATAAAAGCACGATGAAAAAAGAAAATTAAGCCGACGGATCGCCGTTTCTTTATTAAAGTGAAACTATTAAAATTTCCTTTTTGTTGCTTTATTAAAAAGTTTAAAACATGTTGGCGAGCGTTTACGACGCGGGCTTTAGGGTTACCGAGTTAAAAGTTTGTAAGGATAGCTAGCGGACAAAATGTGATGTCGTTGATTACAACTTGCTCAAAATGTATACTACGTGTTCGTCTTCTTTACAGAAACTTTATGCACTACGCCATGGCGAGAAATATCATGCGAGTTACATACTCGACTATGTAGCGCGATCACGTCAATTATGTGATACCTACAGATATTCTCAGGAAATTATTAATAAAGTATATTAAGATCTATGCAATTAAAAATTGTTATTGACACCATAATTACCCCGAGATTTTTTTATCTGATATAATCCAAACCCAAGTTATAAGGGTACAAATAAACGACGAAGCGCTTCGCGACAAGGAAGGTAGTGCCCTTGCGTTTCGCTTGGCTCGTCTTGGCCGGGGGCACTACCGTGCCCGCCGTGCCGTGTTTCCCAATACTGCGGGTGCATTTAGCAACAGAGACTTAATCACTCTACAAATTATGCGCACTACATAAAAAAAATCCTGCAATTAATACGTGAAGAGAAAACTTTGTTCCCCTTTTTAAGCATATTACGCGCACGGAGAAGTGTGAGATTTAACATACAATTTTTTTATTTGGAGATGATGTGAACGAACCCTAAAATTTATGTATAATTATGTGTTACAAATACATATAAACTAAACTAAAACCTATTTTTTTATGAATTACAATCGATTTTAGTCCATAAGTTTTAATTAAATTTTGTATCAGTAATGCATATAAACGATAAAAAGAAATGGTTCGCCATTTCAAAGTTACTTCGGCCGTCCGATCATGAACTGTCAGAAACGAATTCTCTCGGCGACCGAACTATCAGTATTCTCAAATTTGAGATGTATTTTGAAGTATTTAAACGTCAAAATTGATAGACAGTCATATCAAAATATTGGCAGTATACTGCTAGTAATTTTCCTTACATATTTTTTTAGAGTAGCATTCTTTTATCTATATCTAAAATAAAGCTCCAAAACTGATACTTTAACTCCTCGATCAAAGCTAGACCCAAGCGGGTCAAGATTCTCGAAATTTCTAACCGATTTCTCAGAATTGGCAATCAATGAAATATTAATAAATGATGTCCAGTGCTTGTTTTGCGCACTTTGTACGTAGGTATAAGATTGCGGTAAATGCGGAGATGTATAAAATAAATAAATTGGTTTACTTTTTCACACTAAAAAAACAGATTCGCTCTTCATCTACGGCCCGCGATTTCGTTATCATCCTAAAGTTTAGCCCGTAACTTTCCCAAGGTTGGCCCATACCATTCTACCACCATTCTAGACCTTCGAAGACTTGTAACATCCCGCACTGGACCCGCGTAGTGGATTACTAATATCTATAAAACTCCTGTGAACAAACTGAAAACAGATTATAAATCATAATGCCACTATTATACAGCGACCCGCAGTACATTGGTAGCTAATTAGCTCCGTACGGCATATCGCGATGATTCATGCGCCCGCAAATTGCCTTATTACGACGTATTAGTAATAGGATGGAATGCTTGACATGCAACCTTTGCCCCTAAATTTGGTGAATTAGAGTATATTGTTGTATGGCAAAAAAAAAATAGATTTTCAATGCATTTACACAATATTAACATTTTCCCTAAAACGATGTTCGGATGACATCGGAACCCCAAGGTCATTGACCATTCACCTCGGTATGGCAATGAGTTGTAATACCAAAAATAATAATAATAATTTTATTTCTATCATGTCATTCACATTAAAAAAAAAAAAAAAAAAAAACTTAAAATGCCTGCTCAACCAGCCATTTTTTTAGCTTATTTCGGAACGATTCCCATGACGATGCGCCACGAATATACTCTGGTACCCGGTTATATACTGTTGGTGCCATCACATGTACTAGTTACGTGTGCTAGTAGTAGTAGAAATAGTAGTGGTAGTGGTAGTAGTAGTTACTAATGTCTGATATCACCATAATTCCCAATAACATGCAAACAGCAAAGTAACTGATCTTTCTAAGCACCCTTATCGTTCGTACTAGAATAAAAGGTTTCACGGTCATTGACCCCACCAATCGTCCATTGCGACGGTCGCAGCCGAGCCGGGTCTACGTGGTAATAGTCTATTAATTAGAGACTCTTCCATTTTTTATGTTGTTAATCTGTAGCTATGACAATGGTATCACCGTTTCACACAATTGGAGAACATTAGTGTCGATGTTGACGACTGTCCCTTTCCTTTACTCATTAGAATAGAATAGAATATATATTTATTTCATGTAAACAGATACAGGCACTTATGAAATGTCGAGACTCTAGGTGCGCTTATAAGGGGTGAAACACGTGAGATATTTTGTTGCTTCGGGACCATGCAGGGGATCCGTCTGTCATCACCATTATCATCAGCCCACATTCATCGACTGCTGGACATAGGCCTAGTAAGCGCCACTGAGCCCGATCTTCGGCTCTCCGCATCTACTTTCTGCCAGCCACTTTCCGCAAGTGGTAGCTCCAGGTGGCTGGGGCACGCCCCACACTACGTCTGCCTAGTCGCGGTTTCCACTCGAGGACTCGTCTACCCCAACGGTCATCGGTTCTTCGACTTAAGTGACCAGCCCACTGCCACTTCAGCACGCTAATCCTATGGGCCCGTCTGTCCATATTCGAAACGATTCATGAATGGATCAGAATGGAAGGAGCTTATAACGTGTGCAAATATTCTCCCATGGAAAAACCTTACAACTAAATGAAAGTAACTCTGTCTCTTCTGTGTCTCCCTTTCTTCCAATTTTCTGTTTTTTCTTTGTATTTATTTTGTCTTTTTTCTTTCTGTGTCTGTGTACCTTTTCAGGACTAAACGGCAGAACCGCGGGTCTACCGTGTAGGTGTAACTAAGATGATAATGAATATCGACTGATAGGCTTAGCTTCGAGCTACCTTCGAATTTTTCTACCGATTATGCTATTGGGACTCCAAATCTTCATATTTTGGGTTTGTGGTTATAAAACGATATTATCTATCCGTACGTTGCTTCCAGATTGAAAAGATGTATCGCTTAAATATAAAATAATCATTATTATCACGCCATTTTAAAACTGTCATTACTACAAAAAGGTATATTTAGTCAAATATTATCACTAATGTTAACAACGGTGGCTCAGTAATTTTACAGTCATCCTAAGATAACAATCGGCATCGGGCTATCGCGTGATTACTTCACTATTATTATTAAATGGAAAATGACTGTTTTGATACCATAACGAGATCGCCCACGGTCTAGCTTTTAAAATAAATAGTGCTTGAGGAAAAAAACAGTACCGTGAAATTCCAATATTTGTTTCTTTCTGAATTTTGAATAGAATATCTTTATTTCATGTAAACTACATTCAAGAACTTATAAAATGCGAGACTCTAGTTGCGCAGTTCCAAATAGTAGGTTCTATGGAGAAGAATCGGAAAGAAACTCCATGGAAACTCTTTTGAAATAATAGTTATTACAATCTGGATTATTACAATGTTGTTGTAAGAGCTGCGGAAATAATGTAATTTACAGTAAATAAAAATAAGAATAGGATAATAATGATTTGCCTCTGAATAAGATTGCCATGACAGTTACAAGTTGACGACACTCGTTCTCGAGCATGACGCATGCGTCAGCATCGCTGAGCTCAAACATTTATACTCGAAATATAGGAGTGAAAATAAAAATTGTTTTTGGTAACTAAAAATGGAGCTATGGCTTTCTTCTTTGCCTAAGATTTTTTTTTGGATCCTCACACTGGACCCTATAGACACAGACAAACAAACGCCGTCAGCGCACGCTAAAGAAACCCAGCAGTGCAATTCGAATCGTCTGTTATGAACCGTACGTTGTCATCAAACGTACCACAGAATATGTTTAAATCCAATATAGCGTTGATGTTTAGTTACCGATGGAGACTCCTGGATAATCTCGGTAAATCTGTGGGAAGCCGTTAAGCCGGTCAGATGTGGGTTTGTAAGACTTCACCCTGTATACACCGCGCTTTGGTTTAAGTTACATTATTATACAATTAGTTTATAGTTGCAAAGAAATTATTTTAGTTTAGGAAGATAAATGGTAGATAAGGCGCCTTAAATCAGTTTAGTGTTTATTTAAGGCGAGACTTTACAGAAATGCCGCAGAAAGCGATTTTTATATAAAATATAACGATTTTTTAATACAAACTGCTGGCCCACGTATTCCTATCTCTTTTTTAAGTAGTTGCAGGTGTCATACTGGGAGTTGGTAATTAAAATTGCTATTCTGTGACACGTGTATAATACTGTTTGACACGTCAATTGCGCAATACAAACGAAATGCGTGAACGAAGCTGTAGTGGGCGGGGCTTAGGCTGATGCTTCACCCCCATGAAAGTACAAAATTCTCGAAAAATGCAGCCTTAATTCTTTATAATTTTATTTTAAGCCCATGTTCTGGGCTGTCCTGTCCTCTTTTTCTTTTCCACTTTTTCGGCATTTTTTTTTGCAATGAGAGTAATTCTTTTTTAAGGCCTCTCCTCATCTCTTTATTAGTAGTAGGGTGGTAATTTTAGCCCATATAGGTCGTCCGACATGCAAGTAACACGTATAGCCCAATTCCGCTTTTAAGCTTGGCAACAATTTGGATAACGTATGACATCGGTGTTATGGATCCCAAATAAAAAAAGATATATATTATATACATGTTGTATAAATAGTACACTATAATGATCCCAAATAATAATAAATAGAGCATTCTTCTTTAAAATTAAACAAGTTTTTTAAAATTAGAAAGTCATTGATAAGACTCACAACTTTCGACTTTTTAATTGGAAAAAATAACTTATAACTTTTGAGATAAACTAAATACTTATAAGTTAAAAAGTATTTAGAATAAATTATATCAGATATAATTTAGACACTAAAATTAAAGGAGTAGTACATTTCGCAAAAATATATTTATAAAAATTGTTGTAATTAAGTTCAAAATTCTTACACGTCTATCCGAAATTGGCCACAGAGTTGTTAAGCTTAAGACGTGAAAGTAGGTAAGCCATAAGCTTCAGTACCTATTAGAAAATGAATGGTGGCACAGAATGAAGAAGTAGCAAAATGGTGCCGCAAATCTGACTAACCCAAAGCGCTGCACGCTGGTCGAACGGTATTAAAAAAAAATACCAGAAAAAGTAGGTAAACCCTAAAAATATTTACAAAAAGGATTCTCTTGTACTCGTATAAATCAAAAAATTACAAAATTACAAAATCTTATTCTTAATTTTAAATAAAATAAAATTCTTAATTTTAAAATATGGAATAAACAAAAAAATACAGTTCAAAGATAAATGCACAACGGCCAGATTAACTCAGAATGAGTTTTCTTTCAGCAAACCTTTGGGTGAAAGAGAAATTAACATATATTATACAGTGTAAAAGTCAATACAAATAGTACAATACAATTAGGCATTTATACAACTTAGGTATCTTATGTATAATAATATAGTACCTAGTTACATAAGTTATATAAATATATCTAAATACATACAAAAAATATACATAGGTACATACAAACAACAAAAACGACACGATTGGCGCAGTGGCTAAGCGATTAGCTTTCTGCGCTACGTGCCGCGGGTTCGATCCCCGAACGGATCAAATATTTTGTTCTTCACTTAGTTGTTTCGAGTCTGGGTGTATGTTTGTAAACTGTACCCTCAATACAGGAGAAGAACTAGTAAGGCACAAAGTTTAAAATAAAAAATAAAAATGTCATGCAGACAAGAAATGTTCCATATCTCTTTTATTTATATATTGATGGTACTAAACACAGTATTTACTCCATTTTGCCCCTGAAAAGTTGAACTGTTTTTACATTTACTCGTAAGCCTACAGAACAATATCGTTTAACCCAAACTCATAATGACCAGATACCATCCAGTCTATGAATGATAAATAGCCCAACATTACAAAGTCGTTACTATCAAGTACTTGACCCAAAAATGCTCGATACATTGACCTCGCTTCTCGCGGAGCACGTTACGTTACGAGTAGATCACTCGTTGTCTGTACAAAAACATAGGCGCGCAATTTGTTGGTTACACTCCGATTGATTGAGCGACACTCTTTTATGTCGTGTTTATTTCCATGCCACAATTCGAACACTGAAACTACGGACGAAAAATGGGAACAAAATTCAGACTTTTCGCATAGTCTATGATTCTATTAATGTTTTGAGATAAAAGTTTCTCTAAATACTCGTAAATTTAGTTTCCGAGTCAAATTCTGATGGTTCTCAGAAGTTTTGAATTTGAAAAGCGTAGCTAGTTTGTTGAGCACATAAATAGGAACACTGTTTTACATTTGGGATTTTAGGAACGGGAATTTATTTTTGGACGTTATGTAGAAAGTACGCTGAAATTATTGTTCAAAATTTTCATGTAAAATATTGAAATGGAAGTTATGATAATAAAAAATGTTGTTTTGTAACAATAACACAATAAAAAAAACAAACGATGATAACTGCAAAATTATACGCTTAAAACCTAACCGTAAAAACCGACTCCAACTAGGAAAAGAGCTGTAACTTTTGAACGGCTGAACAGATTCTCATGAAATATAGCTAAAATAATACCCGATTATACTAGCTTTCAATAAAAAAATCATTGAAATCGGTCTATCTGTTTTGGAGCTACGATACCACGGACAGATACACATATCTATATACACTTTTTTTTTTTAAATCCCCTCTTTTTAGCGCGTTTAATAAGATAAACATTGTATTGGAACGCGAACACAAAAATGTTTTTCTTTTTCATGTCTGCACTATTTAAATGCTCAAAAAGTAATAACAAATACTGCGGCCAAACTTCACTGGGTTCAGTCACTATTTCCAATTGTTACCATGAAATACGACGAACCGATTTTTACCACGCGTATAATCAAAAGTTTTTACTTGTTGTTTTTAATAACAGTGGATTCAACAACAGTTGTGACGTCACATGATTTTCACACTGCAATGTTCGGAGTTTAGCTCAAAAACTTTTTGTTTCATGTGCAACCCAAATTCTAACTTTTGTTTGTTCACAATTTTGGCGGTGGGGGCTTTATCAGCTGTTGTGGATCAAATATGTTACCTATTGGGTAAATTTAAAAGATTTAGTGATTTAAATATAAGGTCCTACCTTTGTAATCCGGATCCCTTTAAGGGATTATTGTACTCGTCATTATGACCAACATTTACTATGAGATCAAAACAGAACTCGCGAAAAAAAACATCTGCTGTTCCATACAAAAAAAATCATTATTACTCGTCCCATAGATAAAAGAAATTGATCAAAACATTTGTGAAACTGAAATAGGTAGGTAGGTATGATGGTTTTGTAAAATATGTGGTAAGCCCCCCTGATCTCAACTAATAATGTCTAATACTTAAACTATCCTAGTATTTTTTTAATCGTATTAAAATACTCTGTGGGCCGAGCACGAATGTTTTGACGCATAGTAACGTAAACGTAAGCAAATTTTGATTATAAAATACGACGAATCTATCGCATTCTTGATCAATTTTATGCAACAAACGCACTTGTTTCATGGAAATGTAAAAATAATTTTATGGAATTCCAAAAAAATATCATAGATTAAACGTGTATTTTTGGTAGATACTTTTGGTTACGTTTACGTTACTATACGTCAAAACATTCGTGCTTGGTCCACTGCAACTGTTTGTAGGATAAATCCGTTCATTTAGAGAACAAAAATATGATTTATTTATTTACTTCAACATTTTTTACAAATATGTATTAACCAAATGCAATCAGTGTTGTCAGTAGTATTCAAACAAAATTGAGATATTCTAACATTTAACTTACTTATAGGTCACTCAATTATATTACTTTAAACTCAAATACCAGTCAACACAAAAAACACGCAACATAAGCCGACAACATTTAAACTCGCGTTACACAAATGAGAGCAACTTTAAATATTGCTTTACAGCGAACGGTTTTAAATTGAGCTGTGTGAGCTTAGAAGGGGACGAGCGAGCGAGCTTAACGGGAAGACAAACGACCCAAAAAAGACCATTCAAATGACGCAACGTTGCAAAACAGCCGCCCAGACGCGTCCGCGGAACTGTTACAAAGGAGAAGTTTGTACTGAACAGAAAATGCGCCACTTTGGTATGGCTGTTTTTTTTATGTTGCTATTATCTGGCATTCTTGATATAAAAACTGAGGTGAGTGTGTGGATGGTAGTTTTGTATGACAGAGGAACGTTCCGTGTAGACGAAACTGCGGGACCGTTAAGGTACGTTTATATCTACAGACATCGAGCGTGTCAGATACGTGCCGTAGTGATTTTAGCTAGGGCCGCTCCCGCGGCTCCATAAGTTATTGTTAATTATCTTGATTTATAAAAAGAGTATCCATGGAGTTTCTTGCCGGTATGTTCTCTAGGACCAACCCACTTGGAACCTTGCACCTAGAATCACGACGTTTTGAAAGTGCCTGCAAAGGCCCAGTTGAAATAAAAACTTTTGACTTTGAGACATCGACAGACACCATTTATTTACATCTAACGTGACAGAAGTGTGCTTGTAAAACATCAACAGACACCAATCGACACAAGCAATCGGCAAAAAGAAAACAAAGCACGTCTTCGATACTCTATTCTCACTGCCCGGCAAGTAGCCACAGACACCACCAGACACCAGAAATAGTTTTAATTTTCTATAGAACTTTCTGTTCCATAGAGAAGTGATTACCACGCTCGATTGGGACCGTGGTGTCAATCATTCAATTGCTCTTTTTGAATAGGCTCTTTGGGACCACGGTTTCAAACGCCCACGATCTTTTTTGTCATGGGGCATTTGACACCGCGGTGTCAGACAAATCTACACCAGCAATGAACACTACGCTAACTTGAATAAGTCAATTTTACACCAGAGTCAGTTGAAGCGTAATACATATCGGGCGATTACAAAAATCTTAGCGTTGTGTTTAGTTCAAAACTTCTTTATTTTTTCCATAATATATTATGGTTTATTTTGTATTAATTTATAGTCCATACGATAAACAATTTGGCATTAAAAACTGAAAATGCCCAAAATTCAAGTTAGCGTAGTGATATTTGCTGGTGTCGCAATGCTCTTTTTCGATGCTATTGGGACCACTACCAAAAGTTTAATAAAAATAGAGTGTGTTTCGAATGTTTTTTGTACAGACGAGTAGAAAATCGATTAATGAAGAATCTTAAACATCAATATTTAACTTAAACCCAATATATCAGAGACGATAGTCTGAAATTAATAAACTTGTATTTTGAAGGGTAAACTGGTTTAACGAGTACGGGTTTATACTGAATTCTTGGCAGATTTAATATAAATAGTTTTGTAATAAGCAGTATATACAGAGTAGACTGCTAATAACGACTATCTATGGAATGAAGTAGAACGTGAAACGTGTAATTTGTACGAAATATTAAACTAGATAATTTTATTTTAAACAAGATTAATTATATTATAATAAGCACAGTATTATAATAGTAATATTATACGTTGCTATACAACGTGTATTTTAAAGGTGTGGATCAGACCATCAAACTATAAATTTTCTCTGAGGGATAAACATCATAATGGCGAAAAAAATATCAGGGGGTTAAGCAGGAGGCCTAAAAAGGACACATTTAGCAATTCACCTACGAATCTCCATGGTAACTGTCAAACAGATGATTGCTGAATATGAACCTTATGCGTATGAGATTAAGAGTCATCAATTAGGTGGATATTTTGACAATTGTAATATGAATCATAAATATGATTAATTTAAAGCAGCCTATTTAAGCCCTCAGCTATCCCATACGTTTGGGTCAAGTAGGTATTGAAGATTTAAATAGGAAAGCTGATATTTTGTTCGTGTCTCTGGATCCGTCCTTGGTCTCAATAAATAATTGATTGTTAAAAATAGACAGAAAATATATACGGAAAATTAACCCTTTATAATGACTACAAAAGTTCGGTACATTAACTCCAAAAAGTAAAAAAGTTCTTTTAGCGTTACTTTTTATTTTCGGCGCTATAAATATGGATGTTGACATTTTTCGCTTCGGCATTTAATATTTCAATTGTTCGCTTTACAAAAAGTTGAAGCACGAAGACTTTATTTAAAAAATAGTGGTGGTAAATGGTGTTCTGACAGTTGTCAAGGAAATTGTATGCGTTATAAGGAAGGACAAAGGCACAATATAAGAAAAAACTATTATAGCGGCCATGATTTTAGATTAGCAAGCATAGCTACAGGCCTACTGTTTAACTGAGTCGGTTCCTGAGGTAGCAGCGCGGTGCGGGAGGGGTGTGGTGACGCAACGCGAGAAGTCAGTCAAGCGCCCGCTTTATTAGCGTCAACACGTGTTTCCGGCCGCTTTGAGTGAAAAGCAGGTGTATTTCTGTTTCTATACCTGGGAACTGACTGGTCGAGATATTCAAGTTCAATACACCAAGTTTTTTTTACGTCTTTTACGATAGCAATATTGAATTATGTTATTTTAAGCTCCTATATTGCCATCCCGTTCTACACACATTTACTCAGTCATATAACAGTCTATTTAATACCTAAAAATAAAATTTGTATCACAGCGATCCCAGCAATTATTTTTGCAAAATGTTACTTGGTTTTATGTACTGTGTACATAGAATCCGGCTTTTTTGAAGGTATTCTTACACCCTGTAGGTATATTGATGTATATTATTACATAATTTTCGTGTACCATTAAAGTATTTTGTCTGTTTAGGTTTCCTCGGAACTCATTCCCTTGGAGATTTAGCAATTATTTTCAAGCAGTACCTAATTAATTCGCAGAATAATGTTTTCCTGGTACACGTATCCTGTGATGATATTAATAATCAGAATTATGAAAAATTAACAAAGTTTCAGTATTCCTTGAATTATTAGGTGCCAAAGTCTACAATTATGGAGCATCCTGCTATTAACATTTATAACCATCGGTATTCGAAAAGAAGAGAAATCGAAAGTCTTTGTAAACCAGATACAGGCACTTACGGAATGTCGAGACTCTAGGTGCGGAAGAATGTGTGCTCGCACCCACGATCCCGGCATAAAGGTGCATATGCATAGGGGGAGACTGCAGGTTTTTTAGTCGGTAAGAGTCCGACAGACCCCTCCACCTTTCCCCAGGGCAGAGGAGACGCAAGAGGAATTTTCCTGCGAGAAAAAAAAAGAAGTTGCGCAGTGATAATAATAATACTTCATATAATAATGGATGGGACGGTTGAAATTTGTCGGGCATGCCACTGTCCCGGCGAGTCCCTTAGACATATCATATCGGGTTGCTCTCGTCTTGCTAACGGTGAATACTTGCATAGACATAACCAAGTGGCCAGGATAATTCACCAACAACTTGCTTTGAAATACAAACTTGTGGATTCTGAAGTACCGTACTAAAAGTATGTGCCCGACCCAGTTCTCGAAAATGGTCATGTCACGTTATATTAGGATCGATGTCGGATCGATCTATCATCACTGACAGGACTGTTGTCGCCAATAAGCCTGACATAGTGGTGATAGTGGTGGTGACATAGTGGTGGTGGCGGTGTACGCCGTACAATGATTATTGACATTACCGTCCCACATGATGAGAACCTCGTAAAAGCCGAAAAAGATAAATCAAATATCTGGACTTGGCTCACGAGGTTGTCGATATGTTGGACGTGGAGTCAGCAATCATTGTGCCGATAGTCGTAACGGCTAATGGCTTAATTGCCAAGAGTCTCGAGAGACTCTCGCTAGGTGGCTGGATCAAGGGCCTGATGCAGTAAGCAGTACTCCTTGACACTGCGCGCATTGTTAGGAGGTTTCTCTCTCTAGAGGCCTGACCACCGGTACCTTGGACATTGTTCCCGATGCCGGTGGCCTTACTACTCTTTTATATTTTTAAATGTTTTTATCTTAGATTATTGATTGGTTGTCGCAGGTTGAATCTAAGGTTTTTATTAATTATTTTTTTATTTAATTGTAAAATTAATTAAAAATATGTAAAAAAATTGAATAAAGGGAATAATAAGTACTTCCAACATAATCCCTAAAATACTCACTAAATACCTACGAGTGATGCATCAATATCACATAGCTACATGTTCCTACTCTACCCAGTACCCGAGTAAGATTATTGAGTGCTCCAGGGAATCCCTCGAACGGACGTGTACTTTGCAGGTGGTAATTTGGCCCATTTAACTGGCCTGTCGACCACGCCTCGGTCATTACTGAATTATTCTAACATGGTATGGTACGTGCATTTTTAGAAAGCGGGTTTTTAGATAATTACAGCTTTTATTGTGACGTGGAAATTATTGTGTCAACATATTTTTATTACCCGACTGCGTCAGGAGGGTTAAGTTAAAAACCCAAGGTTAAACCCAAGGAGGGTTAAGTTCCCCAAACCGTAAAATAAGCCAACCGTCAAAAACCCCCGACTCCAACTAGAAAAAGAGCTGTAACTTTTGAACGGTTCAACAGATTTTCATGAAACCTAACTAAAATGATTTTCTATTAAAATAGCTTTCAATAAAAAAAATGCATTGAAATCGGTCCATCCATTTTAGAGCTACGATGCCACAGACAGACACACAGATACACATTACAAATTTATAACATCCCACTTTTTTTACGGGGATTAAAAATATTTTTTTTAAGGATAACACTGGCATTTTAGCTGGTTTATAAATTTTGTAAAAAACAGCCCATGATTGAAAAAAAAAAGAAAGAGTGAACGCATTTACAACCACATATAAGATAAACGAAGCCAGTGCACGTTCGCGTTCGTTCACAAATAAACATTGGAGGAAATATATCGAACGATAAGAGGTGAAATTTATTATGGAAACTAAATAAAAATACCAAAGTGTTTCCTCAATGTTTTCCATCTAATAACGACTGTATAATCCTTTAGGGTGTGACCAGGGTAAGTAACGACCTCGCTGATGTATTTATGTGCGACAACAAAAGTTTAAGAGGGTGAACATTTATTTATTTGTGTTTCATTAATTTTCTAGCTTGACAGATAAAATTCGGATTTTTTGTATATTGGGAACTTCTGAATATTAAGGTTTCTTTATTTTTATTTATTTTAGTTCGCTTTGTAACAACTACTAACGTAATTAAAGACGCAGTAGACGTAGTGTATCCCGATACTGCGGTTGCATTTGGCTACGGACACTGAATCACTTTGCAAATTTTGCGCACTACATAAGAAAATATCCTGTACAGTAGAGTGAAAAAGAGCCCAAAACAAAATCAACTTAAAATTACTAAAAAAGCTATTTCTAGTTATCATTATGAATAACTTTTACTATGGAACCAAACATGAAATCATGTTAAAAAAATCAACAAATAATTCAATATTCATTGACTAAATGTACGGAACACCTGATTTTTTAACGCGATTTCAGGTTTGCTCCCTTATTAAAGTTGTTCGTAATGATGTGTAAAATGATCCCTTAAAGGGATCCGGATTAGAAAGGTTGGACCTTGTATAATAATAATAATATATACAGTACAAACTAGTACAGGAGGTTATAGAAAGTTGAAATTGTAGCGAATACCTTAAAGAGTAGAATAAATCTTTATTTCATGTAAACCAGATACAGGCACTTATGAAATGTCGAGACTATAGGTGCGCGGTTCCAAATAGTAGGTCCTATGGAGAAGAAACGGCAAGAAACTCCATGGAAACTCTTTAAAAATAATAGATTTACAGTCTTGATTAGTAAAATGTACTTCTGAGCTGCGAGAATAATGGAATTATAGTGAATAAAAAAATAAGATTAGGATAATAATGATTTGCCTCTGAATAAGATTGCCATGGCAGTTACAGCTGACCAGTCCCGACAGACGGCAACCGTTCGCGAGCATGATGCCTGCGTCAGCATTGCTAAGCTCAACCGTAATGAAGAGATCTCAACGACCCGACACACAACGTGTTAGAAATAGTATTTAATCGAATGTACTAGCCTCTTTAGAGAAGAAACCTTTTTTACTTTTTATTTAGTGTTTTGTTTTTTTTACTATCTGACAGTTGTTGTTGTAAAATAGTTCTGAAGACAATATATAAAATCTTCCTGTTCAATTATTTTCTTAGTATTTCACTTCCTTTATTTGCATTTAGTTCATCCCTAAACATTGGTCCGTCGAGTCGGATAGACTACTAGATATCAGTTTATGATAGGGAATACTGAAGGTAGCAACTTGGGTGTTGGAAGGGTTTCCCCTGTTGAGGGAGACATAATCAGGTGACGCCGGAACGTGACGTCATCAGCCAGCCCTGAGAAAAGGAAGAGTTCACCAGCGTGTTGGTGAACAGGTTTTGTGCATGTGTGTGTGCCGAAGAAATCTGTGAGTACATTTTATGTTTTAATAACAGCGAAGAAGTAAGTTTCAACTGTAAACTATGGAAAAGTACGGGAATTTACAAGTTAATTTAAATTCAATAATAGAAAAGTCGAGATCCAATTTTAAGAAGACACCTAAAGATCGTTTCTCTTATCATTATATAGAAACGAGATTAGAGAAATTAGAACGAGATTGGCAAGTATTCTGTAAAAATCATTATGAAATATTGGAATTGGATAGTGCAACATTGAAATCGTTGGAAAGTATTACGTTTGATTTATATGAAGCGACGGAAGAAGTGTACATTACTTACAAGTCTGAACTAAAGATTGCATTATGTAATCACCCACCACCAGTAACGGTTTCATCAGTTTCTAAGAACAACCAAGATGTCTCTGTACATTCGTCGTCTGGCTCCTGTGTAAGATTACCTAAAATAACTATTCCCACCTTCTCTGGTAAATATTCAGAATGGAGATCATTTAGGGACTTATTTATTTCTCTAGTACACGGTAATCAATCTTTAGATCCAGTACAAAAATTACATTATCTAAAGGCACATCTTACAGGGGAGGCTGAACAATTGATAAGGTTTGTACCTATAACAGCAGATAACTATAGTCAATGTTGGTCTCAATTAGAGGCAAGGTACAACAATAAAAGATATTTATCGAATTGTATCCTAAAAAGATTATTTAGCCAACGTAATTCCAGTGTCGAGTCAGCTACAGCATTAAAGGAATTATTAGATACGACAACCGAATGCCTGTATGCGTTAAAAAATTTGGATATTGATGTAAGTTCATGGGACATTATTGTAATTCATATTGTGACCTATAAACTAGACCCAGAAACAAGAAAGCAATGGGAACTACATGTCACAAGTGACAGCTCAAATGAGCTACCAAAGTTCAAACAGTTTTCAAAATTTATTGAAAGTAGGTTTCGAGCCTTAGAGTTTATTGAGCCTAAGTCAAAATCTTTGGTTCAACAAACCAGTGGTCACAGTGGAGCAAAAGTGTTCCATGTTTCAAATTCTGTTGTTTGTGAATATTGTTCGGATAATCACAAATTATGTTTTTGTAAAAAGTTTGCGAAAAATGATTACGATAAAAGATATGACTTTGTTATGAAAAATCGTATGTGTTTTAACTGTTTAGGTTCTAACCACTCAGTGAAACAATGCCAAAAAGCCATTAATTGTCGTGTTTGTAATCGCCGTCACCACTCACTTCTTCACCCAAATCACAACTCAACCACACCTGTAGTACAACAGGAAGAAAGTGATCAGTTCACTAAGGTCAACCCGTCCGTACAAACGGCGGCGGGCTCAACAGTCAGCGATAGTCCACCAGTTGTCTCATGTTTTTCGACAGGTGAGGTAAAAAATAGTCAAGTATTGTTAGCCACAGCGCTAATTAATGCTGAGTCGAAATACGGAGGCAAACAGGTTATCAGGGCCTTGATCGATCAAGGCTCACAAGCTTCATTTGTTACGGAAGCTACAGTACAGAGCTTGGGGTTAAAAAAGATCCCAACAAAAGGTATTATTTCAGGAGTTGGAGGAGACAGTAAGGTCACTTCCAAGTCAATAGTTTCTATAAAGATACAATCACGCGTGGATCCCACTTTTGAAATTATGGTCAGTGCTTATGTATTGACATCCATCACCACTCTTCTTCCAGTTAGGAAAATAACAGGGTTGCAAGACTTAGATTTACATACGATTTCATTAGCTGATCCTCAGTATGACACACCTAATAGAATCAATATATTATTAGGTGCTGAAATTTACTGCCAAATAATACAACAAGGAGTTTTGAGAGGTCCACCCGGTACCCCAGTTGCTCAATGCACCACTCTCGGTTGGATTTTGTCGGGCGTAATATGTACTAAACGGACAGATAATACTGAACCCAGACTTTTAGTTATGAATGCTACAATAAATGAGGACGAAGATTTGAAAAGGTTCTGGGAGTTGGAATCAAACCATTCTTCAATTTCACAAAATATATTATCTGAAGAACAACAGAAATGTGAGGAATATTTTAAGGCTACCACTCGAAGAACCCCCGAAGGACGTTCTGTGGTTCGTTTACCTTTCCGTGGCGATGATCCTGCTTGTAAGCATGGTAGGTCTAGAGATGTTGCTGTGAACAGATTAAAAACATTAGATAGAAATTTAGATAAAATTTTAGAAATTAATTTAGAGTATAAGAAGGAAAATGGGAAGAAATCTAAAAAAGAGAAAGAAATAGATCAAAATTTCGAATTTAAACTAGATTCTATCATTAAAATTTTAGGACTTACTTGTAATCGTAGTGAAGAGATATTTCAATATTCGGTGAAGCTTACTCACACGTCAGGACCTGAAACAAAAATAAAGGTTATATCTAATATATCACGGTTATTTGCCCTGTTAGGTTGGTTGGCACCAGCGCTTATAACAGCAAAGGTATTTATACAAAAGCTGTGGTTAGCTGGAATAGGCTGGGATGAAGAGATTCCAAATCAGTTATTAAATGAATGGGTTACTTACTATAGTGAGTTAGCACAACTTACCGAGTTCAAGATTCCCAGATGGCTTGGAATAAAGTCGAGTGATACGGTAGTAGAGTTACATCGATTCTTGGATGCATCCAAGGTTGCATACTCCGCAGCAGTATATATTCGAATGGTTGAAGTCACTGGCAATGTTCACGTCTCACTGATTGCGGCTAAAACACGTGTCGCACCCATAAAACAAGTTAGCATACCGCGCCTAAAGTTATGTGGTGCAGTACTAGTCACGCGGTTGTTAGTTGAGATGACAGAAGTTTTAAGTTTAAACAAGAACAACTTGCGAGCATGGACTGACTCAACTGTCATGCTCACATGGTTCGCATTAAATAAATATTCTAGTCAATGGAAAACCTTTGTAGCGAATAGAGTCTCAGAGATTCTTATTACTTTGGACGCCTATCAATGGGCACACATTCATTCTAATCAGAACCCCGCGGATTGCGCATCCAGAGGGATTAGATCTGCAGAACTTATAGATAATAGATTGTGGTTAAATGGGCCAGACATTTTACATGAAAGAAACATAATTTACATGAAACCAAAGGATTTAGAAGTTAATTTAGAAAGGTCAATATCTATCCATTGTTCTACTAGTAACAATGCACTATGGAACAGATATTCTTCTCTTTCTAGGTTGATAGGAATTGTAGCTTACGGTAGACGATTTTTAAATAATAAATCGGAGAAAGATCGTACAAAATACTTACGTAGATGGGAGATCTTGGAATCTTTGCAGTGTTTCTTTGAAGAATTTCTTGTCAAAGAACATGTCCGTCAATGTGTCACATGTGTGAAACATAGTGTTACTGTGAAGAATCAACTGATGGGTTCTTTAGCATTAGTGAATATTTGACACACTTTCTTCATAGGTACAAATGGACTAAGACGGTGTCTGAACCACAGGTTGGGTTAGTGTTGTTTTGGGTAAAGAATATGACTTACCTCCGGCTCAGTGGCTTCTTGGCAAGGTTACTAAAAAACACCCAGGCAGCGATAACTTAGCTAGGATTGTTACTTTAAAATGTAAAAACTCATATACAAAGAGACCAACATTCAAACTGTGTATACTGCCTGTGGCAACATAAGTTACCTACGTTATTTTTGTTTAAATGTTCATGTCATTTTAGTTTATAATTGCAGTATTTGTATAATTTTTAAGTTCAGGTTTCTTTAGAAATGATGAGTTCATTGTATGTAGTTCAGTGACTTGAAAATTATTATTTGTTAACTTATCATTAGTTTGCCATGGTGGGCGGTCACTGTTAATTAAGGACAATGGTCCTTGGTGGGCGGTATGTTAGAAATAGTATTTAATCGAATGTACTAGCCTCTTTAGAGAAGAAACCTTTTTTACTTTTTATTTAGTGTTTTGTTTTTTTTACTATCTGACAGTTGTTGTTGTAAAATAGTTCTGAAGACAATATATAAAATCTTCCTGTTCAATTATTTTCTTAGTATTTCACTTCCTTTATTTGCATTTAGTTCATCCCTAAACACAACGCCACCATCAGCGAGACATTTTAGTGAGCATGAGTGTATCCATTACAATATAGATAATAAATATTATAGTTTTTTTTTTTTTAAACTAAAGAAAACGCTTTTGTCATCCAAACTAAACGTGTATGCAAAACTTCAGCTCAATCAGAAACCGGGAAGCGGGTCAAATTTAACTTCCAAGATTTTTTTACATAGTTAGTTAGTTACAGGTGAAACTAATAAAAGCGTTTAAAAAATATATAAAACTTAAAAAGTTATACCTTGTACTATCGCTAAGGTTTATAAAAAAAATATGCGATCAACACTGGCACGCGTCCGCCCGCGTCGGCAACGAACCCCTCCAGTATCGAGAGGGTTATAAATTGAGGGATTGGAAGTACGTTTTTAAACGTAGAAATGGGGAAATTTAAAATGGAACGGCTCTTTAGTTAAGTGTTAAGTATGGAAGTACTTATTTTTAGGTACTTAGGTACATACCTACTTTCCTCGATTATTTTCCTTTATACTCGTAATACCCTTCTATCCGATTTTGTTTTTCATTTACAATGCTCTTAGAATTGGCCAACCGTTCTCTCTTCTAAGGTCTTAAAAGTTTGTCAAGAAGAATGAAGCAGCATCATAACGCGCTCTTCTTCTAATTCATTCTTAAAACAACTTGGGTGATTGCCATCTGTGGTGATTATTTATTTATTTATTTTTAGGAAGACATACAGCTCAAATTCACTTAAAAAAATCATTCTAACAATAGGCCAATTATATGTCCTCTAAATTACTAACATAGTTACAATTTTGTTAGAGCAGATGTAGGTACTGAACACACGTCACAATCTTTCACGACTGTTTATTATAGTGGGCAATAAAAATTAAGATGATAGTAATAAAATATCGGATAGATCTTCGGATCGAGATCGATCGAACGATCGATCGAGATCGAGTTCGAAACACCTTATTGCGCTCCAAAACGTAGATAATTGATGTAGCTCAAAAAGCCGCTCAGCTTAAGTGGGACTGGGCAGGACATGTCTGAAGTATGACGGTCGAACTGTGGGCCCACATAGCACAGAGTTGGTGTCCTGAGACAGTAAGACGGGGTCGCGGCAGATCACGAAGGAGATGGCGGGACGAATTGAACGCCTTCCTTTAAGACTGGCCCGATACAGCGCGGGATCGCGAGAAGTGGAGCAAAGGGAGAGAGGCCTTTGCCCAGTATTGGGACAGCATAGGCTTGTAATAATAATAATAAGTAATAAAAGCTTTATTCACGACTGAACAAGTATTACCTGCTGAGCCTTGTCCCAACTACGTTGTGGTCGGCTCCCAGTCTGCTCAGATGCAGCTGAGTATTTTAGACAGAGTGACTGTCATCACCCAATTAATGAGAAACACTGATACCCGCTGCTGACTCCTGTAACGACTGTCATAGTTATTCGTATGACAACAGGTAGTAACTGCTTACTTACTTTCTGAGGCACAGAGGTCTTCTCAATGTTCGAAGAAACGGTCACCCATCCAAGAAGTGGCCACGGCACTGCTTAACCTCGCTAATCGACTGATTTTCACGGTAGCCATGTGGCTGTCTGAACAAGTATAATGAAATAAAATACTCTGATGAAAAATCAGCATTATTCTTCAGCAAATTCAGTAGACAACTCAGTAGCCACTGAATTGAGAGAGAAACATTATGCGCCCAGTGTTTAAGATGCAGTGATGCTAACTACCCGCAAAGTGCTTGTAAACCGTATTTTACTACCCATTTACGACTCGACTACCCCGAATGCTGGAGGTTCCATATTGAGTTGCATAAAATTCAAAGTCCTATTCTATACTTGCTGAATAGAATAGATCTTTATTTCATGTAAACCAGATACAGGCACTTATGAAATGTCGAGTCTCTAGGTGCGCGGTTCCAAATAGTAGGTCAAATGGAGAACCGGCAAGAAACTCTATGGACACTCTTTTAAAATAATACATCTTTATCAGTACAATGTTCTGCTAAGAGCTACGTGAATATAATGTAATTTAATGTGAAAAATAAGAATAGGATAATAATGATTTGCCTCTGTATAAGATTACCATGGCAGTTACGGCAGAAAAACAATCAATAAATATTTACTATACATGTCGTTTGTCACAAGTACGAACATTATACGAAACCCAAAACATTACAAACCGTCAAACGCGCCCAACAAACCCTCAAATATATAGTGCGTATATAATCTATAAAAGATAAGGATATACCGGAAACTATAGAGGCATTAATCAACCGTCCAAGGTGGTCTGGGCCAATAAGGTTGTATATAACTCAGTGAATCTAATTTGGCTCGCCCGACCCCCGTCGCAGCGGAAGGGTTAGCGTATTATACGTAGGTGTTAATATCGTATGGTTCTAGCGTTTGTATTGCGGATTCTAGTGATTGGGTGTTAAAGTGTTTCTGTTGTGTTTAAGATCGATGTTTGTGACCTAATTGGAGTAGTTTCTATACGTTTAATCGGAAAAGGTATATTATACAGTGTAATTGAATTAACGAAAAACTTGATTACAGTTTGTTCATAATTGACTATGGAATCGATTTCAGTAACTTATCAAATAGGTTTTTTTTTCAGTAATTATAATATTCGCTAAACCGTGCGACGCTTGATTGAGCCAAAGAAAATTAAATCGTATGTTAAGAGAATAAGACTCAATTTTAAATGCACTAATTAATGCTAGGCTCACTACCTTCTCACTACTATTTCTTTAAAAATAATAGTTAACGTTAAAAATCTTAACTTTTGGCACAATTAGTTATTTACCAATAACCCTGAATAAAGTGCACAATTTTCTATAATTGCGGATTTTGTAGATAATTCGTACTTTATTTATTTACTATAGATACATAAATAAAAAAATCCTGCCTATTACTGTCCCACTGCTGGGCACGGGCCTCTTCTCAGAATGAGAAGGGTTAAGCCTTAGTCCACCACGCTGGCCTAGTGCGGGTTGGCGGACTACACACACCATCGAGAACTTTATGAGGCCCTCTCAGATGTGCAGGTTTCCTCACGATGTTTTCCTTCACCGGTATCGCAAGTTTATTACATAAAACATAAAACTCTGTATCAAATATTTTTTATCTGACATGACTTAATGAATGGCTTCAAAAGGCACGAAACAGACTTTGATTTGAAAGCCAATTATTTTGTAACAAACTCTTTCCACCCGCATTCCGCATTTTCATAAAAGAAAAATGTAAAATTTGATACCAAATATTTTGCACCTCACTGTACTGATATCGTGCAAAACGAACTTCAACTAATTAACTGGCATCAAAAGCTCTTTTGTACATCCATAATATGGGCCCCCACCTTACAGGCCTACGTAGACTATTGAAATTACATTTCAAGCTCAATTACCAACTCGATAAGATTTAAAATCGCTTGTCGCGACTCCAATTTCTTTCCGACTTCCACACAGTACTTGATTTTATTATAAGTATACTTGAGTACAAATTAAGGAACTTCGACTTTGTTGTTCAGTAATCGGAGAGCTTGTGTGTAGGTATTCTTAAATGACTTTCAGGAAATGGAGCGGAAGACGTGGTGTTGATATGAGAGGTATTTAAAGTCTTATTTTAATAATGCAAAATATTTTACGAGTAAATCTATAGGTTACAAAGACAAGCAAGTTATTTTAAATAATATTTAAAAAAAAATACGTTTTCAAAATTATTCAAAATAATTGATGTTTTCATTTGCATAAAACGTTTATTTCTCTATGTTTATGAATGGCACTAAGGTCATGAACTCGACCATATGACCTGGCGGGCTCGGCTACTCCGACACACACACGCATCGCGTCGCCGCGCCGCCCGATCTCAATGCCTACATAATTTGAATCTACAGCAGCTTTAATTTAATTTTTGAAATTAATTCTAGACCATTCATAGAGCCTAGCTATAAAATGTTTTGGATTATTAAAATAAGACCGTATATAATTAAAATCGATATTTGCTGATTGAAGGTGCTTGCCCACTATCCATACCATACCATGACCACAGTTAAGTAGGAGTAGATAATTTTTTTCTGGAACTCAATATTTAGGGCATGGTTATCCTTAGATAAATTTGTCTACATAATTGCAGCATTTGTACGTATCGATATATCTATCTAATACTATAAGAATTGTGTTCTATTCAACGCATAACTGTCTTGGGCAGAATATCAGCAGTTGAGCATGCCTCGCTTAACTCGAATATCAAAAGCTAAACGCTTCAACAAAAAAAAAACTACGTTATAAACTTACCTACGGATAGTACGATACAACCACAACTAAGAAATCGAATCGGCAAACTTCGTAAAACCGATCACTTCCGAACTGAGTGCGTCTTCAAGACCACGAATGTTTTTAAGTATTGCAGTAAAACATGATCTTTACGCTGACACAATAAGTTGTAAGATTATCTAAGCGCGCGACTGCCATTGGTTGTTCATTCGATGTTACTTCATAGTTGTGTCGTTACTATACTTGCCATTTAATCATCATCGATAAAAGCCCCACCCTAATGCGACCTGACAGCCGATGTCACATCACTAAACCTGTAAGTTAATATTAACGAGAATATATTTCAACATTATATATATTGAGCTGGGGAAACTTGCCGTGGGAAAGTTTCGTCGACATCCCAAAAGTATACAAGACTTTGATATTTGATATTGGCGCGGTAGCTATAGGACTATAGAAGTATCAATATTATTATTATAAAGCCCTTCCATCCATACACGAAATTTTAAAAGGTGTATCTATATGTTAGCAGTGATAGCTTAGCGGTTGAACGCTTGTCTTCCATGCAGGAGGGTCTGAATTCGAACCTGAATCCTAATTACGTAAAAATCACCTGACAGCGACCCAACAGCCACGCGACAGCAGACGGAGCGCGATCGGTCGCGAACTGTCAAACAAATTCGTATTATGTTCGGCATTCGTCCGCTTGTGGCTACTCGTCGCGTTTGCAGCGCAAAGTATGCACTTTTTAGTTCGTTTATTGTCCGCTAGAGAGCGAACCCGTAAGCGGTGGCTATCGCATGGCTATCGGAAATACGCAATACCAAAGTGATGTTTGACAGCAGCTACCGCGCGATGCATGCATTGCACGCCTGTCGCAAACTGTCTGCTACGTCGCTAATTAGGGGGCAGGCCCGTACCACTAACTTTTCGAATGTATATGCTGATCGCAATTTGATTATCACTTGCGTTAACGGTGAAGGAAAAACATCGTAAGGAAACCTGCACGTATTCTGAGAGGGCCTCATAAAGTCCTCAATGGTGTGAGTAGTCCGCCAACCCGCATTAGGTCAGCGTGGTGGACTAAGCCCTAACCCTTCTCGTTCCGAGAAGAGGCCCGTGCCTATCAGTGGGACCGTAATGGGCTAGATTTATTTATTTATCTATAGGTTTCATAGATGCTTTGTATCAAAAATTTAATAATTATATTAAACTTTATCATTTACACTTTTGTCATGCGACATTGTTTCTCGGTATCTGTAAGATTAACACGTCGCCATGACGACGCCCGCTTCAATGACAGTAATACCGTAACACTATGTAAAAGGTAGCGTAATGAATGTTGAAAATAATTAGGAGCTAATATTTTTTGTTTGTCAAATAATTTCAAATTAATTTAATAATGAAGAAATATACTTAGATAATTTTTTACCTCTTAAAATTCGTGTATGAGGAAGAACCATATACAGGGTCCTATTTTATTAGCGGATGTCCTTTTAAGAGGTTATAGTAGGTACTCATCATTATGTACAACATTTACTATGAAAAAAACCGAGAAATCGTGAAAATAAAATCTGCTGTTCCAGTTGAGTAATATTTAATTATTTGAATATTACCTTCTGCTATTACAACGTTAATAGGCTGATCATGATGTGTATTACATAAAACATACATAAAACAAACACTGTCACAAAAACTGTTAAACTATTTATTTTCCCAATAAATAATCATTACTATCGAGACAATTAATTACGAAGTTGAAAAAGAAAAAACAATTACCAAAAAAATGTAATTAAGACACAAAAAACATGCATAAAAATACTACAAAATAACACGAGACACGCACATCGACAATCCACAAAATTACATAAACATCCTCAAATTATCATACAAATCGCCTTCTAAAATTACGGGTTTGTATTTTAAAACAATATTTACCAACATTACCTGATACGCCTATACCATCCAAACGCCAGACAATATTAAGTATGTATATTACGCTTCAACAAACAAGTATAGGGTATTTAAATCAGAAAGCTCGACTGTACCTCAATATCAAATTATTTCAATGATCCAAATTAAAAAATCTGCGCACGAGTTATATTGACCGGTATGATTGTCTGATCCAACCGTAACGACTCGCATTAAATACATCAATGTTGACTTTCACAAGATTAATAAGTCGTCAGATGATACGCCGTGGAATTGGGAACATAAGCCAATGTTACAACCATTGACGTAGAAACACATAGACTAAAGAACTAGATCAAAATTCACGAAAAAAGTGTCCAGCGGGGCTAGCACGGTGGGTGGACAAAGCCGTTTTCGCCACCCTTTGACTCCTTATCAGAAGACAAACCGAAAAATCGAGAGAGAAAACGCTAAAGAGAATGATAGTTTTGTCTCCGATATTTCTGTGAACAAACCCGTTTTCTCCATCATTTGTGTCTTTGACAGAAAACAAAAGAAACAATCGAGAGAGAAAAAAAGATGGTGTTGTCCCCGATTTCCTCTCTCCCTTTTTGGCCGAGGTAGCCCTACTGAGTTTACTTTAATAAACTTAGAAATACCAACAAACTAATTTAAATCCTATGTCGTCATCATAATGCCTAATTTAGTTTGCTTAATTTAGTCTACATTCGGTTCGGAAATTATCGGCGCTGACCCGAAGTCCATAATTATTATGTTTTTACGTCAATGGTTACAACAGATTGAATTTTTATTCAGTGTTTAAATTTTTTATTCGGGAATGAAATTGATATTGAAATTATGCGTACGGGTTTTAAAAGTCACCGTGACAGTTCATTTTTTAATTAAGAGAATGTTTTGAATTCCGATGTGAAACGAAATTGTCGAATTGCATAGCGATACCGAATTTTCAATTATATTTCATTTGGAAAAATATCGAATTGTTACGATGACACATGGAGAGTTATTTTTTTATTAATCTGTGTGTTGCAATACACTATAATGAATAAATAAATCCAGCCCATTACCGTCCCACTGCTGGTCACAGGCCTCTTCTCAGAAGGAGACGGGTTAGGCCTTAGTCCACCACGCTAGCCTAGTGCGGGTTGGCGGACTACACACACCTTCGAGAACTTTATAAGACCCTCTCAGGAGTGCAGGTTTCCTCACGATGTTTTCCTTCATATAGGACGTATTAAAAACTACAACATTTAAAAAAAAAGGTTATTTGCCTACATGAATGATGCAAAGCATGGCAATAATCACGGTTTTAAATCACATATTGTATTAATTAATATTAATTCGTGACTCAAAATGTGACAGATTTATGTATTTGAGCTCTATCTTTTTTTCTTTCCTATTCTCAAATAAATGACAGTGTCACAACACTAAGATCATCCATGGATCTTTAATTCTAAGATGATCTTACCATAATGAGGACATTAATCAATCGATACACGACACATTGGTACTGTCAATTATTTCAACTTCAAAACTGAGCACAGAAACATATTTTCAACAAAACTACCAATCTCATCTCAATCAAGTATCTACAATATCTCAATTTATCCCAAGTATCTGTGGTGGAACACGGAACACAAGCCCGCTGGAGCGCGAATCGTGAAAAAGCGTAGAAACAATAAGATAGTCTAAGTACTCCGTTACTAACAATTATTTCGACTTCAAAACTAACCACAAAACATATTTTCAACAAAACTACCAATCGGTAGTTCTCATCTCAATCAAGTATCTATAAAAACTCAATTGCTCCCAAGTACCTATCTGTGGCGGAGCGCGGAACACAAGACAAGCGCGGATCGTGAGAAACCGTAGTAAAACAATACGCTCTAAGTACTCCGCCCCGTTCGCCGGTTCATTCATTCCGTATTCAGATAGTTTAATTGCGATGCTGTCTTGCATTGAGAATGCAAGCAACGTCTCACTTCGGTAAAACGCGAGCTCCTATTGGAGTGTAGAAGACTTGATTAAGCCGGCAAACTTTTGTTTATCATTTTGAAATTAGATTATGAGTTTGTGTATTGTTATGGAAATTGGATGTAATGCGGTTATTGTTAACATTGCTATTTGTTTTCAGTGACCAATTCATGATTAAAGCATAAACGGTTGATATTATCGCAATCCGTTATATCGGTCGATATTATCGCAATGCGTTATATCGGTCGATATTATAGCAATGCGTTATTGCGATATCTGTTTTACTTTTTACTATATTTTATATTAGGACGCATGCGATCTTACCCTTACCTTGTCTTAGGCCTTAGTCCACAACGCTAGCCTAGTGCGGGTTGGCGGACTACACATACCATCGAGAACTTTATGAGGCCCTTTCAGATGTGCAGGTTTCCTCACGAGGTTTTCCTTCAGCATCTCAAGGTTTGAGTTCCTGCAGATCCCCAGAACTATACAGGATATTTTTTAAGTAGTGCGCCAAAATTTGTTGAGTGATCAGTGTCCGTTCCCAAATGATACCGCAGAACTAAATTTTACTCGAAAAAAATTAATTATTTAGTGTGGCCTGCGCTATTATATTATGCGTGTCCCCCGTACTAAGTCGAATTTTCGTTTTATTTCAAAGTGCATCCCAATACTGTGGTTGCATTTAAGAACAGAGACTGAATCGGTTGGCGCAGTGGCTAAGCGATTAGCCTTCTACGCTACGTGCCGCGGGTTCGATCCCCGCACGGAACAAGTATTTGTATGATCTACAGATAGTTGTTTCTGGTCTGGTTGTGTGTGCATGTGACATGTATGTTTGTAAACCATAACCTCGATACAGGAGAAAACCTAGTGAGGGGCAACGTTTTAAAAAATAAAAATACACTCTAAATTATCGGCACTACTTAAAAAAAAGTCCTGTATACTGTATGAGACTGAATATGTAATATATAAAATACTCACAAAAATTCCTACCTACATTACTAAAAGGAAAGCGAAACTTAATAATATTTTATTATGCCAAAAATTAAACTAGTTGTTTATTAATTAAAGTAGTTGGCAACATAAATGTAAATTAATTAGCAATATTTTACGGACAAGGGTCGTTCTGAGAAAATTGCAACCGTTTTCCGTTTACGTTTACTGCCTCCTGGCACGTATAACAAAGGGAGAAATATTTTTTTCCATGTTGTGGATATTAACATTTTTATGTGTTATCCTAAGACCAAACATTCAATTTTTATTTTAAATCAAATAGGTAGGTTAAAATATCTAAACCAAACTCTGAACGCAAAATAATTTTCTCGGCTTCAGAAATTGTGATGAAAGTTTTTTATTTATGCAGATTTCAAAATTCGTTTATTGTTTGTCACGGATAAAATATACAAATGATAACATAATTATGTAAATTGCTAGTGAAACATACCTATATGGTGTACAATATGATTAATTTGTCTCAAATTTGTCAAAAACTATATGTAAATTTTTTGTACCACAGTATTTCGAAGTGTCAACTTTATTAATATTTTTGGTATAAAGAAACTGTCCAAAAAATATGGTTATCATTCTGTGTGGCCCACTGTACCCTAATCGACCCGAGCCTACACCGTGTTCAGTAATGGACGTTTATGGCGTATCTTGATTTATTATGACTGTTATTCACTTCGTATGGACATGTGAGACATGGCCCGTGTCCATGTATCCCATGGTGGCCGAAAACCTTCAGCCGTTTGTTTTCTTTTTGAATTTTCGTAATAAATAACGGTTTGAACCGTGATGCCTGTACCAGCCTGGTACGACATAACTAAGAAGTAACATCGATGTACCTGAGCGAAGAACCAATGGCAGTATTGGCAGTCGCTCGCTTAGATGATTGTACAACTTATTGCGTCAGCGTAAAGATAATAATAAACATTCGTGGTCTCGAAGAAAGAAAGAAAGAAAAAGTTTTTATTTTCACGCCCAGTATGACGCACAAAACTTAAATAAACCTACACCAAGATCACTTAATACTAAAAATTGTCATTGTTCTGCTTTGAGTATCTATACTCAAAGTTGTTCTGCTAAACAAAACATAAATTAAATTAATTAAGTGGCAGCACCGAATTGAAGTTGCACTCAGTTCGGAAGTGATCGGTTTTACGAAGTTTGCCGATGCGATTTCTTAGCTGTGTCGTACTGTACCCCTGCGGAGCCTATAGGTGTTTAAAGGTACATACATATTACCAGAGACGGTTTTATTAATTACTAGATGATGACCACCATGTTTTTTTTTTCATCTTGCCCTTTTTTTCTTTTGTTTTTCTGGTGTTTGGCCACTATCAGTACCTACCATACCATGACAGTAGTAGGAGCGTGCGTATCAGTCAACTTCTTTCAATCTGGCAATTGAACCCTTGAGTTTATTTACAACGCTTGCGAATACAAAATTGACGAAGTTGTTTAGCCCCTACAACAGTGAAATCAAACGATTGCACCAATTTCAAGAATACATTTCTCGTAGACTTTGTTTTGAATACAAAAATGACAGAAACAATAACGCAAACTCTCTATTGTAATTCCATACACTTTCAGTGCATGAAAATTCATTTTAGTTAATGAAATATGCCCCGCGCGTCACTTTGACGTGACCGTAATGACGGCAGCTTGAGGTGAGCCGATAGTGAGCAGGTATGACGTATGAGTGGCAATGTTGGCATTTTTGAAATACCAAAATTGGAACAGACTAGTTGCAAAGGGGTTAAGTTGAAATGAAATGCATTGGCACTTTTTTTGGGTGGTTTTGGCTAATATAATGACTGCGATGTGAATGGTTCGTGAGCGAAATTGTAAATCTATGGAATGGTTACTATAGGTACAGATGCACCCCCCCGCTAGACATCACCTGGCGGGGGGCCTCCGGGGTCGCGAGCGCACAGAGTGGGGACTCTGCGCTCTCACAGAAGCGACCCCCGAGAAGACGGCGCGCACTGGTTGCTCCTGCGCGCCGTGCACCGCACAGCGAGGGTACCGGGGGGAATAGGCGTGGCACCGAGGTGGGCTTCGGCACGGTCTTTTAAGAGTACCCGAAGCCCACCTATAGGTGCCGAAGTGGACCACCGTGATGAATTTAGCCGGTAGGAGTCCGGCACACCCCTTCGCCCCCCCCAGGCGGAGGACAGCCCTATGATGGGATCTCACTAAGTTAAATAAAAAAAATAAAAAAAAAGGTACAGATGCATGCTTAATATAACCAGTGTCACCACAATCACTAACTTCTTCAAAACAATAACAAAACGCCTGTCCTACGAAAATTAAATACAAAATTGAATTACGTCAACGACCAGACGTTTTAATGGAAAAGCCGCAGGTAAAGTCAAATCAAATAGAACCAAATTAGGAACACGATCATTATTTCAGCGGCGCCATAAATCATAATCTACGTGGCATGTCGCCGCTCTGCGGGACGACGCGGCGAGGACACGACGCTGGCGCGGCGCGGACGCTTGCAATATTAAATTCAATTTACTCGCCTTGATTAGGTTTGTGGTCATAATACCCTAGTTGGGTGCAGCCTCTTCCTTCATTGTCGTATTAATTTTGGTATTGCGCATCTGTGGTAGCGGCCTGCAACGTGATTTTGAGTGCATTTCCGCCGACGCGCGACCATCCAATTACAGAATAAACTAACTGGTGGTAGGTTGATAGTATAATGTTCTAACTAAGTTTGAAGACAGTAAAATTTAGAAATTGGGAGCACTGATGCTTAGGGTACAACATGGGTACAACAATCTTACTTACAGAGACAAAGCCCATTAAAGTATTGGAAGTGTGTCCGGTGGCTATTATAGGCTCGCCTTATTACATAGGACTTAATAACGGCATAAATTTCAACGCTCACCAAAATAAATTCCCACCATCAAAAATTGCTGCCAAAACGGATAAATGTTCTCCAAAACGAATTTATGCTCACCAAATATAAAAGACTAAAAATAAAAGTTAAAAATAGATACTAAAATAATTTGAGCCATAAACGAACTCTGTCACAGAAGGTTTCCATTTCTATTTTTATATTATTTTTTATCCCGTATCCTTTCACATCATTTACTTGAACAAGCCTATTTTTTCCTGAGAATAAAAAAAGTCACCCATTATATTTGTTAATGTATGCTTAAATGGTCCTTCGAGTCAAAGGACCAAAGGACCAAGTTTATAACACTAAGCCTCTTTGAACACAAGTTCATTCACTTCCACCCTTTAACCTGTACGCTCGAGCTGTTTAAACGCTAATTATTCAATTAGTAGGGAATTGTTTATCCGAGCAGAAGTTCGGCAGATCTAATCAAGGCGTTGGCTCGAAAAGATATCTCGCTCCGGGAAGCCTGTCCAATCGCGCGCAATGATGTGTGTTGTGATGTCAACTAATTATTATTGTTTATACGAATATTGTAACGTGTTCTGTCAGGTAAATAAGTGTTAATATAAATGCTACATAAGACGTGATCGATCCCTGCCAACAACATTTAAAACACTGGTTTAAGAACACTATTCATCTTTGTAATGTATCTCTACGGACTTCACTACTTTTTTTATTCTTTTGGACAATTATTTAATATAAATTTTAAAGTTAATTAGTTTATGCCACGCCGCAAGCTACCCTCGTTATTTTGTACATGCTGTACTGTCCATCCAAAGGTTGTCTGTAAAAAATCGCCGATTAATACGTGAAGAGCAAACTTTGTACTCCTTTTAAGCATATTGCGCGCACGGAGGAGTGTGAGATTTGGCACAGTTAAAGTTTATATGAAGAAGAAGTGCAGAAAGCTAAAATTGATGTATAATTTGTGGCAGGTCGGCCGGCAGATCGGAACCTTTTGGGCGCCATCGCTCATCGCAAGTACCTTTGCAGTAAGCACGGCTGATGCATATCAACAATCTGCACAGTAGCCCTTTAGCCACGGGCCTCTCAATTTGCCTGTGCTATCAAAACCAGCCCATTACAGCCCCACAGCTGGGCACAGGCCTCTTCTTAGAATGAGAAAGGGTTAGGCCTTAGTCCACCACGCTGACTTAGTGCAGGTTGGCGGACTACACATACCATCGAGAACTTTATGACGCCCTCTCAGATGTGCAGGTTTCCTCACGATGTTTTCCTTCACCGTTATCGCTTGTGTTATAATTCCACATAAAATATCTTCCTTATTGCCTCTTCGGTACTTACCCACAAAAAATGTTAAATCACCTACTTTATTTCAGCCAGAGGCTACGCGTTTAAAATACTGAATGTGACAGTGTGTGCGCATGCGATTTACTGACATATACAGCATTAATTGCAATAAAATGATCCTCTTCTACACAAATAATTGATAGCTATTTGATACATGCTGTTGCTATATTCCAAGGGAACTTTTTTTTAAACGTTGCCCGTCACTAAGATTTCTCCTGTATCCAGGGAACAGTTTACAAACATAGGTACATTTCACATGCACACACACCCAGACCCGAAACAACTATCTGTAGATCATACAAATAATTTCTCCGTGCGGGGATCGAACCCACGGCACGTAGCACGGAAAGTTAATCGCTTAGCCAAAACATTCTTAATCTTGAAAAGTCATTGTATGAATTTGATTGACATTATGTTTGAAATTAATAAGATCTTTGCTGTTCCTTTTTTATTTATTTTTGTAATATTGTGTAAATTCTGGTCGAAGTTTAGCTAGGACCGCTCCCACGGCTCCATATGTTATTGTTAACTTGATTTATGAAAAGAGTATCCATGGAGTTTCTTGCCGGTATCTTCTCCAGGACCAACCCACTTGGAACCGTGCACCTAGAATCACGACGTTTTGAAAGTGCCTGCAAAGGCCCAGTTGAAAAAAAAACCTTTGACTTTGACTTTGAAACAAAATGTTCCTGAAATTTGATGGTTTTGTAAAAAATGTTGGAAGGTCCCCAGGTACTATCTTAACCAGACTTACCGCCGTGTTCCCTCAGGCTATCAAAGAAAACCTCAAGCTATACACAATCTGAAACGACTCAGAAAATAGATCAAATTATCTGATTTGTACATCCTTTATAAGGTAAAAGTCCATTAGCCTTTGTGTAGGGCGCTCTAACAATGCTGAGATATAAAATTACATTTTTTATAACGACTTTTAGGCAGAACGCAGACGACCAATAAACGGTGGATTATTGTAGGCGAAAATTCTGTAGAATATTCGATATTGTCAACTGAATTTAAATAATTTGAATATAGGTACATTTATGTTGATATCGATGGAGCACAGTATTTTACGTGAAGAATTAACAAATCATTGACGTAGCTCAGAAAGCCACAAAACTCAATTGGGATTGGGCTGGCCATTTAAGCTGTATATCTGATGAGCTGTGGGCCAAAATTACCAATATGTGGATCCTTGACACAGCTGGCGTTACGGCAGACCACGAAGAAGATAGAGGAACGAGCTAGATAAATCAAATAAAGAATGGACCACACTAGCTCCGGATCGGAAGAATGGAAGTCATGGGGGGAGGCCTTTACTCAGCAGTGGGATGATATAAGCTGACAGTAACATTAGGTTACATTGATATTAAGTACTACAATACACAAAAGAAGTTCCTCCAAAAATCATTGGCATTACGGTCAACAAACTCCTTGTCGGCGTAAATACATGACAAATTATTGGAACTTCCAATCTATCAGTAAGCAACAAATCGATCGTGAACCAACAGAATCGGACAGCGAATATCGAACCTACAAAAATTCTGTCGTCTGCAGCCATTCTAAGATAATTTAGTCTTAGTTATTTTTCTAAGACAAAGAAAACAAGACCTGTTCTCGCGAGGTAGAATTTAGTAAAAAATACTTTTTTTTCTTAAAGTTAAGGTGCTTCTACGAATCGGATAATAACGGCATTTGATTATCACAATTTTTCTCTAGAATTATACAGAATTCTAGTATAAAAAAATATTTGTATGTATTAGTATTTATTTGTACCTACCTACACATTCGACATTTCTTATGTGCCTATATCTGGTTTACATGTAAAGGTCCATTCTATTCTATTTCTACGTTATTTCGGGCAAACGTACTTTATAATATAAGACAGCAATAAATTACGTTAAAATATTTTATTTTACCTATTTTGATTTAATAAGTTTTTATTTCATTGTTTATTAATACAAACAAAAGGGTTTAGCGAATTTTCTCCTGAAAACCTGGCCCCTAAACTTAATAAAAATTGAATTATTTATATACCTATCTTAATTTAAAAATAGAATGTTAAGATTCTTCAATAACAAGCATTTGTTAGATGTTACCAACCGAAACCAAAAAATAGTTGCCAATCGAATAAAAATAATACTTTCTTCCGAACGAAAACTGAGCCTGGATTGATTTGTTTTTATTCCAAGAATGTTCAAAAATACTGAAAAAACGTGGGCGAAGCCGCGGGCTAAAGCAGTTTCCAACAAAAAACTCACCCTCATTCATTACGATGATAAGGAAAACCAAACAAAAAATGTAATAAACTCTTAACAAGGTTGCTAATAAGATAACCTTACATCATTAATATTCAACAGTATTACCATTCATGAGGTTTCCCGTCTAAGAAACTCATTTGACAGGCAAAGAAAATGATTGGTTAAGAATTCTGTTGCGCCAAGGAAAAAGTGGATAAGTTATAAAACAATTTTTTGTAGTACAAAGTAAAAGAGAAAACACTTCTTTGTTTTATTAGATTAAAGTAATATAATTCTAAATCTAAAATTAGTGTTACATAATATGTTTACTTATTTAGGGATTTTTAAGTGACTTTAACCTAATAAAACAAAGATTGTGTGTATTTAGATATATTAGGTATAATAATACAACTATTAAATATATACTTATAAAATACCTAAATTGTAATGTAATTGTATTCTACGCTTGACTTTCTCACTTTATATCTTCATTTTTCTGTCACCCAAAGGTTTGCAGGAAGATATCTCATTCTGAGTTTACTTCGCATTTGTGGCATATCTTAAAACTGTATTTTTTGTATATTCTATATTTTGTGTATACATTAAAGAGTAGGAATAAGAACTGTGTTTTATTAAAAAAATTGTTACAAGACTTATCCCCTCTTTCCTTGACAGCACAGAATTTTTGTTTATACAGTTTATAACTTCGCAGAATTTTTACGAAATATAGGAAGCGAATTAAATATCTGTATATTAATTTATACAAGGTCCTACCTTTCAAGTCCCGATCCCTTTAAAGGGATAGATTACTCATCGTTATGAACAACTTTTACTATGGGACTAACCGTGAAAACGCGAAAAAAAACGGAGCACTTATTTGTATGATCTACAGATAGTTGTTTCGGGTCTGGGTGCGGGTACATGTGAGATGTATGTTTGTAAACTGTACCCTCGATACAGGACAAATCTTAGTGAGGGGCAACGTTTAAAAAAAGATAAGATGTTAAGAGTCAGAGAGATTTTTTACATAGATTTTTGACGATTATATGAAATTGAAACAGTCTACCTTGAGAGCAGGTAAATTACACGTGGAAGTCAAATTTATTCTCATCTACATAATTACAACATAGTACAGCTCCAAATGGAAATTTAATTACTTTTTTGTGTTCGACTGTGCATTATTAACGTTTCCTTTTTTACGGATTTGCTTCGTTTTATTTTATTTAGAAGGTAAACGGTTTAGGTTTGTTTTTGTTTTTAGAAATTAGTGGATTTTGGATTCAAAGCTGTTTTTTTTTTGCTGTTATTATATTTATTTATAAAGAAACATCAAACTGTTTACAACCGTAATATATTAACTTAAATATATACACTAATTATTGTTAAATAAATAAATCATAAAATAAAATAAAATAAATACAAAATATATGTATAAAACTGAGCACCAGGCGTCAATCAAAGTTCCTTAAAACGTTGTATGTTACCTATAATAAAAAATTTGAACAGGTAGATATTTATCTGGCTCTAGGTTATTGAATGAACGAAGTCAGAGCGGTGAGAGGGACATTGAAGAAGACGGTTATTAGAAGATATTTAGCGTGATCTTTTCTCCTATCTGCCAGTAATTCTGCTCGTCATACAGAGAATCCTTGAAGCTACTACAAATACGTTGATTTATTGCAGGAATTTTAATTGGATGCCTCATTGGAAAATGTTGTTATAGCCTTTAGTAGGGATTCAACCGTGAGAGTTCATTTGTGCACGAGAAGACTTTTTGTTGGTTATGTTCAATTAGAGAAGTGGGTTAGTGTAGCGCTAATTAGAGACAGATTTGATGGCTTGATTAGTGCTGTTGCCATCCAAAGAAAAATGTCTTCTCTGTGTATGCACCTGTCCTCTTCTATCTATGTCTATCATTCTAGTGTGTCTTGTATTTGTGGCAAGTAAATGATTTTTCTTTCTTTCTTTCTTTGATTATGATTTCGCGTTCGTTGTGGGTGTTCGTTCCTTTTGTTTATAAAAAGTGAATAACGATCGCGAAAATGCGTGATTCTACTGCAAAAATTTGCTAATGTGCTATGTAATAGTCGTAAGCCAATCTTTATTAACCGCCGACAAAAAAGGGGGGTGATAGTTTGTAGTGTGTATTATGTGTTATGTTTATATGTGTATCTGTGTATATGACTGTAGCATTGTAGCTCCAAAATGAATGGACCGATTTCAAAGCAGTTTTTTAAAATTGAAACCTAGTTTAATCAGGTATCATCTTAGCTATGTTTTATGAAAATCTGTTTAACCGTTCAAAAGTTACAGCTCTTTTTCTAGTTGGAGTCGGGGGTTTTTGACGGTTAGGTTATTTTCCAATCAACATTATGACCTCTTAATTCACATCAGCATAATAATCAAACGGCAATTCAGCCATGATACCTACCTACCACAATTAGCATACCTATTAAAATTCCCACAAAAAAAATCTTTCCAACATTTTTGCCAACAATCGCCCCAAGCGTAAACTTAAATGGAACTTACTTAATTCGCGATAACATTTCACAATGGTCTTCAAAACACGGAGCTTAGACGGGTTCACTTCAGCTTAGTTCAACACACCACAAGACCGTTTATACAGGATGCTACACCGTTTATACAGGGGTGCTGTGAAAACGTCGACCTCGGTGAAAATTCAATTTAAAGCCATAATAACATGTACGGTCGGGCTGTACGAAATGTTATTATTAAGGTGCCAATGTGTAAGTAATATTATATTGTAGTGTGAATATGAGAAGTATTTACTTTAAATAATCGAAATGTTTACTTTTAGGTACGGTTGGCTAAAAAAACCGGCCAAGTGCAAGTCGGATTCGCGCACGAAGGGTTCCGTACCATTATCTATAAAAACGGCAAAAAAATCACGTTTGTTGTATGGAAGCCCCCTTAAATATTTATTTTATTTTGGTTTTTTTTGTATTTGTTGTTATAGCGGCAACAGAAATACATCATCTGTGAAAATTTCAACTGTCTAACTATCACGGATCATGAGATACAGTCTGGTGACAGACGGACAGTCGACGTAGACAGTCCCGTTTTACCCTTTGGGTACGGAACCCTAAAAACGGTCTTAAAATTTTAATAGAACTTTCCACCAAATTAAAACATCAATAACGTAGAAACTTTATTATTTTAAAAAGAGAATATTGACCTTTTTAGCAACCGACAAATAAAGAGCAGTGTGTATTTGTGTGTCTGTCTTTGGCATCGTAGCTCCAAAACGGAGCACCGATTTCAATGCCGTTATTTTTAATTGAAAGCTTGTTTAAACGGGTATCATCTTTGCTATGTTTCATGAAAATTTGTTCAGCCGTTCAAAAGTTACAGCTCTTTTTCTAGTTGGAGTCGGGGTTTTTGACGGTTATGGTATTGTTTTATGGCGTCCAAAATATTGCAAATTTTGGGTGGTAGACCAATTCCTTGGTCGCCTGCACATAGAAATATGTATATAAATACCTATATATAAAATCTACGACTGTTGGAAATAAGGTCAAAGTTTTTTATTTCAACTGGACCTCTGTAGGCTCCTTCAAAACGTCGAGGATGATAAGATTTTTTTTTTTTTACAAGAATACTGTCTCATTATTTTCAACATCCATCATGCTAGTTCCTACGTAGTACTTATTACCTACTTAGAAATGGACTGAGTGATGATTTTTCCATATCAATGACTACATGACAATGACAAAAAATATCGATGACAGGAACAATCACAAAATCATCGATAATTTTTCTCTAACTGTCACCACATTCACTCATTGCGTGTTGTCATCTTGTCATTGTCATATCACAGCGGAAGCCGAAGTTTACGTTAATTCAGTGATGGTCACTAACGAGTGATGATTTTAGGCATTAGGGATTTTGTCGTTGTCACTGCATGAGGAAATGATTTTAAAATATCGATGATTTATTCATGTGACATGATATAGGACTCAACTCTAGTATTACTGTCATTGAAGCGGGCGGCGGCATGCATGCAGCATGAATGATCTTAATTATGGTGACGCGGAGAGTCGCGCGGCGCGGACAAAGACGCGAATCTCCGTTCACGGAGAGCGAGGGAGATAGCGACGTTGCTCCATAATTGATCCCTTACACACACTGAAAAGCACAGACAAAAGCGTAAATGATAAAGTTTATTTATTATATTTTTTTTGCTATATTATAGTATCTATGCATATTGCATCCTATAGATACAAGTCTTAAAATATATTTTTTATGAATAGAAAAACCTTATATTAATACCAACGACGCTACCTCGAGAAGACATCAAATATTCCATCTGAGGGATTTCCCTTAATCTGAACCGTTGAGTGTAGTTAATCTTACCTGGAGATTTTCCTTTCTAAATTAATCCGTATATTTTAGCTTCGCTTTCGTTTATTTTGCTCCACCAAGTCTAGTTTATTCAGCCAAGACTGTTGTATAAGTCAAGTGGTTAGATAAATGCATTAAATTCATATAAAAATAAATAAATTTATTCTGGTACGTCTCTAATCCTTGCTGAGAGTTTTCTAGCAGAAAAATTCAATGATATTTTCAAATTGTGTTGTGACAAAGGATAGTATTTTTTTCTATCTTTCCCCTCACTAAAATTTCTACAGAATATTTTTTTATGAAGTGCGCATAATTTGTAGAGTGATTCAGTCTCTGTTCCTAAATGCAACCGCAGTATTGGGATACACTTTAAAACAAAACGAAAATTCGACTTTATCAGGGGAACACGCATAAAACAAGTCAATTTTTTATTTTGTTTTAGTGTGAATAGTACCTACTGCGGTTGCATTTGGGAACGAACACTGAATCATTCTGCAAATTTTGCGCACTACTTATAAAAATATCCTGTATATCGTGGATATATACAGTTTTCTCCATGACATATTATTATTATTTATTCAGCATGCCGTGGCCTGTCGTGACGAGCCATAACCAATCAAAACTTGTTGTGATATAACACACTCCTGAACAAATTCGTTTGATTGGTCAATCCTGCGTCAGGGCACAACACGACACAGAAATGTGCCGGTCGGTCGCTTATCTATTATACATATTACAAATGTTGTTCTAAATAAATCGTTCTTGCCAGACTAACATGAGTGCCGCGACATAATTTAGTCGTTGCATTATCTCGTGCGGAAACAGGTTTGTAAAGGCATTATCTTGTCTTGTCATTACGACAAACGTTTGTCGTGGCGCGCATGTTAGCCTATCTGGCCGACTTTTCAATTAATCATTTAAATATGAAACAGACCAAGAGAAGAATAGCAAAAGTATGCTAAACAAGCAAGAATACAATCATAAACTTATGCAGCGTACTCAATTGTCCCTATAGGATCATCACATTCAGAGAAACATTAAAACTATCTAGAATAAAATATTATAGTTTAAAAAAACTATAGAACACGCTTTAGTCATCCAAACTGAATGTGTATGCAAAATTTCAGCTCAATCGGAAACCGGGAAGTTGGTCAAATTTAACTTCCAAGATTTTCTTACATAGTCAGTTAGTTACAGGTGAAGCTAATAAAAGCGTGTTAAAAAAAAAATCCTATTGGTAGAACGAAACTACCTCGTTCGTCTCCTGGTTGCAAGCACGAATGCTGAAAATGAGGTTCGATTCTCAGGTAGTAAAGAAATTCTCAGTACCAGCTCGAAGTTGAATATTTACTAAGGCAATAAATTCGGCCCTTTTATTATTACAACGATGAGTTGTGGGAGCACACATGGCTATATCCAGCTATACAATGAACATTGCATTGCATGCTAGCTGCAAGTTTTCCGAACAGAATAAAATAAAATCTATAAATTAATTTTCAGTATAGGTAAGCTGATCTCTCATTGTACGGAAAGTTTATACAATGCAAGGTCAGCGTATACTGGAATGGTATAGCTTGATATGTAGCCATGTGTATAAGTCACACATCTGCGTAACCCTTAGGGGATTGGCGTGATGCTATGACGAATTAGAATAGAAAATAATATACAAAATAAATTAATAAGAGTCAGGGGTCGTATTTCCAACAATACTCCTATAATAACCTAACCACCTGCACGCGTGAGGAGCTTATGTCTGCAACAGATTCTGCTATTCGCGTGGCGGAATACTGGGCCAAGTACATTTAATTTGCCATCGACACGCTAAGAAGAATAACCTAATCGTCAAAAACCCCCACTCCAACTAGAAAAAGAGCTGTTACTTTTGAACGGCTGAACAGATTTCCATGAAGCATATCTAAGTGTTAGCGATTCCTATATTTAATCAATAATTTAAACTTTTATCTAATTTATTACATACGTACAAATATTTATAATTACTAATTATTAAAATATAAGTTGTCAAGTTGACTAATAGTGTGATAGGAACAGCGCCGGCGGCCATTGTAAATTGGAACGTCAGGCCGGACGGTGGCGAGCAGTGGTTGTAAACAATTATTGATTAAAGTACCTACTAATAAGGAAATTGGAGAATCATTTAATGATATTACCTGACACCTCTCACAGTCAGAAGTGGTAAGAACTAAGAGTGTTGGAGAAAGTCTTCAGGTATGTTACTTCATATTTGTATACCTACATGTGAAAATAAACGCAGTTTTGTGAATAATTTATTACGTTGAAGTTTTATAAAATGTGTGGGTAAGTATAAAGGCAGAAAATAAAAGTAGGTCATGTATGGTGTTCGCTCGATTGGTGTATGTCTAGGGTGAATTATGGAATAGAATAATATTTTCACGTAACTATGATAGATTTTATTAAATTCATAATTTATAAAAATAAAAAAATAAAAACTACAGATATTTTATGTAGTAGCACCTATAGACGTAATGTGTAGGTATATACCACTTATGCATCGGTTAATGTTGTGTTGTTATTTATGCATGTTGTCTCAGATCACAGAATACTGGCATGTAGGTACCCACCTACTTACAATAAATAAAGCGGATTAGTCGCTTACAGGTACAAATACACATGCATTGGTATTAAGCACAAATGGGTATAAATGATACTTAGTTATTAAATTACGTAGTATGTGATGTCAATAAAAGTGAATACATAATTGAATTCCGAAATTAAAAAAAAAAAAAAAAAAAAAAAATGTTCGTTTGGGTGCTTGGTTATTCATTTACACCCAGTTGACCAATAGTTAACTTCATATTATTATCTAGTCATAAAACTATTGGAAAGTTGAGTGTGTACTTTGATAATTAAATGGATTTTATACTACCTATTTAATTCGTTAAGGTCTTGTATTTATTTATTGTGTGGCTGATGGTACCTATAACTTAACAGCCAAGACTTACTTCGCCTTGTTGAGCAGATCATGCGGCAGACTATATCTACCTACTATGTGCATACGCGCCTTTTATTAAAAGACAGGAGTTACGATTCTAAGCGCTGTGTTGCTACGGCATTTAGTGTCATATTTTTAATAAATTTCATGCGAATGAAATAGTCGCCGCAAGCTGTGTACCTAACGATATAAGAGTATGTAAGTGTACTTTACAAAACTAATAATGATTTTTGTTTATGTTTCTCTTTTCCTACTAATACCTATTACACGACACTAACTTAAACCACGTTTTAATTCCACAATTAAAAATAAACAAATAAACACATTATGAAACATAATATTGATTTGCCATTATAGTCTTCACCATAAAACATAGTTCTGCAAAATGGCTTCCAGTGATAGGTCGAATTATACTCCGCCTTTACAACCGGATAGATTTGGTAGATTATCACGGAATCCCGAACGTATTCAGGAGCTTAGAAGATATAAACGATCCGTAACAAGGCCTGACAAAAGACAACGGAAACGTGATACTTACCGTAGCAGGTCTCGTCATAGCAAGGCATCTTCCTCGTCCTCATCCTCATCCTCAGATCGGCTTCATACGAGTAGCAGCACCAATTCGGATAGCAGTTATTCCGATTATTATACACGATATAGACGCAAAGCTCGTTCTACCCGACGCCATAAGCATCGCAGTCGTAAATACTCGCCGCGTAATGATAGCGAAGAAACGTCCAACAGCACCGATTCTGAACCTAAAAATCGATACAAGCGAAAACGAGATTCGTCCGTAAAACGAAGACGATCCCGTTCAAGAATTCGTTCACACCGAAAACGAAGACGATCCACTAGCCGTCAAGAGAACCATTTTCTAAAAAGATTTTCTAGAATAATCAAAGGCAATCGTTTTGAAGGATCGCATAATGTGATCCCAGAATTCGACCCTGACGCACATTCACAAGCGGCAGTGGATTGGATTCGCAAGGTGAACGAGACGGCAAAAATATATGGATGGACTGAGAGACAAATTATCTATTATGCTATACCGAAACTTTCTGGCCATGCAAAGAAATGGTACCAGGGTAGGAGTACCATCGATTTAAGTTGGAAACAGTGGGAAAGAAAGATCATGAAAACATTCCCGGATGATCGCAACTATGCCGATCGTCTGACGGAAATGCTTAGCAGGAGAAGTAGGAGAGAGGAATCATTGGAAGAATATTTCCATGAAAAGGCTAGGTTGGTTAAAATGTGCGGCGTTAGGGGAAGAAATGCCGTTGATTGCATAATTAGTGGTATTTTCGATAATGGCATAAGACTTAACGCCCAAGGAGCTAATTTTAAGAGAACATCAGATTTATTAAAATATTTACGCCGAATATCGAAAAGGGGAAATTTAGTATCAAAGAGAGACGCGTTGTTACCCAAAAATGAATCTCAATACTCAAAGAATTCAGATGCTAATCGCAATAACACGTCGAATAAATCCATACCTATAACCACCCGGGGAAGGTCCAGATACACTTTTCAATGTTATAATTGCGGTGATGCTGGGCATACAGCACGTAACTGCACTAAACCACTAAAAAGGTGTGATAAGTGCTCACGGCTAGGACATATGACACAAAATTGTGAGCTGATAGGTCCTCGACCAAAAACTGAACAAACACAAGAGAGTTCAAATAATAACCCTAAACAAAACGTTCTACAAATCACAACAAACGACCAGCCAAATAGTAAGTATTTTAAAACAATTTCTGTTAATGGGATATCGGTCTCAGCATATATAGATTTCGGAAGTCAATGCACTTTAATTCGAGAAAACGTTGCTAAAGGCCTAAATGCTGTTCCGAATAAAATGGGACTTCCAATTATTAAAGGATTTGCTTCTGGGAGTATTGCGCCAATTGCTAGGATATTTGTAACCGTTGTAGTAGATGCAGTTCAAGCGGACATAGAAGCATTTATTGTCCCGGATCATCTACTCAAGACAGACGTTCTTATTGGGCAGTCTTTAACAGAACTGCCCACTGTTACCGTTCATAAGACTAGTACTGAACTGATCCTTTATTGTGATGATTCCGATATGGAAAGAATGGATGTTTATAATACTAACGACATCTCAATCAAAGGTTTACAGGATATAGAGGTAGATACTCGAAACAATTTTTCAGGGCTGTTATTTGTCCCGGGTAATGCATGTATGAAACCTGGTAATGAATACCTTTTATTACAAGGTGTTTATCAATTCCAAAATGGAAGGAGTCGATGTATAATCGTGAATTTAACAAAAAACCCAATTTCACTCACCAATTTAAAATTATTAGCACGAGCAATAAAACTAAATAGTCAGGGACCATTTACATCAATATGCGGACCCTTGGATGTGAATTCTATTGATCTTAATAATCGGTCTTATGATACTGGTGGTAAACCTGATACCATAAATAAACCCATTACTTTAAATATGTTGAATATTGGCCCCAAAGTAACTGATACTGAAAGAGATCGTTTATTAGTCCTTCTGAACAAGTTTAGGGACTGCTTTGCATTTAATATGCGAGAGCTTGGATCGACTCACATAACGGAAATGACACTACGTCTAAGCGATGATACGCCTGTCACGTATAGGCCCTATAGACTCCCTTTTAGTGAGCGCGCAAAGGTACGGGAAATGGTAGGCGAATTGTTAGCTAATAATATTATAAGAGAATCACAGTCGGCATATGCTAGCCCGATAGTATTAGTGCGGAAAAAGAACAATGAATATAGACTTTGTATCGATTATCGGGCATTGAATAAAAAGACAATAAAGGACAGCTATCCGATGCCTATCATTGACGACCAGCTCGATCGTCTTAGCGGGAAATCATACTTTACAAGCTTAGATCTGGCATCTGGTTATCATCAAATTCCTGTGGCTGAGGAGTCACGTCACGCAACAGCTTTCGTGACTCCTGACGGCCACTATGAGTATATGAGGATGCCATTTGGTCTTGTGAATGCTCCTGCAGTGTTCCAAAGTATGATAAATAAAGCACTAGGAGCCCAACGATTTGAGCTGGCTATTCCTTATTTAGATGATCTATTATCTACGGGTAGCTCATTTGAGGAGGCATTCGGCAAGCTGGAGTCAATTTTGATCCTTTTACGTAATGCTAATCTGACCCTTAATCTGCAAAAGTGTTTCTTTTTTCAATCAGAAATTGATTATCTTGGGTATGAAATTTCCGAAGCTGGTCTTAAACCAGGCAGTAAGAAAATAAAGGCCGTGTCCGAGTTTCCAAAACCGACGAATGTACATCAAGTTCGTCAATTTATTGGCTTGGCCAGCTACTTTCGGCGTTTCGTTTATAATTTTGCTTCTATTGCGAGATCCCTGACTCAACTTACCAAAGCCGAAGTTCCCTGGCACTGGGGTGAAGAACAAGACACTGCATTTATTGAAATAAAATCTAAATTGGTAGTTAGACCTGTATTGGCATTGTACAGCCCGGATTATACCACTGAGGTGCATTGCGATGCCAGCAAAGTAGGAATTGGGGGCATCTTGCTACAGAGACCTAATGAAGAATCGCCTTTTAGGCCAGTTGCTTATTTTAGTCGCCAAACAACGCGCGAGGAAGCATTTTGGCACTCCTACGAACTGGAAACTATGGCAGTGGTACTAACCTTGAAGAAATTCAGGGTTTATTTGATCGGGCTGGAATTTAAGGTTATAACAGACTGTAATGCATTACGTACCACCTTGGTAAAGCGAGATTTAATACCTAAAATTGCAAGGTGGTGGCTGATGCTGCAGGAATATAACTTTACCATCGAATATCGGCCTGGTCATAACATGCAGCATGTAGATGCCTTGAGTCGGAACCCTGTTACACCACCAGATATCCGAGATGAAGTAGAGGTTTTTAATATCACGACTCATGACTGGCTTCATACAGTGCAAATGACAGATCCACGAATAAAACATATCAAAACTATTTTAGAAACTAGCGATATGGATATAAAAGACATATCTAATAATTATGTATTACGCGATGGTAAAATATATAGGCGTGTAGGATCCAAATTAAAATGGGTGGTACCTAATTCGGCGCGGTGGAGAATTTGTCAACTTAATCATGACGAAGCGGGTCATTTCTCAACTGAGAAAACAGTTGAGAAGATTGGAGCAGATTATTGGTTCCCAAAAATGAACCGCTTCGTCAAGAAGTATGTGAATGCCTGCATTAACTGTGCTTATAACAAAGAAATGTCTGGAAAAAAATCAGGGTACTTAAATCCAATTCCTAAGGTAAACGCAATATTTCACACAATACATATGGATCACTTGGGTCCATTTGTAAAAAGTAAACGAGGAAATGCATACATTCTCGAAGTCATTGACGGGTTCAGCAAATTCATATTTGTCAGAGCCGTAAAGAACACTAGATCTAAGACTACGATTAAAACACTTGAAGATATTTTCGCAACATTTGGAAGCCCTAAAATAATTATATCAGATCAAGGCACAAGTTTTACGTCTAACGAATTTAAAAGTTTTGTTATGTCAATTGGGGCCAAACATGTTCTAAATGCTGTAGCGACGCCTCGAGCAAATGGACAGATTGAACGCTACAACCGAACAATTCTGAACTCGCTAGCCGCTATGAACCATGGTTTAGATGAAAGGGATTGGGACACAAATGTTGCAAAATTACAATGGAGTTTTAATAACACTACAAATAAAAGTACTGGAAAATCGCCAGCTGAAGTGGTTTTTGGTCAGAGAACCACATGTCAGGCGGAAGGAATTCTTAAAGGAGCACTAGAGACGGATGAACAAATTTCAAACACTGATAGACATGAAATGAGGAGATCTGTGGAAGAGAAAATTATAGAAGGACAGAAAAAGATGAAAGAACATTTTGATAAAACGAGGGCTCCAACTAAAACGTTTCAAGAAGGTGATCTCGTCATGATTCCTAATAACAATCCAGACCGGGGTAAGAGCAAAAAGTTAGCTGCAAAGTTCAAAGGTCCATTTAATGTAACTGCAGTACTAGAGAAAGATAGATATGAAGTATCTAGCATTAAGGGACTTTCTCAAAGACAGTATAAAAATATTTTCCCGGCTGATCAGTTGAAACCATGGATTAATTTAAGTTCGTCGCCAGTAATTAGCGATAAAAGTGATAATAGCGATTCGGATTCGCAAGATGAATAGTAGATATTATTATTATATATTCGATACAGTATCCATGTATATATCCCATACTTTATAGAAACTTTTTATTTGAATTTATGAAGGTACCGTTATGTAGTGGATTCATAGTGGTAGTGGCCGGTAGCCCTTGACCCATTGATCCAATTTCCATGTCCTTTACAGCTTAGGTTAATGTCGAGACTGGAGAGTCGGCAATGTCCGATTATTGAGACAGCGCCGAAGAGGACAAGCTGTTGGCAGACCGTGGCTCTCGGGTGGCTAAACGGCAGACGATTGATTGTTTGATGAATTGCAAGCAAATGGCTCTCGGGTAGCCTGATAAATTAAGTAATGATCCAGGGAAACGCTCAGACCGTGGCTTTCGGATGGCTAAACGGGAGCTTCGTGTAATAGAAGTGTACGGCTGAATTGTCACGTGTCTACGGGCTCTCGGGTGCCCATGATGATAATAAATTTTAGTAGTTTATCATAGTCGCGAATGAGTTGCAATGTACAGGTTAGGTTCAAGCACTATTTATAAAAATGTCGTTGATTGATGAAATAATATAAAACAATACTTTGACTTTATTAGAAATGTATTCACCATATTTTTTATTTTTTTTATTTCAACGTTTATATAAATGATAATTTTACTTTATACAATGTCACAATAATTTGAATTAGACTGCATTATTTGTTATTTAATTACTATGAATTTATGTACCTTGGTATGAGGCCATACCCTGTGTGATAGAATGGCCGAGTTGAATTTAGGAATGAGGACATTCCTATAGCAGAATGGCCGTCTGTTAGCGATTCCTATATTTAATCAATAATTTAAACTTTTATCTAATTTATTACATACGTACAAATATTTATAATTACTAATTATTAAAATATAAGTTGTCAAGTTGACTAATAGTGTGATAGGAACAGCGCCGGCGGCCATTGTAAATTGGAACGTCAGGCCGGACGGTGGCGAGCAGTGGTTGTAAACAATTATTGATTAAAGTACCTACTAATAAGGAAATTGGAGAATCATTTAATGATATTACCTGACACCTCTCACATAAGATGATACCCGATTAAACTAGCTTTCCATTAAAAAAACTGCATTGAAATCGGTCTATTCGTTTTGAAGCTACGATGCCACCAACAGATATACAGACACGCAGATCCACAGATAAACAAATACACAGTTATACAGATGCACACTACAAACTTATCACACCCCTCTTTTTTGTCAGGGGTTAAAAATAAAGTCCTATTAGCAAACTTCCAACAAAATAAATAACTGTTCGAGTATAAATCTTCATTAAAAGAACGTTTCCAATCACATCCGGCTGTATTTTCGGAACGTACGAAAAACCACTGTATGAAGTTTTGAACAATCGAGTTTGAACACAGTTTGAGGATTTCCAGGAACTTTAATACGTTTACGAAACCGCCAAATAAAAATAATTATGATACAATGTTCTAGAAAAGAGTTAAAATAGTACCTATATGCTGTGATCGCAAATTATCCCGTCGAAACTTGGATGGATTTCATAAACAGGATTTTTTTTTTTGTAGTGCGCAAAATTTGCATTTTGATTTAGTGTCCATACCCAAATGCAACCCCGCAGTAGTAATAAAATTCACACCAAAACAACATAAAAATTTGATTTTGTATGGCTTGCGCTAGTAAATTATGCGTGTCCTCCAGACAAAACGAATTTTCGTTTTGTTTTCAAATGAGTTCCAATACTGCGGTTGTATTTAGGAACAGACTGAATCAAACTGCAAATTATGCGCACTACATAGAAATATCCTGTTTATGGTCTTAATTAATTAATGAATTTAATACCGGAGCTCTTTTTAACCGATAGGCCCGTAGACGCGCGCTAAAAACTAATTATAGCCGAATCGGATGATTTAAAAAAATGCAAATAATGGCGAGGGGGCTTTATAATAAATAAATAATAATAAAATATAAAAAAATGGTGGAAATAAAAATGTAAATAAATGTTGATGAGTCATGCAAATGACGTCATGGGCCGCGCGGCCTATACGCGATTGCACGACACATCATTATAAACAACTTTTACTATGAGATCAATTCGGAAACTGCGAAAAACAAATCAACTGTTCCCTAAAAATAATTCAATATTACTCGACTAAATGTATGGAACAGCTGATTTTTCTTTCGCGATTTCAGTACTGGTCCCATGTAAAAGTTGTTCATAGTGATGAGTTTAACAACCCCTTAAAAGGATCGGGTAATGTAATACCTTGTGTACTGAATATTTCGTGTAAACTCGTCTTAAATAGTACACGACACAGCGAGATTAAATTCTTAATCAAAATAACTTCAATCATTCTTAGAATTACAGTCAACCCTACGCATGTGAGACAATACGCACGCACACTACGACAGATTCAATAACTAAACGACCAATATGGAGTTCGCGGGCTTTAATCAAACGGTAAGGTTGTGAAAATGAACAATTCACCCCGAATATCGACGACAAAATTTGTCAGTTCTGTCAGCAATCAAACGGGGTTGCCTGATTAACATAGTTTTCGCATCAAACTTGCTCCGATTAACTTCTGTAGGTATTCCATGTTGGAACTTTGTTGGGAACTCGCCGAGTTCTCCGGCGGTGTTCTTGAACGCATTGGAGTGAACTTGCACGATTTTTAATTAAACCAGGTTGTCATTTTGTCGGCTTCGTTCGGTAATAGAAGCTTTTTGGTGGTTTTCATATGTGGTTTTCAAAATGAAAACATATCAGGTTTTCGTTTTGTAGGTTAAGGTACAATGACCTGAATGAAGCCATACATGTTCAAGCGATATTAATATAAAATGTATAAGTATTCAAGATCAGAATTTGATTATCACTTGCGATAACGGTGAAGGAAAACATTGTGAGGAAATCTTCACATCTGAGAGAACCTCACAAAGTTCTCGATGGTGTGTGTAGTCCGCCAACACACACTAGGCCAGCGTGGTGGACTAAGGCCTAACCCTTCCCATTCTTATAAGAGGCCCGTGCCCAGCAGTGGGACAGTAATGGGCTGGATTTATTATTTTAATTAAAAAATATACAGCGTAAATCCATCAATTATGCATAGACAAGCATTAATATGTAATTATTGTTTAAATTGGATATCAATTGCATAGGTACGTTATTAATTGAGCAAGAGATTCAATAAAATTTTAGCTAACACTAGATTAATTATAAACTTTATTTACAATCATTCGCTAATTACGTTTCACATAATTTGTAATATACAATTTATGTATACATATAATTATTAATGTTATAAAGAGGTATGCGGTTTCAGCCAATCGTATTTTATAATAAAAATAAAACAGAAAGATAGAAAAATATATTTATTTGAGACAGCACAAAAACGATTTTAAAGATATACAAAACAGAAAAATAAAAATAAAAACATGTAAAACAAAAATAAAAATAAATCTTAATTAAATATGGATTGTACGTAGCAGCTGTGTCAAAAAGGCTTCCGCTCAGCATAATGCTGTCGCGCTGCGAGCAACCCGACAGCGCTGATGGCGCTGCCGCGCTGGTGGGAAATATAGTCTATATCAGTCAGGGATATTCAGGCTTTCTATTACAGATTTTTTTTTACCGCCTATTTACAATGAAACTTAAACCTCATTATAATATTACTAGCTGTTGACCGCGGTTCCACTCGCGAGTTTTATCAAAATAAAGCCCATATCACTCAAGGATAGTATAGCTTTCTATAAATGAAAGAATTTTTAGAATCGGCGGGTCTACCGCGTAACTAAAATTCTAATGAACATCGACACTGGTATTAAACTTCAATACGATCGTGACAGCCTAAACTTTGAGCTAACTTGTATTTTTTTTACCGATCATGAAGATAGGAGTCCCAACTACCTATATGATAGTTAATTTTTTTACAAGTTAGCTCAATGTTTAGACTCTCACGATCGTATTGAAGTTTAATACCAGTGTCGATGTTCAATAAAATTTTAGTTACACGGTAGACCCGCGGTTTAGTGGTTCCAGAGATCATCCTCTACATAATAAATAAACAAATCTTAACTCTTTTTAATATTAGAATAGATATGGGAAAATGTTCCACAACTCAGAAAGGCGTGGGTGATGCTCCGTTCCGTCCTAACTTGGGAACTCTTCACAATCAATATGGCAGAAAGCTGACAAAATTGGAAACGTATAAAATATTACTGGAGTCATGCCTTACAAAGAACTTTGGTGAATTCTAAAGAGACAATTTCGGGTTTATGTTTGAAGTTTTTCGCTTTGGGGTATTGTAATTTAACCAAATTACCATAATATTCTGAGCTTAGGTTTGGTATCGTTTGTAGTTTAATCAACCAATAATATATGATTATTATTTCTAATGTTCTAGATACTCAAAGTTTCTAATACTTTATTTATTTAACAATTTATGTACACACAGAAAGAAGAATAATTACAATTAAATAGGAAAGATGACACAAAGGTACTGCTTATTTCTAAAGAAATCTCTTCCAGCAGCAGACCTGCGAGAGGAGAGTTTGAAAAAAAGAAATGTAGACTTTGAAAGATATATAATAGGTACATTACCATAGACTTATTATCTAAGTAACGAGCCCTACTTATTATTTCTATGTACATTACCGATAACTGTCTACTCAAAAAAGGTTGGTTATAAACTTAAGCTCGTTTGTTCGTACAGAACTGAAATTGTTGCTTATTCAACGTCAAAGCAAGTACCTAATTCAAAGGCAGCGCTTGTCCGGTCCACAGCAACAAAATCGTCAGCAACACGTTCCCGTCTGTCACGTTACGATATTTACAATGTAGCCGACGCATTCGCCATTTTCAATTTATTTTTATCCAGACATGATGACGTGTTTGAAATATCAATTAGCTACAGGAAAACAAATAATTTTACTGAAATTGAATTTCGCTAAAGTTTGTGACGCTATATGACGTTACACGTTTTTATCACGTCTGCGCTCTGCATTCTTTGAAGGGTTAGCAGAAAGATAAGTGCGGAAGTACTGTATAGTAGGTAGGTACTATACATAACCATAGAAGCATACTATACACCCACACACACTTCAAACTGCCAACTGCTATCGGGAAATAGTGTAAATTCTGGTCGAGTTTTAGCTAGGGCCGCTCCCGCGGCTCCATATGTTATTGTTAATTAAGTATCTTGATTTATGAAAAGAGTATCCATGGAGTTTCTTGGCGGTATCTTCTCCAGGACCGACCCACTTGGAACCGTGCACCTAGAATCACGACGTTTTGAAAGTGCCTGCAAAGGCCCAGTTGAAATAAAAACTTTTGACTTTGACTTTTGACTTTGAATTACCTTGTAGAAAAACTTTTCATCCTACCTGGAAATCTAACTCAGAACCAAGACCAGAATTTATCCGCACATTAGCTCCAAAACGGATGGACCGATATCAATGCAGTTTTTTTTTTAATTGAAAGCTAGTTTATTTATGTTTCATGAAAATCTTTTTAGCCGTTCAAAAGTTACAGCTCTTATTCTAGTTGGAGTCGCGGGTTACTGACGGTTAGGTTATTCTTCCATCATAATTACAGTATATAGTTTCATATGCATTTAGTGAAAAGATGTTATTTTGACATTACAAACAGACACTTCAATTTTATTTATGTGTATAGATTAGTTCTCAAAATTAACTCAGTTATCGCTTGAAAATTACACGATTTCTTTATTTTGCAGTCCCTAAACTTGCCCATCTTATTAAGGAAATGGTGCCGGAGCGCTTTCTAATTAAGAATTAAATCGCAAATTGCAATGGACTTAATCGAATTAAGAACTTAACAAAATCTTTTAGTACTAATTTTATTTAGTAATATGAACGTGGATTAAAAAATATGATAATGTTTTAACACGCTCGGACTAGTAAAGTTTTAAAACGCCAATTTTTTTTAAAAAGAAATCAACACAACTCCTATCCACGTCCTTATCAACACAACGTCTAATGACGTCTACTATTGATGTGATTTTATTCATACTACGTTCTATAACACGAGGAAGTCATAGGAAATTCTATTAGCAGAATTCCTTCGCCGCATCACTCGAAAGATGCTCGAAAGTGTCAAATGTCTAGAGCCGCAACGAATCAAATTTTGGCGGCGTTTTGCATAAGAACGGACGTCAACGTTCATCCATTTTGTTTTCGTATCACAATGTGAGCATCTAATTGCGGCAGCGCTAGGCCGAATGTGTTAAGTAAGGAGTCTTCTGCGTAAGTAACTAAAATGGTAATGAATATCGACTATGGTAATAAACTTTATTACGATCGTGAAAGAATAAACTTCGAGCTACCTTGTAAAAAAAATACCTATCATGAAGTTGGGACTCGTATCTTCATGATCGGTAAAAAGTACACAGCACAGCACACACAGTACACACATGTATAAAATATAAATATTAAAATATATTATATATTTAGTTTCGAGCGTATGGCACTCGTGGGTTGCAGCTGAAAACCAGCGTCAGGTGGCCAGTATCACTGCCTCCTGACATTATGCTGAGCTGTGGCCTTTTGGCACGATAACTCATTTTATGTTTTCTTTGTTATTGGTTTTATTTATTTTTTATTGTGCTAATAAACTCTTTTTCTTTCTTTCATTTATTTAATAGGTACCGACTTAAAAAATTAAAATTTCATATTTTCAAGTGCGTCCGGCGAAAAACCCCGGTTATGACCAAATGTCTAGCGTATTTGAAATCTTTATCCGGTGTCGGTAATTTAGAAGATGGCAGCCCTACACTTTACAAAACTCAGATTAACTCCCAATTGTAAATACCTTGTATCATTTTACATCATACGCCGACATGTTAAACAGTGTATCTACTATAATAATTAATTTGATTTCCTGAAGGCATGTCCATTGATTTGTGATTAATCCTATGCCTGCAGCACATTAATTCAATTGTATTAGCATAGCAATACGATGAGTGCTGTCTATTTGTCCGTATTTATGTAGTGGGGATATGAAGATCATATCAATATTTGTTCCGTACAGGAATCGAACCTGCGACACGCCGCGGAGAAAGCTAATGGAAAGAAAGAAAGAAAATCTATTTATGTAACACAAATAACACTAACCGCTTAGCCAGTTAGCCATTGCCATTTGGGTAGGCTGTCATCGTACATCATATCGCGGTGTTCACCTATGGGAAGAAGCATAAAGTATAGATACTGTATTTAAAAAAGTCTACTGTATTTAAACAAAGTAAACTGTATTTAAAAAGTATTTTTCATTGAAGAAAAAATAAATAATAATATTTATTTTTACTTCAACGAAAATAATTACTATGTTACTAAAAAAATATTTACATTTAAATACACAAATTTGCTGTTTTTCATACTTGTCTTAATGAGTAAACAATTTTCACATGTACTTTTAACGAAAATCGTTATTTAAAAATATGAAAATCATGTTAAATTTATCTGTCCTTGATTATAATTAATCAATTTTTAACCCCCGACAAAAAAGATAATATGCTATAAGTTTGTAGTGAATATCTGTCTATCTGTCTGTGACATGTAGTAATGTAGTTGATCACATGATCAACTACATTGATCATGATTGATGTTGTTTGATGTTGGTCATGATTGGTCACTTGATTAGGCACGATAAGTTCATTACCAACATTATAGAAGGAAAAATAGAGGCAAAAAGAAAAAGAGGAAGACCAAGAAGAAACTACATTGACTTTTAAAGGTACCTAGGTTTATATCTACAGACATTGAGCGTGCCAGACACGTGACGTGGCGTGACGTGTAAACGATATAGGTAAATTAAAAAATAGTTAATAAACATAGTACGAGTACATAAATAGATGGATTTATTTTTCTTGCGTGAGATGCCTCTATTTTGTAACCAATTAAAAAAAAAACTTCTTTCTTCTTTGTTTCATATTTTTTAAATAAAAATTGCTCTTCCATGTTATATAAAATTTTATGTTAATACTTAAAGGTGTAACAGCCACACAAAAGAGCTTAAACAATAAGGAAGGGTTTTCGCCCAAAGTTATCCTTAAATACCTATCTTCGCTGAGTGTAGTTTTTATAGCGCTTTTAGGATGTTTATACACAGTACCACTTAACGAAAGTAGTGTAATAAAGCTGGTTTGACGTGGCCTTTAACTCATCAGTCACAAATATCGCAATCTATGGACCATATAGGTAACTTCTGTATGTAGACCGTAATCCTATTACGAGGGGCGTTCAATGTATTCTCGGTATGGGGGTGATTTATTAATGATATGGGTAATTTGAAAAATTAATTAATTAATGACATTATCTGAGGGTATAAATATAAAATTTCATATAGTTGTGATCATTAGTTTGCTAGTTACCCTTAGTCTACGACAACTGGAATGGCTAACTTGACAATGCTGAAGAAAATCGAGCAACGCGCTGTGATTAAACTCCTTACCAAACAAGGAAAAAGTCAAAAACTGTTCACGAAGTGATGGTGGTTGTTTACCAAGATTCTGCACCTTCGTTATCTATGGTTCAAAAGTGGTCAAGTGAATTTAAAAGGGGCAGAGAGAGTATTGAAGACGACACTCGCTCGGGCGGCCCGGTTACTGCCTCTACGGATGAAAACGTGAAAAAAGTTGAGAAGCTTGTATTGTAGGATCCCGAATGAAGACGAAAATTATAGCAGAGATGACCCACCTCTCCGTTGGTACCATACACACTATTCTTCATGACCTCCTTAACCTTTCAAAAGTTAGTGCAAGATGGGTGCCACGAATGCTCACGGCGCCTCAAAAACAAGTGCGAACCGAGTGCTGTAGAGAGTTTTTAGAGCTCTGTGGTGAAGTTCCAACTAGTATTTTCGATCGATTTTTTACTGGAGATGAAACGCGGGTTCATCCTTATGACCCTGAAAGTAAGCAGGAGTCCATGCAGTGGCACAAGAAGGGCAGTGCCCCCCCTAAGAAATTCAAAGTCGTTCCGTCCGCTGGAAAAGTCATGGCTACGATCTTTTGGGACTGAAAGGGAATTTTGTTGATTGAGTACACAAAAAAAGGTGAAACCATAAACGCAGCTTCCTACTCATCCACTCTGCGAAATTTACGGGAGGCAATTAAAGAAAAAAGATGGGGTAAACTGACCGCCGGTGTGTTGCTTCTTCACGACAACGCCCCAGTCCACACGGCGCGTGTTTCCAAGGCTGCTGTGCGAGATTGTGGTTTCGAAGAAATAAACCACCCACTCTATAGTCCGAACTTAGCCCCAAGTGATTATTATTTGTTACCTAATTTGAAAAAATACCTTCGGGGAAAACGATTTTCAACGATGAAGAGCTTGAGGCGGCCATAAATGCGCATTTTTCAGAGAAGTGGGAAAGTTATTTTTTACAGGGTATTGAAAAATTAATTTCGAGATATAATAAATGCATTGAGGTAATGGGGGATAACATTGAAAAATAAAAATAATTTTAATTTAATTAACTTCTATTTTCATGCTGAAACCGAGAATACATTGAACGCCCCTCGTATCTACCGTAATAGAGATGAAATTCATTCATTCATACTGCAGTGAAAATGTTACATACTGCCAGCAAAAATATGAAAATAAATCCGTTGAAACGTAGTTAAATAAAAATCTTATAAATTAAATTTAACACTGCAACCGGGACTAAGAACAGCTTCTTGTTAATATTCTAAAACAATATTATCCTTATTCTGAACAGGCAGACAAGAGACAGGAAGCTAGTGACACAAAGAGCGTTGTACCAGGAGCGCAGAACGTGCTAGGAAATGTTAACCGAGACAAACAAGCTCATTACCCGCGCGGTCGACCGACACGGTGCGGCGCGCTACTCATCAGATTGGCTGTGTTGCCACTATCTGTAAAGATTTATGTTTCTCTGGTACACACTCGGAATTATTCATACCTGTATTTCGCGTGTTTGAATATAGTTTGTTTGAACCGTTCCGCTCCGTTACGGTAAAATAAATATTATCTTCACAATATCGTGTCTTCTTTTGTACGAAAGCGATTTCCTGTTATATTACGATTATTTGCCAATGTACGGACGAAATAAGATATCAAAGTTTATATCAACAAAAAATGGATGATATTCTAACAAAACATGGCGGTATCATTCGCCTTTTGTCTGTCGCACCCAGTCAATGTTCAAAGGAAACAATATTCGTAAAATTTACGCGAAATGTCGCGGTATTGTTCAGCTTCTCAATACGGATCGGATGCTAATGTCAAAATACAACAGAATATCAACTCCAATTTATATTAGTCTTATTGTCCGCTGTGACAATTTTCTCGTGCCTTTTGTTGCTATGTCGAGTCAACAGAATTTCAAAGTATTGTTGAATTACAAAATTAATTTTATTTTAGCTGTTTAGCTGTTAATCATTCACGGAGTTTATCTGTTAGATTTACATAACAGACACTTGTGAAACTGAAATTTGAACGCATTCTGTCAGATAAGTTGTGAATAAGCCATCAGTCAGTTTATCAGCAAGTCCTGGAACAGGCCCTTAGTCTAATATCTAGGTCTTTTACGACTCCCACGGTATAAGAAGGGATGGTCTATTCTTTGTCAAGCACCAAAAAGCCAGCGATGTCATTATGTTATGTGATAGAAAAAAACTAGATTTTTTAAACATAACAACACACACTTTGTGTAAATAAATAATATACTAAACAACAAATAAATAAACAGGTTACAGAAAAAAAGCACAATTACCAGTATATATACTGGTAATTGTGCTTTTTTTCTGTAACACCAAAATCGACACTTAAACAAAAAAGAAAAAGGAAAAACAAATATCCACATAATGTATAAATATTAAAAGTCTGTAAGGCATTGTAGGCTCAGTTAGGTAGCTCAGCATGTGCTGCAGAATACTTTCAACGCTGGTCTTCAGTTGAAGCCTGAGGTACTAGCTGACAGGCGATAGGTACCTATTGAGAATAAATAGCAAGAAGATAATTAATAACCTAACCGTCAAAAACCCCCGACTCCAACTAGAAAAAGAGCTGTAACTTTTGAACGGATGAACAGATTTTCATGAAACATAGCTACGATAATACCCAATTGAACTAGCTTTCAATTAAAAAAACTGCATTGAAATCGGTCTATGTATTTTAGAGCTACGATGGCACAGACAGATACACAGATGTACAGATACACACTACAAACTTATAACACCCCTTTATTTATCGCGAGTTAATAAATATTGTTAAAAAATAATAAATATATACTTTGTAATTGGCATAATAGATGGATTTAACAAGATACCATAAATAATGTCAAAAATTAATAAAATAAAATAATCTGCAAATATTAAAACCTTTCATTTTATTCATATCTCAACAAAAAGAAAGATCTTCATTATTATAATACTTCGGTTATGACGCAATTCAGTTGATTTACTGTTCCTTTTCCACTTGGCAAGTTCTCAAAAAACGAAACAAGGATGTTGTTTGATAGCAATCATGCTATTTTGTAAACACAAAGAACTCATTTTCTCTTTACAAAGAAACTTCGGGCCAGCGTTGATCTGTGATTTCTTCAGCCCATCCTCTGAAGCATGGTAATTAGGACCCGTGTATCACATGACAGGTTATTATGGAAGTTAATGTAGGCATGTAATAATGAAGGTTTTATGTGAAGTATGAGGGAGTTTGCTTAATTATAATGATTCTGGGAATTGCTTTTCCTTAGGGCGTACATTGTAAGAAATTCCTGTTAGAATTTTTTAACGCACGCTTTAATTCAATTCAATTCAATTTCATTTATTTCAGACTCATGTTGTCCATAAAATACAAAATACAAAAATTGTTAGTAACACTTAAACACTATGTTAGTATTCATAAAAAAGATTAAACAAAAAAAGAGAAGGAGATGACTGTGATAGGCAATGCAAATTGTATAACAAACTGCATTACCCACCACACTCACCCTCCGTATGAAGCCGAATGGCCCGCAACAGTAAAGGACAATCAATTCGGCCAGCAACAACCCTGAGGATGCCGTTGGTGCTACCGCGGATCCGGTTCAGCATCGAAGCTGCCCTTTTCCTAAGAATGGCATGAAAGCTATCAGTGCGAGCCTCGGCAAACATGCCAGATGCACTACAGTACCTCGGCAGCCCCAACATCACCCTAAACGCGTTGTTATACTGAACCCGTTTAATGCCTTCTGCGTATATTATTTTTACTAGACCCGTGAACCGTGAGAAATTTGCCGGACTGATCGACTGCTTCTAAGGGCTCAATTATGGAGAGGCGTAGAGTCGCGCGGCGCGCAACGCGGAGAAAAGCGCGTATCTCCGTTCATGGAGAGCGAGCGAGTGAGCGACACGCCGCTTTGCGCGCCGCGCGACTTTCCGTGCCCGGGTCGACGGCGCGTTGTGTTCCACGCGCGCCTCAAAGAACGTCAGCAAGATGACGGGGCCCCTGTAGAGGGCCGAAGCCTGCCGGGGTCGCGAGACTTATCTCATTACCGTGACCCCGGAACGTAAAGGGCTATTGAAGGAACACCGTGGATTTTAGTCAGTACAAGTCTGACAGTCCCTCCCGCCCTGCCCGGGGTGGGAGGACTCATTTGATGATTTTACCACGATAAAAAAGAAAAACGCTTGTCGAATGTGAGCCAACCGGACGTCAGAAATTTGTTTGATATCTATATCTCTGGTCTCCTATAGCAGGGTAGAAATTGAATGCCCAGATTTATGATTGAAATAGATTACTACCATTTAGTTGCCATGCAAGAATGGTTGAGGAACACCTCTTTTTAGCCCCCTAATTACCAATGTAGCAGACAGTTTGCGACAGGCGTAAATCCCGCGGTACCTGCTGTCAAATTCACTTTGGCATTACGTATTTGCTAAAAGCGACGCGACAGCCATCGCTTACGGGTTCGTCCTCTGGCGGACAATAAACGAACTAAAAAGTGCATACTTGGCGCCGCAAACGCGACAAGTAGCCTGTGTACATACCATCTCAATTGTATTTGTCTTTTATCTCATTTTCGTGTACAATAAAGAATAAAGAATTAAGTAGCCACAAGCGGACGAATGCCATACATAATACGAATTTGTTTGGCAGTTCGCGACCGATCTCGCTCCGTCTGCTGTCGCGTGGCTGTTGAGTCGCTGTCAGGTGATTTTTACGTAATTACGGTGCCGAAAATTAATACAGCTACATCGGGTTCGCTTGCCATATTACGAACAGGAGAACACTTTATGCAGTCAAACTGTCTCATTGTTCTAGTTATACCAAGGGCGGTCAGCGGAAGATCCTGGGATCGAGTCCTGGGTCAGGCATAGGGTTGTTGGGGTTTTCTGTTAAGAAATTCTCAGTAACAACTCGGAGTTCGGAATTATGCAATGTAGATGGGAATCTATTATTTTAAAAAGTTTTCTTGTGTTTCCGGTTCTTCTCCGTAGGACTTACTATTTGGAACTGCGCGCCTAAAGTTTCGACATTTCATAAGTGCCTGTATTACATGAAATATACCATGTATTTACTATATTTATATTTAAGTATATGAATATTTGTTTCCTCCGTCCGTGTGTCACTGCAGGGGTGCCAACTGAAAATCAGCGCTGGGTGTTCGTATGCCCAGCAAATGCTGAGTTGGCAACCCATTTGGTACTGGCATTCCGACAGCACGTTGTTTTTATTGTTTTGCTTTTTTATTTTTACTTACTTACTTTACTTTACTTTTTTTGCTTTTACTTTACTTTACTTACTTTACTTTTTTTACTTTACTTTACTTTACTTTTTTTTGTGCACTGTGTTGTCTGATGTCTAGTCCAAATAAATGATTTTTCTTTCTTTCTTTCTTTTCTTTCAAATAACGGATGTTCTATGCTAACAGCCGTTGGATGTCCGACATCCGATTTATCTTTGGAATATCGTTTCCCACAAATTGGGTTACGGAGGTCAGTGGCAGCCACTCCAACGTGATACTGATATTTAACCGCACGTGGATAGCCTGAAAGCTAGCCCCAAAACAGTTGGGAAAAGGGTAGACTGGTGGTTTTGTAGTATTAATGTGAGTATCGTATAACGTCAGATTTACGCTCTTAACCCCCGACAAAAAAGAGGGGTGTTATAAGTTTGTAATGTGTATGTGTGTGTCTGTCTGTGGCATCGTAACCCCAAAACGGACAGACCGATTTCAATGCAGTTTCTTTAAATCGAAAGTTAGTTTAATCGGGTATCATCTTAGCAATGATTCATGAAAATCTGTTCAGCCGTTCAAAAGTTACAGCTCTTTTTCTAGTTGGAGTCGGGGATTTTTGACGGTTAGGTTATTAGATGTTGCATGTGTACAAATATTATTTTCGAAAATGTTAATTCGGTTTTGGTAAATATTAGATTTAATATAATAAATCTAATAAAAAAAAAAAAAAAAAAAAAAAAAACATTCAAAAATCATCAAAAAAAAAACAATCATAAATATACAAGTCTACGCTTGGGCGCTCCTTGTGTTGCTCCGCATCGGTGTCACTGTGGTGAAGCTGTCGACAGCCACGCACACCATGGCCTGTCCTGTTACAGGAGCGCAGGTCGCATAACACGGAACGCGAGCGTCGAAGCGTCGAGCGCGAACGTCGAGCCCTTGCCAGCACCGGCGTACCAGCGGTTTTAGAACCTAACGGCTTGGTACGTGACGATGGAAAGAGACCGGATGGCATGACGTTAGTGCCTTGGAAGGTGGGTAGGCCTTTGGTGTGGGACGCTACTTGTGTCGACACCCTTGCGCCATCTCACCTTGCAAGTACGGCGGGCTGTGCAGGCGCTGCTGCTGCAGCTGCTGAGACCCTCAAGCGGCGCAAATACTGTAACCGGCACCGCGCCGACCGACCGATGCTCGGCGGCATATTTTCAATTTTTTATTAGAATTAGTGTACCTATTTCTTTTTTGTTGTGTTTTGTCTATTGTGAATGTGGCGCCGTCATTATCCCGTACGGAATAAAATTATTTTTCGTTCTTTCTTTCTAACTTTAATGGTTGTTACAGATTTGAGCCATTTGGGGTCGAAACGCTCGGGTCATGGGGTCCGAGTGCGCGTCACCTTTTTAAGGAAATCTCTCGCCGTCTGGTCGACACTTCGCGTGACCAGAGGGCTGGCTCTTTCTTTGGCCAAAGAATTAGCATTGCCATTCAACGTGGCAATGCTGCCAGTCTTCTGGGCACGTTCCCGGATGACAGCGATGCGTAGGAGTACTTTGACACCGCCTAAGTGTTCTCTCTTTGTTTTTATTTATCTTTAATTTTTAATTAATTTTTAATTTATTTGTAAATATTTAGTCTATGTATGTAAATACCTTAGTTCTTAGCTTCCCGTAAATAAAATCATAAATCATTCAAAAAATCAAAAAACATCAAAAAAAAAAAAAAAAACATCAATCAATCATTTTCTATTCAAAAATTTCAATAATAATTATTATTGAAATTTTTGAATGGACAATGAATGCTGTTGATACTGTTAGGAAATTTGACAGGACTAAACTAAACTAAGGGCGGTTGTCTCTCTCTGTTTCAATAGAAAAAGAATGAGACAAATGCATTTAGTCTAGCTGCTATTTAGTCTACTGCCTATGTGCACAACAGAATACACACGAATATCGATCTATAGCTAAGAGGGTATATTCTTGTCCCATTGAAATAGAATGATAACCTAACCGTCAAAAACCCCGACTCCAACTATGTAGAATAAAAGCTGTAACTTTTAATTGACTGAATAGATTTTCATGAAACATAGCTTAGATGATACCCGATTAAACTAGCTTTCAATTAAAAAAACTAAATTGAAATCGGTCCATTCGTATTGGAGCTACAATGCCACAGACAGATACACAGATACACACTTTATACTTATAACACCCCTCATTTTTATTCATCATTCTCCTGCCCTTATCCCATTTTATTTGGGGTCGGCGCAATATGTCTTTTTCTTCCATTCATCTCTATCAGACGTCATTTCCAGATTTACTTCCTTCTCATTCATGTCATGCTTCACACAGTCCATCCATCTTTTCTTTGGTCTGCCCCTACTCTGATAGCCATCCACATTCATACTTACAACTCTTCTTATAACATGATTTTCATCTCTCCGCATTACATGTCCATACCACGACAATCGGTTACTTTGCAGCTTTTCTGTAACTGGTGCCACTTTCATACTTCCTCTAATATACTCATTCCGGATTCTGTCCAATCTCGTTACCCCACACATCCCTCTCAGCATTCGCATCTCTGCTGCATGCAATTGCCTTTCATCCGTCCCTTTTGTGGCCCAACATCCTGATCCATACAAGGCAGCAGGTCTTATCATCGTCTTGTAAATTTTTCCCTTTAGTTTAAGGGGGATACGGGGGTCACATATTGTTCCCGTGACCTGCCGCCATTTCATCCATGCTGCGTTAATTCTATGCTTTACAGCCCGGTCTATTTCGCCATTGCTTTGCATGAGTGAACCGAGGTACCGGAAATCGGAGCAGATTGGTAAGGGTACACCATCCAGGGATATGGCGTTAAAACTGGAGAGACCGCCGAAATCACAGAACATGTATTCAGTTTTGGTTCTACTGATTTTCAAGCCAATATTCTCCAGTTTTTGTTGCCATTTCTCCAATCTGCTCTGGACCTCAGATTCACCTTCACCGACGAGAACAATGTCATCGGCAAACAGCATGCACCAGGGTGCCTCCTCCTGTATGTCCGATGTCAGAGCATCCATTACCAACAGGAAGAGGTAAGGACTTAAAGCCGACCCTTGATGCAAGCCTACAGCCACACTGAACTCGTCGGTGTTTCCAGCAGCCGACCGGACGTGGGTACTGGATCGACTGTACATAGCATGAATTAACTCCACGTACTTCGCAGGCACACCTTTCTCTTTCAGGGCCCACCACAAAACCTCTCGGGGTACTCTGTCGTATGCCTTTTCTAGGTCAATGAACACCATGTGCAGGTTCTTATGCACATGTCTGTATTTCTCGCACAGTTGGCGTAGAGCAAACATGGCGTCCATTGTCCCACGACCTGGCATAAATCCGAATTGGTTTTGTGTAATCTCACTTTCCTCTCGCAATCGTTTCTCTATCACCTTCTCCCATACTTTCATACTGTGTGACATGAGCTTTATTCCTCGATAGTTATTGCAGTCATGTACATCACCTTTATTTTTAAAAATGGGCACCAGCGAACTTTTGCTCCATTCATGTGGGATTGCCTCTTCATGCAACAACTTATTAAAGAACAAAGACAGCCACTTACATCCATCTTCTTTCAACACCTTCCATACTTCCACAGGTATTCCATCTGGTCCTACAGCTTTTCCATTTTTCATACTTCGTACTGCTTTTCTTACTTCATCTATACTAATTTCATTCACTAAGCCCATATTTACTTGTATATCGTTAAGCACACCAGACCACACATTCTCCTCATTCATTAACTTTTCAAAGTATACCTTCCAACGTTCCTTTATTTCGTCCTCTTGCGACAATAACTTTCCTGCCTCATCTTTTATACATTTTATTTAATTAATTTTACCCCTCATTTTTATTACGGGTTAAAAATGCCTTATCTATCAAGCCTTGACATTGAAATACTATTCAATCACTTGAAATATTATTTCACGATCGTTTTAACCACAGAACCCTAAACACAGGTAAACCTTTTAGATAAACTCCAGCACAGGCAATAATTAGTCTAGATATTCCAAGCACAACATTCTCCATTTTGTCCGGAGCAGAAATATTTGAATAGTTTCTCGAATAGGTAAATTTCACGTAGTTTATTGTGTTTGAGCCATCGCGTCGGACGGTCTTGAACAATTGTCATTCTGGCGTACGTTCTGTTACACGTTTGTGCAATTGCGAATTCCGACGGCGGCGAGGTAATATCAATACGTCGTCGTCGGGTCGACTACACGAAACTTGGCTCCGAAAATATTCACTATCCTGTCACTTTTAGCCGAACCCTCTGCGTAGAATGCAGTATTACATTACACAGTAGTGTGAACTGACATGGATTAAATTTTGTTTTTCTTTTATATTTGTGGTGGGAAGCGATAATTCTTCGAACATAACTGTCAAAAATCTCCGACTCCAACTAGAAAAAGAGCTGTAACTTTTGAACGGCTGGACAGATTTTTATGAAACATAGCTAAGATGATACCCGATTAAACTAGCTTTCATTTAAAAAAACTGCATTGAAATCGGTCTATCCGTTTTGGAGCTACGATGCCACATATAGATACATAGATACACAGAATATACTCTAGCTTGATTACCTGTCGCGGGACTTATCTCATTACCGTGACCCCGGAACGTAAAGGGCTATTGAAGGAACACCGTGGATTTTAGTCAGTACAAGTCTGACAGTCCCTCCCGCCCTGCCCGGGGTGGGAGGACACATTGATGATTTTACCAAGCTAAAAAAAAAAAAAAAAACTTGATTACCTATGTAGTACAATGTTTTAATGTGAAGTTGGCAACAATTTAGCGCCATCTTACATCACATCCAGAAAGTTGCTGTGACAGTGGACATTAGAATTTTATTTTTCAAACATGGTTGTAACAAGAGTTTCTTCCAAATGATTGTACTATGAGTCTGTCATGCTCACTAAAATGTCTCGCTGATGGTGGTGTTCTGTATCGAGTCGTTGAGTTCCCTTCAGTATGGTTGACCTTTACGATGCTAACGCATGCGTTATGCTTGTGAACGGGTGCCGTCTGTTGGAACTGGTCAGCTTGTAACTGCCATGGCAATCTTATTCAGAGGCAAATCATTACTATCCTATTCTTATTTTTTATTCACATTAAATAACATTATTCTCGCAGGTCTTACCACAACATTGTACGGATCAAGATTGTAATCTATTATTTTAAAAGAGTTTCCCTGGAATTTCTTGCTGGTTCTTCTCCATAGGACCTACTATTTGAAACCGCACACCTAGAGTCTTAACATTTCATAAGTGCCTGTATCTGGTTTAGATGAAATAAAGATATATTCTATTCTAGAATGCAGTTTAACTCACAATCTCACTGAAAAATCGACCTCGTCATCATTGTAGCATTATCCCGGAAATTTCTCAAATCCGTATGTCCCATCTCTAAAAGCATGATTTTAATCCATTAGCTTCCTTTGAATATACTATCAAAAGTGAGATGGAGTGACTATTCTAAATAGATTGGACCATAGAGCAGTGCAATGACGTCACCATGCATAAAACTAGGTTCAGTAAGACTATTGTACGTTCAAAAATATATTTACTTTAACAATTTTAAATTAATTAATTAAAATAAAAAATCTTCAAAGAAACAAACATTCTGAAAACTTGTAAATTACTTCGAAAAAAACTAGAAAAATTATTGACACGGGCGGGGCTTGAACCCGTGACCAATGGCGAACCGTGCCATTATAAATATTTTGTAGTAACACTGAAAAATGTACTAGAAGGCTAGAAATAAACAAGTGATTGCTACTTAAAACCGAATAACTTGGTTCGGATGGAGTTTGCAAAGTCGTTTTTGCCGTGTAGTTTTACATATTAAAAGGCATGACCTCACATGTTTATAAAAAATAACTGTAAATCTTAAGTTAATTTCAAGTCAAATGACCTGAAAACACTGTTTATTACTCAAAATATAGATACCATAACCTAACCGTCAAAAACCCCCGACCCCAACTAGAAAAAGAGCTGTAACTTTTGAACAAAACAAAGATTTTAATATACCATTGCTAAGATAATATCCGATTACACTAGCTTTCAATTAAAAAACTGCATTTGAATCGGTCCATTCATTTTGGAGCTACGATGCACAGAAACACAGATACACATTACAAACTTCCCTCTTTTTGGTCGGGGATTAAAAATACCAAAATCAAATCTATAACTTGCTTTAAACACTATTACTCGCCTTTAACTGTACCATTGAAGCCAGTAAATAAGAAGGTACACTCAGATTAAAACGAAAGCGTACCCATTTCATTGCGGCGTAATTCGGAATTCCGCTTGGTACGAATGTCGACACATAGTACCAAGGTCTTATATCAAGTGACGTATACGACATACATGTACAGTACAGCTATTAAGTTTAAAGCCACGTAATTCGGTGGATGCACCTGCCCGTATTTTCACGGCGCTGCTGTTATACTGGATTTCGAGCTGAGCACTGAATTATGCTGGCGTCGACTGTATTTTGATTTAGTTCTGGCGAGTAATTTGATTAGTGCTTTTTAAGGTGAATTAGTTTTTGTGTAGTGTGTATTTTTGGGATTACTGGGGACGATTTTAAAGTACGTTTTTCACGTTATTTTTTTTAATGAATTTAGAAATACTGTTTGTTTTTATTCGAACTTACCTAATCAAATCAAATTTCACATCAAAAGATCCATTGTGTTATTATGAAAAATAACTTATAATTAGTAAATTAAAATAAATATTTGCTCAACAAACATTCGAACTCAAGAACTCACAAAATTTCATAGCTATTTACCACTACACGCTTCACGCAAAAACCAAACCCCCTCAAAACGCGTACATAACAGACAAAAGCATCACTATGCTCATTGAAGCGCGATATTTGCTACGCATTCGAATCTGTCCATCTGCCAGAAATTTTTGTCATACATGTAACCTAAGAACGTACAGTTAGCAATATCAGTGGGTATCGGTGTGTGAAATTGCATACCGGTCGGGCGGACGGCCGCTGCCGATGCTTGAGCGACTATTGAATCGGTTAAGTCGGTAGACGCATGTTAGATGGATTAAATTTTGATCATTCTCGCTGGTATTGGTGATTCTTGGTTCTGTGGATTGTGGGTTTTGAAGAAAGAAAAGAAAGAAAAATTATCACCACAAAAACAAGACACACTAGAATGATAGACATAGGTAATAAGAAGAGGACAGGTGCATAGAAAGAGAAGACATTTTTTTAGGATGGCAACAGTGTAAAATTGAGTAGAAAAAATATTATAATATAAAATATGTGGGTATACTGCACCGACTGCGCATCACCTATTCAGTGTGTGTCCCGAGCTGTAACAAATGGGTGTCCAGCTCAGCATGTGCCAGGCTGTGACACCTGACGCTGATATTTGACTTGATATTGACTTTGGTAGAAGAAGGTTCTTAATTCTGAATTCTTTATTGTACATGAAATGAAATACTAAAACAAAATACAATTGAGATGGTATGTACACAGGCGAGCTTAACCCAAATTTGAGTTTTCTACCAGCAAACCTTTGAGTGATAGAGAAAGTATGATGGTAAATGAGGGTACAGTCAAGTGCACAACTATACACCTATTATAAATTAAAATATAATACCTACTTCAAATATTTTATATGTAACTAAATATAAATACCATGAAAGGTAGAAGGTTGTGTGGTGTTAGCATAGATATCAGCTTTGTATAACTCAGTTCAGTTGGTGTTAGGAATAGTTGGTAATAACCTGACCGTAAAAACCCCCAACTCCAACTAGAATTAGGTACCTATATCTCTTCATCAACTAGAAAAGAGGTGATGATCTTCAAACGGCTGAGCAGACTTACGTAATTTATGATAAACATAATTTGTAAAAAGTTTTGAGTAACTATTTTATTAAAGTACTTTTCACAACTTTTATTACTGATTTTTTAAAATAATTTCTGATTATAATTTAGATATAAGTTCCCTAGTAACATTTATTGTTATAACTTTTGAAATACGAAGCGCCCAAATAACAATCTCAATTTTTTCAAATAACTTCGATTCGCTAACTACGTGGTTAAAGTATTTTACTTCAGCGTAAACGAAAAAAAAAAATACTACTCTCGGTCACTAATTGCCTATTTCAGCTGCCTGGAAATCAGCCTGGGGCAACTGGAAACTGCAATTATGATAGCAAAGTGAAACTTTCGGTTTGGGATTAATAATTTTATGGTAATATTTAATTGCCTGAAAATATACGTCGAGAGTTCGAAAAATTAATAATTACCTTTTTATTTTTGCTTTGTGACACTGCTTCTTATGTCACAAGGCATTACATAGTGATTGCTTATGTCGTAGTCGAAATATTACCCACTCAACAATGCCAGCATCGAGGCTGCCCTGTACCTCTACCATTAGTTTTCCGTGCCGCCTAACGTTCACGTTCACATGCAATATTTGTATAGTGACTTTAGTTTACTATTTATACCGCTAGAGGCGCTGAAAATATTCCCATACAAATATTGCATGTGAACATGAACGTTAGACGGCACGGAAAACTCATAGTAGAGGTACTGGGTGCGGCAGACGATATCAGAATTCGTCACAATTTTTTCCGTACCTGAGGTATAATTTACTTCTCACATGCACACACCGACCAACCCGAAAAACTTCATTGAAAGCTCGTAATTAAAATTGCATCTCAAAAATTCGCAAAGCAAAAACAAAATACAACCGTTCTGAAATGTTGAAAGAGGAACAAAGAATAGCAATTACAATTGCGGAGTACAGTCGCAGTCGCAGTGAGGAAGACGCCGAAATCAAGTGGTTACTTGAAGCGCAACTGTACTGCCGCGTGCCTTGTTAGAGCTTAGTGCTCAGTGCTCAGCTCGGCAGTTTCATCTGGATTTCGCTCACTAGCACATTCAAATCTCCGACTTCACCCGAGTTAACTGTTATGTGCGTTGACAGAAATTCTATAAACAGAAGGATATTCTCCCATTTTACTTATATGCACGTTGACTATATCTATGATACCTAAAACCTTGTCAAAAATAAAACCATTTTCAGGTTTCTTTTAGCTTGACGTTTACACTAACGATGTTTATAAATGTTTCTTGTCTTTTCTATGCAAGCATAGACACAAAAAATCCATAGTATAATAAAAGTAAGTGGTAGTAGTAGTGTAGTATAGTATAATTATTTATTTCAACATCATATCTATGTGCACCACAGTCTGCCCCATAACTTGTTTGTCACTTTATTCCAACCAATGGTTGCCTGGAAGAAATCGCTAAGGCCGCCCATTGTAGTTTAATATTGTAATCTCCTTACTTACAAAATTGTTATATTCAGGTGTACAATAAAGTATATTAATAAATAAATAGTATAAAATTAAATATTAATTATTAATTTTCCAAAATATAACATCAAATACAAAGCGCCTGCAATATGGCGAATATGTCGTCTTTAAGCCGTTATGTATGGGTTTAATATAAAATGTTTAAAGAATGTTAAATCAATGCGCAATGCGATAGAACTAACTCAGTCATAAAACTGTTTACCCTTTTTAACCCCCGACGAAAAGAGCGGTGTTTTATATTTGTAGTGTCTGTCTGTTGCATCATAGCTCCTGAATGGATAAACCGATTTTCATTAAGTTTTTTCGTTTGACTTCAGGACATGATACCAAATACGTGGTCCCATATAAAATAGTACCGTCGTCACCGCCTCCGCCCTGTTTACCATTATGACTATTATTAATACATAATAATAAGAGTTATTAACAAAACAGAGAACGCTGTTATCTCATTTGTCAAAATCGCCATTTCTGTCAATCATGGGCCTATATTTTATAGGATCCAGACGTAGGTACTAACATTAAAACGTTGTAACGTGTAGGCATAATAAGTTTTGTTAGTCTATGTAACTAAGATAAACAATGACGTAGCTAATAAGAACTATTGTATTCATATCCACGCCAGCAACCGCTGTTACTCAGTTGTCCAATAAACCTCGCACTAAGAACACTCCTTTCTTTGCCACCCTTCTGATCAACCGTACCACACCCACATTATCAAAGTGGTACTCATCACACATTATATATCAAAACGGCAAAACGTCTTAATTAAACGCAAGCTTTGCCACAATAAAACTAGTCAATAAGGCGGCGCGCATACATACGACACGTTTAGGCATGTGTGTGTGTCTTTGTTTTCTCCCCCCCGTTACACGCTAACAACCCGAATCGCGAGAGGCTTTAACGCGGATTGCGATTCGTGCCTCGTGACTTGATTCTTTTTTGTCGTTCAGCCTTTGTCTGTTTACGTAAAAACGTTATCACGTGCAACAACGCCTGTTTTGTTATTGAAAGTCACGTAAGGTACGTATTTGTAATGTTATGACACGTTTCGATCACGGGGAAGAATAGGTTTTATGACTCTTTTAAGTTTATGGCTTATTTAAGGTCGAAGCACATGCCAAAGAAATTCTTTTAACTTTGATTAGCAATTTTTAATGCCAAGTCTTCAGACTGTTAATTTCTACTGTAAGTTTTATTAGAAGGCTTGTCGATTTATATAAAATTGCCAGTACTATAGTTGGTTGCAAAAATGTAGGACTTTCTTTTTTATTCCGCTTAGGTGGCAATTAAGCTTACGGACCGCCTGATGGTAAGCAGTTACTGAATGAAGCCTATGAACGCTTGGAACACCAGAAGCATCTATCGCGCGTTGCCGACCCTGTAACAATATTTTCATTCCCTTTTTGAAGGACCCCATGATCCGCTTCAAGTTCAGCGAACAAAAAATACATCAATCATCATGATACTTAAATAAATTGAATTGAATTGAATTGAATTGAATTGAATCAAGTTTTAATAACAGAACAAAACACAAAGCTACCTACTTTACTTTCAACTTAAACTATTACTTAATTCACATTCATGGCTCGTACATCAACTTATTTTTCAAAGGAAAAATCCTCCTCCATATAACTTTCCATAAACTGGCCTCAGCGGCCGCTACAGAAACTTGGCTTATCTTAACTATAGTTTAAAACCGGTCGCGCATCTTTTATTTTTAATCCCCAGGCAAACGCTATCCGAGTTAAAATTACTTTGTTCTTAAGCAAAGATCGAATATCAGAGCTCATTTTTCAATACTTTATAACGACCACCGTCGAGAACTTTAGTAATTAGGTGTCTACTTAAACTTTGGTTATACCAACGTGTTAGGTTTAATCGAATTTGGATGGAAGTAAATGATTATTTAATTTTTGCCCCGTAATATATTGTTTGCATGTTTTTGCGGTGCGGAACAAAAGGCTTAGGAAGTGGGTTGTTTGGTCCTTGGTGGCGATGGGATGGCAATCAGGCATAACTTATGTATTATTGGACCCTTCGACGGCTCTTGTTTTCCATAAGTCACGTGTACTCACGCGCTCGTTAGTAAGTGCACGATACGACAATTTTTACAGACAAGGCAATTAAAGAATGAGGTGTTTTATCAACTTTTTACCGTCGCAAAACAGAAAAGAAACCTTTTATGCAAAAGCTGAAAGTATATTTAAAATCGAAATCCTTAGTTATTTTAAATAAAAGTCGATTAATATATTAATATCGAACGATTGGTATTGGTCCTTCCATACAATAAACACAAAATAATATAATAATAATTATGTGTTCTAGGCGTAATGATGCCCTCTAAGAAAAGTAGCAGTTACAAAGAATCCAAACACATTCTGTTTATACAAAGTACAGCACGGAACACTAAAAGAGTTTTAATAAACACGGAAACAACTTTAAATTGGTTTTCCGACGCTTTGACGAACAGCCTTGAGTTTTATTCTGTGGAAGCTAGAAGCAACTATTTAACATTGGCTCTTTGCAGTTACGGAAAAAACAGTCTTTATCGGTGAAGCATTACAACTTGTTCTTAGAGGCTAGGAAAAGTACAAAGGATTAATGTGATATTCTTTTTTTTTGCTCGAGTTTCCAGCCTGTTGCATTTTTTTATTTATCAGTGTAGGGATATGTTGATAATTGTAGGTAGACTTAATGATGAACATTTTGAGATATTATAAGTTTACTGACTGGTACTAGATTACTTTAATATTTATAATAATGACGACCTAACTACATATGTGGTTGCGGGGAGACGACTGCTGCGCCGTACTAATGTGATCGTGCGCTTGAATATAAAAAACAAACAATTACGTTACAACTTTTAGGTAGTCACGTGACCGAGTTCAAAGCCTTGCACACTTTTAGCATTAGTGATCAGCGATTTACGCTCAAATTCACCGACAACATAACAATCGATTAGAGCAAAATCAGCCGTTTTGCCATGAATTTTTGTATGGGTAATCGGCTGATTTCATTATAAACATCTGTTATTTTGTCGGTGTAAATGGCCTTTACCCTTAGTCGCTCGATACAGCAACTGAACGTTACATTCCACTCACATTCAGATGCCAGTCGCAGCGAGCGCGTGCTACCACCCCGCCCGCTCTTCCCCTCGCTTCACCTGTCTGCCAGACGATGCAGCATCGATAGAGAGAGATAGAGCATTGATAGAGCTAATATAATAAAGTAAATAATAAGTTTACTTCCTTAAGTTAGTATGAAAGCAGTAACCACCCAGTTAGTGTGGATCCATTGCTGAAAATAGGTCACTGACTGCCACAACAAGAGTATACAGCCACTATCACCAAGCTGTCAAACGAAGTGATGATTAACCCTAATCCACATGCAAGTTGATAGGTCTGCCTAAAAATATAGTTAACTTAATGGATATTTACAAAGTCAAAGTTTTTTATTTCAACTGGGTCTTTGCAGTTACTATCAAAACGTCGTGATTCTAGGTGTAATGATTGCTTAAACATATATTTGCCAACCCATTGCTCGGATCCGCGTTGTTGTAATAACACTTCATTTATGTAGCAAGTCTGTTCATTTATAGAATTTACACGACGCGACTGTCGCCTGGAATCTGCAAGCTTTAGGGAATAGTATATCCTAGCCTTCCAGCCTTTTCCCAATTATGTTGAGGTCGACTCCCGGTCTTACTAAATGCAGCGGAATATCAAAATTTAGACAAGATTGTAAAATAATAACTATTTTAGAAAATAGCGAGGCTTTCACCGTTTTGTTTGTTAATATGCTTTTAACATTACAGCTAAAATAAAAGATTACGGGAATAATTCAGAATTTAAATAAAATACACCTTCTGACTTTTATATCGAAGAAAAGCAATATAGCCTATAAGAGGCTTAAATGCTATGTGACAGTTCTGTAACAAACCTCTGAAATCCTGCCAGACTACGCACTTAGTATATTTAGTTCATTCAAATCGCTATAACATGTCCTTAATCTTATTTACCTTACGCATGAGTCATGCTCGTGATCGGGTGCCGTCTATCGAGCCTGGTCAACTTGTAACTGTCATGGCATTCTTATTGAAAGGCAAATCATTATTATTATCCTATTCTAATTCATTTTAATTCACATTAAATTACATTTTTCTCGCAGCTCTTACCACAACATTGTTTTAATCTATTATTTTCAAAGAATTTCCATGGAGTTTCTTGCCCGTCCTTCTCCATAGGATCTACTATTTGGAACCGCGCACCTAAATTCTCGACATTTCATAAGTGCTTGTATCTGGGGGCACGGCAGTGCCCCAGCCAAGTCTCGAGCAAAACGGGCACGGCCGTACCATCTTTTCTCGATGCGATTCGCGGCTGTTTCGCCCCCCCTATATCTTCGACGTGGACAAAGCTACGAGTTTAGGTTTTCGGTGAATAATAGTAGGCATTAGAACAAGCTTAAGTTCGAAATTACATGCCAATTGAATTAATAGTTTAGGAGTTACGGTCGATCAAAGTTACACCATTTTGTCACTCACTGACTCACTGACTCACTGACTCACTGACCGATCATCAAAAATCTAAGGTACTTCTAGCAGACTTAGAAACTTCAAATTTTGCACCAAGATAGGTCATTAGCCACATATAAAGGAAAAATTAAAAAAACATTAATTTTTTTTATAAAAACATTAAAAAATAATATACCATAGAAAACAATTTTATATTTGCGGTTTGGCAAGAACATTGTGTATGGATTTTGACTGCATTGTTAACTTTGTTCGTTGTTTAAGTATTCAATTGGATGAATAAATACATAGAATAGAAAAGAATAATATAAACTGTGGTCAAGCATACGTGGCCCTTTCAAGAGTGACTAGTTTGGGTGGATTACATTTAATAAATGTGAATTTTAGTAGTATCAAAGCTCAGGAGATAGCAATAGCTGAATATAATCGACTCCGAAGTATATATCGCCCAGACTTGTCTACCTTAGAAGTAACGAAGCCACAGAAAAGAAACAAAAGAGATAAAGATAGAGAATGGGTTCTAAGCAAAGCAGTAGCTGAAGTCCAAGAAATTATGAGGTCACCTAAAAAAAAAGAAAGAAATACACTTACAAAAAATAAATGAGATCCCACCAAAAACATTAAATGTAAAAAAATGCCAAGTCTCTCGATGCAGTCTTTCCATCGTAAAAAGTTTTGAGATCTCATAGAAGCCAAGTCCTATTCAAATTATTTTGTAGTTATAAATCAACATTTAGTAATTGTATCAATAGTTTTCTTTATATTATAATTATAGTGACTTGGCAATGAGCACAAATTAAAAGCTGCTTGCTGCCTGGAATTATGTGCAAATGTTACTGACGAGACCTGTGATCAGATTATCCTGCGCAGTTTACTAGTCTTGGATGAGACTGACTGCCGTTGCCGAAATTCGGTTGGGACGACACGGATAAACCAAAAGAAAATTAATTTTGTGATATTAATGTTTACGCATGCGGTGTGTGACTTTCAACTCCTCCAAATATGCAGTTTTATTTGTTTCTTCTTGTGCTCATTGCCAAGTCACTATAATTATAATATAAAGAAAACTATTGATACAATTACTAATTGGCTGTCGACGCATCGCTATGACCGACAGCTCGAGTAAGTGTAAGTATCCACTAATACTCTCAGTGCCAAGAACTCCGTAGAAATACAACGTATATCCATTATCTCCGAATGTTACAAGATCTGTCATTCCCTCCATTATATCTTGTTTATTCATATTTATTTGAAATCAATCAATCTTTGCTTTATACTCGATGGGCCGGCGGAAGAAAATAAATCTTTTATAAAAGTTTCCTCAGGATAGGTAGGTGTTTATTCATGAGGGTGCCAAACTCTTGATTGATCGCGTTGTTTGATACAACGAGCTAGAATATAAACTGAAGCGATTCTTGCGACAACCGGATTATTTCGAACTATGTAGTGCGCATAACGTGAGTCTAACGTGTGTCTGTTTTTTGTTTTTTTTTTTTTTTACTGTTTAAAGGTTAAATTAATTTTTATTTAATTTCTCTCTCGTGTGTTGTCACTGTCCGTGCTGAATAAATGTATTTTCTTTCTTTTTTCTTTTTCTTTCATAATTTGTAGAGTGATTCAGTCTCTGTTCCTAAATGCAGCCGCAGTATTGGGATACATTTTAAAACGAAATGAAAATTCGACTTAGTATGGAGGACACGCGTAATTTACTAGCGCAAGCCATACAAAATCACAACAATTTTTTTCTTTCTTCAAAAATTGCTGCCTTTGTTGTGAGTTTCTCCTTTCCTAGATTTGTCTTTTCTCTTTATACATTTGCGTCATCCTCCCATAACTTGCACCAGAGTAGTTAATATCGAATTTTGTGTCCGTTACAATGTATGCTTATTTGATTACATTTGTATTATCTTGAGACTCAATTGAGCTCGAAATAAATCAAAGTTTTTTTTTTATCGAATAGGCTGTTTGAGGCTACTAAAAGGTAAAACCTAAGTAAGGAAATACATGCGCCATCTAATTTAAAAAATATAAAATATAAGTTTTTTAAAAGACTTCAAATCAAATCAAATATCAAATCAAATAATTTATTCAATAAATTCATATAACAAAAATAAACCAAAAAAATACAGTCTTACTTAGATATTTATTTACAGAACTAGCTTCCGCCAGCGGCTTCGCCCGCGTGATATCTTTTTAAATTATAGCCTATGTTACTAAGTGATAATATAGCATACTGCTGGTGAAACAATTTTTAAACTCGGTCCAGTAGTTTTAGAGTATAACCATTACAAACTAACAAACAAACATACAAGATATTTTCTCTTTATAATATTAGTTTAGATACCTAAACAATTTCAGTTTTATTTCATTTCAATAAGAAATATATTTTTAGGTTACGGTACGAAAGTTATTGGTTGACCTGTATTCTGGATGATTATTGTTTCTTGAGTTCATTTGTTCATTATATCCTCGAAAATTTGAGAAAAGTCTCTGCTGAAATAGCAATAAATGGCTAGAGCCTCGTCCTTTTAAATTCACTTCGCCTCGTACTTTTACTTTTTTTAGACTTTTATTATTAAAAATTGTTACTTATTTTATTTTTTTTTGGATCCTGTTTTTAATTTTTTACTTTTTATCTTCATTTGTTACTTCTTTTTTTATTTGTTTTAATTTTATTTTTTTACTTTTTATGTGTGTCGTAGTTTGTGTAAGAAATAAATCGTTTTTCTTTCTTTCTTTCTTTCTTTACTTCCAGTACTACTCAGCCATCAATATCTTTATTTCCGGCCTGAACAGTAATGTACTAACTACTATTTTATCAGCAGTACCAACCTAAACGGAAAATTATGATACCTCATTATACATGATGTGCGAAAAATTTATGTCGACATTCGCGCGTGCTTCGGCCGACACAATTTGTAGGAGTTTTAAATATTCACATGTAACGTGGCGTATGCTTAATACATTCTTCATCTACATAATTTAATATTTTTCGCGAAGCACCAACGAAACGTACAACAATGTTCTTATTTTTTTTTTTGGCGGCAGGCAAAAGTAATTCTTTTATGCCGAGTCGGTTTTAAAACGTTTCCTCATTTAAAGTAACGTAGATAATACACAAAATTATAAATATTTTGACCTGTTTCCGGGTATGTTTGTTCAGGCCTCGGATTCTTTTATTTATCATAGCAAAAACAGGTGGGAATTGACATTTTTTACCGCGTGGGCGTATGCGGCTGCCTCGTTCTGTCTCATTAAATAAATATTAATTTATAAATGCGTGGAGTGAGTGTTTAGAGTACTGTATAAAGGTTGCCGTGCGCATTTTTTGCTGACTACGGTACACATAACCTAACCGTCAGAAACCCCTGGCTCAAACTATAAAAAGAGCTGTACCTTTTAAACGGTTGAACAAATTTTCATGAAACATAGCTAAGACGATACCCGATTAAAATAGCTTTCAAATAAAAAAAACTGCATGGAATTCGGTCCATCAGTTTAGTAGCTACGATGCTCGAACATGTGACATACGGTGAATGCGCTTGCAAGGCGGCCCATACAGCTGCAGACGTATCGCAGGTGCGCTGCAATCGTCAACGTATCTTACGACGTGTGACGGCCGTAACGTGAATGGGCCCTATTACTTGCTATCTTTATTGCCTTCACATAAAGTCTATTCTTAGTACGCTCCTAAATGTCCGATAGTGCAAATTTAATGTGGGCTACTAAGTATTGGTTATAGATTTGGTTTATGTAGCAGTGACGCGTATTTATCTTCACAGTTAAAAAGAACAGATATTTAAAGATAATAAATAACAATTGTTCCTGCCAATGTCAAATATCTGTTATAACAAATTAATAACAAACATTTTCATTCACAGCGAACCTTGCCTGTTATTTTTTTAAATAACAGTTTTGCTCTCATTCTTACTAACTGGATTAACGCTTGCTAGAAAGAGAGACGCCTAGTATTTAATTCATAAACAGATATAATTACTTAGTTGGTGGCTTATAATCTGGTAGTATGAAAATAACAGGCTGTTATTAATTTAGTAACAGATATTTCATCCTGTTATTTTTGTGTAACAAAGATAACAGGTAACACAATTGACTGTCTTATCCCATCACTAGGTTTATGTCATCTTTACTTTGTTTTGTGGGGGATCAATGAAGATATGTTTTATTTTTATCCATTTTCCTTAACGGTAAAAGGGGATTTAGGGCCTCGGCGCTGATCGATCGCTAACGTTAAGCTGCGCTTGTTACGGTTATGGCTTTGATGGGTGACCGTTGTTTTCACATCGAGACTGTGTGCCTTAAAGAATACGTTAAAGCTGTCGGTCCCAATTGTCAAAAGAGTACCTACCTATGACGGTTGTTACAAGCAGAGGGCTAATTCACGTAAGTTTTTGACGCGCCGATCATAATTATTGCACGCTCGAATTTGACGCGAGCGTATCTCACTGAAGCTAAGAGAATATTTATTTATTTAATCCTTTTTTGTTATATTATTTTATGTGTTTTTATGATTTATTCATTTGTCGTGTTATGTAAGGCTGACATTCAGAGACAACAGAAACGAGTCTAAGCGTAAACTTACGCTTCCAACTGTCAAAATTTGTTCGTAAGTTTGACAGATGGAAGCGTACGTTCACGCTACGCTTAGACTCGTTTTTGTCTGTTTGTAGTTTGGGACCAATGGAAGGTATTTTATATTGTAAATATTTATTGAAATAAATTGAAAATTGAAATTAAATTGAAATTGTCGTCTCTGAATGTCTGCCTTAGAGTCTTCATCATGCAAAAATAATTATTATTTCTTAATTATTATTTCTTCTTCGCCTTTTCTTTAGATATCTTCTATGGATTTTATTAACAAAATATATGTAAAAAGACACCACAGGATTGTTTACTAAGAATCGCTAAAATCAACTAAAAATAGCTATAATAATAATCTACTGTAATACTTAAAACTTAGTTCTTTACAGCGCTTACTACCTACTAAGAAAACCTTTATAATTCATACCTATTATCCATCCATTTTTTCCACTAGACTCCATCTAATAAGCACGGTGCAACACACCTCATCTCTGTTGCATTGGATCCAAGAGCGGATTAGCCGAGATTACTTCGCCGCCTTAATATTACAGATATCAGTTATGTACCTGTACCTGAGACCCTAGACAGGATTCAAGAATTTTAATAATCTTTGAATCTCAGGAGATAGCTGGGATTCGGATTAAATTGAGAATTAGGTAGGAATATTAAGCTGGCTTCCAACAGTCATAGATTTTACGGTAAGCACAGATGAGCTAGGACCGTAGACCATGGGAAATAGCACGTCTGTGGTAACGCAGACGCGTCCGTAGCCCTGCGTCGTATCCGCCACGAGTCAGTAACTTCATAGGTGCAGTGCGGCGTTATACGGGGTGGCCCGAAGACATCCGTAAAAAAAACTAAAAAGCATAAAATAATTTTCTTTAAGGTTGTATTTTACGACGATTTCTTACTTTTGAGGGGGTGAAGTATCAGCCTAAGCCCCACCCACTAGGGGAGCTCCGTTCTCGCAATTACGCAATTGACGTATCAGACTGTGTGACACACGTGTCACAGAATAGCAATATTAATTAGCAACATACAGTATGACACCAGCAAATACTTGAAAAATATAAATCCATAATATCGTATACCCAGTGTCCTATATTACGCTAGAAAATCTGTTCCTCCGTTTTGTATTTGTAGATTTTATACCTATTTAACTATCTACTTATAAACTATCAGTCATACCTATTGTGTATGAGTTTATGCAAGTGCACATAATTGTCTCGACCAACATTGGGCATTTTCACACTAAGCCAATAATGCCGTAACGAAACCGATATATCGGCATGACAAACCTGATGACACTGCTAATGTGTGTAATGTTAGAAGAATAAGCCAACTCAAATCCATGCCTTGAGATAATAACCTACTCTCACCCACACCTGTAGGAGTCGTCCGTTTCCGTAGTCATACCTACTTAAGTATGTTCACAGGGTTGCTTTTTTACCAAAAAAGAAATTGCATATTCATAGATCAAAACCATATTCCTAGTTCAGATTCCTCGCTATGTATGCAGATGAAGAGCTTCAAAATTGAAAGAAAGAAAGAAAAAACATTTAAATCGGACTCGCACACGAAATTACATAAACACACAAAAATTCAAATAATGATAACAATAACCTAACCGTCTAAAACCCTCGACTCCAACTAGAAAAAGAGGTGTAACTTTTGAACAGCTGAACAGATTTTAAGAACCATCCCGATTAAACTGGCTTTCAATTAAAAAAAACTGCATTGAAATCGGTCCATCCGCTTTGAAGCTTCGATGCCACAGACAGACACACAGATTCACAGGCACATAGATACACAGATACACATTATAAACTTATATCACCCCTCTATTTTGTCGGGGGTTAAAAAAGTCCTGCAAGAGGCCAAAGAAAGTCCCTATCTCAGCATATCCTGACAGTTAATCCTGACAGATAAAATAAATACCGCAGCGCTGGTTTTCGGATAGGACCGTGGTGATGCCACGGACAACCACGATAACTAAAAATAAATATAATTTTTAAAAACGTTTTCTTTCCTTCTTTACATACTATCTATCTATCTCTCTCTAACTTCTAAATTTTATTAACTACGGACATGTATCATTCAAATTCGAAGAATTTACAACAAAAAACCACATAGTAAAAGTTATGAAATTTGGTTCTTGTTCAGAAATAGTACGCATTTCTTTTTTTTGTGGCTAGTTTTCCTAGATTATTATACCATTTTGGAATATTGGATGGTTGCGACAATTTTTAAAAAAACTTGCCATGGTAGTGTCTGTACTTTTTTTTTACACCACGATGAGTGAAAGTGGACCAAAAGTAAAAATCTTTCAAAATTTTAAGGTGAAAAATAATTTTGATTGATTTTTGTGTCAAATCTACAGGCATTCTGGGATTTTTAACGATTGTGGTGGATAGCAGTGCTACTTAGGTTGCCGGTACAAAAAGAAATTCAGAAATATCTGAAACATTGTGGTCATGGTAATTAAAAATATCTTAAGGGGTGTAAATTTTTGAAGGATTTCAAATTTTTTATGTAACTTCTTAAAAATTGAAAAATTGAAAATAAATTTTGTTCTCGAGTAGTCATGAGCTGGTCAACCCTCTGGTGCCCGCTTATCGTTGAATTTTGGGACATGGTGTATATAAAATTTCATACTCTTTGTTCTCAACACTACAAATTGTCGTACTGATTTTTCTATACTACATCCTATAAAATTAATTCTTGACGGAGATGTCAAGAAATTATTTTAGCATATTGATTTTTATAAACGAAATACTTAGATTTTCTGAATAAAAGGCAAGTTACTTATACTTCCTGTTGCTTTTTAATAATTTTTTTAATGATTTTACTGTCATTCTTTCTTTTGGTTTTGAATAAAGTGTAAGCGCAGGAAAGTCAAAAAAAATTGCACAGGTCCGACCTCGATGCGCGCCGAAACGCGACTGATTGATGGCAGAGATGACAGAAATCACGAATTTTGTGGTTTTTATCAAATTGTGACCAATATACGTAATATTATAAAAAAATAACAACCAATTTTGGTTGGTATATTTGCGACCAATATTGTGATGTAAAAATTATTTGAAATAATATCATGTTTTGAAAATAATCTTGTAAACACTTTTTTAAAAGGGGTAACTTTGCGATTTTTTTTTATCGAGCCAACTTCATCCAATCATGTATCGGACAACCGTGCAGAGATTGTCACATCTTCAAGTTTGATATATATTTTTTTCAGGACAAAGAAATAAGAATTTCTATTCAAAAAATTGTAAATACAAATCGGTTTTTGCGGCATTCCTGTAAAATACCCCCTTAAAAAAAACAGTTTCTGAAGTCAGTGCCACTGCCAAGTTAAGGGCATTGAAGAATTAAAGCCATAATGATGTATTAAAACCAATTAGCCATAGGGTATTAGTGTCTCCCAGTAATTGGGTGGCGGAGGTCAGATGGCAGTCGCTCCGTGTAAAATACTGATATTCTGCCGCATCTGGTTAGACTGGGAGCCAACCCCCCGATCCCAACGTAGTCTGGAAAAAGGCTAGACCGATAACCATATAAAAAATATTTTTTGAATATAAATAGTTATACAAGGTAGAATTAATAATTATGCAAAAAATCGTCGAGTAATATTGAATTGTTTCTATGGAACACCAAAACAAAAACATTCTTCGCAATTTCAAGGTTTGTCCCATAGTAATGGATGATTGCCGAGAGTTCAGAGTCTGCAGTTGTAGGACGGCTTACCTATAAGATACATGTTTGGAAAATAATTAAAAATGTCGCCTGATGAAATTTTAATAAAATTTATAATCAATCATTAGTATTAGAGTTCGAAACGGGGTATTTACCATGTTTATGGTAAATACCCCGTTGCGCCAGTTTATCCGCGCCATGGTCACGGATAAACTGGCGCTTGCAACAGTGCCGAAATATCGGGAGCTCAATACAAGATATAAACATGGTAAATACCCCGTTTCGAACTCTAATACTAATGTTAGTGACCATGACAGTTTAAAAACTTATAATCAATTATATAATAATAATTATATTCAAATTAGTCCGAGGTAGGTTTACAACGTAGTAGTCGTCTTCTCTTGCTCCAGGTCACGCGAATCTTTAGAGTTATAAAATTAAAAAACCTCCATCTGGCAACACTAACGTTACATATCATTAATTTTAGAGCAATAATGAAATAGGGGAGAATTAACCATGTATACATGTGTTAATTTTGGGGGGGTGGGAAGTACCTACCTCGGACTAATTATTTCATATAATTAGGATAGAACTTCACTTAAGGTAAGTTCGTTTAATCCTATCATTGATGACTAACATAGTTTTTAAGATAATTGTTATCAACAAAATATGGACAGTACCTAGAGTCTGAATTAAACTAATTTTAATAATTATAGTAAAAGCTGATCATAATGATGACTATATTAACCCTCTTGGTTCCCTTCGTCTTTCCGACTAACATTGTGTAACAATGACTCAATACACCATTTAGTCGGTCACGTCCCAAATGCTAGATCTGATGTAAGCTAGGATCCACATCGCCGCAAACGAAACAGAGCGGAAATACACGAAGTGTCTCCGAAGCCAAATTGTCTTGTCGACCACAAGCTTAGTCAGGAGAAATAAATGGTAGATACGAACGAAATGCAAGTTAATGCAAGCTTGTAAAAACTATTTGCTTGGTTTTCGTTTACTTAGTATCATGTATTGCGTCTGTGTCATGATACTTTGAGAGTTTCGTTATTAGCACTTGCATTATAAATATTTTTAACCGACTTCAAAAAAAAGGAGGCGGTTCTCAATTCGAGGCGTATGTTTTTTTTTTATGTTTGTTACCTCATAACTCTCCACTGCGTGAACCGATTTTGATGGTTCTTTTTTATTTGAAAGCTGGTGCTTCCCGAATGGCCCCAATTTAGTCCAGTTCTGATAATAGGATCCATGAGAAAACCATATAGGTAAGTCTTAAACATTAAGTATGTGCGTGACAAATGGTCGAATAACTCAATATCACGCCAACCGATTTCGATGATTCTTTTTTTTGTTTGAAAGGGTATACTTCCGAAGTATTCCCATTTAAATTTAGTGAGGATCTGATGAAGATCTTCGGAGATAGACAATGGAACTCTTGAATGAATAACAGCACATCACTCGCGATTGCTGTAATCTCATGTTTATGTATTGTTTATGCTACCCAAAATTGAAAAATAAAATAAACTTTAAAAAAAAAGTAAAAACCGACTTCAAAAAACTAAAAAGTATAAAATATTTTTCTTAAAAAACTTAACAGCTTCTGAAGCGGGGCCTATAATTCTTCAATGCACCTAGCTTGGCAGTGACCCCGACTTCAGAAGCTGTTAAGTTTTTTAAGAAAATTATTTTATACTTTTTAGTTTTTTGAAGTCGGTTTTTACTTTTTTTTTTATTCTAGTTGGAGTCGGGGGTTTTTGATGGTTATGTTATATTTTTATAAGAATGTTGCCCCACGTTAGGATTTCCTCTGTATCGTGGGTACAGTTTACAAACTTTCATCTCACATGCACACACACGCAGACCCAAATATTCGACTATCTATAATAAAAATAATAAACATTTGACTTTGACTTTGAAGCTCATAAATTAAACTACGGACGCATAAATGGAACCAATTCGTTGTAAAACAGTGTAAGGCATTAATCGTGCCAAACTCACACTTGCCCAGTTTTATTTTATGGGCGTAAACCGAGCCGATTGTAAACATAATGCGCTGGGACCATAAATAATGTGGCCTTAAATACGCACGGCTTAAATGGTAAATTTCGGGAGTTGTTACCACCTGAACCAATTATGTACCATTACTGTTTGGCCGTGTTCCGGCAAAGAATAGGCCCGCCAATCTTCACGTTTACCGGATCAAATGATGATCTGTTTCTTAAGTTGACTCAAAATGTGAGTTTGATTGGGATCGTCGTGGATTCCCTTACAAATAAGTAGTTGATAAATTAATTCTTTTTTTTTGTTCAAATATTTATTGAGGCTTCAGTTCACCATGGTGACTCTGCCAGCCTGTTAAGGTCACTCATGTACAGTAAATGACAAAACTTAACATATACCTACTTAAATAAAACACTTCTGAGAAATCAGTCTGATTATCATATTAAAGTTCTAATTGATCATCATTATAAACAACTTTTACTACAGGACCACAGAAGAAATCGCGAAAAAAAAAACAGGTGCTCCATACATTTAGGGCTATTTTCACTAATAAAATAATAGATGTTTAAAATCAAATCAGCCTAATAGAATACAATAGATCTTTATATCATGTAAACCACATACAGGCACTTATGAAATGTCGAGACTCTAGGTGCACGGTTCCGGCAAGGCGGTTAGAAGAACTGGCAAGAAACTCCATGGTAACTCTCTTCAAATAAATAATAGATTACAATCTTTATCAGTACAATGTTGTGGTAAGAGCTGCGAGAATAATGCAATTCAATGTGAATACAAATAAGACTAGGATAATAATGAATTGCCTCTGAATAAGATTGCAATGGCAGTTACAAGCTGACCAGTTCCGACAGACGGCACCAGTTCACGAGCATGACGCATGTGTCAGCCTCGCCAAGCTCGACCACAATGAAGGGAACTCAACGACCCGACACACAACGCCACCATCAGCGAGACATTTTAGTGAGCATGACAGACTCATAGTACCAGACAACATGTAGGTAGGTATTTAGCAAATATCTATAACAAAATATCTATAAAATAAATCGGTATTTCCATTCTAGTAGGTTTTTTTTTTTTTTTTTTCCTAGTTTCATTTGCGATCAGTATTTATTACTATGAGCAAATTTTTTTTTTTTTTTTTTTTTTTTTTTCCTTTTTATTTCGGGTGAAGTACACTACTGCACTTGCACCCTTGTGCTTCGTCTTCAATTATGTCTCTGCGCTTCAACCTTCTCCGATAGGTAGGATTCAAGAGCTGCCGTGCCAATTGGTTGGGGTGGTTAACCAGTTTTTCCCGGTATGTCTTTACATTGCTATATATTTCTTCAGCAACTGTATTTATCTCAAGTATAAATATATATTCTAGTAGGTGTCGACCTAGTTAAATCGGCGGGTTGATTTCGAGTCTGCACTTTAAGAAATTAGTAGCAAATTATAGCTGCCAGCGGCCGTAACTTCAGAAAGTTTAGTACAAAATTTGTCAATATATTAATTTGCTTTTACGATGGAGTAACTTGTGAATTCGGGATTATGAACGGAATGAAGGTTTAATTCTGAATTATAATGGAATTTGGAATTGGATAAGGGTTTAGTGTATACATTTGTACCTACTTAATTAATATAATTAGGCTTAGGATCTTTTACAAAACATTGAGGCTGAGATCTATAGTGCGTACTTTAACTTAGCTTAGACTTTACTTAACCTTTGCTAAGCTTATTTATACAACGTGTATCAGAAATGCGTGGTCATATTTAAGGATGTGGATCAGACCATCAAACTGAACAACGGTCTCTACGAGACCAACATAGTAATCGTGAAAAAATAATCAGCTGTCCCATACAAAACTTCAATACCTCGACCCAAACATATTCTTACTTTGTTTCAAAAACAAATACTTTAGTTATTAGTCTTATTTCTATAATAGCGGTTAATAGCAACCATTTTTTGTATGACCCAAATGTAACAAAAATTTCTAGTAAGCCATGAAAAATATCCAACTATAAGGCTCACTCCACTATCATATACACGTTCTATAAATATCATGTAGGTAACTATTTATAAAGAGGGTAAGTGGGGTGCGTCATAAGAATAAACGAGGGACATTAGGGCCACACGCTGCTACCACAGAACGACCCATTTCATAAAAATGTACCAGGCACTGCGTGAACCAACAATACAAGAGAACTGTTTTCTGGAATGTTCTGAGTGTTTAAGTCTATGATAAAGAGTTCATACAACTGTGCATATTGCACAACACAATAGTATTATGTTCCTATAATAAGTAAAGTAAATCCAGCCCATTACTGCCCCATTAATGAATGAGAAGGGTTAGGCCTAAGTTCACCACGCTGACCTAGTGCGGGTTGGTCGTCTACACACACCATCGAGAACTTTATGAGGCCCTCTCGGATGTGCAGGTTTCCTCACGGAGTTTTCCTTCACCGTTAACGCAAGTGATAATCAAATTCTAATCCGCACATGAATCCGAAATGTCAGAGGTGCGGGTTGGGTTTGAACTCAGACCCTCCTGCATGAGCGGCAAGTTTCCAACCACTAGGCTATCACAGCTTTTTAGTATATATAGAGATGTAAAAAGCTTGAGAAAAAATTACAATGTTTTAAGTTTACCCTAAAAGCGTTTTACAGAATATCGAACGTAAGATGAGTATTTGACATTATGAAAGCCATCAAAAGTACTAATCAAGTCTACGATGTTCTCATATTTCTAAAATGAAGAAGATTTTACTAGTGTTTTAGCTGAGAAGAAGTGAAAAACACTGACTGCATGCCATAATAACCTAACCGTCAGAAACTCTCGACTCCAACTAGAAAAAGAGCTGTTACTTTTGAACGACTCAACAGATTTTCATGAAACATAGCTAAGATGATTTCCGATCAAACTAGCTTTCAATTAAAAAACCTGCATTGAAATCGGTTCATCTGTTTTGGCGCTACGATGCCACAGACAGACTCACAGATACAAAGATACACACTACAAACATATAACACCCGTCTTTTTTGTCGGGGGTTAATGAAACCCAGTATACAATAACTATTTATTCGTTACATGCTACTACTTCTACTCATCTATATATTAATACGTGAAGAGAAAACTTTACAAAGATATTGCGCGCACGGAGTAGTGTGAGATTTGGTATAGAGTTTATATGGGAAGGAGTGCAGAAAGCTAAAATTAAAGTCGAATTTCGAATATTGGGCGACCACTAGTAATATATAAATGCTCAAGCTATACATTAAAGTAATATAAAAATGTTCAGAAAACGCTTGGAACAAGTCTAGAGTAACAAACGTTAGAATTTAAAAGTCTAACCAAGCAGAATTGCTTAACTCAGAGGAGATCAACTCTAAACTCATCAAGGAGTGTGTCCAGTTGCTGAACTTACTAGGAACATCGAACTCGGTAGCGATAGGATGGGTACCTGGACACAGTGGCATCGGTGGTAATGAAACTGCCGATGAGCTAGCAAGAGCTGGAGCGGAAAGCACTACAATGGGCCCTGAACCCATTTGTGGAATTCCTAAGTGCACAACCTCCACCTACCTCAGGTCCTGGGGCTATAAACAGAGTATCAAGCTCTGGGAAAAGTCCTCAGGCCAAGCACACTCCAAAGCGCTTCTCACAGGCTTCAACAGAAAGTTTACGGAACAAGCGCTTTCCATGAACAGGAGCCGAATTAGGATCTTGACAAGAACCCTCACTGGGCACTGCAAACTAAACAAGCATCTACAAAAAATGGGCCTTAGTGACACCACAATTTGCAGATTCTGTCGCGAGAAGGATGAGACGCCCATACATATCCTATGCGAGTGTGACGTAGTACACCACACTAGAAGCCAGCACCTGGGGGGCCACCTAATCTCACCAGATGAGATTAAATCCCTCCACCCCAAGAATATAGTCAATTTTATTATTGACTTACGGCTAGAGGGAGTGCTGTAATAATACAAGAGGCGTCACAATAGATCTTCGCAGGTCGCAGTGACAAAGGGGCTTAGTACCCTACCTCTTCAAACAAATAATAAGCAGAATTGCGCACTTAAGCCAGTTTATCTGAACATAGGTCCTACATTAGCAAGTAACAGAACTGAATTCAATTCGAATGTATTTTATTACCTGGTTAGCAAAGTGGATAGTAATACCGTGACGGTATTGGTACTAGGTACCACGCAGATGACAAGACGTTTACAGACTAGCCGAACACCTCCACGACAACGATAATGACACTGGTGAATTAAATGGTGATTTTTAGGGTTCCGTACCCAAAGGCTAAAACGGGACTCTATTACTAAGAATCCGTTGTCCGTCCGTCCGTCCGTCTATCTGTTTATCTGTCTGGCCGTCTGTCACCAGGCTGTATCTCATGAACCGTGATAGTTAAGACAGTTGAAATTTTCACAGGATGATGTTGGTATTTTTGTTGCCGCTATAACAACAAATACTAAAAAACAGAATAAAATAAATATTTAAGGGGGCTCCCATACAACAAACGTGATATTTTTGGCGTTTTTATAGATAATGGCATGAACCCTTCGTGCGCGAGTCCGAGTCGCACTTGGCCCGTTTATATTATTTTAGTGTCACCATGGACCCTAGACCCATGGCCTTACTGAATGCAGTAATGCAGCTTTTCCACAAAGAATGCCCTCAGTTTGTTTTCATGTTTATTATATTTTTTTATTTTTTGAACACACCTTTGAATTTATTGTATTTTTTTTTTCAACCTCGTGATATTTTTAAATTACTTTTAGTCAGGAATATAATCCAATCCGTAGCCCATTAAAAAGCAGGCTTATTTAAGACAGTAAAAATTAATGAGAAAGACTAACTGACAGAATCGGTGGCCAATTATGTATCATACGAAAAGTATGTCATATGCGATATCTGTTATGACATTTAACTGAAAACTAAATATTAATACCCATGTGGACGTCTCCGGAATATATTTACGTCGTAAAAGTATCTTTTCGTCATAAACTATTCGTGTTACTGTCTTAGCGTATTGAATTATTGTGAGCGATGCTATCGATGTGTGTATTTCCATATGTAGAAGCAAAAACACGACGACTTTTGGCGATGTGGCTTGGCTTTCTTCGTAATGGTATATAAAAATAATACGTCAAGGTGAAGTTCCATGTTGCAGCCAGTTGTAGGGGGTCACCCTATTCGTTTTATGGGAGTATGGAGTATGGAAAAGAGGAATACAGATAAACACTCACAATTTCATCATTAGGATTTCTCCTGTATCGTGGGTAAAGCTACACACATCTCACATGCAGAAAAACTATGTGTAGGTTATACAAATATTTGTTCCGTGCGGGGAACGAACTCGCAATACGTGGCGCAGAAAGCTAATCGCTTAGCCACTGCGCTAGTCGTGTCGTCAAAGTATAACAGAAAATACCTAAAACTTAGCATGAGCTTAGAATCTTGCCTGAGATCTGAACCTCGATAGTTGCACCTGCAACCTAGACCAACATACTATACCTACCTACCGTACCTACCTACCGTAACTGCCGTACCTACCTACCTCCCGTACCTACTTACCGTACCTGCCGTACCTACCTACCTACCTGCCGTACCTACCTACCTGCCGTACCTACCTACCTGCCGTACCTACCTACCTGCCGTACCTACCTACCTGCCGTACCTACCTACCTTACATACCTACTGTATCTACCTACTGTACCTACCAACTGATCCTACTTACAGTACCTATATAATCTAATAAGAAATTACTCAAACATCCATTTGCAAAAGGCTAAAAACATTTCTAGGAACAACGCACGTTTCGGAGTGAGTCGGGTCTTTGTTATTAACCAAATTCTACAAATGTCTTCCACGTAAATATTTTGCATCGTCATTCAAACAATTCCGGCTATTGTTCCGTCGCTGAATTTAGTTAGATTATGTCCGTTACTTGAAACGTGGGAACGTATTGTAGTGGTATGTTTTAGTGGAACAATTAGTGTTGGTAGCATTTGCAGACACTAGTGAGGAATTTTAGTCCTTATAGTCTAGTGGTCGCAAGTTGCTGCCAATTATGACGCCTTGATCTCTTACTCTCTCCATTCGATTCAGTACCTGCAACTTTCCTCATATAAAATTATAATTATATTTGAAAACATAATTTAATCTAATATAGCGCGATTCTGGTCAGTATGAGTGCAATGGTCATCTTAATTATACTATCTATCCTTACGCTCATCACACGATATTAATTGATAAATGATTGAATTGTAAATTCTATGAAGTCATTATCCTGTACGGAATGAAATTATTTTTCTTTATTTCTTTCTTAATCGTATCATAACTACAAGGGGAAAGTGATTGAGATGACTTATTTCTAGCCGGGTACCACATTGTGTTGGTTCTTATTGGTGAGGCAAAATACGTAACGATGAGGTCATGTGGTGTCGCCTACAGAATTAGACCATCAATTTGAGTACCGCGGCTGGCAAGGACGATAAACGGATTAATTAAGAAGACAGTTACATTACAAGTGGACTAATGTACGGTTCCTATTTCCGAAAGCGAACCGTTTTGCTTAGCAATGGTAGGTATTTGCAATAACAGTGTTGCCTATTCCCTTAAACGATTCAATTTTACTTGAATTCAAGCTTTTAACGATATACAAGCGTTGGTACAGTACGACACAACTAAGAAGTTATATCAATTTATCTGATCAAACAACCAATGGCAGTTGCTCGCTGAGATAATTTAAAAATTATTGCGTACCTAACAAATTAAGTATTATGTAATACAAACGTTAATATATATTATCGGATATCGGTGAGGTGGCCTATCACAAACATAATTTAATGACAGTACAACACTAAATTGTTTTTGTCTATCCAGTAAAAAATGTCTGAGCACGCCACCGATGAATATATCATCTACATATAGCAAGCATAGATAAAGCTATAGTCAAACTCAAAGGAACACTTACCTTAAGACGTGTACCGCCGCGGCGCATAATATCACCATGTACTAAACACCTTTACAAACCTTGTAAGAATCCTCTCATACATTTTAAATAAGAATTACCCGGCCAAGTGAAGGAGACACCGAGAGGAAGTTATCCCTGCCGTCTAACCATTACTCCGAGAAATGCCAATTTAAACTTGTAACGAGGTTTGCCGCGAGTGGCTGCGGAACGAAATTAAAAACTCTACTGAGCCACCGCTCGAATAGCTTCGGTGACTGGATGGGCGCCTGTAACAGGCCTAACTTCCATCCTCACTTTGTTACGTACTTCCCTCACGGCAATTTTCAGCCTTTTCAACGGGAGATCAGGATGCAAAAACTGTGCCAACTAGTTTGAGCACCGCCCCCTAATTACTGATGTAGCAGACAGTTTGCGACAGGCATAAATCGCGCGGTAGCTGCTGTCAAACATCACTTTAGTAATTACGTATTTGCCGATAGCGACGCGACAGCCACCGCTTACGATTTCGCTCTCTGGCCAACAGTAAACGAACTAAAAAGTATGCACTTGGCGCTGCAAACGCGATAAGTAGCCACAGGCGGACGAATGCTGGACATAATACGAATTTGTTTAACAGTTCTCAACCGATCGCACTTGTGTGGCTATCGGGTCGCTGTCAAGTGATTTTTACGTAATTAGGGGGCCGGTCGTATGTAATTCCTAGTTAGGTAAACTTTCTAGTAAAAGTGCATGGCGATATTGAAATTTTATGGCCCGTCTTTGGCTGATATTGGGATGGAACCCGAATATCTGCGATGGAGAATGCTTTATGTGTAAGTCATAAAGTGCATAGAAAGAGCATTGTGAGCGGTTCAAGCAAGAAAAGCGTATAAGATAAGTAACTCGTTCAACATTGTTGACTTTATCGACTGATGTAATAAATAACTAATTTAACAAAACTCTAATTTATACAGGTGGAAACTTCGTATGTGTAGTTGATCCACAGGAACAATATAAAAATTTCATAATTTTACACTTATCACGATGTTTAGGCAAAGTTTATAAAGTCTCCAACCTATTCTAACAAAAAATATTTTTATTTACACGTGAAAAACAGATAATTGAAACATAGATTTCTACTTCGATGTTCCTTCACCTAGTCGAATGATAGCAGAGTGAAATATGATACAAAAAAACTTGATTAAAAATTGCAATTTTTTTGTGTACGGCTTCCGAACATGATATATACAAATACGTGGTTTCATATAATGTCACAAACGGGTTCAGTTAAAAATCAGCGCCGGGCTATGTCTGGCATACGCTGAACTAAACCTTTTTGGTGCAGCCGTGAGGCCCACATGATTATGGTATATCATATACTTTATGTAATATCTATGTGAATATCTGAATTTTTGTGTTTCTTTTTTATTTTATTTTTTCTTGTTGTTTTTGTTTTCTTTTTTATTTTTGCAAGTGGTGCCTTAATTTTGCATCCAAATAAAGGATTTTTCTTTCTTTCTTTCTTTCTTTTATATGATAACATCCTGCGGCATCCTGTATAAAGCCAAAATTAAACATGGAAGCTGCATAGTTAGTAGGTAATCGAATAAAAGCTTTTAAAGAAGGGCTTAGGACACTTTGAAAAACACCTAGCGCCTCGACTTTCCAATAATTTATTTACATTCTAAAAACTTATAGACTACACACACGTGAGCACTAAGTATCCGCGTCTCCTTAACGTCGCAAATGGAGCTTAAAATGCACCGCCATCGGCTTCAACATTTTAAAGTACTCAAAAGTTGTCCAAGACGCAGCCACGTAAATACCACCGAATAAGTTCTAAAACTGAGACTAGACAGATGTCAGTTTAAAAACAAAGTTGAAGACGCTACAGCATGTTACAAAACAATCCAGAATTCCAAATGTTAAGACAACGTCGTACGTGATCCGAATGGGACTAGACTCGGTATACGCTACTCGTCCCCAATAGTTGTGTATGAAAGCGGTTATTGAATATTAAACTCACGGAATGGGATATTACAGACGGGAAAAAACGTTAAGAGTTTACTATTAAATATTTCGCCTTCATTTTTTTAATTCTGTTTACTTACTTAAGTCTACGTTAAGTTTTTTTTATGTACCACTTAGCTGGCAAACAAGCATATGGCCCGACTGATGGTAACTGGTTACCTTAACCTATGGACTCCTGCAATATTTGTCGATTGTTTTGATGACAATCGATAAAAAATATAAAATAAATCCAGTCCATTACTGTCCCACAGCTGGGCACGGGCCTTTTCCCGGCTTGAGAAGGTTTAGGACTTAGTCCACCACGCTGGCTTACTGCGGGTTGGCGGACTACACACACCATCGAGAACTTTATGAGGCTTTCTTAGGTGTGCAGTTTTCCTTACGATGGTTTCACCGTTAATACAAGTAATAATCAAATTGCGATCCGCTCATAAACTCAGTCGTGCAGGCCGGGGTCGAACTCAGACCCTCCTGCTTGGAAGGCAATCGTTTGACCCCTAGGCTATCACTGCTGCAAAACTTATAACGACTTACGTACAGGATATTGTTTTTATGTAGTGCGTAAAATTTGCAGAGTGATTCAGTCTCCGTTCCCAAATGCAACTGCAGTAATAATATTCAGTCCAAAATAAAATAAAAATTTGATTTTGTATGGTTTGCGCTAATTAAGTAGGTATGTATGTCCGCCATACTAAGTCCAATTTTCCTTATTTTTTAAAGTGTATCCCAATACTGCTGTGGCATTTAGGAACAGATACTGAATTACAATTTACAAAGTAATTTACAAATTTACAAACAATAATTTACAAACAAATTTACTACAATTTATGCGCACTACATAAAAAATTATCATGTATTATAATCCGCCCGTATATTGGAGCGTGACGTAAGAACGTATTATTACTCAAAAACAAATAAAAAGTCACACAGTCGTCAATTACCCTTTCAAAACCGAATCACTCTAAGCTATCTATCCAATTGCCGTCTCTAATTTGTAGCTACCCATAAAAACTAACATAAAACACACTTTGGAAGACACAACATTAGTTTGCGTAGCTCAAAGGGGTCGGTCCATATGTCCGGCGAGCGTGTTTTCTCAAGGAAGATGGTCGGCGTACGTGTCCGGCATTTCACTCCGTCCTGCTGTCCGGGTATAACCCTTAACGGTTTTAAATCAGCCTGTATTCTTCGAGTGTGACGAGAAATATAACTGAGTTGGAACGTTATGAATTTCTGGCGTAGTAGACTATTTTTCTTACATGCAATTTAACAGCCGATTGGTTTCTTTTGTTTTATCTTTTATGTGAAGGCACGAGACGTGTAATAAAATTATAGAAGTCTGTCTGTCTGGCTGTTGGTACTCGCATCATCCAAAAACTATTTAGAGAAAGAAGAAAGATTTAAATAAAATTGTTTGCAAAATAATAGCATGCAATAATAAAAAATTAAAACAAAAACAACAAAGTCAAAGGTTTTTATTTCAACTGGGCCTTTGCAGGCAGTTTCAAAACGTCGTGATTCTAGATGCACGGTTCCAAGTGGGTCCTGGTCCTGGAGAAGATACCGACAAGAAACTCCATGGATACTCTTTTCATAAATAGTAATAATAGTGTTGATGTAGTGTTAAATAAATAAATCAAGTTACCAATAACATATAAGCGGCTAAAATTCGACAAGAATTTACACAATATTACAAAAACTATAGAAAAAACTGCGAAGATCATAATAAGTACCATTACAATTTAAACAGTACAAGTAGTTACATATTAACACTCAAGCCACCCAGTTTTCAAAACAAGGGAAGCGTTATTAAGACAAGACAAAACAAAATTAAAAATAAACATAACAGAGACATACAGATTTATTAGTAATTCACCGGCGATTTGTTAAGGCGTGGAAGTACTCATCAATATGAACAACTTTTAATATGGGAAATATCTGAAATCACGAAAACGAATTGTTTTCATACAAAAAAACAACCTTGCTCGATCAAAATGTATGAAATGTTTGAATTTTTTTTCGCGATATCATTTTTGGTCATACGTACTTATTTTTGTGTTATAGATGTGCCTGTACATTGTATCAAATAATATTATTCGAATCAACAATTCTTCGCCTTACTGCTATTCAAGAACACTATTTTAAAACATACCTCATATTTAAGCACACTACCGGCACCAACAAGTTCCGTTCACCGCGCGAAAACCTCTATGAACGATTAATTTCGCCTTGCAGCGTTATGGTAATAATGTCACACTGCAAATTTTCATATTATCGAAACATTTTCACGTACATTGCGCGTTTTATCGCTTCTCGTCATGCGAGACTGGGAACTAAACTGGGAACAGGCAACGTCGTCGTGTTTAGAACCGATCTTGATAATGTTAGAAGTTGTTTACGGTCATTACAATGGTTTTAATGAATGGAAAAGGTTTTATACAAGGTTTTGTACGTTTCTAATCCTGATTCCTTTAAGAGGTTACTGTAATCATAATTAGCAATTAGCTCAGTTTAGCTCCCAACTCTCCACTGGATCATCAGTTAGTTCACATCTTTCCACCGGTACAGTAATTGAGTTTCCCAAATCGAAATCTCACGAGTCGCCTGAGTTCTAGGATCAATGTGAAATTAAGTTTGTTTATGTTTTTAATCAATAAACTTCGTTTAGGGTAATTAAATCATTTTTTTTAATAGACTTTCGGGAAAGCTGACTGTGTGAATTTTTTTTAATAGACTGTGTGAAACATGACATGAATATGAAGGAAGTAAATCTGGAAAGGACGTCTGATAGAGTTGAATGGAATTAAAAGACATATTGCGCTGACGTCAAATAAAATGGGATAACGGCAGGAGGATGATGATGCTTAGACCTTCCGGAAAGCTCGCAAAACAGTACGATGCAAACATTACCAAGATTCATAATTTGATACTTTTCTTCAGCGCATAACTGAATAAAAACCTAACGCTGCATCACAGAATTCAAAGCACAGACTTATTTCAGTTTCATTTTTCCATCAAAGAACAAAAAACGACTAAGAAACGCGAAAGCCGAGCAACAAAACAGCACAAGATGCATTCCGCGTTCTACCGGACGAGAGAAAATTATTTAAAAAAAGATTTAATGCAAAACAGCCAGGCGACAAACGGGACTGGATGCAATCAACATCTCATTAGCGGAGTTCTTAATTCCCGTGTCTCCCGGGACTCACTCTGATTTCTTCGATAAATCGTTTATTACAATTCCCGTTTTTCGCCCCTCCCTACCGTTCTTGTCTCGCGAATATCAGCGTTATCCGATCGGTGATTATGTTAAAAAATTGAACGAATTTAGATTGGATTCGATAGAAAATAAATTGGGGACTCGAGGAAAAAGTTTAATGAACTCACGCTTCACGAGTTTGAAAAATTCCGAAAACATTTTTTGACTCCATAGTTACCAGAGTTATAGAATGGAAATATTTTGTAATTTTTTTGGTAATGGAATTTCGAGTTGTTAGAACAAAAGTATGCGAATTTTGTTTCAAACATGCTACGGGGATCAAACTCCGTGTGAGTGCTTTGGATATTTATTTTTGACACCACATTATATTATCCCAAAGATGACATAATTATTATTATACAGGGTAGCGAAAAATAAGGGGCGTTAAGGGTGGGTACCCTTTCTGCTAGTTAGAGTATCCTGGTCTTAGGAAACAGTATGTGAATTTTGAAGATATTTAAAACCCAACCATTAGTTTTTTTGAATAAAGGTACAGTCAGCGAGAAAATTGACTTTTCTCAAAAAACTTGAGTCGGCTCAATCTACTCTATTTCCCAACAGTAATATTTCCTCGAAACAACCGACGAAATCGACTCATCTATTGCATATAAATAATTCAATATTACTCGACTAGAACAAACTTGTATGGAGCAGTTGATTATTTTTTTCGCGATTTCAGGTTTTGTCCTTTAGTAAAAGTTGTTCATGATGATGAGTACAATACCCTCCTTCGATGTTTCCCTAGTTCAACCAGTCATCCTATATAAAATAATTATTATTTAACATTGATAACATACAAGTACTGTTTATAATACTTAAAATCAACACGGTTACGACGCGGGTACCAGGCGTGCAGAGCTGTGCGGAGTAATTTAATGAGTTGACCCGTTAATTGGTGAACAGCTGGTTCCTACAGCCAATGTTTAAATTAACTGCCTTTTGTGTAGGGCTGTTGCGTTTTGACGATTCTAAAACTCGGATATAAATACGAATAATACGAGAATTTTTTTTATGTAGTACGCAAAATTTGTAGTCATTCAGTGTCCGTGCCCAAATGCAACCGCAGTACTAAAATACACTACGAACCAAAATAAAAATTTGATATTATATGGCTTGCGCTAGTAAATTATGTGTGACTCCCATACTAAGACGAATTTTCGTTTTGTTTTAAAGTGTATCCCAATACTGCGTTTGCATTTAGGAACAGAGACTGAATCACTCTACAAATTATGCGCACTACATCAAATTCAGGATGAAAATCATGCCAAAATGATTGGGTTCTTATGTACTTTTTAACATACGTAAAATTTCTAGCCGCAGCTTATGGAGTAGCCTTATAAGAACACTGAATGTCCAAGAAATCGTTACACCTTTTAGTTTTGGCAAATTATATTTATTATTTTTCTTTACTTGAAGATGAGACAACCCTATACAAATCGCGCTCTTCCGATGTAACAGTTTCGCAACAAACTCGCATAATTCTCTTTTTGTTGTTAATTTGTAGTATTAAAACTACGTATAATTAAGAATTTATTGCATTATGCCTACTCAAATACTATCTTGTAATTATGTATAGTTAGTAACTAAAAACTAGTAACAAAAATTATAAAACTACTTCTTCATATTGGTTACATTTTATGCAGATTGCGTGAGATGCTAATTAATTGAAACATTTCTGATTACCTATAAATTAAAACAAAAATCTTTTTTGTTTTTTGTTCTCTTGTTTGACTCTTTTTTGTTCTTTTTTTGCATAGACGCAGCATGTAGGCAATAGAAATAAATACATAATTTATTATTTGTAAGTTTCTTTTTTAGCTTTATTTTTTAATGGAGGTTTGTTCATATTTGAACAAGTCACCCCCGTAAGGAAAACATACAATTTTTTTTTATTTTCCAATTATTATTTACGGCCTGCTTTAATTTACATCACTAAATAATAATAAACGAAGCCGTTAATTGCTATTTCGACCGAGACTTGTATAGTACTTTTCTCTAATTTCCGAGGAAACAATAAACAAATTAAATCAAGAAACAAAAAAAATCCACAATACTGTATCTAATTTTCATTCGGGGCAATAGATACGAAAGAGCGCATTCTTTGTTCTTTTTTTAAACTTTTGAAAATAAATGAGCATTCAGCCACATTCAGCCTTTAAAGTAACTAATGGACGCCCAGTGGTCGAGTCCCACCGTAATTTTAGCTTTCTGCACTCCTTCTCCATATAAACTTTAACTATGCCAAATCTCACGCTCCTCCGTGCGTGCAGTATGATTAAAAAGGGTTGCAAAATATTCTCTTCATGTTTTAATATATAGATTATATTCTATTTGTGTCGTACTATACCCCGCAATACGTAGACTCTGCAAACTCCACAATAAATACATATTGTCATATATACTAAGCAGCCTCCTCCTCCAATATCAGTCCCTCAATGTTGAGGATCGTGACCCCTTCCCATGATCTTCCTGATACTTGATCTCCATTTGCTGCGGTCTGTGGCTTGATGGAGTGCACGTTCACCGGCACTTCCAGATGTTCCGACACCTGGCTTGACCACCTCTTCGGGCTACGTCCTCTCGGTCTTTTTCCTTCTATTTTGCCTGTCACAATAAGTCTCTCGATATTATCGGTGTGTCTGCGGGCAATGTGGCCAAAATATTTTAATATTCTGTGCAGGCAAACAGAAGACAAGCGATTTTACTGGTCTAGCAGCTTAATAACCGCAAATCCACTTACGTAATTGCGTCCCAAGATTGTTCAGCACCAAGTTAGCGCTACCCTTACTGTCAAGTTAATTTGCTCTAAACAGTATAATCAATCGAAATTTCTAAACGGATCATGAATAATTCGTCGAACAACTCAACCGGCTGAAAACTTTCTCCCCAACCGTCTCCGTTGTAATGAATATACACCCTTAAAACATTTCACAAACTCTATTGAATGAACTTTAATTTTGATGAAGTATTATGTACCGCAATTTAGAAGCGAGATCGGTTTTTGCTACGTCATAACACTCTATTACGAATAACTAAGTTTGTTTGTTCGAAATAAGTATATTGTTTTGACCCGGAAACCGGCGGACTGAGTGCTTATCACTTGTCCATTTTTTTCTTTTCGAAGTGTAAAGTTGAGTTTTTTGTTGTAATATAATTAGTATGTTGGTTGAGTACATCTTAGAAAAAAAATACTGTGGACTTTCATTCTGCTAGAAACTGTTTTGAAACCTTTTTGTTTGTAATTTGCGCTCAAAGTAAAATAAATTTTATGTGTGAAATTGTAAAATTGGATGTATGTTCATAACATGTGTGTATGTGTAACATTTATGACAGGAAAAGCTTTTTGCAAAGTGTTTTGTTTTTCGCTTTATAAGCAAAAAAGTTAATAATTTTCAATCTTATAGAAATATTCATTTTCACATTCATTGTAAACATCTTTTTAAATTTTTAACCTCTGACATAAAAGAGGGGTCATATTAGTTTGTGGTGTGTATCTGTGTATCTTTGGATCTATGTATCTGTGGATCTATGTATCTATCTGTGGCATCGTAGCTCTTTTTCTAGTTGTAGTCGGGGGTTTTTGACGGTTAGGTTATAACAAATAAAAACATCTTTATCGTTGAACACAGGAAACTTTCATCCCACAATAATCAATAGGATGACTATTTTACGTTTTTTTTTTTTTTTTACTTTGTTCTTTGTCTGTCTTATTTTTTTATTTTTTACTGTTTAAAGGTTTAAGTTAATTTTTATTTTATTTCTCTCTCGTGTGTTGTCAATGTCCGTGCTGAATAAATGTATTTTCTTTCTTTCTATCCCAAAAAACTGAAAATAAAATACTCGCAAGTGGATCCGAGGGCGCGGGTAGTTGCCTACATTTTTTGTTTTTATTACGCTCAACAGCTGTAAACGAGTATTGTTACAATTATATTTTTTATTTTATTAAGCGTCATATTTCTGTACCCGTGTAAGAGCATCCGTTTTTTTACTGTCATGACAAATTTTATTTACTTGTGTTTCACCGTACTTTTGCTAATGAATGTGGTGTTGAATGTCAACAATTTTGCTGATATACAAAAGAAAAATCGGCCAAGTGCGAGTCGGAGTCGCGCACGAAGGGTTCCGTACCATTATCTATAAAAACGGCAAAAAAATCACGTTACGTACGTTTATTGTATGGGAGCCCCCTTAAATATTTATTTTATTCTGTTTTTTGTTATAGCGGCCACAGAAATACATCACCTGTGAAAATTTCAACTGTCTAACTATCACGGTTCATGAGATACAGCCTGGTGACAGACGGACAGACAGACAGATGGACAGCGAAGTCTTAGTAATAGGGTCCCGTTTTACCTTTTGGGTACGGAACCCTAAAAATGGACAAGATAAGTATATTTTTGCTAAAATAATATATATTATTATTTTTATGCTTAAATTTTACCGTATTTTTAGAGATGACAATTAATTTGATCTTCAATTTGGATCTGTCAAAAAATATACCAAAGTTAGCAATTTCGGCTAAAATAATCTTGAAGTGTAGACATCAAAGCTTTCTTTGAGGAAAATTAAGGTAAGAATTAAATTAAACATGATATTCCTAAAACGTAGGTCAAAATATCATAAAAATAATTAAATCTTGAATTTCTACTATTAGGTATAATTAATTTAATTTAATTATATTAGTATTTGGAAGAAATAATTGACGTAGCTCAGAAAGCCGCAAAATTCAAGTGGGATTAGGCTGGCCACGTCTGCTGTATGCCTGATGAGTGGTGGGCCAAAATCACTACTATGTGAAGCCCTGACACAGCTAGATGGCGTCGCGGCAGACCACGAAGAAGATGGAAGGACGAGCTAAATTTAACCTAACCATCAAAAACTTTTGAACGGCTCAACAAATTTTCATGAAATATAACTAAGATGACTCCCAATTAAACTAGCTTTAAATTACAAAAAAAATCATTGATATCGGTCCATCCGTTTTGGAGCTACGATGCCACAGACAGAAACACAGATACACACGCAAAGTTATAACACCCCAATCTTTTTTGTCGGGCTTAAAAAAAACACACACACCACCAAAATACAATTCTCACTAATATGCTACCATTCAGAGTAATCAGATAAAGCTAGTTTCAAAGCGGTTTCCTTTACAAACAAGCTACGGTGCAGTGTAGCTCGAAAATTAACGAAATTTCCGAACTGCAATCCTCGAAAATGCACGGCGTGCATCGGCTATTTTGTATCCCAACGATTACCCCCGCCTGCAAATGAAAGCTATCTGACAATATACTCTTCAAAGGCTAAAGCTTATTCGATGCAAGTAGCCAATTGGCCGATGAGAAAGCTATGTATAGCTGTTATTGACTAATGTTCATACTCAAAGGGATTCGTAGGTATGATGTAAATTTATACATCATTATGTAAAGCATTATGTAATAATTTTTTTGGAGTTTGTCAATATAGGTATATATTGTTATCGCGGGACTACTGGAAGAAATTTCTTTAGAAATAAGTAGTTCCATTGTGCTCATTTGTCTGTAACATTTTATTACCATGTTTCCCTGTGTGTACCTAAATAAATAAATAAATAGGTAATGTTTCCGATATACCGAGTGTATTTATTATTATCTAAGTTTAATATTTCTTTCTTCGTTTATACGTTTTATACACTACACACTACCTTCATTATGAAATTTAGATTAGTTCGAAAAAATTATCAATAGTAATAATTATTTATTTATATAATTATTTACATTGGCACATTCGTGCGTATGGCACCCGTGGGTTGGAGTTGGAAATCAGCGTCAGGTGGTAGCACCTAGTGTTGCCATCTGACATTATACTGAGCTGAGGCCCATTTGGTATGCCAAAAGGGCCGGTCTTTTATCATGTGGCAAGCGTCCATAGGTTACGGTAACCACTTACCATCAGGCGGGTAGTATGCTTGATAATATAATCTTTCTATAGGCCTTTGCTCAGCAGTGGGATGATATAGGCTAAAAACAAACAAACATGTGTATTTGTAATGACATCGTCATAATTTAATTAGGTATGTTGTAATTTTATGTTATGACTTTTTTATTGAATGATATTGTGCATTTATTTGATTGTAATTATAGATCTTTATCTGAAATAATTGAATTGAATTAACAACATTTACAAATGTTTTTTCTCTTTTTTTTTTTTTTTTTTAGCATGGTAAAATCCTCAAATTAGACCTCCCACCCCGGGCAGGGCGGGAGGGACTGTCAGACTTGTACTGACTAAAATCCATGGTGTTCCTTCGATAGCCCTTTACGTTCCGGGGTCACGGTAATGAGATAAGTCCCGCGACCAACATTTACAAATGTAGGTAATGAATACAAAAATAACACTAGGCTTCCTCCAGAACAGCTTTATAAAGGTTAAAGAGACACCACGACAGAAACAAACTTAATAACTACATGCGCATAATTCGACAACCCTGTGCCATACGCGGAATTTTTTGCATAGTCGACAAGACAAACTCGTTCAGTATGCGAAGTGTTTCATATTGAATAAAATTTGCATGTGGCGCCGTGTTAGGATCGTGCCAAAAGTATGTCCGCACATTAAGTAAGGTGACCTATGACCTCTGTTAGCGATTTGGAAACGGGCCAAGGAAACGTAAATTTTGTTCCCAGAGTTGAACATTAGGGTTGAGGGTTAAAAAGTTAAATATGAACCGTGTTACATCTCCGTGACGGAGGTGAGTTATTAATTTACCCGGGCACTGAAGGTTAATCCGAGAATTTGTGTCTTAACATGTGGATAAGCTTGTTCAGATGTCAGGGATTTTGTGACCCAACTGTATTTATGAGGCCTCGACATTTATGCTTTGTAAACATTGACTGGAAGTCAGCTTTATATCTGAGTCACACAGAGACAGGTTTTTAATACGCTTTTATTAGCTTCACCTATAATTAACTCAACTATGTACTCCAATATGGCGATCAAAGACAAAGTCAAAGTCAACGTCAAAGTGGAAGTCGCAGTCAAAGTCAAAGTAAAAGCCGAAGCCGAGACTGAAGCCGATGCCGAAGCCGAGGCCGAAGCCAAGACCGTAGCCGAAGCCGAGGCCGAAGCTGACACCGAAGCGAGGCCAAAGCCGAAGCCGAGGCCGAAGTCGAAGCCGAGGCCGAAGTCGAGACTGAAGCCGAAGTCGAGACTGAAGCCGAAGTCGAGACTGAAGCCGAAGTCAATGTTTTTTTATTTCCACTGGGCCTTTGCAGGCACGTTCAAAAGCGTGTTTAGAGTTTTTTGTAAACTATAATTTAAAAGCTCATTAAGTTTGAAGGGGAAAAATTTAATGTGGATAAAGTTGAACTGCAAAGTGAACCCCATCACAGTCAAGCATTTAAAGGTTCATTGAATAAAGAGATTTTTATACTTACGAAACTTCGAACGAATCTTCATAAAATACAACCAATCATAATTCTGAACATCTTTGCCGTATGTTGTATTCAGACCAAATCTGAAAGTGAACACATAATTTTACGACGACAAGTGATGGTACAATCTTAGATAAAAAGAGTTACACTATCATAAAGCTAGCCTCATACCGCGAACATAAACGGACACTGGGAAATAAATCGGCAGAGCTATAAAACCTCAACGATCGGCCCGAAATATCGGTCGTAATAACAGTACTGTCGTTAAAACAGAAAAAGAAAAAAGCCAATGGCGGCGTTATCAAACCGAAAACTAATTCAAAGTTTTGTCATTGTTTGCCGACGGGGAGCCGAGTGAAGGAATAAAAAGCATCTTGTCGCCAAACGATATCGAGTTTCTTGAAGCAATTAAGATAAAACTGACGACAAAAGCCGCTGGGTAGCTCACAGGATCCTTTGTTAGATGGCGGTGGTAATTAACGGGAGCTAGCTGCCCGCATGGCCGACGCAGATTCCACCTACGTACTCATTTATATCTCGCGCAATTAAATTTGTCCCTTTTTAAACTTTTACATTTAATTTTGTTTCGGAATACCTGAGTGAGTAAATACAAATAAATAAAGGTGTGTTTGCTGTTAAATGTATTTGAAAGTAACTTAGTAGGAGTACGAGAGCGTAACGGTGTCGGTTAGTTTAATGATGTTAAGTTAATTGGACGATAAACTTATTTTCATAGAAATAAAGTGAACTTCGACGGCACTGTTGTCACCAGTAATAAACACTCATCACAGAAGTTTTATAGTGCTGATTCGACGGCAGACAGGAGACAACAGTGTCTCCTGTATCGAGGGTACAGTTTAAAAACATACATGTCACATGCACACACACTCAGACCCGGAACAACTATCTGTAGATCACACAAATAATTGCTCCGTGCGGAGATCGAACCCGTGGATCGTAACGTAGAAAGCTAATCGCTTAGCCACTGCGCCAACCGTGTCCTCAAACACACATATACATAGCTGTATGGAATTGCGTGTCATATGAAGCTTGGGGTTCACATCCAACGATGAGAAACAACATGACGTCACGCGTTTGTAAACCCAAATAATAGAAACAGTTACAAGCAGGGCTAAGCCCTTTTGTAATCGCGGTAGTGATCTCGTACACGCTATGAATAATACACGGCAATTATAACAGATGACAAAGTAAGCACGCAACCTATCTCAGCTAAAATATACCACGATTTACACCTTGAACGGGACAGTTTTGCCACCCTAATATTTTGATTTTCCCCGGACTCCTCGTAGAATTCCCCTAAATTAGGAACTTTCTAAAATTAATTCCCCTAAACATTTATTCTAAGAATGTAACTCATTTTTTTTTAATGTATACTTACCAATGTATAATGTAAGTTAATATATTATTTTCAAAATGTTGTCCCCTAAGCATACTTTTATTCTAAGAACTAGCTGTGCCCGCGACTTCGTTCGCGTGGTGCAGGGGTGCTCGAATTATGTTTTGAAAATACATGTTACTAATAATATAAAATTTTATCAATTAGTATTAAATACAAAAAGTAGAAACACGGGGACCGGATTTGAACCTGATATTTTTGTCGGCTTCTATTCTACCATTTACCGCTCCACTTAGCTAGTTACGATGGGTGTCAAAATAAACATTTCTAATGTTGAAAAACTATCTAGTTTCCTTCATATGTATAGTAATTTGCCGTGATGTTTTTTTACCGAAAATGTTAAATAAACTCGTTTAAATCACAAATTTCTTAAGTATCGACGTTAGTACCCACGGATACATATCGAGCTATAAATTTTCAGTATAATAAGCTGACCTCATAATGTAAGGGAAGCCTATACAATACGTGGTCAGCTTTTACTGGAAAGGTATAGCTTGATAATCGCCCTGTATACACAAAAAAAAAATGTTACACTGTTCAGTTCCTGTGAGCGTAGCGTAGCGTGATGATACATATTTATGTTAAAAAGTCGACACCTTAGTAGCGCTACTGTGAAAGTCCTATCGAACGTTTCATAACCATCATACATTATACACAAAATATGTTACATTGCTCGACTCCTATGAGTGATAGTGCGATGAAATATGTTTACTATAAGTCCTCGATCCCTAATAAATTATACTACAGTGAAAGTCGCATCAAAGTAGGTCCAATACAACATTATTTTGTATAACCAATCAATCGTGACCTCTACTTTGTATGAGTCTGCTTACAATAGAGCGATCAAGCTGTATATAAGGATCTAGTCAACTGTTGCAAATTAAAGATGTTAAGTTAGACTATTATCTATACAACTACCGTAAAGTTTCATTGAAATATTTTTCGCTGTTTTCCCGAGGTGGGGTAACTTCTTTTTTTTTTGGTGGCTCTCAGACTTTCATCCCATAAATACAAAGCAGGTTATCTAGCGATACCTTTATTTTGCCTACACTCTACTAACGACTAACAACGACAACGACGTAGTCGGTGAAAATTCGGTAATCGTTACTGCCCCTCGTAATGATTTTATCGTCTTGAATCTAACAATAGTAGCTATTTAAAATACTTAGAGAAAACATCCAAATTATAAACTTTACATTTTCGTAAACACATAAACCCAATTAAAAGAACAAATATTTCGATCCCAACGCTATCTAGGGAGACTGAAGACAAATTTAAAGAAACATAAGGTAATAATTATTTTATTATTTTCAGTGAGAAATTGGTAGCCGACAGATCATTCTAGTCATCCTCAAGTCAATGAATTTCCAGCTGCCGTGTATCAGGCAAAAGGCTATGTTGTAAAAAGAATGTTCTATGAACCTAATTTGCTGTTCTCCAGAATGCAAACGATGTTAGCCCTTATCAATTTGCAATGGTAGCAGTAAACAGCAAGCACACGTCATTATAGTACTGCCAATAAGGCTTTGAAATTCATAATTACCTATTAGATTCCGAAAAGCCCATCCTACAGGTTTCCGATAACTTCTATGGATAAAAAAAATTCTACCCAATCCTAATAAAGTCTTAATAATGATCTTATCTCAATATTTACTGGAAATACAAAAACTCGGTCTTGGTTAAAAAGTCTATTAACGCCATCTAGTTTCAGAAAAATGTAATAAAATAATAATGAACTCAAAGTTACGTCGAAATATCTGGTAGCGCATTTAAAAAAGTAATTATCTCGTGGGTAAGGTATTATGTCGTATGCTTTCATCACGCTTCACCTTTTGGAACATAGCAGTCAGTGAAATACGTACCTTATAGTAAGATGCCAAAGAAAGAACGTTTATCAGTAAAAAAAAATACTGGGCATTACTAAATATACCAAATTACTAATTTAAGAATGGGATCAAGTGAGGAGTTAAAATGAACACAGGAACTGTGAAACTAAAACGAAGATTCATTTTGCTTAGCCCCCTAGACGAATAGGGTGATGATTTATATTACATATTTTGACCGGACCTATGAATTATAATAAGACAATATTTCAATAAGATTCGGCTCTTAATAATGAAGTGGTTGCTCATAATAGTACACAGGCATAATGCACTTTAGCTCACCCCCCTTAGATAATAGCGTGATAATTTATAGCCTATATGTTGACCAGCCCTTTGACAGATATTACTGCAAAATTTCAACTAAATCTGTCCAGTAATATAGGCGTGAAGCTCGGACATATAAACAGACAAACGGATATACAGACAAACAGACAAAAATTCTAAAAACATCTGATTTGGCTTCAGTATCGTTCCTAGTACACGCAGCAATCATTTTTTTTGAAAAATATTCTATGTACAGTTTTCGCCTCGTTATGATTTTATTATAAGTAGTATAGATTTTATTATAAGTATAGATATTTGAACGTTACAAATTAAATTATTATATAGAACTCGGCCTACAGGAGTTTGGATGCCGTATCAATAAAAAAATCGCTTATAAAAATATTGGAAATTAAAAACCCGCCTATAAATTACTACTAATGCCATCTAGGTATAAACAGACGAATTAAAATATATAAGGCTAAAGAATAAATGAAAAAGTACGTTTAAAAAATGCGAAATGATTTCTATTGTATATAAAATGTTAATCGGATCTACTAACTACAATCATCCAATATTGGATTCCAATAAATGGATTCGTCATATAGGTAGCGACTAATAATTGTACACAGACATATTGGTTTATTGCTCACCCCCCTTTGACAATAGCGTAATAATTTGTACCCTATATGTTGACCAGGCCATTAACGGATTTTACTTTTAAATTTCATGACGATCTGTTCGGCGGTTTGGCCGTGAAGCTCGGACAGAGATACAGACAAACAGACAAACAGACAAACAGACAAACAGACAAAAATTCTAAAAACTATATTTTTGGCATCAGTGTCGAATATAGAGCACGTGCCTTTTTTTTTTTTCAAGATATATTCAATGTACATTTTTCGCTTCGTTACAATTTTATTATAAGTATTAAAAACCCGCCTATAAATTACTACTAATGCCATCTAGGTATAAACAGACGAATTAAAATATATAAGGCTAAAGAATAAATGAAAAAGTACGTTTAAAAAATGCGAAATGATTTCTATTGTATATAAAATGTTAATCGGATCTACTAACTACAATCATCCAATATTGGATTCCAATAAATGGATTCGTCATATAGGTAGCGACTAATAATTGTACACAGACATATTGGTTTATTGCTCACCCCCCTTTGACAATAGCGTAATAATTTGTACCCTATATGTTGACCAGGCCATTAACGGATTTTACTTTTAAATTTCATGACGATCTGTTCGGCGGTTTGGCCGTGAAGCTCGGACAGAGATACAGACAAACAGACAAACAGACAAACAGACAAAAATTCTAAAAACTATATTTTTGGCATCAGTGTCGAATATAGAGCACGTGCCTTTTTTTTTTTTCAAGATATATTCAATGTACATTTTTCGCTTCGTTACAATTTTATTATAAGTATAATATAGATGAAGCAATAACGGCCACACAAACAGCAGTATTATTCGTATTCGACATATCCCTTCCGCGTATACACAAATCTATGAGCGCGAAAGAGAAAAAATATTAATGTTTGTTGCTAGCGATAGAGTACGATACATCTATCATCGGCCCACCAAGTTACGTTCGGATACACGTAGTCACGCATTCAATTCTTTTGCAAATCGAAATTCAAAACTCACCCAAAAAAATCCCCAAAACTTTTTTTACCCTCATAATTCCTCTAAAGCTGTAAAAATCCCCTAAATTTAGGGAGAAATACCCTAAGGTGGGGACACTGGAACAGGAAGACAAAGCATTGCATTATTCTGTGCAAAATGTGGGTCTCGGACAAAAAGATACCCACTACAGCTAATGGGCAGCCATATAGCGGTACTTAAACTAAGAGCCGAATTGTGCCGCCAAACATTTTGAAAGCTATTTCAGGTACCCGGAAAGACGACATTCGAGTTGTAATGTTTCGTTTCGGGAGTTATTTTCAGAACAATTTACATACAGGTACAATACCGAAATGAGTGACCACTATTGCAGTGGTCAGTTATTTCTGTATTGTTTTCAATATCTTCTATCCAATAAAAGCGGCCAAAACGGTCATATTATTTCCATAGTATTTTGAAGTATTAAAATGTCTGAAGTGCTAATAAGAATTCTTATAAAATCTGTACCAGTGGAGGAAACATAATTATTATCAGTGCCGCTCTTTCTTTGATTATTTTATAGCGTAACTAAATATATTATTATTCTCCAATGACAAGAATTTGTAATTTTGTGTGCTTTCTGCGCAAGATTTTTTTACATAGTTAGTTAGTTACAGGTGAAGCTAATAAAAGCGTTATAAAAAAAACATAACTTCTAATCTATGATGTGTTCATATACCATTCATCCGATTACGATGAAAGTAGCAGGGCGCGGGACCGCGAAAGTTTCGCGTCGAGGCCTGGCAAGGCCATGCCGGGCACAGCTAGTTTGAAATAAAAAGAAATTTCCATTTTATATTTCTAAAAGGAGGAAATACAAACAAAATGGAGTACACCCATCAGTCCAAGAACATTTTTGTCCCGCAGTGTCGTTATAATTTAATTGTATTACATAGACAGTTGTCACAATTCGTGTTCCTTATAAATGAGGTCATTATATTTGCTGGTCGGTTACCCTCGAGGGGTCAGAAGTAGATGGACTTAGTAGATGAGCTGGTGAATTTCAATGTCGCAAATGAACCATCATTATTTTGAGTTCACTCCTAAATATTGCCCTAATTTAAAAAGGGAACGACGAAACGTATCATGATTTAAACCTAAGCAGTCAAGTATGATACCGCTTCCTGTCAAACTTGGGGTATTGCGCCTTGATTTCACATGTAGTAATTACAACGCGCGTCTGCACAGAGCACTGCATGTAGATGTCGTAACTAAATAGCGTGGCTACGCACGTAGACGCATGACTACGCACGTAGCGATGCGGCTACGCCCATGCCGATGTGAAGCACGGTGGTGTGTGGCAACGCACGTAGCGATGTGATCCGAGTAGCAGTCTGGCTACGCACATAGCGGCGTAACTACATACGTAGCGGTCTGGCTATGCATGTAGATGCATGGCTACGTACGTAGTGTACCTATTTCTTTTTTATTGTGTTTTGTCTATTGTGAATGTGGCGCCGTCATTATCCCGTACGGAATAAAATTATTTTTCTTTCTTTCTTTCTTTCTTTCTTTAGTTATGCATTGTGACGTGACCGAGGAAGTAACCAGCTGCGTTTAAAAAAAATAAAAACGATTCTTGTAATTGATACAACCATGTTCAAAAGAAGCCATATTTAGTAATAGAGCTAATTACTATATTAAAAAACATAATAGTTTGAGATAAGATTTGGTCCGTAGAAGACAAGTTGAATATACCACTGTCTTATAATAATTAAAATTAAATAGTGGTATAACATCGCAATATTAGCTTGGTTAAAAAATGTAATAATTCGACAAAGACTACAAGGGTATAAAAATACAGAATTTTTCAACAAAGAATAGTAAATATAAAGAGATATTATTATAATTCTCTTTCAGAATTTACGTCTACACTGTTCATAGTACTTTGTAACAAGGTGAAACAAAATCGTGTTTTAAATTCGTTAACCGTACTAACCATGCTAATATTTAAAAGACTATAATTAATTAAAAAGTAAATCAAAACGTCGGCAAATACATCTCGATTCTAATTTTTCTGAGTTGTATATAATTATCTATTATTTATGTATATGGTGTTTATGACTTTATTTAGCATATAATAATACATGTTTTTTCATATATAATTAGGTTGATAATGTATAAGTGAGTTTATTTATTTGTTCATAAGTATAGTTTATTATACCTCTCACTTAAGTTTTTTTTTTGGTGCATCTACCTTCATTGTCTCTGCATCACCCTAAGTTTGTCTGGTAGAGAATGCCTACGGCATTAAGACCGCCTCTGTACATTATACATGAAGCATTTTAAATAATTAATTTGTAGTAATAATATAACAGTTGAACTGAACTACCGATCATGAAGATAGGAGTTCCATCTTTGTGATTGGTATTTTTTTTACAAGTTAGCTCGAAGTTTAGTCTTTTACGATCGTATTGAGTTTTATTACCTGTGTCGATGTTCATTACCATTTTAGTTACGCAGTAGGTGCGCCGAATGCCTATTTGACGCAGAAATGAGACACGCATTTTTTTTAATCGAAAGCTAGGTTAATCGATTATCATATTAAGTATGTTTCATGAAAATCTGTTTAATTGTTCAAAAGTTACAGCTCTTTTTCTAGATGGAGTAGGGTGTTTTTGACGGTTAGGTTATTGGTCTCATGCCTTTATGACAAATAAATGTTTTCTTTCTTTCTTTTTCACATGTGAGAGGGCTTTAAGTAGCCTTAGTCTATTACGCTAGCCTGGTGCCGGTTGATGGACCGCAAACACTATTGAGAACATTTTGGAACCGATCGTTCTGGAAATTACGTCAAAAATATCAAAAGAATTCGAATTTAAATCCGTCGTAGAAAAGGTTTTACGTATTTTATCTTAAAAACCCAATCTTTTTCGACCATTGAAGTATGAAATGTAAACTAGATAGAAATGAAAAAATGTTAATGAGTTTTGACAGAATTGGTGAGGAATATTAGGTAAATATAGATATTTAATTGTGTTGACTTTACAGTCACTGTAGTGTAGTACGACACGACTAAGAAGTAACATCGATGTACCTGATCGAACAACCAATGGCAGTCGCTCGCTTATATAATTTTAAATGTTCATGTTTTACTACAGTACCTACTAATAAACATTCGTGGTCTTGAAGACGCGCGCAGTTCGGAAGTGATCGGTTTTACGAAGTTTGCCGATGCGACTTATTAGTGTGTCGTACCACACCGACTTTTTTTTTTTGAAATCTAACATATGTATAATATTCTACCGAATTGACGATTGTTATTGATGAAATCCTTCAGAGATGGATATTTGTATCTATTGTTGATTTTTTTGTTAAATTGTATACTCTATTGAGTATTGGGTAGATTTTTGACTTGCCATAAAATAAGTATTTAAGACCTTATTATATCACCAAAAGTCACGTTACTGAATACTTTGACCGGTTTTCGAATAAACCGCTAGGGCCTTCACGTCTTCGTCGCGTTCAAAATGTTTTTATAATATCTATTTAATTCATCAAGGTACGATGTTAAAATATTCGTTTAGACTAATCTATATTTATGATCTTATTTTAATAATCCAAAATATTGTAATGCTAGGCTCTATGAATGGTATAGAATTAATTTAGCTACAATAGATTCATAAATTATGTAGGCATTAAGATTGGGTGACGCGGTGCGGCGACGCGGTGCGGTGACGCGGTGCGTGTGTGTCAGAGTAGCCGAGCCTGCCAGGTCATATGGTCGAGTTCATGGCCTTAGTGCCATTCATAATCATAGAGGAATAAAGGTTTTATGCAAACAAAAACAGCAATTGACGACACGGTTGGCGCAGTGACTAAGCGATTAGCTTTCTGCGCTACGTGCCGCGGGTTCGATCCCCGCACGGAACAAATATTTGTATGATCTACAGATAGTTGTTTCGGGTCTGGTTGTGTGTGCATGTGACATGTATGTTTGTAAACTGTACCCTCGATACAGGAGAAATCCTAGTGAGGGGCAATGTTAAAAAAAAATAAAAAAAGGTTAAAAAAAAAATTATAAATTTACCTCCTATATTTTGCATTATTAAAAAAAGTCCTTATATTAAATAGCTGGAGCGAAATCTATGTACCCCTTTTTTAGCATATTGTACGCTTGGATCAATTTCTATCCCTGTGGGACCACAAATGATAATAAATACAACCATTTTTCGTACGTTGTTATAACTAAAGAAAACCAGTGGTACAGCAAATTTCAAACCAGCAAGGCACATCAAACTGCCATGTTACGCTATTCTTATTATTTTACTTCAAATATTCATACACGTTCACGTTTTCCAGTGAAATAACATCCAAAAAATACACTGTAACTCCGCATCGATAACATTTTCGGTTCGCCCGCGGTATCGCAATAAGTTCGAAACAGTTCGAGACTCAGATAAAACTACATGCAGGTACAATTTTACAAGAACCCAAAAGTTTAGAGTATTTGGTTCAAAAAATAATCGTACAAAAACGGACTTTCATATCCAGTCCGGTTTTTGGACGGAAATAGGTATTCAAAGGCTCGGTTGGCGCAGTGGCTAAGCGATTGGGTTTCTGCGCTAAGTGCCGCGGGTTCGATCCCCGCTCGGACAATACTATCTATAGTATTGTCGAGTTGTGTGAACGCACAACAAAATAGTTTGTAAATTTGCTAATAAATGCTTACTAGATACTACCCAGTGACAGTTTCCAATAAAAGGCTAACAGTAATATACTTAGAATAATTGTAAGAAAAGAAAGAAAGAAAGAAAAATATTTTATTTCTGCAGCAAAAACGACACACATACAATACAAAATAGCAGCATCTAAACCAAACATTTGCCATACCAGCAACAAAACAATGAAAGTAAAGTAAGTATACAGACTGACCGCAACACAAACAAAAAACGTAAAAAGAATTTATAATCTATGCCGTGCCCAACCAACAACATTCCTGCCAATCAAGCAAGACTTGACAAGATTGTAAGCTCACACAGTTCAAAAACCTTTATATTGAAGCTATTTATAAATCAGGATAACTGCCCAAAACAGCCAGATAGTGCCTCACACACAAACTACATAAAAGTTTACAATATCCATTACTTTCGTCGTAATGTCACCTAGTGGAGCCGTTACATCTCTATTTATATTTTAAAACAGATCTTTGAAAATCTTTTTCGCTATCAAAGTGAGATATCTCTTTGTAATCTCCGTGAATAATATCGGATTAACAAGACTTTGTTAGTAATCCGGTTGCTTCGCCCGAATCCCTTTTATCCTATTGCTTGGCTCAACCCAGTTACCCATCCCTAAGGTTAATTTGGAGACATCTTTTATCTTTAAAAAAACGTTTGTCAATAATGAGCGTCTTTCTTCATCATTATTACGTTTTTAGACGAATTCGTTTCATGAGATACAGCGGCCATGTTGGACAGAAATCGTTGAATCGAAGTCGAGAGCTTTGTCCTGAAATATTTGTTTAAAAAATTCCTATAATATTATAGCTTACTTATAAAACTGCCAAGTGCGAGTCATTATGTACATTTATTATTATGAAAGAAAGAAAATAAATTTATTTCTTGCACACAGGACACAAAAATAAATAAAATTGAAGTGTCTGTTTGTAACGTTAAAATAACAGCTTTTTACTAAATTTATATGAAAGTATATACGGTAGATACATAAATTAAAAAGAAACAATTTTACAAAAATTATCTGTCTGTCTGTTTGTTGCAGTTAATCTCCGTAATGGCTGGACCGATATTGTCGGGACTTTCATTGGCAGATAGCTGATGTTATAAAGAGTAACTTAGGCTTTTACTTGTTATTTATAGAACAATTAATTTTGTTAAATTCCACGCGGACAAAGTCGCGGGCACAGCTTGTAAAAGGCAGGTTAGAACTGATAGAAAGAAAGCAGAGCTTTTCCAAGTTGGCAATTATTTTGTATCTCTAAGGAGCAGTGCAATACAGCCAACAAAGCAAAAAGAGAGCATCCTTTTTTTTCGTTTTTTTTTTGGCTCGAGTAGGTATTTTACTCTTGTATGGCACAGCTGATTATTTCTTCGCGGTAACGATAGAGAAAGTTGTTCAGTATAATGGTCTAATCCACACCTTTAAAAATGACCACACCTTTCTAATACACGTTGCATCGGTATTTTTAAAAACACATAATTTTAAATGAAGTTTGTACAGAGAGTGAAATATTTATTTCTGTATTATACAGATGGATTTTAATATGGAATCCTAAAAGTACCGATTTTCTGTGTACAAAATAGACATACCAGACAGCTTATTGCTACTACATTCCCTAAAAGCGTACTAACACAAATAAATCCTTATAATTACACTACAGCCGACTCATTTAATTCAAATCTATGTACGTTCACATAAAGTCTGTTATTGCCCGGACAATCTCCGAACAAGCCTATAAAGATGTTCACACACTCGCAACTCGTAGAGGGATTTCGTATTAAAACATTATGACAAAATTATAGCACATACTTGGGGAACGGCGAAAGCTTAAAATGTTTGGGACGTGACATTTTAGTTCTACACCGTACTAACGACGAGTATTTGACTCTACTTAAACGACACAGTTAAGTTACAGTACGTATTAAGCTACGAAATTATTTCATGGAGAAAAATGTTTGAAGTGAAAAGTGCTTTTAGAAACAGGTCAACTTTGCAGTCACGTTCGTGGATTGGATTGAATCTCAATGGGGCAAAAGTATAAGCCCATTAGGCTAAGCGAGACTTCCGAATACAATGGCCTCTAGCTGTGAAGCTATTTGATATGGAAAACACATAAATTCTTGCATTGACCGCAGTACTTAACTGGAGGGCAATTCTCGTTTTCTGCGAGATCATCTTGGAATCGAGTTTGCACTTCGAGAGCTTTTTCGACGATAAAATCTCGAAAATGATATTGTTATAGTCGAAAAAGCGCTCGAAGTGTAAACTCGATTCCGAGATGATCTCGCAGGAAACGAGAATTGCCCGGTCTTTGTAATTGGTTTTAATTGCAGTTCATCGCTTCAGACCGCCTTGGACAAATAAAGAAAGAAAATAAAGTTAATTCAGCACAGTCAGCTTATGATACGTATGAAGATTATCCCAATGCCGTAACCACTACCAAAACCGCTGTAGAAGCAGTCTTATATATGAAAAATGTATTATTACTAATAAAAGCCTATGCTGTCCCACTGCAAGGCATAAGCCTCCCTCCCTTCCTCCATAAAATTATAGTGATGAATAAATAAAATTATAGATACTCTGCTCGTGTTATTGTTTAAAACAATCAATCAAGCCGCACTGATTAAAGATGAGCATTGAACAATTATTATTTTAGCTAAATTTTAACACATTACCCTTTATAATGACCTGTAAAAGTATTTATGTTGAATTTTAACACATCACAAGACTAACATTCCTATTTCAACACATTAAAATCCCGGGAATAAATTATCCACATTTTAGGGCCTCGTTGAAAAAATAGACCACAAAATGTCTAAGTGCCAACACAAACAACGTATTTGGGCCTTTTGAAAGGTCAGAATATAGTATTGTGTGTGGAGGCCTGAAACGTACATTACTCACCCTTTAATTTTAACGACACATTCGACTTCAGCCCACATTTGAGATGGGAGGTAAGCAAACAATCAGTTTTAGGATTCCGCAATTTAAGATAAATTTTTATCTTTGGTCCTTCGTTGCTGCTATTTAGGAAAAAAAATTATGTAGTGCGCATAATTTGTAGAGTGATTCAGTCTCTGTTTCTATATGCAACCGCAGTATTGGGATACACTTTAAAACAAAACGAAAATTTGACTTAGTATAGGGGACATGTTAGCGTTAAGTCATATAAAATCAAATTTTGATTTTGTTTGGGAGTGAATTTTGGTTCTGCGGTTGCATTTGAGAACGGACACTGAGTCAATCTGCAAATTTTGCGCACTACATAAAAAAATATCCTGCATAAGTTAATAGGCCCCTTTTAATAAACCAATCTCGACACCTATTTTGAGCAGTATCACTCACGTAAAAAGCAGTGTCAGTCTAGTAGTTGAACGCTTGCCTTCCATGCAGGAGGGTCTGAGTTAGAATCCGGTCCCACCTCTGACTTTTCGAAATCATTTGCGGATCAGAATTTGATTATCACTTGCGTTAACGGTGAAGAAAATCATCTTGAGGAAATTTGCACACCTGCGTAGGCTTCATTAGGTTCTCGATGGTGTGTATAGGCCACTAACCTGCACCAGGCCAACGTGGTGGACTAAGGCCTTACCCTTCTCATTTTGAGAACAGGCCCGCCAGCAGTGGGACAGTAATGGGCTGGATTTATTTATTTATCACTCAAGTGGCTGGCAACGTCATTTATTTTAACTGGGCCTTTCCAAGCACTTTCAAAATGTTATTGGTATTGGTATTGGTAACGCGGGCGAGTTTCCGCAACTCCACGTCAATGCGCGTATTTTGCGTACGGGTGGGACTAGATTGTTTTATTCTAGCCAACCCAGCTCCTCGAGGAAGGCCAGCAGACATTTGATGTTGCCGGCGATCTCCCGAAGAGTACTCAGGTTACCGAAGTACGTGGTCCTGTAAGTGGCGATTTCTGGGCAGTTTAGCAGCACGTGGGCCGCTGTTTCGTCAGCCTCCATGCACGCTCGGCATAAGGGGCTGTCTGTAATTCCTATAACAGAGAGGTGTTTGTTAAAACTACCGTGGCCGGTGAGGGCTGCTGTTACCGTACGTAGCTGCTGTTTCGTCAGTCTGAGTAGTTGCCTGGTGATCCTGACGTCTACCGCCGGCAGGGCCTCTTTGGCTTGCCTGCACTCACCGTGATTCTGCCATGAGCTGTTGTGTTTTACCCTGGTTCGTTGTCTTACCAGGGTGCGTAGGTGTCCGAAAGGGAGTGGTGTCATGGGTTCCGGACCCACAGCCACCGTGCTAGATCCCCTTCTAGCGAGCTCGTCCGCTGCATCATTGCCTCGGCAGTTGCTGTGGCCTTTGATCCATTGAATCGTGATGTCTGTGATGTTGCCTACCTGATTTAGTTTCTGGTGACACTCGTAGATTAGCCCTGAGTTGGCTGTATAGCTGTTTAGGGCTTGTAGTACTGCCATGCTGTCAGAGAGTATACGGATGGGGTATACCTTAACCTCCCGCGCCATAATGGCTGAAGCTGCTTGAATGATTCCCATACACTCCGCTTGGAACACAGTGTTGTTGACCCCGAGCGGTGTGGACTGATGTATATTGAGGTCCTCCGAGAAAATCCCCGATCCTGTTCCCGTACCTGTTTTGGAACCATCTGTGAAGATCCTAAGCTCTATGGGGTTTAGGCCCTCGCATCTGTGGTCCTCATGTAATTGGATCTTATACTTCTTATCGAAGATGAACTGCTTCGGTATGCGGTCGTTAATGGCTTGCATTACGGGGAAGTCCTCGAAGAGTTCATCTAGGATTGTAGTATGCGGTGTGTTGCTGTTCTTCCACAGGGATAATGTCTGTAAGCGTAGCGCTGCCATTGCCGCTTCCTGTTTCATGAATAGGTTTAGCGGTGGGAGGTCTAGCATAGCTTCCAGAGCTGCAGTTGGGGTTGTTCTCATGCAGCCTGTGATCGCCAGGCAAGCTTGTCTCTGGACGCGCTGTAGTTTGTTGCATGCCGTACCAATCTTGGTTCGGGGCCACCATACTACTGCCCCGTATGCTAACATAGGGCGTATCACCATCTTGTACAGCCATAGGATTATCTTTGGTGATAAGCCCCACTTCTTACCCATCATTCTCCTACACTGCCAGAAGGTGATGCTGGCCTTGTTCGTCTTGATGTCTAGATGGCTGCTCCATCTTAGTTTGTTATCTAGGATGACACCCAGGTATTTGACTTCGTTGGATAGCTGTAGTTCTGTGTTGAATAATTTTGGTAGTCGAAACGGACCTATCGTTCGTTTTTGGGTGAACATGACTAGCTCAGTTTTGGCAGGGTTAACTGATAAGTCATACTCCCCGCACCAGCGTTCTACTATTCGTAGTGCCTGCTGCGTTAGGTTGGATATGGTCGAAATGTCTTTCCCTGAGATTAGGATAGCCAGATCGTCTGCGTACCCTATGGTGTAATCGTGGTTGGCATTCAGTTTGGTGATAAGGTCGTTGATGACCAGGTTCCACAGAAGGGGGGATAGAACGCCACCTTGTGGGCACCCCCTGGCAATCATGGCGGACTGCTCATCACCTTCCAGGTGAACCACGCGTTTGCTGAGCATGTTCTTTATCCAGTCCGCCAGCATTGGTTCTACCTTATGCCTTGTTAAGGCGGCGTTAATGCTGGAGAAGTTTGTCTTGTCGAAGGCTCCTTCGATGTCTATGAAGGTGCCTAGGCAGATGCCTTTTTGTTGTATTGCTTCCTCTATCCGGTTGACCACTAGATGGAGTGCTGATTCAGTCGATTTGCCGGAGCTGTATGCGTGCTGGTTAGCGTGTAGTGGTGTATGTTTTAAAGCCCCGTCTCTCAGCTCCCTCTCGCATAGCCTCTCCAGTGTTTTTAGCAAAAAAGAGGTCAAGCTGATTGGACGGTAGGATTTTGCATTTGTGTAGTCACTCTTGCCTGGCTTTGGAATGAATATCACTTTCACTTCCCTCCATCCCTTGGGAACGTATCTGTATGCCAGGCACGCTCTCATTATCGTCAGCAGCCTTTTGGCGACCGGCTCTTCCCCCCATTGTATTAGGGCAGGGAAGATACCGTCGGGGCCTGCTGCTTTGAAGGGGTGGAAACTGCGGGTGGCCCAAAGGAGTTTCTCCTTTGTTGCCATCGATTGTGCGTAGAGCCAGTCCTGATCAGATGGTGTGACTGGGTCATCTTGCCAGTTTATAACCTGAGTAAAGACGCTTCCTGGGAAGTGAGTTTCTATTAGGACGCGTCTAGTTTCATCTGGCGATGTTGTTAGTGTGTTGTCAGGTTTGCGGAGGGTACCAGGCCCAGATGAGTTCTGATTTGCTAGTATTTTCCTTACCCTGTTTGCTTGTTGGCACGATTCAATGTTTGCGCAGAACTTACGCCATCCCGCGGTACTTCTGAATCGAATGCATTTTTTGTAGTTGGATTTGGCCAGACGATATTGGTCCCAGTCTGCGTCTGCGCTAGTGTGCATTCAAAATGTTTATATTCTAGGTGCATAGTTTTAAAAGTAGGTTAGTCAAATGGAGAAACTATTTTTCATCTCAGCTCCATTAAGATTTATTATAATAAAAGAACAATATTCTTGATTCAGTCCCATAACTATTATTAAGACTGTCAAAAGTATACTTAATATCGACCTTTCACACGAAAGCAATTTATAAATACGAAGTGTAAGCTAAAAAAAATAATTAATTGTTCTGAAAAACACAAACAAATTAAGAACCACTAAGCTTATTTAGCTTGCAAATACATAAAAAACACAATGATATTAAAAATGTACGCCCAACGGAACCCCTGGCCCGTGGACTAACCAGTTTTTGACATTCTGAACACGATTCAACGAGATAACAAGGAATTTTGACGTTTCAGCTGTTAGCAGAATGTCCTTTGTAGTTCTCATTCCGTTTTGCCCGCCATTTAATGCCGGATCCCAAGCATCTGCTCAGCTTTTAATTTTCTGAATGTCTGTAAAACAAACTGCCTCCCTCCAGGGATATGAAAGTAAATGAAACACTGATGGCTCCTTAAATATGCCGAGTTTAGCGTTGATCGTTAATTTCCTTGGAGATCCTTGGTACTAAATGGCGTCTGGGAATTAATACGTAAAAAGTTTGCCTTTCAACTTATCTCTGAAGATTTGTTTATCAAGCGAGTGCTTTGAATTTAGTCTAACCTGCAGTTCCGTTTTAGCAATTCTCACCGACATAACTTTATGGAAGCATTATACATCTAATTAAACTCTCGTAAACTTGCCAAACGGAGCGTTTCTGCTGTTATTTCGTGTCTTAATTAATGAAATAGGTATGTCTCGTGTGGTTACTCCACAAAGCATCAATTTCAATTTCTTTTTAAAAGTTTATGACAATCTCCAAAATATTCGGGCTCATGTAGCATCGACACACCTTTTAGGAGTTTTATCGACTACCCGAAATGATGACGGAAAAGATTCTGAAGTCTTAAAACTTTGCTATTTTCCTCACGAAGGGTTCCAGTCTCCGGAGATTTTGTCGCACTAACGCTAAAAGATTCATGAGTTGTGAGTCCCCAATCAAGAAGTTTTCTATATACGGTCCTCGAATCCAGCTTAGTGAGAAATCAGTTACTACAACCCGAACACGAGTTTGCTTTCTGACTTTATTAAATTATACGTTGAAAATTAACCTTACCAAAAATTCTCGTCTTTTTTTTCTATTGCCTTTATTCCTGAATCCGCTATTACGTTATCAACGTTATTTAGAGTGATTGGTATTTGAAATATAGCATGTTTATCATCGTAGTTTCTCGCCACCATCTTTAACTTGCGCCGTTCGTCTAAAGAATCACCTAATATAGTGTCGGGGACGGTGGGTAGTGCGATAGTGTATTGTGTGGCGATTACGTCACGGTCTTTAGGGAAGAGCTCGTTACTGCGAATTGTTACATCTTACTTTAGTGCTGTAAGCGTTATTAGTGTTCGTTGGTGTCTCGCTTTAAGACGAAAAGTTGACTTGGGATTCGTTTTTTTGTAAACTCATTTCTTCCCATTCAAATCATTTATAACTGCTAATTTTATGATATTTTATCGATATAAAATACTTGTTTTATTAAAATAATGTGATACCTAAATATTGTTTGGAACATTTCATTTGTTATATTTTTTTTATTTGAATTTAAATGATCACGATAAGCTAAATTATTTCTTTAGCAAGCACACAACCCTATGATCCAAATACTTACTATCAAACTCCAAAAAACCTAATCGTGAAACCCGGAACCGAAACAAACAAGCCTCCCAAAAAACCCGACTTCGCTACTCTCCTTCAAATATCCGGGTCAACCATTGTTCCTTTGTCACCGCGCCGGACAATCTCCGGACAAAGTTAACTTTGCATTCTGTGCAAGCTGTAGTGCACCCTCTTAACGGACCAACTTCACTGTCCCGACTGCACCATACAATTGTAAATAAGCACAAAAGATATCTGACGTTCGCTTCGGTGGAATTCCCTCCAGTTTTTCGTTTGTTGCTCTCTTGGACTTGCTAAGGTATTGACCAAGACTGAGTAATCTCCTTGATGGATTCACGCCTTGGTCTTCATTAATTTATGCGACAGCTTTAATGAATTGCTTGGCTGTTGGGGAAAGGCTTTTTAAATTTTATTTATATTGAAGATTTTTTTAAAGAATTGCTTTGCTGTGTCTCGAAGTTCAAGGCTACAAATATGTCGCTCCATTGATTCGATCGTATAGACGGTTCTAAAATTATCATGTGTAGTAGCAGTATAGTTGCATTTGGCAACTTTGAAGACAATATTAACTCATTATTCTTGTTCGATCTTACTTAAAGGAAGAAAAAAGAAAAAGTTTTACTTCTGACAGGAACAATTTCAACTCAGATTAATCACTGCCTATTGCTGGCATAACATCTTAAAAATATCTGAACTCCACATTAGGCAACGCTGGCAAGTAGTAGTAGCAGCCTTCAAACTAGCCTACGTCAGTCTACAGATCTGGGTATTTACATTAGCTAGACGGTTGGTCATCCCTCTTTGTGGTAATCATCCAATTGTTAGTAACCTCTTGATCATTTAACCCTTACTAGTGGTCACCCAATGGTCAAAATTCGGCCACATTTATTATAAATAAATTTTAGCTTTCTGCACTCCTTCTCCATATAAACTTTAACTATGCCAAATACCACAATTCTCCGTGCGCGCAATTTGCTTAAAAAGGGGTACAGTTTTCTCTTCACGTATTAATATATAGATTTTAAAAACTTGCGTGTTTATTTATTTACTTATTTATTTATATTAGGTACACCAACAGCTTATACATCACACATTACAGTTTTAAATTTAACCAGTAAAGGAGCTGATGTATATGCCAATTACAGGTATACACAACGTTCTATAAATTCGTTTGGTCGTTCGTTCGTGGTACATTTATTACGATCACGCTTCACGAAAAAATATTTTTAGTACCTTACGTGTTAATCATAGTGAATGAAAAGTAAATCTCACACATAATATTTATGTGTTAGTATTCAAGTCGGGTGACAACTCAATCTATTGCGAAATAAAACGGTCTCATTTAAATATTTTAACATTGTGTTATACCTTCACTTAAACTTACTTTAGAACACATTATTATTCGAAATAACTAAAATGAAAATCTAAGTCCAAATAAAGTGAAAGTTTATACGAATTTCCAATCTCAATCCCTAAATCCAAACTTTGGACAGAATATAATCATTTATCAAAGCCGTCTCGGGTTTGACTGTACCAAATCTCAGTTAAACGAAAAAAGATATTTCTATTCCACATATGTACATAGAGTAGTTAAAAAACAAACGTTGGTATAACAACACAGAATAGCCCATTCGTAACTCGTATTCTCTCAAGGGGCAAATTGAAAAATTCCTAAAATAAAACCGGCTCGGAAAACTAGAAAATCCTAGACAGAGGCCAGTTGGTTCTGCGGACATTAATCTAACCGTTGCGCACACGTCCACGTCGGCTAAGTAACATACGAGACGTCTCAGTTTTTCCGAAAGGGAAGATATAATATCGCATTAAAACGAGACAGATGGTAACATTACTTAGTATACCATTCTCAGAGGACGTTTAAGTTGTGAGACACGTAAAGTGTTGCCATTTGTTCAGTTGTAAGTTGTGTTTATTCTTTTTCTCTTCCGGGATTCTTTTCGGTTGGTTATGAGTAATGGAGGGTTGGAGGGCGAGTGACGTGAACGGTCGGCCCTTGACGTGAAATACGTTTACAATGCGACAGGGATTGTTGCTTGCACTGTATTGTAGGATTTTTCTGAGACATGTAACATTCCATTAGACATTATGTGAGCTTAATTGTGTTATTCTGCTTTTTGTGCGTTACGTGAAATGGAATGCCTACACACAAAGAGAAGATCAGTGAGACCCGCTATTTATACTGATGACACGGTTGGCGCAGTGGCTAAGCGATTAGCTTTATGAGCTACGCGCTGCGGGGTCGATCCCCGCACGGAACAAAAGATTTGTATCATCTACACATCGTTTTTTTCGGGTCTGTGGGTGTGTGCGTGTGACATGTATGTTTGTATACTGTACCCTCGATACAGGAGACTTCTGTTATTGTTGTTTTTATAAAACCAGTCCGAATTTTATCTTTATTCTATTTTATTTGCATTTCGCTATATGAATACCTACTTTTAGTTACACACAGTGTACACGTCACACAATGCTGAGTAGGTATATATTTCGATGTCAACAGTATTTGGAAATAAAATAAATATTTTTATAAAGCTTTTGTATGGTTTCCAACAGAGTTTGGAACTAATTCTATCTCTATCTCGAATCATAAGCGTGATTTTCGCATGTCCAAACTTGTTAAAAAAAATGTGACACAAAAATACAGCCTGTATATTTGTAGTTTTGATTTAAAATTGGCTTCGAAAATCAGAACGCGGTCGCCAAAAAATCACAGTGTGTTGCCAATAAATAAGCCAGCAAAATACTTTGTACAGCTTTGAAAAATATTTCGAACTAGCAAACCCGAAATTCGGCCTTGTTTTATAATGCGCATTACGGCACTACACATTGATTAGGATTCGGACCCACACAGAGCGAATTAAATAAAAATGTGTAATAAAAAGTTTATCTCTGTATGGACCTAATACCGGAGAGGGTTTTAACCCTGAAGACGCTGGCGATATCCATTACCATTCAGTAGGAACCCCAATAAGAATAAAGAAGCTCGAAAAATAAAAGACTGGGTAATTGAATCCCCATAATGGCATGGGTAGAGAAATATATGTAGATTACGGTATTCGGATGCGAGAACATTGGGCGGTACACTGAGATTTTACACTTCGCCGATAGCTGCCAATCCCTCTAATATTATTATGGTAATACGGCCAATTTCAATAAAAGCGTTCGTCGCGAAAGACATTTTCTTTCAGACGGTATGTATAAATCCAGTAGACATGTGCCGGTTTCAGGACATGGGTCTGAATTTGTAGCTCATATCATTTCAAAGTTGCTGGTACCGTATTTTAAGTGACCGGGAAATTAATTCGTGGAATAATTATGTTTTTGCTGATAATCGTCTCACTTTTTTAGATGAATAGAATTTAAAACTGTATTAACGTATTGAAATGAGAAGTATTGAGTAAAAAAATAAAATAAAAAAAATATTTACATATACTACTGTAGAGGAACGAGGTATGGTGTTCCTCCATTGAAAAGGAAGGATCCTCCAACCAGGCGAGGTGATATTGCCTGGCGGGCCGAAGCCCGACCGTTGATATCGGACAGTTGTATAAGTGTTAGATACGATTATCATTTTCCTTGCGCGATGCAGGCTTCGTTATCTGATTAGTCAATTTGTATTTTCGCGCCACTACTATTGTCAGTTTTGCTGAATTGTAAGTAGTTATTCTATGTGGCGATAGATGTCGCTACACTACCAATACAGCAGTGATAGCCTAGCGGTTGAACGCTTGCCTTCCATGCAGGAGGGTCAGAGTTCGAAACAGGCACGCACCTCTGACTTTTCGAATATATGTGCGGATCAGAATTCAATTATCACTTGCGTTAACGGTGAAGGAAGACATTGTGAGGAAACCTGCACACCCGAGAGGGCCTCATAAAATTCTCTATTGATACTGGGATAATAATATTGAAGAGAATGCACTAATCTACAACCAAGCCTTCATATACAATCTGCGGGTCTATAACCGCGTAACTAAAATGGTAATGAACATCGACTCTGGTAGTAAACTTCAATACGATCGTGAGAGGCTAAACTTTAAGCTACCCAGCCGGCGAATAACATACGAAGCGGTTTGGTGCTGTGAGCTGCGGCGGTGCGTGGTCGAGTGCATCGAAATTGCTCTGCGCGGAGACGCAGTACCAAGTGCCACAACTCGATGGATTACCTACAGAGTGGTACAAGATTCGACTGCGCACCGCCGCGGCATGCAACCCCGCACCGTTTCGTATGTGATGACTATTCATATTTTTCACAATCTTCAGACAGGCAAACAATTTGATGATAACAAAAGACTAGTAAGTATAGAGAATAAAAATAATAGCAATTCTTTTGAACACCTTTTTCGAAATCATAAACGAACTAAGCACTTTCTGTCCCAAATTAGTCCGTACAATACAATAATATTTTACCATAAAAAAGTTTGAAGGAAGGAACACTTTGTTTAATAAAATGTATGTTGTGTGGCTTGGTATCGCGTGTCGCGTACCCGACACGTCTCCCGAGGCCCGTGCACACTATGGAGATAAATTACTAGTTTTAATCTTATTATATTATATCTTGACCCGGCTAGGGCACCAAAAGGAAGATTTATAGGTGTTCCTTCCACGTTGATCGCTGGACTAAGACTTACCTACAAAAAGGCAGTTAGTTTTTAACCCCCGGACAAAAAAAGGGGTGTTATAAGTTTGTAGTGTGTATCTGTGGATCTGTGTATCTGTCTGTGGTATCGTAGCTCCAAAACGGATGGGCCGATTTCAGTGCAGTTTTTTTCATTGAAAGCTAGTATCATCTTAGCTATCTGTTCAGCCGTTCAAAAGTTACAGCTCTTTTTCTAGTTGGAGTCGGGAGTTTTTGACGGTTAGATTATTATTTATTACAGATTGACACACTCCATAACCCTCCATAAATATGCACGAACCGAACCAACTAACTATAGACCTTAATAGTAATAAAAAATAAAAAATCCAGCCCAACTGTCCCAATGCTGGGCACGGGCTTCTTCTCGGAATGAGAAAGGTTAGGCCTTAGTCCACTATGTTGACGTGGTGGTGGTTAGCGGACTACACACACCATCGAGGACTTTATGAGGCCCTCTCAGATGTGCAGGTTTCCTCACGATGTTTTCCTTCACCGTTACAGCAAAATTGCGATTCGCACATAAGTTCGAAAAGTTAGAGGTGAGGGCCCGGTTCACTGTAGACCATATAAAAAAATATTTGTTCTCCGTAGGAATCGAACCAGCGACACGTAGCACAAAAAGCCATTCGCTTAGCTACAGCCAGTCGAGCCAGGTATATCTTCTTATCAAAATTCACTTTACTTTGCCTCATGAAAACCTAAAACAAATTTTTGTAGGTGCCACGCAAAATATAAGAAAAATACAAAATGTATTTGACTTCTCTCACTTTCCTGCGCAAGTCGTCAGTCATTTTGGGAAATGGGTTTTCGAGAAGGCTCATGTATCTGACGTCTCTGCTTAATGCAATATTGCAATATATTAAACCTGACACGAGATGTTACGGAACCTTTTAAAGCTTGTTTTAACACCCGACAAAAAAGAGGCGTGTTATAAGTTTGTAATGTGTATCTGTCTGTGGCATCGTAGGTCTAAAACGGATGGACCGATTTCAAAGCAATTTTTTTTAATTGAAAGCTAGTTTATTCGGGTATTATTATAGCTATGTTTTATAAAAATCTGTTCAGCCGTTCAAAAGTAACAGCTCTTTTTGTAATTGGAGTCGGGGATTTTTGACGGTTAGGTTATATTGAGACAAATATATTTAAAAACCTATTCCTTGTCTAAAAAACCGTCAAAGTCAAAGATTTTTATTTCAACTGGACAGCACGGTTCTAAATGGATTGAAAAGAAAATACCGGCAAGAAACTCCATGGATGCTCTTTTTAATCGACTTCAAAAAAAGAAGGAGGTTCTCAATTCGACTGTATGCTTTTTTTGTATGTTTGGTAGGTACGCGATTAATCTGCCACCGCAACACCACACACCGATTGCCACAGACCGATTTTTAAAATTCTATTTTATTTGAAAGGGCCTTTAATTCTTTACTTCTAGCTTGGCAGTGGCACCGACTTCAGAAGCTGTTAAGTTTTTTAAGAAATAGTATATTATGGTCCAAGTGTGTAATGTTGGTGATTACCGCTGAGGCGCCATTGAGACCCGAGCCGTTAGGTGGAGAGCCGAGGACGGTAATCATCAATACACACGTGTATCATACGACGTTTTTCAACATACTTGTGAAGAAAATAATACTAAAAAGCCATTTTATTTAGTGAGTAAAAAGTTTATTTAGAGAAACAATTAGTAAATGTGCAGTTGGTAAAATTATAATTAACTGTTTTTGTACTATTGAACACGATCTTTTTTGTTTCGAAACTTTTTTTAAAACAAAGCAACTCAACCAATTTAAAAAAAAAACCTATAACTCACTTGTGAATAATAGTAAAGAAAAAGTCACAGTTTGATTACAGGTGTCATTATGTGCCTAATTGCGGTGAAATTAGAGCCATTTTATGAGCAAGTGTGTTGAAAAATATTTTTCATCCCACCATCTCGGAAAGAGTATTTTTAATCTTCAATATCTGAGTGGAAAAGCCGTTTTTATTCTCTAGAGGATAAAGTAAATTTTCATCCCACCATCTCGGAAAGAGTATTTTTAATCTTTAATATCTGAGTGGAAAAGCCGTTTTTATTCTCTAGAGGATAAAGTAAATTGAATTTAGAACATCGTGTGCACTAAGTTTGTGAATTAAACGTTTTTTTTTTGCATTTAGTCATTTCCTCGCTGAGGTGGAATGAAAAGTTACGTGTTGCACTCGAGTGCAAAGATTTTTCACCTCGTGCTCTTTTGATTCCCTCGCTAACGCTCAGGATTCTAATTTTGAGTCACTCGCTGCGCTCGTGATTCAATTTTAGAATCCTTCGCTTGCTCGGTCATCAAAATTGAACACGCGGTTAAAAAGCAACTTTGCACTCTTGTATAACAAATAACTATTATTCTTTTTAGTTTTTCGAATTCGGTTTTTTTCCTTTTTTTATCAAACAACAAAATACACAATAATACCAGTGCCAGTACCAGGCCCAGTGGAAATAAAAACTTTAACTTTGACACTAGCGATTAAATTATCTAATTTATACATGTTTTGAATGACAATGTCAAAGGCACTTTGTGTTTTATCCATAGAAATAGTACAAGGTACTATGTATTATCTCTATGGTTTTATCATATTTTGATGTTTAATTCTTTTATAGTTTCGGGAAACTAAAAAAGAATTGAAAGAAGAAAGAAAGAAAGAAAAAGTATTTATTTGACACAGCACAAAAACGATTTTAAAGATAAAAAATTATTTATTTGCAGGAATATTCTTGAGTTCTTCAGATGGTTTTACATAATATTATGTGTAAAGAAATAACATTCATTCAAAGTACCTTGATATGCAATAAAACATAAATCTACTCGTCACATTTACACAAAATCACAGCTCTCCCACAAATCAACCATTCTCCACCTACTTGCGAAAACTTTCCCAATTTCGAACAAAAATCATTTCTGAAACAAAATCTTATTTTCCGACTTCAGAAAGCCCGCCCAATCCTCATATAATCTTTTAAGCCCCAAGACTTTACTTAAGACGTTACAAACTCTTTTGAACCACAAAATGCCTTGTAATACTAAGAACCACAAAGCTTTCAGGGTGCCGTGACGACTCACTCTTCATTCCATAATTGCTATTAAGTCGTTGAAAAACGGATTTGTAATAACTGCCGTTTCAAATTTTTTACGGCGTAATGAGCGTGCTTGAGTTTAGCTTGTCAATCATTCGTTAAAGGTGTGGTAGGTTTCTGATTTCAGACAGTTAATGTTCTTTTAAAAACATTCGCGAAGCATTAGAAATGTTACTTAATTATCGTCTAGATCGGTTGTTACTACAACCGATCATCTATAGCCAATTCCAGTTATACAGGATAGTTTTTATGTAGTGCGCATTTGCAGAGTGATTCAGTGTCCGTTCCCAAATGCAACCGTTATAGTACTAAAATTAACTTGAAAACAAAATAAAAAAATTGATTTGGTATGGTTTGCGCTAGTAAATTATGCGTGTCCCCAATGCTAAGTCGAATTTTCGTTTTCTTTTAAAGTGTATCCCAATACTGTGGTTATATTTAGGAACAGAGATTGAATCACTCTACTAATTTATGCGCACTACATAAAAAAATTAGATTAGTTAAAAAGTGGTTAATTATCAGACACTTAAACATGATTTACATATTTTTAATTAACGTTTTTTGTTAAAAAGACCTGTGAAAATTGTTTTTAAATAAGACAAGTAAGAAAAGTGTATAGGTCAACATATTTTAGACAACCCCCCGCCTGCAACTGATGACATATAATCCATATAGACAAAGTATACAATACTTGTTAACACCATATCTAGTTGCCTGACTCATGTGGATACGGAGTATTTAATCTAGTTGCCTGACTCATATTTTTTTAATATATATTTATTCTTTTTTCTTAATAAAAAATCGCCCCTCACTAGGATTTCGCCTGTATCGAGGGAACAGTTTACAAACATACATGTCACATGCACACACATCCAGACCCGAAACAACTATCTGTACATCATGCAAATATTTGTTCCGAGCGGGGATCGAACCCGCGGCACGTAGCGTAGAAAGCTCGCGTAGCCACTGCGCCAACCGTGAATATTCATCGCATATTATTCCCAAACTCTCGCTTTCTCTCTGAAGAGAGAAGGCGAGGATGGAAGGTAATTTGAAAATAACCTTTCATTCGTATTTTCCGGTTCCCACTTAATCTGCAACAATAAATAGCAGAAAATTACCTACAAACAATTCAGAGTACATTACAATAATAAGCGCAAGAGTGCTTATACCACGAACTTTAACAAGCACCTATATTATTTGAAGCGTGCTGCCGCATAAAAAGCTTTCACGGCGTAGCTACCGATTTCAATATTTGCATTCCATTTCGGGTTTGAGTTTCACCGCTCCGTTCGAAGGCAATTCGTGGCAAGTTTCTTATTATTTCACTTGTCTTTTGTACGCTGCTAGTTATTATATATGGCGTACATTTGTATTATAATACGAGTAGCAACTGCGCTGTGTTTTAATTTAATATCTTTGTTTATTGCTAGTGTTGGAAAGTAAATGAAAGTAGTCTACGCTATTTCATTTAAAAAATTAGATAAGCTATTATACCCAGAAATCGAAAAAAAAACTGCTGTATAATCGAGGAATATTGAATTTTTTGTATAGAATAGCTGTTTTTTTTTTTGGTTCGTTCCATAATAAAAATATTCTTATTGATAAGTACAATGAAGGGCTTAAAGCAGAGGTGCTATTAAAATATACATCCTATATAATCATGATGAGGATGATATTTAAAACGAATCAAAAGCTGGTCTCTGTTTCACTCCAGCTTTTACGAATTATACAAACCCACAAGCCAGGTATATCAATTCAGTATACGTAATTACAACAATATTTGCACAAACTAACACTTAAAAATAAATTAAAAACACTTAACACAAAAAAATAACAAAAAAAAACTAAAACTAAACGGTAATGGTGTTATAATTTGGTCTAATAAATAAATACCTATGAATAAATTATTTTATTTATTTATATATTCTTTATTGTACACCAGTAAAGCAAACATTATACACATACAACTTGCACGAACAAAAGGTAAATTATACAATGGGCGGCCTTATCGCACGGTACGGTGATTTCTTCCAGGCAACCATTGGCTGGACAAGAGTGAAATGATTATGTTATGGGGCAGTCAGTTATGTGCATTAAATAGCACTACACATTATATAGCAATATAAAATATACTGTAAGTATGAATAAATATACTATATATTTTAAACTAGCTGTGCCCGCGACGTCGTTCGCGTGGTGTAGGGGTGCTCGAATTATGTTTTGAAAATACATGTTTCTAATAATATAAAATTGTATCAATTAGTATTAAATAAAAACAGTTACAACGCGGGGACCGGATTTGAACCTGATATTTGTCGGCTTCTATTCTACTATTTACCGTTCCACTTAGCTAGTTACGGTGGGTATCGAAATAAACATTTCTAATGTTGAAAAAATACCTAGTTTCCTTCATATGTATAGTAATTTTCCGTGATGGTTTTTTACCGAAATGTTAAATAAACTCGTTTAAATCACAAATTTCTTAACTATCGACCTTATTACCCACGGATACATATTGAGCTATAAATTTTCAGTATAATAAGCTGACCTCTTATTGTAAGGGAAGCCTATACAATACGTGATCAGCTTTTACTGGAAATGTATAGCTTAATAGTAGCCGTGTGTACAAAAAAAAAAAGTTACACTGTTCAGTTCCTGTGAGCGTAGCGTAGCGTGATGATACATATTTATGTTAAAAAGTCGACCCCTTAGTAGCGCTACTGTGAAAGTCCTATCGAAATTGTTAAATTCTTACATTTTATAACCATCATACATTATACACAAAATATGTTACATTGCTCGACTCCTATGAGTGATAGTGCGATGAAATATGTTTACTATAAGTCCTCGATCCCTTATAAATTATACTACAGTGAAAGTCGCATCAAAGTAGGTCCAATACAACATTATTTTTTATAACTAATCAATCGTGACCTCTGCTTTGTACGGGACTGCTTACAATAGAACGATCAAGCTGTATCTAAGGATCTAGTCAATTACTGTTGCAAATAAAAGTTGTTAAGTTAGACTATTATCTGTACAGCTACCGTAAAGTTTCATTGAAATATTTTTCGCTGTTTTCCCGAGGTGGGGTAACTTCTTTTTTTTTTGGTGGCTCTCAGACTTTCATCCCATAAATACAAAGCAGGTTATCTAGCGATACCTTTATTTTGCCTACACTCTACTAACGACTAACAACGACAACGACGTAGTCGGTGAAAATTCGGTAACCGTTACTGCCCCTCGTAATGATTTTATCGTCTTGAATCTAACAATAGTAGCTATTTAAAATACTTAGAGAAAACATCCAAATTATAAACTTTACATTTTCGTAAACACATAAACCCAATTAAAAGAACAAATATTTCGATCCCAACGCTATCTAGGGAGACTGAAGACAAATTTAAAGAAACATAAGGTAATAATTATTTTATTATTTTCAGTGAGAAATTGGTAGCCGACAGATCATTCTAGTCATCCTCAAGTCAATGAATTTCCAGCTGCCGTGTATCAGGCAAAAGGCTATGTTGTAAAAAGAATGTTCTATGAACCTAATTTGCTGTTCTCCAGAATGCAAACGATGTTAGCCCTTATCAATTTGCAATGGTAGCAGTAAACAGCAAGCACACGTCATTATAGTACTGCCAATAAGGCTTTGAAATTCATAATTACCTATTAGATTCCGAAAAGCCCATCCTACAGGTTTCCGATAACTTCTATGGATAAAAAAAATTCTACCCAATCCTAATAAAGTCTTATTAATGATCTTATCTTAATATTTACTGGAAATACAAAAACTCGGTCTTGGTTAAAAAGTCTATTAACGCCATCTAGTTTCAGAAAAATGTAATAAAATAATAATGAACTCAAAGTTACGTCGAAATATCTGGTAGCGCATTTAAAAAAATAATTATCTCGTGGGTAAGGTATTGTGTCGTATGCTTTCATCACGCTTCACCTTTTGGAACATAGCAGTCAGTGAAATACGAACCTTATAGTAAGATGCCAAAGAAAGAACGTTTATCAGTAAAAAAAAATACTGGGCATTACTAAATATACCAAATTACTAATTTAAGAACGGGATCAAGTGAGGAGTTAAAATGAACACAGGAACTGTGAAACTAAAACGAAGATTAATTTTGCTTAGCCCCCTAGACGAATAGGGTGAAGATTTATATTACATATTTTGACCGGACCTATGAATTATAATAAGACAATATTTCATTAAGATTCGGCTCTTAATAATGAAGTGGTTGCTCATAATAGTACACAGGCATAATGCACTTTAGCTGACCTCCCTTAGATAATAGCGTGATAATTTATAGCCTATATGTTGACCAGCCCTTTGACAGATATTACTGCAAAATTTCAACTAAATCTGTCTAGTAGTATAGGCGTGAAGCTCGGACATATAAACAGACAAACGGATATACAGACAAACAGACAAAAATTCTAAAAACATCTGATTTGGCTTCAGTATCGTTCCTAGTACACGCATCAATCATTTTTTTTGAATGTATGTACAATTTTCGCCTCGTTATGATTTTATTATAAGTATAGATATTTGAACGTTACAAATTAAATTATTATATAGAACTCGGCCTACAGGAGTTTGGATGCCGTATCAATAAAAAAATCGCTTATAAAAATATTGGAAATTAAAAACTCGCCTTTAAATTACTACTAATGCCATCTAGGTATAAACAGACGAATTAAAATACATAAGGCTAAAGAATAAATGAAAAAGTACGTTTAAAAAAATGCGAAATGATTTCTATTGTATATAAAATGTTAATCGGATCTAATAACTACAATCATCCAATATTTCAAATGGATTCGTCATATAGGTAGCGACTAATAATTGTATACAGACATATTGGTTTATTGCTCACCCCCCTTTGACAATAGCGTAATAATTTGTACCCTATGTGTTGACCAGGCCATTAACGGATTTTACTTTTAAATTTCATGACGATCTGTTCGGCGGTTTGGCCGTGAAGCTCGGACAGAGATACAGACAAACAGACAAACAGACAAACAGACAAACAGACAAAAATTCTAAAAACTATATTTTTGGCATCAGTGTCGAATATAGAGCACGTGCCTTTTTTTTTTTTCAAGATATATTCAATGTACATTTTTCGCTTCGTTACAATTTTATTATAAGTATAGATATACCTACACATATACATACATACACACTTAAATGTGCACCTAGAGTCTCGACATTTCATAAGTGCCTGTATCTGGTTTACATGAAATAAAGATCTATTCTATTCTATTCTATTCTAAAAATTATTCACTAAGTATATTATAGTATCCGGGTGGCAGTAGACATTAAAATCTTCCGTACTTGTTCTCAAATATGTATTAATATCCTCTGTGTCCATAAAAAGGGTTGGACATTAACGAGTTTTGTCTCGTGACCACACCGTGCGGTTACCCTACGCCACCCAGGGGAGGTCATTAAAAACTTCGCTTAGGTAGATAACATGGCTGGCAGACATTCGGTACAAGGCTGAAGATTTTTATATTAATTATTAAGGTTACAGCCTAACTGCTTTGAGTGTATCATTAGTTGTTGCGGGTGAGGTTTTGAAAAAGTTTCTGATCTGATCAAAATTTATCCAGATTTATGCAGATTCTGATTTTTATTGTATGTAAATAATTGCATTACGTCACATAATACAGGCATAATAATAAAATACAAACAACATTAACATAGCATTTCATTAGGTAATAAAGATTAAAAATAATTCATAATAGGATAATTGATTACGAATATACAATATCACGTACCTAGGTATATTAAATAATATTTTTTGGAATGAATTCTTCAACGCTATACGGTGCCATGTCTATAAAAAATGATTTCAATTTATTTTTAAATATGTTAAATTTACTTAAATTAGTTATTGAGTCAGGTACTGCGTTGTAAATCTTAATCCCAATAATGCTTGTACATTTACTAGTTTTAGTCAGTTGATGTCCAGGTGTCGAAAATGCAGGTGTCAATTTGCAGGTGTCGAAAATGCAGGTGTCAATTTGCAGGTGTCGAAAATGGGATCTAACTACCACGTAAGGTAGCAGTTGATTGTTATGTGATGTGTCTCTATGATCAGCAGGTTCACCGAGTAACAAAATGGTAATGAACATCAGACTCTGGTAATAAACTTCAATACGATCGTGAGAGGATAAACTTCAAACTACCTTGTAAAAAAAATATCGATCATGAAGATGGGAATCCCAACTTTATGATAGGTAATTTGATTCAGTGCCCGTTCCCAAATGCAACCGCATTACTAAAAATCACTCCGAAACAAAAATTTGATTTTGTATGACTTGCGCTAGTAACTTATGCGTGTTCATACTAAGTCGAATTTTCGTTTTGTTTTAAAGTGTATCCCAATACTGCGGTTGCATTTAATAACAGAGACTGAATAACTCTACAAATTCTGCGCACTACATAAAAAAATATTCTGTATAGTAAAAATAGTTGGCTCTTCTTTGCCAGGAACATAAACTGCAATCGAATGTATACTTAACAAACATTCATGCATCATAAAATCACAAACCAACCATCTCACACAAACAGGAACATATTAATTCAAATTGCAAGTTAAAACATCCGCATCAGATCCGGAGCTTCAATACGGATGCAAATACAGATCTCAAACGGTTCGCGGTCGTGACTATGAATGCGGACGTCTGTAACATCCTCGGATTTCGAGTAACGTCGCCGACGTAGTTGAAATACGATTTCCTGAGGTATTAGGATGTAGTACGAACTAGGTACAGTACTTAATGTGTTTTAGAATGATGTACTCCTGAGTACTAACACAGATTGCTGAATAGTCACTAAGTAAGGACTACTTCCTTTTGTACTTAGGGAGTTATTTTTTTTATATTTTTGTGCTGTTTGTAGTTTTTTTTTTTTCATTTACCTATTTATTAATATAATTTTTAGTACATTATGAATATATACAGTTAGTAGATTAGAATAATATAGTACAAAAAGGGCGATCTTATCTCAAAAATCATTTTGTTTAAATTCTTTGTTAGAGAGAAAAGAGTTTCATGAAAATACCAATAAATATTTTTAATATCGTCATCTCTATCTGTACATCTATCCGTCTATCAGTCTGTCATAGAAATTATTCCCTGCTTGATACTGTAATTGAAATGTTCAATTACACACTTTAAACTGTTATTTCTATTAAAAAAAACTAAAATGGACGTGTCATGAGAGTATTTGTTTTGAAATTTTCACTGACAGAATTCGTAATGAATCTGCTAACTGTACCATAGACACAGTCTAATGTATAAATAAAATATTATAGTTTAAAAAAAACTATAGAACACGCTTTAGTCATCCAAACTGAACGTGTATGCAAAATTTCAGCTCAATCGGAAACCGGGAAGTGGGTCAAATTTAACTTGCAAGATTTTCTTATATAGTTAGTTACAGGTGAAGCTAATAAAAGCGTGTTAAAAATACTGCTGGTTTGCTGTACAAAAATCTGTTTGAAATATTGTAACTTTTTTTTTTCAGGCTTTTTATGATTGCTATGGAACACTTGTAAATGCGTGTCTCTAGAGACACTTTGGCATGAAATGTTTCGTCTATAGTACTTTATATTTTATCCTTCGCAGCCTGTCTGATCAATGTCTCTCCTGAAGAGAATCTACATTAGATTTGTATGTTAAATGTTGGGCTATACCTAGAGACAGCTAAAGAGTTTATTAATGTCCCCTGAGAGGCACAAGACACATCTCTGACATTATCATTATTCAATTCAGCTATGTTTCATGAAAATCTGTTCAGCCATTTTTTTTTTTTTTTTTTTTTATCTTTAATTTTATTCGAGGCTTTTATCCATAATGGCATGTCAGCCTCATCGTAACTTAACCTAGGTATAATACTTATATTAAAATTAACACTGAATCACTGATGATACACAAACAGCTCAGTAAGTAAGTCTGCAGTCTGAGGTGTAGGATGTGCCAACATGTTGATATATGGTGCAACGTCATACTTACTTAATTTTATTGTGCTCATCAGTGATTCTCTTTCCTTACTGTTTGTAAGACATTCTATAAGTTACAGCTCTTTTTCTAGTTGGAGTCACCAACCCGCCTTTCCAGACGCAGTAATTATATCAGTTAAACCAGTCACCGTTTAAGGGTAGTTAGTCATTAAAATAGTATTACTTAATACACACTAAGAGCTCTAACTAAAAGTGTTTCATCTTAGTTTCACATGTTTAACTACAGGGCTCCCAAACTTTAGCTCTCGTAAGGGACCATCCATAAAGTACGTCACACTTTAAGGGGGGAGGAGGTCGACCCAATGTGACATTATGTGACAAGGGGTGGGAGCGGTCCTAAGTTTCGTGACGTCCAATTTCAAAATAATATAAATGGAAATAAAATTAATTTCGGAACTGCTGTTTTAATTTAATAATTTCCAGTGGGCCGAGCACGAATGTTTTGACGTATAGTAACGTAAACGTAACCAAATTTAGAACCAAAAATACACGGTTAATCTATGATATTTTTTTGGAAATACATGCAATATTTTTTCGTTTTCATGAAACAAGTGTGTTTGTTGCATAAAATTGAACAGAAATGTGATGGATTCATCGTATTTTATCATCAAAATTTGCTTACTTTTACGTTACTATACGTCAAAACATTCGTGCTCGGCCCTCAGATGTAAAATTGCAAAAAATGTAACGTCACACTAGGGAGGGGCTCACACAAATGTGGTCAACTGTGACAAGGACGGGGGAGGGGTCAAGAAATTAGTGTGACGTACTTTATGGATGGCCCCTTAACTACAGGGCTCCCAAACTTTAGCTCTCGTAATCTGGGGCTCGAGACATCGTATTTGTTATCGACCTGGGTTCTAATTAAGCAACTTTGGACTTTATCCCCTTGGGATACAGTGGAGAGTTCGTTAGCGAAGTTCTTGCGTTCTTTTTTTCGTGAAACTTGAAGTAGGTGAGTAATGATTTTGATTAATGAAGTATCAAACGATTGATTAATCTGCAGCAGTTTTAGATCTATTGGGTCACATTATATTGTTATACATATTTTAAGTGAAGTTAATTATTATAAATAAATAAAGCCAGCCTATTACTGCGCCACTGCTAGGCACGGGCCTCTTTTCAGAATGAGAACGGTTAGGCCTTAGTCCACCACGCTGGCCTAGTGCGGGTTGGCGGACTACACACACCATCGAGAACTTTATGAGGCCCTCTCAGTTGTGCAGGTTTCTTCACGAAGTTTTTCCTTCACCGTTAATGCAAGTGATAGTCAAATTGCGACCCGCGCATAAATTCGAAAAATCAGAGGTGCGGGCAGTGAAGATATAATTAATGAATTTATATAAGGTCCTTTCTAGTTACGATCCCTTTAAGGGATTATTGTACTTATCATTATGAACTACATTTACTAAAGGACCAACACAGAAATTGCGAATAAATATCTGTTGTTCCATACACTTAGCTTTATTGTGCAGCTGTTTTTTTTGCGTTTTCCAGTTAGGTCCCATAGTAAAAGTTGTTCGTTATGATGAGTACAATAATCCCTTAAAGGGATCGGGACTAGTAAGGTAAGATATAATGTCTAAAGGTTATTTTAGAACGATCTTAAATTCATCCATTCCATTATTGACGACACGGTTGGCGCAGTGGTTAAGCGATTAGCTTTCTACGCTACGTGCCGCGGGTTCGATCCCCGCACGGAACAAATATTTGTATGATCTACAGCTAGTTGTTTCGGGTCTGGTTGTGTGTGCATGTGACATGTATGTTTGTAAACTGTACCCTCGATACAGGAGAAATCCTAGCGAGGGGCAAAGTTTTTTTAAAAAATGAAATAAAAGAAGAAATAAACTGTTGTGTAAACAAAACACTATAAAAATCTATTTTAAAAGTAAAAGCAAACAACTGTCGCTTTCCTCAACAACATTAAAACACTCATAATAATTATACTCGTACACTAATAAAGTGACTATCACTGGACTGACCTCACTAAGTGGGGTCACGTTAAATCTGAAAACTTTACCACAACTCCTGCAAATCGTTTGAACGCTAAGAAACCCGCGGTATGATCTTGTACAGTCGGCATGACATTTAATTAGTGTAGACAGTTGCGAACACGACATCTTCAAACCGCCGGGTTATAGGAATGTCTAGAAACAACAAGACAGACGAACTTAAAAGACATAACGAGACAATCAAATTTGAACTTTTACTGTATGGGCTAGGGTTGGTTTTTGTGTGTGGGTGTTAGTATAAAGAAAAGGAGTGAAAAGTGAAGCAATTCATCAAATTGTAGTCACAATCACGGTCGAGTGACGAGAGGTTGTCTGAAGACGCTTACTTCCAGCGCTGTACAAAGATTCAGCAGGATTTGCAAAATTTATGGAAAGCAACCTCGTTAAGTGCGCGACAGACGATGAATACAAATTCTCCATGGTGTTATAATGAGTCAAATGACGGTTTATCGCGAGTGTGCGTCCCCCCTAATTATACTTGCATTATTTTGATGGTTATTGAGCTGTAAATTTTGACATGGCATAAATAATAAGGTTTATTTGTGGAATGTTTTGGCGTCATGAGATAGCGCTGAATATTTGGGTTTTATTTCTAAGTAGAATAGAATATTTTTATTTCAAAGTACATGGGTAGCAAAGGGATACATTATACAAGAAGGTAAAAGACAAATATGTCTTGGACTCAGCATAATAGTTGGCAGTGCGAGGCATGCTCAACTGCTAATATTCTGTCCAAGCCAGTCATGTGTTGAATAGAACACTATTTTTAGTTTTAGTATTATATAGGTGTATCTTTATGTACAAATGCTGTAACATAATGTAAACCAATGCTCCAAATTCTATAATTGAGTCCCAGAAACCAATGATTGTTTTCTGTGTCTTTTCATGTGTGTACATAAATTATTAAATAAATAAATAAGGGCTCAGCATAATGTCACATGTCAACTTTAATTTGCACCTGAAGGTATTCATTATGTATACAGATAGCTAATATCACGCTTTTAGTTCGTAATGAGTTTTATAGAAGTTTTAAATTAAATAAATTACATTTAAAACTGGTCTTTTTGAAACCGCATTTGTCACAGATGAGTGTAATAAAAAGACTACGATCGCTACGGCGTAGCTGATGTGTAGATGTCACAGCTACAGTGCTACGCCAATTTCGCTGTCGTAGCAACTTTGTCCATCGGCATCCTGATTACGGACGCAGCTGACAGTTTGCGACAGGCGTAAATTGCACAATTGCTGCTGTCAAACATTATTTTTTGTATTGTACGTAATACCAAAATGATGTTTGACAGCAACAATTGCACAATTTACGCCTGTCGCAATCTGTCAGCTGCGTCCGTAATCAGGCTGCCGAAATGTATTTTGAGTGTAGCCAGGAAAATAACAATAGTAATGGAAATTTCATGTTTCCAAAATATGGTTTGGTTTGGAATAAAGGAACAGTACCTCTACCATGAGTTTTCCGTGCCGTCTAACGTTCACGTTCACATGCAATATTTGTATGGGAATTTTTTCAGCGCTTCTAGCGGTATAATATTGAACTAAAGTCCCTACAAATATTGGATGTGAACGTTAGACGGCACGGAAAACTCATGGTAGAGGTACAGACAACGTATGCTATTTTGAAAACACTTGTCACAGGGACGAAAACCGAAGATCGGCCATTTTTCTCGCAATATAAGATGCTATATAGTATACTGGATATTTTTTTATATAGTGCGCATATTTTGCAGAATGATTTAGTGTCCGTTCCCAAATGCATCCGAAGTACTAAAATTCACACAAAAACAAAATAAAAATTTGATTTTGTATGGCTTGCGCTGGTAATTTATGCGAGTCCCCCATACTAAGTCGAATATTCGTTTTGTTTTAAAGTGTATCCCGATACTGCGGTTGCATTTAGGAACAGAGACTAAATCACTCTACAAGTTATGCGCACTACATAAAAAATATCCTGTATACCGTTATAGCCTCGTAAGCAAGTTATTTTAAATGGATTCTATCTGTTTTCAAAATAAAATACCTACGTTGTTTGTTTTACTCCAAATCAAAATCAAATTTGTCAAAAAAAACGGATTTTCCTGAAAATTACTCTGCATATTTTTTCAGAGACTGTTCCTGGGATCTTAATGTTCGCCATTGTTATTTTTTGCGGACCAAAAAATAAAACAAATTAAAAGTATTGCATGTAATTACTCAGGCTTAATCCCAAAGCGAGTAATTAATCATTGGTGTATTTTCTACCTAGTACTCATCAGCGTGTTGGTTGAAATTGCAACAGTGTAGCCGCGGTCCTAATTACAGCGTTACTGGGACAAATAAAACGACTGTTACCGGTCGATGTTCACATTCGGGTGAATAGTGAACACCCTTGTGGCTAAACACTGGTAAAGGTTCGAGTCCTGCTCGCGGTCGAATATTTTTTTAGGGTCGGTACATATCTGACGGAAAATGCGTCACTTATTATCGGTCGCGTAGCGCCAGAACAGACAATTATATGATAAAACATGTGGCTCCCGCTGAAAACCAGCGCTGTCGGGTTGCTCGCAGCGCGGCAGCTTAAGCTGAGCGGAAGCCTTTCTGACACAGCTGTGACGTACAATCCATTTTTTATTTAAGATAAATATTTTTGGTTTTGTTTTACATGTTTTTATTCTTTTATTTTTCTGATAAGTTATCTTTAAAATCGTTTTTGTGCTGTGTCAAATAAATAATAAATACTTTTTCTTTCTTTCTTTCTTCTTTCTATTCAACCTTTTGCACTCAACCGATGATGCGTTAGTGCGTTTCTCAACCGATGATATACGCTCGACGCATTTTCCGACTGATATGTACCAACCCTTAAAAACAAATGTCGGGAATGGAACCAACATCCTAATCGTGATAAAATAATCAGCTGTCCCATACAAAACTTCAATACCTACTCGACCCAATCGTACGGGACAGCTGATTATTTTTTCGCGATTACGATGTTGGTCCTATAGAAAAAGCTGTTCAATTTGATAGTCTGATCCACAGCTTTAAATATGACCACTCATTTCTACACGTTGTATACAAGAGTTCTCCTAAGTTTAAGAGAAATATGTAAAATAGTGAATACTGAACAGTCACGACGAAAGAAAGATACTGAGTGGTAGTCCTTAAAGTGGGACAAAAATTACTATTTATCACTGTACACAAAGCTATATATATTATTATATCAAGTAATTTCCAATATAAGTTGACCTCGCGTTGTATAGGCTTTCCGTACAATGAGAGCTCAGCTTATACTGAATACTTATAGCTTGATGTATAGCCGTGCGTACCTACATGAACGAAAATTCAGTACCTACCTCATCTGCCTAGCCTTTTCTCAACTATGTTGAGTTTGGCTCCAACTCTAACCAGATGCGGCTGAATATCAATATTTTACACAGAGCGAGTCCACCTGACCTCCGCCACCCTATTACTGGGAAACACTGATACCCTAAGGTTAGACCGGTTATCAGACTTTTTGGGCTGCTGAAGCCCATGTCATAGGTATTCGTATGACAACCGGGACCAACTGCTTAACATGCTTTCAGAGACACGGAAGGGCTCGATGTTCGATAAAACGGTCACCCATCTAAGGACTCACCGCGGAAAGCGCTGCCTTATCTCGCTGATCGACTAATTTGCGCGGTAGCTATGTAGTTACGAGTCACTCCGATGAAAATTACAAAAATTCAATACATAAAAAATTACATGCAATAACCTCACCGTCAAAAACCCCCGACTCTAATTAGAAAAAGAGCTTTAACTTTTGAATGGCTAAACAGATTATTATGAAACATAGCTATAATGATACCCGATTAAACTAGCTTTCAATTAAAAAAAAACTGCTTTGAAATCGGTCCATCCGTTTTAGACCTACGATGCCACAAACTTATGACACCCTTCTTTTTCCTCAGGGATTAAAAATCAACTTCTCCACCTCTAGGACTTCTTCAAAATACAACCATACATTTCTTCCGCTTACTCACTTCAGTTAAGACCGTGCTCGCAACGACATCAAAGTTAAAACGCTAGCCTCTCAATTTCCAACATGGCACAAACCTAGCAAGGACTTATTTCTGTTACATTGCCAAGTATTTCTTTTAAAACAACGAATTGGAAAGCTCTGGAAATTTTCCGAGAATTCTGAGCAAGCACCTTATAAAGGCTGTTTATTTACTGCCAGGTTATAATATAAAGTACATTTTATATTGCTTTATCTAACCTACGAAGAAGGTAAAATACACCGTACCTCGATCTCGGGTGGAGAGTTTTTTAAGAATTTTTCAACATTGGAAAATAGAAAATGAATTTCCTATATTCCATTTCTCATTGATTTAGTATTACTAACGTAAAACTGTAAATTCATATTATATTTTCTGTACACGTAGGTAAACATACCGTCTCTCGATGCAGCTCCCGCTGAAAACCAGCGCTGTCAGGTTGCTCGCAGCGCGGCAGCACATGCTGAGCGGAAGCCTCTTCGACGCAGCTGCGACGCACAATCCATTTTATTTAAGTGTTTTTTTTCGTTTTACATTTTTTCTGTTAGTCTTCTGTTTGATCTTTAAAATCGTTTTTGTGCTGTGTCAAATAAATACTTCTTTCTTTCTTTCTTTTATAGATCAATGTTCGAGTATCATGAGAGTGCATATTATAATTAAAATCATGGTGTTATTCTTATTTTTATTTTTTTTAATCAAGGCTTTTTATCTTTAAATGGACATGTCAACGCCATTGTAACCATCAATATTATTATACTCAAAAAGAGGATCAATGCGGGACCACTGTAAATATGTTACATAAAATGTTCGCGGCATCTGGATACTATTTGGAACCGTGCACCTAGAGTCTCGACATTTCATAAGTGCCTGTATCTGGTGTACATGAAATAAAGATCTATTCTATTCTATTCTATTCTGAAGTTGTTAAAACGAAATAATTTGAGATAAGCCATATTTATAGAGTTTTAGCCAGTAACTCACAGTCAACTTTTAGGCTATAATATATTGCTTAACCATCCAATAAAGCACAAAAGCAAGCACGCCGCATTCTTTCTTCGAAAGCCATTTACGATTCCCAATAAAACGTCCAAATCGTGAACAAGCTTCCTTTAAACTTATTTACAACGATAATAAGTCCTCCCAAATTTATCGCAGACGAATAAAATATGTAGATCCAGTTCAGACGCAGCACTTATTGAAATTGGTTGATTTACTTTAATCACATTATCTGAAAGCGTAAAAGGATTGGGTTGGGTCGGCCCAGTTTTATGGGTTTACAATACGCCATAGGCCGTATCTACGATGTGTGATTTTTTTATACTGTACCATTGTATCCGGGTACCTTTTTAGGGTTCCGTACCAAAGGGTAAAACGGGACCCTATTACTAAGACTCCGCTGTCCGTCCGTCTGTCTGTATGTCGGTCTGTCTGTCTGTTAGTCTGTCTGTCCGTCTGTCTGTCCGTCTGTCTGTCTGTCCGTCTGTCTGTCTGTCCGTCTGTCTGTCCGTCTGTCTGTCTGTCCGTCTGTCTGTCCGTCTGTCTGTCCGTCTGCCGCTATAACAACAAATACAAAAAAACAGAATAAAATAAATATTTATGGGAGCCCCCATACAACAAACGTGATTGTTTTGCTAGTTTTTATAGATGTACGGAACTCTTCGTGCGCGAGTCCGACTCGCACATGGCCGGTTTTTTGTACAGCACCATTGTATGTGAGTACCTTTTTCTGTTTATTTCAATGTGCCTTGAGGCTTGATAGACAGATATTTGTACCTTTAAAGAACAATTAAATAATACCCGCCTGAATAAGTAATATAGGTACCAAGATACTACCAATTTCTGTCGTAAAAAAATATTCCTTCCTTCCTTCCTAGGATCCCACATAGACATAGACACACAAACATAAATACATCCATACCAACCAAAACCCTCCTTTAGGGCTTCGCCGCAGTTGGATAAAAAAACACCTCAAAAAAATATTACCTTCCATCCAGCCATCTAATAATTTTCTTTTCCTACAAAAGAAGATTTAAATTGTTAATCCAGTCAGGAATCTCACCTCAATTCTAGTTTCTCTCAGAGTTTCAAGTCTATAAATTGCCAAAGGTACAGGACGTTACTGCCTCGCTCTCGGCTCGATTAAATATCTGAGAGACTTAGAACTAACATATATAAACCCAGACTTGACGTCAACATTTACACGCTGACTCTCTATAATGTAAAGCAATTTAATTATTATATTTTGGTGCTTTTACTTTGAGAACGATATTTTGATTTAAAATTAACTGAGACTGTTTTACTGACCCCCGACAAAAAAGAGGGTGCTATAAGTTTATCGGTGTATCAGTGGATCTGTGTATTTGTGTGTGGCATTGTAGCTCCATAACGGATGGACCGATTTCAATGCAGTTTTTTCAATCTAAAGCTAATTTAATCGGGTATCATCTTAGCTATGTTTTATGAAAATCTATTCAGCCGTTCAAAAGTTACAACTCTTTTTCTAGTTGGAGTCGGGAGCTTTTGACGGTTAGGTTATGTCTGTGCTGTCTGTTCTGCTATTTTTAATGTATGTATGTCGTTTTTTTGCAGAAATAAATTATTTCGTTCAGTCAGTGATTGTTGAAACTTGATGAACAACATATTTCTAGCAATTATAGTTAGGTTCTTTACCAGAACGTAAACTATTGCAAAAACTAAAATATTCCCATATTATTATAATAGATTATCCTAGCGAAAAGCAATACGACATCAATCACCCGCCGGTGACTGAAAACTTACACAAAATTAATAACCAACATCCACCGCAGCCAAACTCTACCTATTAATTACACGGCCCATACCTATTTATATTTATACAATGCAATGACACCACAAGATATAGTGCAGAAAGTCCACTTAATACAATATAAGGTCCTACTTTAATAGTGGAGGTAAAGAAAGAAAGAAAGAAAGAAAGAAAGAGAAAGATCGATGAAAACCAGCGTCATTGGTGTTGCCAATGACAACAAGCTGATCGATGCCCATTTCTTGCACATGAGGGACACACACTTCCATGCTTTATTTTTCATTGTTTTATTTTATGTAATTTTCTGTTTTATTTTTATGTTTGTTATGTGCGCATGCTCAGTGTCCTGTGTGCAAAAAATAAATTGTTTTTCTTTCTTCTTTCTTTCAAAGAATTAAGGTTTATTGGTCAACACAATACATGGTTAAATCACACCATATACAATACAGAAATGCAAAAACCGGGAGTGACACAGCAATAAATATAATTATATAATGATATGTCTTTGTGTTTTTAAATTTTAATAATGTTGTTAGTTTTAATTTTAATTTTTGATTTTCTTTTCTCTAATTTGTTGTTTATTAGTTTAAGTTCTTGTAATTGGTTGTTTATTAGTTTAAGTTCTTAGCTGTCGCATTAGGGTAAACCCTGTAATGATAGTTTAAGCAGTTATAATTAAATAAATAAAATAAATAAATAATTGCACATTACTACAGGTACAGTATCTCTACCATGAGTTTTCCGTGCCGTCTAACGTTCACGTTCACATGCAATATTTGTATAGTGACTTTAGTTCACTATTTATACCGCTAGAGGCGCTGAAAAAATTCCCATACAAATATTGCCTGTGAACGTGAACGTTAGACGGCACGGAAAACTCATGGTAGAGGTACTGGTACTTTTATAGGTTATATATAGTACTCATCACTATGAACATAATAAGACTAACCTAACGTCAAAAACCCCTTACTTCAACTAGAAAAAGAGCTGTAACTTTTGAACGGCTGTTCATGAAACATAGCTAAGCTAAGATGATACCCGATGAAACTAGCTTTCAATTTAAAACAAAGTGCATTGATATCGGTCCATCCGTTTTGAAGCTACGATGCCACAGACAGATACACGTATTTTTAGATTTTCATGAAACAAACTTGTATGTCGCTTAAAATTAAACAAAAATGCGATAGAATTATTGTACTTCTTATTCTAAATTTGCTTACGTTATCGTTACGATATGTCAAAACCATTCATGGTGTAGTAAGCCCCCAGCATCGTCCCAGCCTACCCGAATTTGCTCTAAAAACGCATCGTCTACCTGAGAAGGTAATACATATCCACAGATATACCGATACACAGAATTAACTTAGGATTGAAACTTACGCCCACAACCTCTATACCAATGAGTGATTCTTCTCTATTTACTTATCTCGGGGCATACAAACAACTTCGCGTAATGTAGCGCCAGAAACGGGATAAACTCGTAAACGCCTCCGCGGTAATTCCGACCGACAGCTCGCACTGTTCGCGGGGCATTATCATAAACAGAACCGACATCGGCCGGGGTCGATAAGACCTGCGCCGAAGTCACTTCTATATTTGGTACAAATAGTTCACCCCTCGTTGTGTTTATCACTGTTGGTTTGAGATTACTGAGGCCATTTGTATTTAGTTGCAGTAGCAAATTATTGTATAATTTCAAAAAAGTCATAATCATATCTAATAATTATAATCCTTTATTTGTGAATAGTTTAATTTATAAAGATTTACATTGAATGTCCACTATATTCTACCACATACATGGGAGACAATTTTTTTGGGCCCACATAATTATAGCATATATAAATTATATTTTTACCAAAAAATAGACCTCAATTAATTACATAAAATAAAACAAAAACAAGGTTTAAGTGTAACCGGAATCATGCAATCTTAATAAAAGTAATGTTTTGATTATTTATACAAGGCGCAATGCCTTTTAGTGCGTTCTGAATCCTAACAAAATTAATGCTAAACACGCTAACTAAAGACAAATCTTTTTTTAATCACAATCAATTATGTAGGATTAAACTAAAAAAAGAACCTATCACTGTTTTATTATGATTTAATCAATCACAATAAATAAAAAATGGCACGCCGAACAATGTTCAGAACATCATATCAGAATTTCCAAAGTACAAATTCGGCCATTAAAAAAATTACTGTCAATAAGATCATTAGTTGTCAGGAGGTTGTCAGTCAATTCATATAATTGCATATTTTTAATGTCGTATTTCTCAATATTCCGGTTAGAAATGGTAAAAATTATGAATATCTACCATTGAAATCCAGAAAATACGTAGATCAAATTGACTTGTGTTTCGTTCATGTACGTTGGAATAAGTGAGGTGGCCTATTCTCCATACAACAAAAAATGGTCTCCTGTACACAAGGAACAATTTTTAATTTAATAAGAATGCCACACAAACTTATTTTCATGCTAGATTAGAATGTTATGACGTGCTCAAAATTATAGGATTAATAAATAAATTTTATTTACTGACTTCAAATTCATTGAAATTATTAATTTATTTGACTACCAGCGACCCGTCCCGGGTTCACACGGGTTCAATTTCTCTACTATCCTTACATTAAATATGAAAGTATTATACATAAACCTTCCGGAAGGACTGCTCGAAATGATAGTGAAAACCGAATCAAAATCTGTTGCGTGGTGCGACCTTATTTTATACTAATGTATAGAAGAGATGCTTTATTTATTCATTACGAACGTTGAAATATAATATATATTTATAGTAAAATGTCTTATAAACTGACGTATTTATTTATTTTACTTACTATGTTCATGTTATACATGGTATACACATTTATCTTAATTTGTTACATGCCAACAGGTATAATATGGCTGATCTTGATTTATTATTTGGTATATTATGTACCTACTGAACCCATGGGAAAATAATATAATATTCTTTTATTATATAATTGTATCATCCGTTTTAATAATTATTATTTTAAAATTTTATACAATAGTGTAATGGTAGCTTAAGAAACGTCTCAAAAGTTTTCAAGAGTACACTGAACTGATTTGTAATTAAGGCCCAATGGCCTTAATACCTGTTTGAATAACCTCCGATAGCATAAACTCTTCATTTCCGAACAAGAAATTAAAACAATCATACAAATATTAGCCTGCCGTGAAACTTTAACAGAACTCAGCATTTCACCACTTTAAAGTATTTAGTCTTGCTTACCTTTCACAACTTCTGACTTACCGTCAAAACGCTTTCCCCGCGAATTAATTTATAATGATTAAATAAGGCGTTAATTAGTGTAAGAGTTGGCAAGTTTTTACAAAGTGAAGTGCATTAAGAGGGCGATTAACGGGGAAGATGTTGTTTGCCAAGCCCCACTAGTTTGCCGGGCCTCATTAAGACGTTTTCTAACTAGGGATGCGACTCTAGATAAATAGTGTGGAGCAAACGTAATTCAAACAAGACGTTTTAAGTTGGAATTTCGCTAGATTCCGGTTTAATTTGTGATGTTAAGGGAATGCAATTTGAAGACATTACTTATGTAGTTTAGTGAGAGTAGTATTGTCACGGGAAGGTAGTCTGTTCATTAAGTTTACTTTTTGAACTTTGGAGATTATAAAGCAATATTAATACTGTATTCAGAAACGATCTTACTTGTGATTTTTTGATTCATTAATTATTCTCTCACAGAATTCTTGTTGTATTTTCAGTTTATATCCATCAATTTTCACTGTAGAAGCCAATACATCATTTCAGAAAAAGATTAACCTATAACTACATTACACCCACGTGGGCCACGTAGCCGATCTGGGCGCGTCGCAGCTCATATATTTTATATAGCGACTAGATGTTTAGAGCTACATTAAATCAACGCCACGCGACGCAACGCAACTCCAGCGATCCCAGATATTCGTCGGATGATGAATAGAGTAATCCACGCGTCTGACGGCGTGTGTCTCACACGTCTCAGTTGTCTCACACGTTGGACGCGTAAACGTCGTATAGCTTTATTTCACTGATACTCGTATATATAGAGTGATCACACTTGACCGCTAACCAGGGTGAAATGCGCGACACACGTGTATGACAAGCGAGACGTCTCTAACGTTCCGTGGGCCTAATTTAGTTCTACCTACACGTGTGAGACGGCTCAGACGTGCGCGTGGGCCTTATTTAGTGCTAGCATAAATGTTTTTTTTTTTTTTTTTTTTAACATTTTGCCCCTCACTATGATTTCTCCTGTATCGAGGGTACAGTTTACAAACATACATGTCACATGCACTCACAACCAATGAATGCAATGCAATGTGATTATATCTAGAACAGAATATCTATACGTGAAGAGAAAACTTTGTACCCCTTTTTATACATATTGCGCGCATGAAGGAGTGTGAGATTTCGTATAGTTAAAGTTTATATGGAAAAGCAAGAAAGAAGAAAGAAAGAAAAAGTATTTATTTGACACAGCACAAAAACTATTGCAATTGCGATTGAGAAGGAGTGCAGAAAGCTAAAGCTACGGTCGAATTTCGACCACAGAGCGAACACTATATTTAATTAATCTATAGAAATATATGTGAGAGTTTGCTTAATCAGGCGTATACTCTAAAATTCTCCAGCCATTTTTCCACCTTTCAAAATCGTTTGAGCTTTAATTTAATGATCGTGAGCCATTTTCCGATTATTGAACGATGACATAAGTGTCAAAAATTGGGTCACCGCCACCGTTCCAAAATTTACCTCCGTTTGAAGTTAGACGAATATTTAATGAGAACCAATTGATGAGAAATTAGTATTAATTTATTTCATTTGATCGGTCTTTTTTTCCGATGGAATATCATTCCGATACGTAGACTTAAGTGATTAAGTTAAAATGGAACGTTACAAAACGTTCTAAGTAAACGGTAATAATGTTTGCATATACCTTTAAGAATGCCGGTGTTCCCTCGAAGAGGTGTGCAGAAAAGTACGTTTTTGTTGTTTTGTTTGTGTATTAATTATTCTTCATGTACTGGTACATAAGACCGACTTTAATGCCATGAAGCATTCTCTACGACTGGCAGAGAATTCCTCATGGCATTAAAGTCGGTCCTAACCTAACCTTTGGGTTAAAAAATAACACAACGAAATAGGTAGGAACAAGCAATTATTTATGATCAATGATGTTTGCTATAAGAAATTATTAAATAATACATAAAATATACTACATTGTATAAGTAAATGTTATAAAATTACATAAATATATACAATACACAATAGTTATAAAAATTATTTCGGAGGCCATAAATTAACTTCACTGACAATTTAAACCAGCTTCAAAAGCACTTTATCTAACCTGAGAATTGATCCAAGAACTAAGGGTTGACATTAAAATAAAGTGGTCAAACAAATTTTGCTTGGTTTAAAGCTAAGACCAAAGACTATGTTGACGATGGAGACGTATGGAAGTGATTATCTTCTGCACATGTGGCTTCCCTGGTGACTCGCTGCTTCCTGTCTTCACAAGCAAATTTTAATGACACTTCCCTTGTTTTCATGATTGGTGGCTTGAGTGTTATTAATGTATGTACTTGCATTGTTTAAATTATAGTGGAACTAATTATGATGTTTGCTGTTCTCTTTTTTTTTATTATTTTGTATATTCAGGTCGAATTTTAGCTGATATTATAGTAAATTTGTTTTGTGAAAAGAGTATCCATGGAGTTTCTTGTCGGTATCTTCTCCAGGACCAACCCACTTGGAACCGTGCACCTAGAATCACAACATTTTGAAAGTGCCTTTTGCAGGCACTTTGAAGGCCCAGTTGAAATAAAAAAAAATTGACTTTGAATTTGGCAAAGAATAAACTAATTTACTTTAAAAACAATTCTTTCAAACTTGGTGGCAGTAAATAAAATGCAAAGTTATTAAAAGTAAAATGTTATATGTATTTTTACATTTTAAGAAGGTTCTTTGCATGCAAGTATGTGAAAACATTATTATAAGCACACGCGAGTGTTTTAATTATTAATGATCTTTAATTAATACGGTCTAGCGAACTAAGGCGCTTTCATATACAATGTTTTCCTACGACTTATAAGTCGTTTTTAATGCCACTTTATTATTATAGCCGTGTGAAACTTACGATCATTTTCATTTGGAATTAAATGAAGTTTAGTGTGAATGCAATATACTACATTTACTGTGGTGAATGTGGCCAGGAATAAAAACAATAATGAAGCAAAATTCTCACAAAATTATTTCTTAAGAAAATAAAAACTAGTTTTTAAGATTTATTGTTTTGTTAGGGTAGCTGTAGGTGGCATACGACCACGGCTCCTCTGAACATCACTATGAATATGTATCTATTAATATTTTCTTGTTTCATTCCCTTTCAGTAGTCGGGTTTTAGTTTTTGAACTTAATTTTTTTATAGTTAGAGTCGGGCGTTTTTGACGGTTAGGTTATATTTTATATTAGAGGTCTACCATTTGACATGACTTTAATTTCGTTCAATTTCACACTAAGTCCTTCATATTAGTTCGTCTAATCTGTAGAATTTCATACATCATATTCTATCGTCCTCAGTCGTTCAATCAGCACGTCAAATGACAATGAGTGCTGTGGCTTGCGGGACGGGTGGCCGGCTTACACCTGATCCCCTCCTCGCCAGCGCGAGCACGGTAAGCCTTTGGCTTCCACTCGTGTCACTTGGCTTTAGACATTAAGACATATATCAAGGATGAAGATCTTAGAAAAGTGGACATTTCTTGCTTTAGAACATAGGTTTCAAAAATTTCATCACAAGTATAAAATGTATGAGTCAACCGAATTATTGGACCGGCAAGAATTCATCAAAATTTTATAGTTCTGTTCAATAAGCCAGTGTTTTAATCTATTTTTGAACGACTGTACCGACGGATAGTATTGAGTTAGTAACCATAAGGTAGCGATTCTTTATAGGTTTTGCATGTGAAGATCAGTATAACAAAATATGACTCTAATACCTAAAAAGAAATAAAGAAAAATAAATTGTGTGGTTGCAAAATTAAGGCACCCCGTGCAAAAAAAAAAAAAACAATAAGAATAACAGAAATTAAAATAATCACATAGATATGTATTTAGGTTATACCACAATCGTGTGGGCCTTACGACCGCACCAAAAGTAAACCTTTAGGTACGATGTTGAAAACAGGACAAGGCATCGCATTCAAATGAAAAAGAAACTGAAATCATGTAAATTAGTTATTGTTCTACCAATATATAATATAATTATATTGTTTATTCAAATTACACACAACCAAAACAAACTTACACCCATGTGCCGAGTTTTACTCAGAAAGAAAATGTCTCCTGTTAAAACCCTCGACAGAATCATAGCTCTAAAATGCAACAGCACTTAGAAATGACGTCAGACGGTAAGCGGTCTTATAATTTCTGTACCAAATTCCGAGTACAAATAAGCAGTGTAAGCTGCCATATGGCTACTATGATGTAGAACAAAAAAATATGCAGGTTGAAACAACAGAGCTTGGCGAATAGCGCCACCGCTAACTCGTAAGCTCTTAATGGATGTAGACCTACATGTAGCGGCTTTGGTCTTTAGTCCCTAATAGGTACTGGGTATTGCTCTATACTAAGCTTGTCTTTTGGACCGTACATTAATTAGCTTAGCAGTCTTTCGAGTCGAATATCCAACTAAGTGATGACAACGTGTACCATCATCATCATCATCTGTGCATCTATACCGAGATTTTCTTGAGTACGACTATAGTTACTGTCAAATAAAAAATGAATAAAAATAGCGCGCGCATTTGAGTGAACTTGTATAAAAAATGATACTTACTGGTACTGGATAATGCAAGAAATCGAGTAAAACATAGCACTCAATAGGTATTTTTAGGCTGAAGATTGGGTTTAAGACGACGGTAACGAATAGTCACAATTTTTTGTGAGAAAAAAACTATATTAGTACAATGTACAAAAAGAGCTCCCCAATGGACGAAAATATTTAAGTAGGTATAATTACTGAGTTCCGCCGTTCGATGCACCTTGAGCCCCGTTACAATATTTTCTTACTGGTTAATTTATTTACCACAGCCCGGTTTTCGAGACACGACTGAAGAAGACTGTTAGTGTCATTACTACATATCACAGTTTCTTGAACTGGGTTGAATCATTAATTCATTAAACTGCGAATGATCGCCCCCGCTTGCAAATTATACATTTTCTAGTGTCTCTCGTTTGGCGGGAATAATCATAATATTAATTGCATCATATGACATACGTTTTTTAAAATATCAATTCCGCGATCAACGATCACTGAATCTGAGATCCGACTTGAAGGACTGACGTGTGTTTTAAAGACGGAAGTAGTGTGTACTAAAGACACTCACCATTAGAAGTACTTCTCTGACATCCTCTTCATCTTATTAGGTGACATTATTCAGTGTAATGGCATTGCAGCCTGAACATTGTTGATAACATTAAGTGTAGCAGCAAGACATTCATCTTTGGTCCTTCGAGCCGTATTTTTATAGGCGTCCCTATTTAGCAGTTTGTTTGTCTTTTTAATAAACAGTGAAATCATATTTATTTTTTCAATTACACGTAACACGACAGCAAACAACAAATAAACAATTATTAATAATTGAGGTGTAACCAACACGCAACAAAAACTAACATTGATATTCACTATCCTAACAACATGCAAACCAAATGCAATTTACTCATGTTTTCTTTCTTTCTATGCCATGACAACTCAACTACATAATCAGCTGCAATCCACTGCTGGTTTTGGTCCTTCCAGGTTGTGACGGTATGAAAATCGTTGTTTTAAACTTAATGGCACGGTTGGTGTAGTGGCTCAGTGAGTAGCTTTCTGCGCTAAGTGCTGTGGGTTCGATCCCCGATTAGAACAAATATTTTTGTATGATCTACAGATAGTTGTTCCGGGATGTGTGTGCATGTGACATGTATGTTTGTAAACTGTACCCACGATACAAGGGAAAACCCAGTGTTGACAACGTATTTATAAAAAAGAATAAAAAATCTGAGAAATGATAAGTCAAGATATCAAATTAATACTTCTTGATCCGTGAAAATAATTCATTATTCAAAGTGCAGATTTCAGTATTTGCTTGGCTGGTAAAATGCTAACTACAGTTATAAAATATTCAGACTCATTCTCAGGCTGCTAAGAAATTACAAACAAAAAAATTCGATAGCACTTTGATTTTCTAGCCAATTTTCAAAAGGGACAAAAACTAAAATATGAGCTATAAATGAAGAGATACTGCATAACATTTACTATCCTGCCATACAAACACACCGTACTCATATACACACTCCATTACAGTCAAGCAAATAAACTAAAACTAAACTACTCGTAGATCATAACGGCTAAACACGAAAAACCTTTCTGCAACTAAAATGTAGCGGGTGGAGTGAGACAACGAGAGCTAAAATCTCACGAAATTCGAGTAAGATAGCGTAATGAGGGTTGACAAATTAGTGCCGAGTCCCACAGTTGGCAAACACTCGACGAGCCGGTCTGACGGACCTATTCTGAGTTTACGATTTCGTGTAATCGAGCGAGTTAATTCGGTTTTGGCCGTTACAATTTTTTTATGTCCGTTTACTTTAGCTGTAGTTGGTATAGGAGTAGAAAACATGGGTCATAGGTCTCGGATTTGGACGGATGTATCGACTCCTGGACATAGGACACTTCAGAACTCCTGATTCTCTACCGTCTTCATCCCGTCTGCCCCAGCTACCTTCTTCAGATCGTTTATCCATTCTTAGTAGATGGTATTCTATGCTACTGTATGTGTTCATTTACTGTCCCCATTAATAATTCCAGATTTTAGAGTTTTAGCTGTTCAGATAAAAATTATCTGTAATTCTTTGGGATACTGCTATTTTTTATTAACTTTTGGTGCGCATGAGACTGTATCTAATCATAATTAACCACATTAGTAGAAGATCAAATTCTTGACTCATGCAAGCTTCAACGAAACCTCATTAGTAAAATCTAATCCATTTCTGAACAAAAGTGACTCTTTACAATAATTATGAATTTTTGCTGATTCTACGAGTAGTTTATCCTGACCTATTTATAGTGGAGAAAATAATACATTCAAAAGAATAGAGACACCTAGAGATCGATCCTAAAACTTGCCGTTGTCACACAAAAGTACCCATCATTCAGTATTCAAATTGGATCCCGTCACGATTCAATAATATATTCTAATAACGAATTGCTTACATAGACGGCCCGTTTATACCAGATATGAACGTTACCTACGATATAAAGGCATCATTGATAGGCTCAGAAGGTCTTCTCCTTAAGCTGGGCATTCATAAAACAGTTATTAACTTGATTGATTATATATTATATTAAACCTATATACATACAATGTTCCTACACAAGTGCTCCACATTACTCTCGAAAAATAATCTCGATCGGTGTTGGATTAATTTCATTAGTTTCACTAGCGCTTCATTTGTTGATTTTTGAGGGAATTCGCCGATGTTTATTTAACTAAAAGACATTGGAATTGGATTGACTTGACATTGAAATTATCTTTGAAATTAAAAAGGCGGTTAGGGCCACAATGAAAGTTTTCGGTTGGAGATAAATGTCTCACGAGAAACCAGGTTATGAACAATTGGGTTTAAAGATTCCGATTCAGTCTTCTTGGATCGACTGTCTTCAAACATGACACTCACCTAGGGTATTTTTTCTGGCTTATTAGTGTTAGTCCGCCATTTGCCCCGTTGGTCAGTAGCTTACAGCGCGCATGTTAGTTTAACGTCTTGTTCTAGATTTTGTCCTTCATCATAACCTACTTTATATTTCCTTACAAATTCCTTATCAGTTCTATCATTTGAAGTGGTCCTTCTGATCCCTTTTATATTTTGATATAAAGGACACCGTTATCTCTTTTCGACACCATCGACGAGTTTTGACATTCAAATAATTCAGATTCCGTGAATCCTACCTACTTGTTTATTCGTTTATTTTTCCGCCCTTTTATCTCTAACGAATTTTTGCGTCGCAGCACCAAAAGAGATTTATTTGCAACGTGGATTTTCAACCTGAAAAAGTAATTTGGTATACAAAGTAGGTAATAAGTTATTTTTGTATATTAAGAGTATATAATATGAATAAAATCTGGAGAATTATTGGCCACAAAGTTCAATGTCATTTATGATTAGTTTCTGTCGAGTTATGTATAAGCTTTACAATTTATTGCTAGAAAAGTTATGTGAGAAATAACAGGAAAAATCTTTATGTTGTTATAGCATACTAAGAACTTGGAAAAAATAACATATTTAAGCATCTTATTAAAAGAAGTAATTTTTTTTGAACGAAAACTTTTTTAACCCTCGCTGTGAAGTATTTTATTTATGTATAGACCTATTTATTTATGCAGCAAAAGTACCTCAGTCAAGTCAAGAGATATCAAGTTTGTCAACCAGTCTAACCTTAGGGTATCAGTGTCTCCCAGTAATTGGGTTGCGGAGGTCAGATGGCAGTCGCTTAGTGTAAAATGCTGATTATATTCAGCGGCATCTGGTTAGACTGGGAGCCGACACCAACGCATTTGGGAAAAGCCTAAGCAGATGATGATGCAACAAAAATACAGTTTAGGCTTTATTTAAACACTTACATAATACAGATGAAATAATACCAATAATAGTCTAATAAATACACTAATGAAGACATAAGTAGGGCATATATTTTTATTTTTATGCACTACGTCTGTAATGTTCGTACTATGTCATGACATAAATAAGTTGAAGTTTAACTTATACCAGCAGGCATTTCTATTAATAGGTAGTAGTTTTTTGGAAATTTATATTAGCATACTCTCTCGTTTAATGTCGAAATTGAGTATTTCAGAATCATTAATTTGTAACATAGACGTCTGCCACACTGTTCATTTCAGTTTCGTCTAGATTGAACACAAAATCGCAAAAATACTGATAATTTTAACCGTTTCAACTCTTTCGAATTAATTTGCAGTTGTCAACGAAAATTAACAAAGTCAAAGCGTGTTCCTGACAACTCGTTACGAAGATTTTTTACTGGAAATACTTTAGCGACTCAATTAAAATCTTTGATAAAGCAACCAAATACATTAACTTGCGGCGGAGTTGTGACACTTCATTAAAGAGATGCCATGGAAACACTTTTGTGTATAATTATGGAAATCCTATATACACGCATATTTGTTGCTTTCTATACTGTACTACGTTCATTGAGCTAAGAACGATCGCCGGCGCCCGCAATCAATAGATTTTGTATTGTGTCTATTTTGCATCGCTTGACGGGCTAAACTAAAGGCTATAAAACAGCTCTTCTGCTTTTTTTTACTTTTCTTTTACACATAACATATCTGTACGTAGTTATTGGTAAAATATTTCATGTTATAACCAAGTTTCTCGTGTCCTATTTCGTTTTGAATTATCTGATGCTCAGACTCAGAATTCATCATCATCTATAGCTCGAAGCCACTTAGGTACTGCTGATTATAAGCCTCTATTTACTTATGCCACTTTACCCGGTCCTGTGTTAATCTCATCTATGTTAAATATTCTAATGTCAACGACCTCTCTCACCTTCTTGCCGTCATAGTTGAAAATGCAATCTGCATTTACAAAAATGGCGTCACGAGTAACAATACTCACAGAAATGTATTGCATTCTACGTGCATATGAATTCATATCTTCGTCTTTGCAATAAGTAGAGAAACGAAAAGACTGCCAATGACAAAAATATACGAAGCTTCTCGAAAAATCCCTTATTTTAAGTCAGCGAGCGTCGTCAGTAACGGGCGAGTCCAGGTGCTTCAGAATAAGACGCCCGACCTAAATTTTAGTCCAAAGTTAAATATTTAATTAGAGCACTAACTTGAGGCGGCAATTTAGATTGAGATACCAAGCATAAGTCTATGGATATTCTGGCCCAATGTTGGAACTGCATTTTCTTCTCGAAAGGCATAACGGTTGAGTATAAGGCAGGCAACCTGACTGTGGTCATCAAGAATGTACTATACATTTTTCTGTACTGTGCCGTTAGCTCATATGGAAACTGCTCATCCTATAGTTTATACTACTATTCTTAATTTTTATTCACATTAAATTTAATTATCATCGCAGCTCATACCACAACATTGTACTTATCAAGATTGGAATCTATTATTTTAAAAGAGTTTTCGTGGAGTTTTTTGCCGATTCTTTTCCATAGGATCTACTATTTGGAACCGCACACCTAGAGTCTCAACATTTCATAAGTACCTGTATCTGATTTACATGAAATAAAGATCTATTCTATTCTAGTGGAAAGATTAGCCCAAGAACTTTTTAAGATTGAAATATACTTTTCGCATTTTAGGGGAATTTTTATTTTATTTATTAGGGAAAATAAACAGTTACACATTACAGGTTATATAAAAACAATGTTATAAAATATGAATAAATGTGCAACCAACGACATTTTCCACAAATTATCAAAAAAATAATGATTAGGGAGTACGTTGTGCGCACATTTTGTTTACCTACAAAATTACAAATAACTATATACTAAATGTATAATATAATAGCTTAACTAATATTAAAATTAAATTAAATACAAACAACAGAAGACAAAGTTAATTACCTATTTAGGAATTAACAAATTAGGCATGCAATAGAGAGTAAAACAATAAATAAAAAACAAATTAGGGATCTAAGGCTAAACTACTGATTTCTTTTATAACACACTGTCTAAATTTTGCAGGAGAAAGTGCAAACAAGTCAATACTGGGAATGGACACGATCGACTATCCCCGGCCCGGCGTTTCTATTTTTTTTTGTACAGTAAATCTCCCTCGCCATACAACGTGGTAACGCAGCAAGTGTGAGGGCACGTTTTTCTCCGAAGGACATTTTCTTAATAATTGGTGGAGATCCAGTCGCTCTGTGTAATACTTATTGTTGATGTCTGGTGTCTGATGATTGTCCGGCTCAAAGGACCAATGTTAGAGCGTAGACTGTATTATAGTATTTGTGGTTCTTCGTGTGATTAAAAGCCAGATTGAAACTATATGAACGAACAGTTTATTGCAACTACTATAGATCGTACATTTTATTCATCACAAGCACGTTGTCGCAACGCAAAGCAAAACGGAAGTAGTCTTGACATGCCTAATACCTATACCTATGATACTATGACGAGACATTGATGTTATGAAGAGAAATGTTTATATTAATTATCAACAATTGTTTCCTACACTGATAGGTATTTAGCCGCATCTGTTTAGACTGGGAGCCGACCCCAATGTATTGAAACAAGGCTAAGCAGGTGATGATTTTTTTATCAATATCTATTGTCACCCAAGCTATGACTCTTGTAGGCAATAGGTTTCTTATTATATCTCTTATTATGGACAATACATTTGTTTATCCTAATTATATATATTAAGTAGATATATTTCGTTCTCAAAACAACGTTAACTTTAATTGTACTCATTTATGATGAAAACTTATTAGTTAAATAATTTAGGATCATAATAAAGTAAATTATGTTCAAACTTACACAAATATTTAACGACATGAAAATTGGTATTATTTTAGAGAGTTTGATATTAAATTAACTATTAATTTAGACCTGTGGTTAACATCATTCGGTATTTAATTATTATTATGAATTCATGTAATATATTACATTAATATAATATTGCTAATATAATGTCTGCAGCAAAACAGTAGAAAATAGTACCTATATACTTATACAATACAAGGTTACCTAGTCGGAAAAGGTAAATAAAGCCTGAAGGGAGTAACAGGTTAGCAAAAAAAAAATGAGTTTTTCGTGCTTATTTACGTAAAAAGCCACAGAATAGCTAATAGTAGTTACAAAGACTAACGTAGAGAATGACCAAAGGATCAACTATTCCATTTTATACCGTTTTTTGGCTATGTCAGTTAGCATATGAAAAATACAGAGTATTTTCATAATATTGTATGAAAAAAGAAAAGTTTCGAATTATGAAAAGTCGTAGAACAAACGTTGTTCAGGGTCATAATACAAAGTTAGTGCTAAGAAGCTTCCGTTTTTTTTTTTTTTTCAATTAGCCAGTATATCACTCTATATTATAATAGTGGCAATTTCATGGTTGGCCCCATAATAAAAGTTGGTCAAATGTTTATAACGATTATAAATCTTGATAAATCTCCTGTAGCATACATTTAGTCGAGTAATATTGATTTATTGGTATGGAACAGCAGTTTTACACGGAGTGACTGCCATTTGTCCTGCGCCACTTAGATGGGTAGTACTAGTAAGTAAGTAAGTAAGTAATTGGTTACTGGGAGACATTGATACCCTAAGACAGTATTCTTTGCCCTAACATTAGACTGGATGTCAGACTTTTTGGGCTGCTGACTCCCGAACGATTGTCATACTTATTCGTATGACAATCGGGATTAACTGTTTAAGGTGCTTTCCGAGGCACAAGGGGGCTCAATGTTTGAAGATACGGTCACCCATCCATGGACTGACTGTGGTAAGGACTGCTTAACCTCACTGATCGACTTATTTGTATACTGTAGCTATGAATCCCTCTACAATTTATTTAGTATATTACAAAATTCGACTGTTATTTGATCTTATTTTATAAACCTAATAAAACGGCAGAGAAAGCTTAAATAATACGCTCTTATTTTTTTAAATAAATTGTACTTTATACCGTTGTGAATAGCCCGGAAGTAGGCTTCGCTTCGGGCGTTATTCGGCAGAGCTTCGACTATACTCGTACTACATATCGAGTTTCCTTTTCCGGCTGAAAGGCGAAAAACATTAATGAAAAGACCCGCTTTGATATGTGTATTTTATTTATGTATTCGGTCCGCTTCTCTGACTCTTCGAATTTATAACACAATTTGATTATCACTTGCGTTAACGGTGAAGGAAAACATCGTGAGGAAACCTGCACACCTGAGAAGGCCTCATAAAGTTCTCGATGGTGTAGTCCGCCAACCCGCACTAGGCCACCGTGGTGGACTGAGGCCTAACCCTTCTCATTCTTTTTGAGAAAAAGCCCGTGCAGTGGGACAGTAATGGGCTTGATTTATTTACTATATTTGCTTCACAAATAGTGTAGGTACATGGCATATTTAAAAATTTATAAATTGGTAGTAGATCATTCAAACATCATAAAATACAAGCATACGAGATAATAACAATAATATAATAACAACCTTATCAGCAGTTATATATTTGAGCCGTTAGGTGTCAAAACGCTCGGGTCATGGGGTCCGAATGCAATGCACGTCTCCTTTTTAGAGATATTGCAAAACGGTTGGTCGACGCTACGCGTGACCCGAGGGCTGGCTTATTCTTTAGTCAAAGAATAAGCATTGCCATTCAACGTGGCAATGCATGCCAGTCTTCTGGGCACGCTGCGATGAGGAGGAGTATTTTGACGTATAAGTGCTCAGTTTTTTTTTTTTTTTTTTTTTTTTACTTTTATTAAAACGGTACGAAACCAATTACAATAATAAAAGATAGGCACATAGGTAATTAATTACACATATAAACAAAACAACACAGTCATACAACTCTCTCACAAAAAAGCAGACACTCCGACAATATATCCGCCCATCCATCCGCAAACAAGTCACAGTAAGGATTGTCATCCAGAAGAGCGTTAAGCGCGGAAAGCGTGCGCGGTATGGGTGAGTTGGCCCGGGCCACGGTGCGACATGATGGTATGGTGAACAACTCGTGCCTTCTATTGCGTCGATAGTTGTCGGGAGTATAAAATCGAGACAGCTCGTCATGGAGTATTTTTATTTTATGTTTTAAATAATTAGGTTGCGTACATAGTTAAGTTTAATACGCAATTAAACATTGAATTTTTGTGAACAACAAACGTTTGGGGCAGCTGATTATTTTTTGACGATTACGATGTTGGTCCCATAGAGAAAGTTGTTCAGTTTGATGGTCTGATCCACACCCTTAAATATGATCACGTATTTCAGATACGCGTTGTTTATCTAAATCTCCCACAATTACCCACGATACAAGACAAATTCTAGTGTGAACAACGTTAAAAATAAAACAAAAGTTTTATTTTCTTAGATTATCCCTTTGTTGGAAATATTTTTGGTACTACAGCTTTGTAAAAAGGAAAAAAGATATAAAGTCAACGTATCCTTTTACCTAAACAAACGACTCTCTTTCTAGTTCAAACAATGTCTTACATTTCTTGGAAATATTGGTTTAACATCAGACTTGTAATATTTTTTCAGATAGGCAAAAATCTAAAAATCTCTTTATTTTGCGATATTTCGGCTCAATATTTTGTTAAATATTCTCTTATCCGCCGAACGAGTGCTGTCTGTTGGGCCTGGTCAGCTTGTAACTGCCATCGCGTTCTTATTCAGAGGCAAATAATTATCATCCTGTTCATATTAAATATATTTTCATACATTATTCTCGCAGCTCTTACCACAACATTGTACTAATCAAGATATTTTATATATTATTTTAATAGAATTTCCATGGAGTGTCTTGCTGATTCTTCTCTATAGGACCTACTATTCGAAATTCGATAAATAATGTAATAACGATATATTAGCTGGGTAGTGTAACGTAGGTAGCGATGCAAACTGTATAGAACCTATGCTTATATGACCCTGTAATTTGGCTGATAACTTACATGTTTAGTAATAACTGTAAATGTAAGTTGGTTAATAAAATATAATAATATATTTGGAACCGCGCACCTAAAGTCTCGACATTTCATAAGTGCCTGTATCTGGTTTACATGAAATAAAGATCTATTCTATTCTTTTCTACCATCGTGAATGAATATTATCATGTCTGAAGTTTGAAACAGAAGGTTTTCGAATATTTTCCTGTTGGTCTACTTATTTATTTATTTATTTATTTATTTAGTATTAGGGAGACCAACCGCAAATAACAATAATATAAATGACAAGATTTGTTGCAACCAGCCAATAACAGGTCTCCACGAATAAAAAACACTGAAAACTTGAAAACTTGTTTGTAAATATTTATGTCCAAGCTTCGCAACAATACTATTCGACAGAAGATGAAATTTTGCAGTAATATCCGTTATTGAGCTGGTCAAATTATCACGCTACTACGAGGGATGAGCTAAAGTGCATTGTGTATTTTAACCCCGGACAAAAAAGAGGGGTGTTATAAGTTTTTAGTGTGTATCTGTCTATGGCATTGTAGCTCCAAAGTAGATAGACCAATATCAATACAGTTTTTTTTTATTGAAAGCTAGTTTAATCGAGTATCATTTTAGCTATATTTTATAAAAATCTGTTCAGCCCTTCAAAAGTTACAACTCTTTTTCTAGTTGGAGTCGGTTATTACTATTACGAACTCCGTATGGACGAAGTAGGCACATTAGTTATTTAATAAAAGCATTAAACATCAAGCAAACAGTTAATAAAAGCGTCCTGCCTCCATACAAAGTGAGGTTGTTACAAGGTGACTGATTTACATATTAGTCCGCGACGGGTGATTGTTTGTTTGTTTGTATACGGTTTTCAGTTTCAAACTCGATTATCCCGTGTTACTTGTAAATTCACTTTTAAATATCTACATCAAATAAATTCATTTGTCAGTGTAATTTACATTCAAGAATAAAATAAGAAAGTTCTTTCTTTATTTTTATTCACATTAAATTACATTATTCTCGCAGCTCATATGCTCTGAAATAAGCTGATTCTAAAATTTACTAACAAAAAAATTTTGTTCGAAATTACGAGGCTGGCATAGTCACCACGGTGAACTGAAGCCTCAATAAAAATATGAATTAAAAAAAAAAAAAACTAGAACCCGACTACTGAAAAGGTATGAAACAAGAAAATATTAACACAATATATTCATAGTGATGTTCAGAGGATAGCCGTGGTCGTATACCACTTTGCCCTAAAGCTTATGATCGCTTACTACTGTTAGACTGTATTGTTTTGTTAGGGTAGCTGTAGGTGGCATACGACCACGGCTATTTTTTAAACATCATTATGTGTATGTGACACATATGTATAGTGTTAATATTTTCTTGTTTCATACCTTTTCAATAGTCGGGTTTTAGTTTTTAAACATTTTTTTTTCAGACCCGCCAGTTTCTACTTACAATATATATACATTTGAAATGTGCTAAATAAACGCTTTCATTTGAAACCCAACACGGCATCATTAAACAAAAATATATTTTTACTTCATTACTTTTTGTCCTATAAAGGGCGCCATAATAAATTTCATGTGACGTCACATACCTAATAACCAGCCGACAATCAAGGCGCTTCTAACGATACTTCATTTGTCGAATTATCATAAGTAGTTATAAAGTTATGAGGGAATACATACCGGTCAAACACATAACCCTCTCCGTAGTCGAGTAAAAAATATCAAGCAACAAGTTTCATTCGAACTACAAATTCCTTACAACTATGTATAAAATACCGTTCAGAATACTAATGTAAACACACAGACACAACGTTTTCATACAACATCTCTCGACGGAGGTGTCGTTCAGTAAATTTTTCTCATAAAAATGTTCGCATAATGCCTTCCTTTAGTCGATGAGAAGAAATTTATTGTTGGTCGTAAAAAGTACATTGCACGAGCAAACCGCGCGAATTTTGGGAACCCCGTGATGTTCGCGCGTCTTCACTTCGTCTTGTGACCAACTTTATACAATCGACCTCGTGAATTGTGGTGTAAATAAATGGAGATCACCGTATCACGAACATGATAATGAGGATAATTTATGTACACACAGAAAGAAGAATATGTTGGTGAAGAAGATGTTTTCAAGACAAATTATGGAACGTTTCCTTTCATTGTGAGCAATATTATTATGTATACTATTTATTTATATTAATATAGGTAGTAATTATGTATCGTTGGTATGTCGTGTATATATTTTAGATAACATTGCTTGAAATTATGTTTATCTTTTGTGTTTACCCTTTACAGCGCAACTACAAGACTCGCGCACCATTTTTAAACATATTTTTTTTAAATTATACCTACCTATTTATGTTTGCTTAATTATCTCTTTTATCATAAATTATTAAATATTTCTTTTCTTTCTTTCTTCTTTATGAAAGAAAGAAGACTAGGTAAATGTGGATGGATATGCGGACATTGTACTCGAGCCGACGCTGTGCCTTTTCAACCATTGCAGTAGACATTATGTTCAAGACTATTTAATAAAGGACTGTTTTCCAACAATCGCAAACTACCATCCCTCTTTAGCATTCAAGACAAAAATCTCATCCGTATATTCAGAAGGTATGCGCCAAGATTCATATCTGAGCGGGATGCATTTCCCTATAGTGTGATGCAAAATTAAAATTTTATTACCATCTCACCGCCATCTTCCCTGACTTGCGCTGGGATGTAAACTTTGAGAAAGTTTCTTTGGCCATTAATAATTCTCTCGCGGCATCCGGGACCTCTGAAAAGAATATTTCACTCTTTTGAAGCTGCAAACTGGGTACAATCAAATTACCATTTGAAAGAGCCCCTTGTATTGCTATTTAAGACGTTGAACGATTTTCGTTAGCTTTGTTTGTGTCTTATCGCTCAAACGTTTGTAATAAATCTCTTTATAGTCGTCTACAATACAACAATACTGAATTATTATGATAAGACCGTTTTTTTTGTTTTAAGATGTTGCTACATAACTTTAGTGTGTATAATGTTCAGTTTGGCAGTTATTTATTTATCAAAATGTAAACTATGAACATATTTTTTTTATGTGATTAACGAATTGTTTAATGTAACTTACAGTAATGAATGTTTAAAAATTATATCGTATACATTCGTTCGTCGTTCGTAATTCGTATATTTAGGTACTTACGAGTCGTTACTAGTGGTCGCCCAGTGGTTAAAATTCTAACTTTCTGCACTCCTTCTCCATATAAACTTTAACTATGCCAAATCTCACACTCCTCCGTGCGCACAATATGCAAAAGGGGTCAAAGTTTTCTCTTCACGTATTAATATACAGATTTACTATACTTATCATACGATTACCATAGTAAATAAATACTTAAATATTCAGTAATGACATCGAGATTACTAAGAAGATGATATCAATTCCACCGAGCAAGATATTTAGCACATAAATTATAATTTAAATAGTATCGTTGGACCGATTTTATATGGCACATTGCACGCGGCCTTAGTAAAATAAAAAGCACAAAATTAAACAAGAGATTCTATCAATTCTTATTTCAAAAAATAATCACTGCTGTTCGTTCTAATTACAAAGGATTGCATGAGCGGAACTAAAAAAGATGGACTCGGTAATCGTGCAGTGATCATAGCCGTAGGCGCCCTATTTGCCTATCTGCTACCTGCTCATTGAGTGAGTGCATTTTTATGTTTTACTAAAACGGATCCATTAAAAATCTTTTAGAGCTTTCGTAACAAATCGCTTGCTTTTTTAATTAAACTTTAAAAATTTGCAGACGAGGAAATTAATTTAACATTTTAATAATTTTTCATAGAACAACACAGCATAGCATGATGCCTGTATTCCCTAGAGGGGACGTGTTCTGTTGAACAGCCATAGTTCACGGATTTCATTATTAAGTCTCATAGAATAGGCCGCCTATTAAGCAAGCCTTTTGCCATATTCCAGGCACAATTCCACAAACAAACATACAGCCCACAGGATTCTCCAAGGAGCCGTTTTTAACAAAAAAAAGTAGCCTAAATTACTCCTTATCAGCTATCTGCCAGTGAAAATCCCGTCAAAATCGGTCCAGCTGTTTCGGAAATTAGCCGGAACAAACAGACAGAAAAAGAGACAATTAAAAAAAATGTTTTTCTTTTATAATTACCGTATTTACTTTCATAATTGTGCTTTTATTAAAAAGCTTTTATTTTGACATTACAAACAGACACTTCAATTTTATTTATTTGTATAGATTATTTATTTATTTAAAACGCTTCATGTACAATGTACAAAGGCGGTCTTAATGCCGTAGGCATTCTCTACCTTATACATGATGGAGTAATAATAAATAATAATAAAATAAGATTAATACATGGAGCTTTTATCAACACACAACATCAATCAGTTATAAAAGCACAGTAATTTTAAAACAAATGCCAGAAGTAGATTAGATTACATGATCCCAATACGCATAATTTACTATGCAAATTGGGCCCAAGGGCAGCTTTGCGCTCCCATAATAGAATAGATTCCAAAACACCACAGCATAGATATATAATTCATCTGTAACTTAGGCCCGTCACTCACTCGATGCGGTGTCGTGCGATTACAAGTGATCATGTAGTTTGGTAAGTTCGGTTCGGGCAGAATCGGGTTTGTTCGGGTTGTCGTCAATGTAATTCGACTATTCGACTTGAACGTTTGCTAGCTTAATTTTGATGTTGGATGAGCATTGGAGGTTGCGTTAACGGAATTACATGATGGGTGGACATTACCATCTATCTGTAGAATAATGTTGGCATAACTTCTCAGTAAAACTGGCTTTGTTGAACGTTTTGGACTATCAGGGGGTGAACCACGTAACTATAATGGTAATGAACATCGATTCTGGATTTAAAAATTACCAATCATGAAGTTAGGACTCCCATCTTCATTATCGGTATTTTTTTTACAAGGTAGCTCAAAATTTAGTCTCTCGCGATCATATTGAAGTTTATTACCAGTGTCGATGTTCATTACTATTTTCGTTACGAGGCCTGAGACATTATTGTAAATTTGTTTTATGAAAAGAGTATCCATGGAGTTTCTTGCCGGTATCTTCTGTAGGACCAACCCACTTGGAACCGTGCACCTAGAATCACGACGTTTTGAAAGTGCCTGCAAAGGCCCAGTTGAAATAAAAAACTTTGACTTTGACGCGGTAGACCCGCAGGTCTGATTGCTATTCAAATATTATAATGTTGCAATGCCTTAACAGGGTTATATACCTTCTCCCATTTATAATATTATTATCTAATTAATTTATGGTCCTACTTAATTATGGATGTCCGTTTATGGGCTTATAGTAGGTACTTATCATTAGGAACAACTTTGACCTTAGGACCAACCCGGAAATCACGACATAAAAATCTGCTGTTCCATACAAATAATTCAATATTACTCGACTAACTGCATGGAACAGCTGACATTTTTATTCGCGATTTCATGTTTTTCCCTTAGAAAAAGTTATATTGTTATAATGATGAGATGACTGAAATGGATATTGATCCACTTTAATAAGTCCATAGTTCTACCAGTCACTTTGTTAAGCTGTAAAGCACAAACTGATATAAAAAGTATAACAAAACACTAACTCAAACAAAACACAAAACAACCAATTTATACAATAACCTAACCGTCAAAAACCCCCAACTCCAACTAGAAAAAGAGCTGCAACTTTTGAATGGCTGAATAGATTTTCATGAAACATAGCTAAGAACCATCCCGATTAAAATAGCTTTCAATTAAAAAAAATGCATTGATATCGGTCCATCTGTTTTGGAGCTACGATGCCACAGACAGATACACACTACAAACTTATAACACCCCTCTTTTTTGTCGGGGGTTATAGAAGCATGTGTATAGAAAACTAGCCCGTAATACGTACTGCGGCTAAGTTTTATAACAAGAGCAAAAATTAAATTTCTCTTTTATGGTCCACTGCACCTCGCATTGCACTCAGTGAGGACATAACTCAGAATTATGAAATAAAGAAAAATGTACTTCAAAACGTTTCTAAGAGTGTGCAACAGCTGAAACAAATCGCGGCGCACAGCGGGTTCTCTAATGGCCATAATGGAAATGGCCGAGTATTGGCCCGCTCACCTTAAGTGGGTACGCGACTTGCAGAGAAATGGCTGGCTACTGGTAACGTGCCTTATTGAACTCAGTAAGTGTATTTAATGGAGATATAAGACACTTGCCGGTGATAGGAACGTTTACTCAATACTTACTGTAATAAGTTCGAAGCTAATCAATACTACACTCGCACTAATTAACCCTAATATCTCGAAATCTAAGAACGTTAGCTTATTCAAATAAAAAGTATTTTATAAACTATTTAATACTACTCATATAAAAATAATAAAACTTCTTAGTTATTATTTGTTTTACTTATTAAAAATACATAAATTATAAATGCGTAAATATGACAAGATTTATTTTTTATTTGCGTTATTTTCAAATATACAATTTAATCACATTTTAATACTTTGTATAACCTCTGCGTATATACGCAGAGGTAATACAAAGTATGCTGATGTTCGTAACAACCCTGATCTGTATAGAGCAGGGTTGTTACGAACATCAAAATAGAATGCTCACAGTTACTTGAACTTTTTAACTTCCGTGCGCCCTCAAGAATCCGTCGTAGGCCAATAACACCACTCTGTCCACCGCAGAGAAGAACTGTTTTGGGTACCAATTCCCCTGTGGCGAGGTTGTGCAAGATTGCGAATAGTTGTGGCGACCAGATAGATCTGCACTTTGACTCTCTGTGCAAATTGAAAAGCAACATCCTTAAGTATCTCGATCTGGATTAGCATTTCATCATCTCACATGTAATGAAAATTTGTTTCAATAATATAGGTATTTATTTTTATTTTATTTTTCTTTAAATTGATGTCAACGTTAGTCTTATTTTTTTCTGTAATATTCTTTAAACTAATGCTTGCAGAGTTTACCTGTAAGTGATCGTTACACTTGTCTTATATTTAACATGTTACCTTTGTCATGATACCAGTGTAAGCAATTGTTGGTGAAGCAATAAATAAATAAATCAGCATCAGTATCAGCATCCGCATTGATCGATGATTATTAATGCTGTTATTCAAGTCGTGACAAGTCATGACCGCAGAGGGGGCGGGGTTTATAGCAAGTGATGTTTTTGCTTGCGAATTTTGACCAATCTAGGGGATCGTCCCCGGTGATTGCGATTGCAAACGAACGCAACCTTGTCTCATTATGAACTAGGTACTACCTAGTGCTTAAACAGAATACCTAGTAGGTAGTGTAGGTATTTAGTTACTAATCTAGTATTAATTATTACTAAAGTAAGTATTTAGTTTGACTCAATATTTTTTATTATGTCACAAAATTATTGAAACAATCTTTTATTTCAATACCAAGGAAAACTGTGCAACTTTTAGTTATATATTCATAATGATCACAACTATTCCCTGTTTTTTTAAGAAAATAATTAAAATCAGCATTGGCATCAGCATCCGCTGATGTCAATGTTAAATATAATTTACTATTACGCATAATTTACTAGCGCAAACCATACAAAATCATTTTTTTATTTTGTTTTGGAGTGAATTTTAGTACTGCGGTTGCATTTGGGAATGGACACTAAACCACTCTGCAAATTTTGCGCACTATATAAAAATGATATCTATTGCTTACAATGAAAGGAAATGTCTCTTCCTCAAAATAAGAAAGCAAATGACTTAAATAATCGAGTTGTTCGCTCAATCGCTCGCCAATCGCCCGCTCCGCGTTTCCCCCTAATATTTGCATGAAAAATCCTCATTGCTCAGGGCGTTGAAGTGGGAACATAAATAATGAGGGCACAGGTTCCGGGGTATTATTGCCATCGATCATCGGGGAACGAACCGTATTCTTTTATGTCCAACCATTTTGTCAGAGGAGAATATTTCAGAAGTTATTTGTATCAATTTGCTTCGAGTGGAAAAAGTTGGGCCTTATAACAGCGTTGTAAGAACGTATCCGTGTATTCGTTTTCGTAATAGCTTTTTGAATGAGGTCGAACTTTGTTATTGATTTAAGGTTAGTACAATAGGGAAAAATGCTCTCATTACTGTTGTGTTCTGTATCAAAATGCATCATTATACGCATAACACAAGGACAAGAGTAGAATTTATTAGAATAGAAATTCTCTTTATTGTTATTCAGTTTTTGCCTAAAGAAAGAAAGAAAGAAAAAACATTTATTCAGCACAGACATATTGACAACATAAGAGAGAGATAAAAAAAATATGAAAAAATAACACACTTCAAAAGTTGACAAATAAGAAATAAAATATTTTTTAAATAGGTATATATGTATGCTCTCAAGCATGCCATGCCGAAAGGGTAGCCAGCTCAGCATTTGCTGGGCGCGGAGACCTCAACGCTGATTTTCAGTTAGCACCCCAGCAGTGACGCACGGACGAAGGCAAAGAAATAGAAACAAAAAGGGAAAATAGAAAAAGAAATATAGTATATGTATACATCATACAATTAAATATGTGTTCAAATATAAAATAGGATAAAAGAAAAAAAAGATACAGGAAATGAGAAGGAACGAGGTATGTTATTCCTCCATTGAAAAGGGTGGATCCTACGACCAGGCGAGGTAATATTGCCTAGCGGACCGAAGCCCGACGGTTGATGTCGGACAGTTGTATATGTGTTAGATACGATATTATTTTTCCTTACGCGATGCAGGCCTCGTAATCTGACTGGTCGAATTGATATTTACGCGCCACTGTAGTTAGCTCGCTGCCTTGCTAAAGTTATTCCTATGTGGCGATAGGTGTCGCTGGAAATGGTTACCGATAGACGATAGAAGAAGTGTTGGGAGACCGGCAGCCAGATGGACAGATGACCTGCAAACAATCGCGGGAACGACCTGGATGCGATTAGCACAGACCAGGGAAACATGACATTAAAGGAGGAGGCCTATACACAGCAGTGAGTAAAAACAGGCTGTCAATGATGATCATGATGTACACAGCAACAGCAATTTTACATGGAGCGACTGCCATCTCACCTCCGACACCCAATTACTGGGAGACACTGATACCGTAAGTTTAGACCAGTGGTCAGACTTTTTGGGTCGCTGACTCCCGTAACGACTGTCATAGCTATTTGTATGACAACCAGGATGAACTGCATAACGTGTTTTCCGACGCACCAAGCGCCCCATTCAAGGACTGACCGTGGCAAGCGCTGCTTAACCTCGTTGATCGAATTATCTGCTATGTAGCTACGAGCTCCTCTCATCCATGTACATCCAAAAGAAATTAAATTAAAACAACTTCGTTTTTGCAATTTCGTTCCGGAGCACAAAAAGGTCACGAACTACTTATGTCAGATGACGAAAACTTTTTCAGCTATCTTTAAAATGCAAAATTTCCTTATTTAAGTAATTTTCCAACCAAAAACAGGATTTATTTTCGCCAGAACAAAATTCCGTGGCGTCAAGTATATACTTGTTACAGTATTTCCGTCAGAAATCAACAAAGTCTAGATTGTTCGGGATAAACATTCTTCGAGAATATTCCACGAAGTAGACGAACTTGGTTCGTATTCCGTACATTGCGAACTGAGGCACGTGAGCCTTTGCTGTCCACTGGGAATAGTTTATGAAACAGTAAAGGATAGTTGAGCCAATTTTTATAATGCCTTACAGTTTATTTTCATATCAAGAAAGAGAGTAAAATTATTACTGGATTTTTTTGAAAAGGAAGAATTTGTTGCTCCTTTTTAACCGCCGCCAAAAAATAGGAGTGTTTTAAGTTTGTTTAAGTTTGTAGTGTGTATCTGTGTATTTGTGTAACTGTCTGTGGCATCGTAGCTCCAGAACGGATAGACCGATTTTAATGCAGTGTTGTTTAATTGAAAGCTAGTTTAATCGTGTATCATCTTAGCTTCATGAAAATAGTAAACACCTAGCATGTTTCATGAAAATCTGTTCAGCCATTCAAAAGTTACAGCTCTTTATCTAGTTGGAGTTGGGGTTTTTTGACGGTTATTATTCTATTCTTTTTTATTTCCACATCATTACCACAACATTGTATGAATCAAGATTGTATTCTATTATTTTAAAAGAGTTTCCATGGAGTTTCTTGCCGGTTTTTCTCCATAAGACACATTTGGAACCGCGCACTTAGAGTCTCGACATTTCATATCATTATATTCTATTCTAAAATCTTCATGTATGAAGTACTTAAATTTTACATAGCTTTGAATTTATGTGTACGATATTTGTTTTTAATTCCAAATCGAATTACTGACCCACCAGACCTTTAAAAGGGGCCCTCTTCATTAGGCCTTCATAAAAAACGCATTAAGAAAAACAAGGAAAACAGATACATGCTATCGTTTATCGTTTATGCTCATCTGAATGTTGGCCCCAACATTTGAATTGGACCAAAGGTTGGCCCAGTGGAGGATTTAATATTCTAACCCATCTGTTATCCTAGGTTTTAATAACCTAACCAACAAAAACCCCGGACTCCAACTAGAAAAAGAGCTGTAACTTTTGAACGGCTGGACAGATTTTCATAAAATATATCTAAAATGATTTCCGATTAAACTAGCTTTCAATTAAAACTGTATGGAAATCGGTCCATCCATTTTGGAGCTACGATGCCACAGACAAAAACATATATACACAGGTACACATTACAAATTTATATCACCCCTCTTTGTTGTCGGGGGTTAAAAATAATACGGTTAACTGTGCGTTTCTTTAATATCATGTTCGTTGACTTTTCTTATCTGTCATACAAAGTTCTACCTTCTTCCCTGCACATTATAATAAAACAATATTATATCTATTTACCAACGTTAAAATTCAGGAACATTTACTCGTAGTTCAGTTGCCTCCGTATTTTGGTAATCTGCGTTATAAATGTTATAACTACAAGCGCCTAAACATCGCTCCATCAACACACCAAATCTTGAGGGACGTAATTCATAAGCTTGTAGCGAATATATTTCTTCTTTCGTTGAGACATCGAGTGGATCATATTAAGAGTGTACAAGTCTAAAACGTGTATCAGAAATGCGTGGTCAGAAATGTGTGGATCAGACCATCAAACTGAACAACTTTCTCAACGGGACCAACATCGTAATTGCGTAAAATAAAATAATCAACTGTCCCATACAAAACTTCAATACAACTGTCAAACATCACTTGGTATTACGTATTTGCTGATAGCGACGCGACAGCCACCGCTTACGGGTTCGTCCTCTGGCGGACAATAAACAAACTAAAAAGTGAGTACTTGGCGCTGCAAACGCGACAAGTTGCTACAGGCGGACGAATGCCGAATATACTGCGAATTTTTTGTCAGGTCCCGCCCGATCGCGCTCCATCTGCTGTCGCGTGGCCGTTCGGTCGTTGTCAAGTGATTTTTACGTAATTAGGGTGCGGGTTTAGGTGTGTGTGCATGTGACATGACATGTGTCTGTCAACTGTACCCATGATACAGGAGAAATCAATGGGAGGAGGAATGTTCTTGAATTCGGGTGTAAGCACCGGATGACAATTGACAACTCCACGCGCACCTGCCGCGCGCTCCTGCCTGGTACCGCGCCGCGTTCCATCGCGTTCCCTCCGCCGCTCTCTAATTTTGTATGCTCTGTTGTTTCACCGCATTTATTTTTCTTCGCGGTCTAATTCTCTTTGTTGTCTCAGTCGTTTCGCAACCAAATTTCGCGGAATGAGGTCCGTGTTTGAAATGAAATTGGTATTCGGAATGAATTGGGCTCCTCCGTAAGTTTTGCGGACCCTTGATTTTTAATTCGATTTGTACACGGTTTGTTCGCACGGATGCTGAATATTAACCCAGTTTAAAATTCAACAGCTAAACAATTACAAGTATGTCCGGAGACCAGAATAAAAGGGAAGGAGTAAAGTAGACGAAGTGAGTTATTTCCAGTTGCTGTTAAGTATAAAGTCCAGGACACCAATCTAAATAAATTTGTTCCACATTTTGCTGTAAAAAACATACCTTCCTTTATAAAATTTAGCCATATTTTTGCTTACAAAAATATTTTCATAAACATAAATAATTTTGACGTAGTCACCATTTGAGATTGGGAAGAATTAAGTAACTCTAATCATATCTCCTTTGTTAAGTGAGTGCTTGCTAAGTTTTGTTACCTATATCTATACTTATAATAAAATCGTAACGAAGCGAAAAATGTACATTGAATATATCTTGAAAAAAAAAAAGGCACGTGCTCTATATTCGACACTGATGCCAAAAATATAGTTTTTAGAATTTTTGTCTGTTTGTCTGTTTGTCTGTTTGTCTGTTTGTCTGTTTGTCTGTTTGTCTGTTTGTCTGTATCTCTGTCCGAGCTTCACGGCCAAACCGCCGAACAGATCGTCATGAAATTTAAAAGTAAAATCCGTTAATGGCCTGGTCAACATATAGGGTACAAATTATTACGCTATTGTCAAAGGGGGGTGAGCAATAAACCAATATGTCTGTGTACAATTATTTGTCGCTACCTATATGACGAATCCATTTGAAATATTGGATGATTGTAGTTAATAGATCCGATTAACATTTTATATACAATAGAAATCATTTCGCATTTTTTTAAACGTACTTTTTCATTTATTCTTTAGCCTTATGTATTTTAATTCGTCTGTTTATACCTAGATGGCATTAGTAGTAATTTATAGGCGAGTTTTTAATTTCCAATATTTTTATAAGCGATTTTTACTTTTTACTAACTCCTGTAGGTCGAGTTCTATATAATAATTTAATTTGTAACGTTCAAATATCTATACTTATAATAAAATCTATACTAGATACTTATAATAAAATCGTAACGAGGCGAAAACTGTACATTGAATATTTTTCAAAAAAAAATATTGCTTCGTGTACTAGGAACGATACTGAAGCCAAATCAGATGTTTTTAGAATTTTTGTCTGTTTGTCTGTATATCCGTTTGTCTGTTTATATGTCCGAGCTTCACGCCTATACTACTGGACAGATTTAGTTGAAATTTTGCAGTAATATCTTATGAGCAACCACTTCATTATTAAGAGCCGAATCTTAATGAAATATTGTCTTATTATAATTCATAGGTGCGGTCAAAATATGTAATATAAATCATCACCCTATTCGTCTAGGGGGCTAAGCAAAATTAATCTTCGATTTAGTTTCACAGTTTCTGTGTTCATTTTAACTCCTCACTTGATCCCGTTCTTAAATTAGTAATTTGGTATATTTAGTAATGCCCAGTATTTATTTTTACTGATAAACGTTCTTTCTTTGGCATCTTACTTTAAGGTACGTATTTCACTGACTGCTATGTTCCAAAAGGTGAAGCGTGATGAAAGCATACGACATAATACCTTACCCACGAGATAATTACTTTTTTAAATGCGCTACCAGATATTTCGACGTAACTTTGAGTTCATTATTATTTTATTACATTTTTCTGAAACTAGATGGCGTTAATGGACTTTTTAACCAAGACCGAGTTTTTGTATTTCCAGTAAATATTGAGATAAGATCATTATTAAGACTTTATTAGGATTGGGTAGAATTATTTTTTATCCATAGAAGTTATCGGAAACCTGTAGGATGGGCTTTTCGGAATCTAATAGGTAATTATGAATTTCAAAGCCTTATTGGCAGTACTATAATGAGGTGTGCTTGCTGTTTACTGCTACCATTGCAAATTGATAAGGGCTAACATCGTTTGCATTCTGGAGAACAGCAAATTAGGTTCATAGACCATTTTTTTTACAACATAGCCTTTTGCCTGATACACGGCAGCTGAAAATTCATTGACTTGAGGATGACTAGAATGATCTGTCGGCTACCAATTTCTCACTGAAAATAATTATTACCTTATGTTTCTTTAAATTTGTCTTCAGTCTCCCAAGATAGCGTTGGGATCGAAATATTTGTTCTTTTAATTGGGTTTATGTGTTAACGAAAATGTAAAGTTTATAATTTGAATGTTTTCTCCAAGTATTTTAAATAGCTACTATTGTTAGATTCAAGACGATAAAATCATTACGAGGGGCAGTAACGGTTACCGAATTTTCACCGACTACGTCGTTGTCGTTGTTAGTCATTAGTAGAGTGTAGGCAAAATAAAGGTATCGCTAGATCACCTACTTTGTATTTATGGGATGAAAGTCTGAGAGCCAACAAAAAAAAAAGAAGTTACCCCACCTCGGGAAAACAGCGAAAAATATTTCAATGAAACTTTACGGTAACTGTATAGATAATAGTCTAACTTAACAACTTTTATTTGCAACAGTAATTGACTAGATCCTTAGATACAGCTTGATCGTTCTATTGTAAGCAGTCCCGTACAAAGCAGAGGTCGCGATTGATTAGTTATACAAAATAATGTTGTATTGAACCTACTTTGATGCGACTTTCACTGTAGTATAATTTTTTAGGTTGACTGGTAGAAAATGCCTACGGCATTAAGTCCGCCTCTGTACTTAGTGCATAAAGTATAAATAAATAAATAAATAAGGGATCGAGGACTTATAGTAAATATATTTCATCGCACTATCACTCATAGGAGACGAGCAATGTAACATATTTTGTGTATAATGTATGATGGTTATGAAATGTAAGAATTTAACAATTTCGATAGGACTTTCACAGTAGCGCTACTAAGGGGTCGACTTTTTAACATAAATATGTATCATCACGCTACGCTACGCTCACAGGAACTGAACAGTGTAACATTTTTTTTTGTACACATGGCTACTATCAAGCTATACATTTCCAGTAAAAGCTGATCACGTATTGTATAGGCTTCCCTTACAATAAGAGGACAGCTTATTATACTGAAAATTTATAGCTCAATATGTATCCGTGGGTACTAAGGTCGATAGTTAAGAAATTTGTGATTTAAACGAGTTTATTTAACATTTTCGGTAAAAAACCATCACGGAAAATTACTATACATATGAAGGAAACTAGGTATTTTTTCAACATTAGAAATGTTTATTTCGATACCCACCGTACCTAGCTAAGTGGAACGGTAAATAGTAGAATAGAAGCCACACAAATATCAGGTTCAAATCCGGTCCCCGCGTTGTAACTGTTTTTATTTAATACTAATTGATACAATTTTATATTATTAGAAACATGTATTTTCAAAACATAATTCGAGCACCCCTACACCACGCGAACGACGTCGCGGGCACAGCTAGTAATATATAAAAATGACAAGGAGCACTCAAGAAACGAAAAAAAAGAAGAATTGGTTTGCTTTTTGGTTTTGTAGTATAAACAGTAGGTAATGATAGTCTCCTATGTAAATTACAGTCACCCATCCAAATCATGACCGCCCGGGCGATGCAGCTTAACTTCGCAAGTTAATTTATCTACGAGACAGCCATTCTGCGATATGCTCTTCGTATGTGATCGAATAGAACCTCACCTGAAATAGGCGAGACCGCAGAACCGTATACAGTAGCTAATGGAATTGAATCCAGGCTATTCGTAATACAAATGCGGCCGAGAAGCCGAGAACGACATTTCTAAGGAATATAATATAGAAATTGGAGATAATAAATAAGAAAGCGTCTTTAAGAAAAGAGTTAAGGAACATTTCTTGTCAGCATGATTTTCCTTTTGTTATTTGCTGGTATGTATTTATATATTATGGTATGTGTTTAGATATATAGTATAAGTTATATAAGTACTTAGGTATATATTTATTTTTGATACCTAAGTTGTAATGTAATTGTATTGTACGCTTGACTTTCTCACTCTATAATATTATGTTCATTTCTCTTTCACCCAAAGGTTTGCTGGAAGAAAACTCATTCTGAGTTAAGGTCGCCTTTGTGCATATATTTTTAAATTGTTTATTTTTTTGTATATTCCATATTTTGTGGACAATAAAGAATAAGAAATGTTGATTTGACTACGGGTACAGTCGAAAAGAGATAGATATATTGTAAGGGACTTTTCCAGAGCCGATTGTATTCATCATTATGAATAACTTTTACTATAGAATCAACCCTGAAATCACGAAAAAATATCTGCTGTCCCATACATTTAGTCGAGTAATATTGAATTATTTGGATGGAACAGCAGATTTCTTTTCGCAATGATTGATGGAACGTTTACAGAAATGGATAGCTAGTCCTCGAGATCTAAAAAGCCACTTTTGACATATTTTTTTTTTTTTTTTTTTTTTTTTTTTTAAAAACATAAATAAATATATAAATAAAATAAATATATCATTTGATTTAATTTGGGATGTGAAGCGTATAAATCGGTAACCAAAAATTTTGCATATACAGCCTTTAAAGAGTTTTTAATACCTACGTAATTTTATACTGATATTTCAAACGATTTTAACGATTCTAGTGATCACATCCCTTTATTTAAAAAACAATTGATTGAGAACGTAACCATTTTTATGATATTTCGGCAGTACATAAATATGCATTTTAAAAATATTTCGATGCTAAAACAATACTTATAAAATTTTATACCATGCTAATTTATACGTATCTCAAAAAATTATAATAATTTCATAATTATTATCAAGTGTATATTCAAAATGGTTTTTATTCACAGCCTATAGTAACATTTTCAAGTTACATTCTATCGTTCTTTAAATCTGTCAAAAGGGACTTCTTAGATCTCGAGGACCATTTCAACGGTTGTAAATTGTTATTATACCGTGTAACACAAATTAAAATCGTAAACAGATCTATGGGTGAATTTATAATCTATGCCGTGCCCAATCAAGCAAGACTTATTTATACAGGGTGGTGACGACGTTACGACAATAAATGAAACCACGTATTTGGTAACACGTTCTGTGACCGTACACAAAATATCTATCAAATCCAATCAATAGTTTAGCCACAGGAACTAATTAAAATTTTCTTAATTTTACACATATCACGATCTCTAAGTGAAATTTGAAAAGTCTCTGACTTGTTCTTACTAAAATAATCTTTATTTACACGTAAAGAATAGATAAAGATGGCATAAGTTTCTAGTTTGAAGTCCCTTCACCTAGACGAATGAGAGTAGAGTGAAATATTATGCAAAAATAATATGGGTGAAAATCGTTTATTTTTTGTGCACTGCTTCAAAACGTGATACCATACCAAATACGGTTTCATTTATTGTCATAATGTCGTCACCACCCTGTATATCAAGCAAGGTTTATGTTATTTTTTATTTTATTTTTCTCTCGTGTGTTGTGACTGTTCGTGCTGAATAAATGTTTTCTTTTTCTTTCTTTCTTTCTTTTCTTTACATAAATTACAAATAATAACTGAAGACGTGACATTAATTATCACAAGCAGTGAGCTACATGTAGTATCCATCACCATCGAATTATCCCAACAGAGATAAATTACATTATATTATTGTTAGAGACATCAGCAAGACAGATGGCGCGGTCAGCGCATGAATATTTCAGGAGTGGCATTAGGACATGGAAAAATAAATATGGCCGACTTGGCTGGACGCATTTGTACATAAATCGTAGTACCGCCCGTGTTTGAATTACCAATGAAAGGGACCGAGCGAGCTATTTATCAGCTAACCGTATATCCATCTCGGGAAACACGCAGAATTTTTATTGAAAACTCGTACGGAAGTTGCCACACGTTTATTATAAGGGTTAAGTTTAATGGGTGGCTATTATTTATTTACAGGTTGGGGCTGATAAAAATGATAAAAGTGATAATAATAAATCCAGTGCATTACTATCCCACTGCGGGGGACGGGCCTCTTCTCGGAATGAGGAGGTTTAGGTCTTAGTCTGTCACGCTGGCCTAATGCGAGTTGGCGGACTACACACCTACATACATGGAGGACTTTATGAGGCCCTCTTAGGTGTGCAGGTTTCCTCATGATGGTTTCCTTCCGGGTGATAATTCAATGATCCGCACAAAAATTCGAAAAGTCAGAGGCGCGCGCCGTGTTCCGAATCTGACCCTCCTTCATAGAAGGTAAGTGTTCAACCGCTTGGCTATCACTGCAGCTAAAAAAGATAATGAACTTAAAATTATTTTAGAAAGAAAGATAGAAAGAAAAAATGTTTATTGCCAAATTAACAAAAAAATCAAATCTCTAATACACGTCTTAAAATTTAAAAATGTAATGTTAGGTAGTTACGTGACATTGAAAACTTCCGAAGAAAACCCAAACCATAATTATTCAGATATTTATTCAATACTTAGGTAAATCACATTTTCATTATTGATGTTTTATGGTGTCTTAGCTTTACAAGAATAATTACACCATTAAAGTAGCAAACTATCATACGGCCCGCTTGATGGTAACCGGTTACCGTAACCTATAGAGGCTTGCCACACCAAGGGCATCACCCACGTGTATTCGACCCTACTACTAACGTCGTGTTGGTCGCCCAAAGCTTCCCCTAGGATCACTGGCGACTTTACTCACCGTTAGAAACACAACACTGCAAAAGATCAGTGTTATTTGGCTACGATATTCTGCAAGGTAGAGGTACTTCCCCAGTCGAGCACCTCCTTTGATGGGAAAGTCCCGCTAAGTACCTCTCTTAAAATAAGGTTAATTGCAATCCAAACCGAGTGATATTTTTTTTGTTTTTATTTTTTTTATTTAATTTAAGTTGACGCATAATTTTATTCAAACACTTTTCACATTATTAATGTTTATATTTATTTCACAAACATCGAAACATAAAATTATTCAAATTTTTTTTTCTTACATAAACAATTTTTGCGAACGGCATTAGTGTGTCGTGATGCAGGATGGACCAATCAAAAGAATATGTTCAGGAGGGCCTCATATCATAACGAGTTTTAATTGGCTAACACTGCGTCAGAACACAATAATGTTCAGTTCAGTTTTTATTTGTTATAACAGGTGTTCCATAAATTACAAAGAAAGGTGCTAATATCAAAGAGACCACTGTGACATACCCACATGGGTGTACAAAATATATTGCTAGCAGGACATTAGATTACTAAATTAAAACTATTATTATTCAAATATTCAAATGAATATAGCATTAAAATATAAATTATACAAATTTCAATCAATAATTAAGAGATTTTATATCATTAATTTAATACCTGATTTGATAATTACATATGTTTGTCATATAAATAATCTGTAACACTATAACATGATTCGGGCTTTAGTCATAGATCGCTTAGGACTATTCCTAACAGTGGCGAAGAGTCCACACAACCTGATTCCCATCGGCTTCCCTTTAGAAATAAGTTAATGCATGATCAACGTAATATTATAATATTTACTCATCCTACTGATAAAAAAGGCATGTAATTCTGTTAGGTCGAGCTCTTCTTCTATATAGATTACAAGAGACAGTATGGATTTTGGATGGCTTGCAGCATTCATTGATGAGTGTGCTTTTTTTTGAAGGGCACGCTTCGCCATTGATTCCTAGAGATTATTTATTAATCAACCTAAATAACTAATACTAACTACATATTAATACTACATAATATAGGTTGTTGTGTTGTTGTAAAATTGTCTGTAATAAATCGCCGACAGCGATAAGACCGCCCATTGTACAATCTTAAATGTTATTTGTAATTATTATGTTCATTGCTTCTGTTTATCTGGTATACAATAAAGAATATTTCTATTCTATTCTATATTCTACTACTGTTGTAAACAAAAACAGTAACAAAATAACCTAACCATCAAAAACCCCCGACCCGACTCTCAACTAGAGAAAGAGCTGTAACTTTTGAACGGCCGACAGATTGTCATGAAACACAGCTAAGATGATACCAGAATAAACCAACGCGCAATTAAAAAAACTGCATTAAAATCCACAGATACACACTGCAAACTTGGGTTATAAGTTTGCAGTGTGTATCTGTGGATTTTACTCTTTTTTGTCGGGGGTTAAAAAAACAATTTAATCATAGAAATGCGCAAATTGAATCATGGCAATGGTGTACGTGGTAATGAGACCGATTGCGGACAGTATCATGGTGATATCTACGGTGAACAGCCGCCAGATCGTGTACCTGAACGCACGCTGCTCAAGGTACCTCACTGCATCCCCTATTGCGACACGTTCACTCTCATCTGTAAGTTAAGTCAAAGGGCACACTGGACATTATTTATATCAATGCTGACCTAAAAAATAATTAAATAAATTAAAATATTTGTTTCCTAATCCAGTCCATTACTGTCCCACTGCTCGGCACGGGTCTCTTCTCAGGATGAGAAGGGTTAGGCCTAGGCCACCACGCTGGCCTATTGTGGGTTGGCAAACTACAATTATACCATTGAGATCTTTATCAGACCCTCTCAGATGTGCAAGTCTCCTCACGATGTGTTTCTTCATCGATAACGCAAGTGATAATCGAATTCTAATCCGCACATTTTGAAAATTCAGAGGCGCACCTCTGAATTATCAAAATGTGCGGAATAGACACAGGATTCGAATCAGGCCCGCAGGCCTGATTCGAACTCAGACTTTAATAAGACAAATCTCTGAACTAAATGAGTTGCCGGGTGCAAAAGTGTCATATCTACGTCAGATTTTAATAAGTAAGAAATAGTTACCTCTAACAAAACAATGCTAACAAAGTTTTCCTAACAAAACAATGCTATAAAATAACTTTTTTCTGTTGTAGTACACCATAGACATAATAAATACTACTGTTTAATAAATCTATGTAGTAAACTTCGGTTCACCAAGGAGTTTTCAATTTAATTTTAATAGCAGCTGTAATTGACTATGGTGGCGCGGCTAGGTCGCATGCGCGGCGCGCTATAGCGCATGCGCGCTGAGTTCCAGCGCCATTTTGTTTAATAACAATTTACATTAATAAGGTGTCAACTACCTATTGCATGAGTATAGATAAAGTAGTGTATGAAACTGCACATAACTAGGTATTAAAACACTCGTGTGATAGATACTATTAAAATCGAGCCGCCACTCGTTTTTTAATACCCCCTATTATGCAACAGTTTCATACACTACTATTATGTATTGTGTATTAAAAATGTAAAAATACCGTATAATACCAAATGATCATGTATTATACGTATACCTATACAGGTATTTTATAATATTAAACTACGGTATTTTTTGTATTTTTGGTAATTTATTTTTAAGACATTATTTTGAGATTATTACTGATTAATTAATCATTAATGCGAGATGTGTTATTGTAATAATCTCAAAATAATGTCATTTGATTTATTTTTTATGAAATAGACATAAAATATGCTGCCAACCCCAAATAAAATGGACATGAAGAGGCTGAAAATATTTTAGTTTTGACGTAAATACGTACATCTTCTCCATTCATTCGAATCAATTCATGAACACCAATCATAATTCTTGGAAAAACCATTGTTGTTGACACAAATATCTGAAATATAAATCGAACCATGTTACCGCCAACATTTTTAACTATTAATATTAATTTTCTCATACAAGTGAATGTAATTCTTTTGAGAAAATAAAGTTATCTTATACCTGAACCATAATAATCACGAAATACATTATCTATATAAGAGAAAACTTTGTACCCCTTTTTAAACATATTGCGCGTACGGAGGAGTGTGAGATTTCGCATAATTAAATTTTATATAGAGAAGGAGTGCAGAAAGCTTTTAATGTTTTACGGTTGAATTTCGACCACTAGGTGGCGACTACTAGTTAGTATTATTTTACCAAATAGAATAAGCATTATTAATAATGATTTACCAGTAACTTCATCGGTAAATCAGTCTGAACTGTTGTCTTCAGTAAATGATTATAAATATTCATATATTTTCTTAGGCAGTTCGCCAAAGCTTCTTCGGGCCCTTCAAACCTGCGAGCAGTTGATATTTCACGTTCTAATTGTTTGCGAAGCAGCACCATTCGATTCCACACAGCTTCAAACATCATAATTCTTGTAATATTTGACAAATGTGTTGTCGCTTCTAATATGAATGCTACCCAAGAATACATCGATCTACAGCTTAATAATTCATAAACAGTGCAGTATAAAAGCGTAGCGATTAACTTGTTTACGATTATGATGATAAATAAAATCCTAGAAAATTGTATTTCATCAACTAGTTGTACACCAAGGGCGACATCAATTTTTCTCACGTCTTTCAAGAAATTTAGCAAATATTCTCCATTGCTAAGGAAACTGACTATAGCACATGCGGTATACTGAATCAAAAGACTAATAAAATATATAATTGCTACACTGTTTAGCACTGAGAATTTAGCACTGAAATAAAATACTAGTGTTACAACGATAGCTGCGCAGTAAATTCTAGCAGCAAGGGTTAAGTATTTATTTGGACTAAAGTTGTAGTATAGTCCACCAAATAGTCGAGTTATCATTATAGTTTGTATTGTTACGACTGAGCTTAAAAACATCGTTAAATATTTCAAAGAACAAATCTTGGTGACAGGATCAGGATCAGGTCTTGTGAACCTTCTGCTAACAGGATTACTGTTAAAACAATAACACTGACGTGGCTTCATCTATTTTAACTATGAGTAAATGTATGAAGCCCATTTGTTTGATTACCCTTTGTCCTTCCCCCTTGCCTCTTGCTACCTATGTAATTTGAAAGACAAATAAAAATGTTCTAGTCTATTCTATTCTATTATAGGTTTTCAACCAATCTACTAATAATATTTCTATATCAGTCGAACAAAGTCCATCGCTAAATATAGACTTCATGACCTCCACAGTGAATGGGACATTCTGTGGACTTAAAACTAATATTCTTATCTATAAGATAATCTTCTGATATAAAGACTCGTATAGTCATACAAAAGTGCATAGGTATAGTCAAATAATCGGAATCATGACCCACCTAAGCACCTAAGGCTTAATTTTTTACGTACATTTTAATACAATTAGGTCGAATTTCGCTCAAACATAATTCCCTCGCAACAAACTTGTTATCAATTATAATAACACTGTAACACTATAGTCTTTTTTTATGTATATGTATATTGTCATGTCAGACTATCTTGTCATAGTATTAATATTAATACTTAATCAATCTGCTGGATCATTAGGCACCAAAAGTATTTAAGTATTTTTCGTATTATAACAATTATCATGTCTGATCCTCAGATGGTGTAAGTAACGTAAGATGGTAGCAACCATTTTGCAATAGCACTACGGGTATAGTGCTGTTGAGATTGCTAAATTATTCTCAGTAGAATCTCAGTGATAGTAATAGTATCTACTAGAGGGCTATAGGTCAGCATCGTGGAATTTAATAAATACCATTATGGGTAAAATGGTTGTAATAATAGGCCTAATTGCACGCGGCCAATTTAATAATGAAGTAGTCCCATTTGTAATATTAACTTTAGTAATCTCTTGCAGATGCAGAAGGGAAACTTTAAACGGTGAAGGTCACCATTCATCTTCTTCGTGTCGATGGCACATCGCTTAATTTCACCAAGAGAGAGGTCGCTCAGGATGTAGATATTTGGGAAAAATGGGCCTGGCCATGGCTGTGCTGACAGTAGATGTGACATCGAGGTCTACATTAAGCTTACTTTTCTTTTAATACGATTTCAGTAGTGGCTACATTTTTAGATGTTAGCAAAACATTTGACATAGATATTATTCGATTTTTATCGATAACCATATCGAATCAAAAAAGCAATTATTTACTTGCCTATCATAAATGTGTTGAAATTTAAAGTTTTGCTACTAAAGGATACAACAAAAGTACAAAGCCATAGTATATACAGTTAATTCAAGAAGTATGAATCGAACGAATTAGGGTTTTAGGGGAAACTCTATGGGCACCCATTTCTCCCCATTTGTATGTTCAGCGATATTGGCGTAGTTTTACCTTGTTCAAATGCTGACTCTCTATATCATGCTCATCACAATGAAACATATTTAATGATTTCTATAGCATTTATTTATAACTCCACAATGTGTATACGTGCACCAGATAATTTGTGAAACAAAGTATTTATCATAGCGTATAGCGATACGGTAAGGCAAACACGAACAAACTTTTTTTTATTACTTTAGATTTATTATTAAATAGTAACTAATTAAAAAAATGCGCAAATTGAATCATGGCAACGGTGCACGTGGTGATGAGACCGAGAGTAGACATTAGCATGGTGACGTCTACGGTGAACAGCCGCCATATTGTGTATTTGAACGGACGTTGTTGAATCTGTCTCACACTATTCTCTATTACTTCACGAAAGCTTGTACCTGTAATATAATTATGTCATTGCTTACACCCACCAAGAGAAAAGAAACTTCGGAAATAAGAACTCCCAAATTAATTTGTTTTACCTCTGCATACGAGTAACTGTTTTACAATACATAGTTTAATTTTATCTGTTTCACTGTTCACCATTTCCCCTAATACAGCAGGTATATAAGGTAGTACAGTTTCAATTAAAATATTTAAAGTGCTGGCATCATTGCGCTGAAAAAATTAAATAGTTATTAGATAATCTTAAAATTGTACTGTTTTGTCTCAAAATGGGCAACTGCATGATCTATAATATATTTATGCCATAAACATAAATCTAGAGGTTAGGTAATTTTAATAAATAGGTACTTGTAAGTACATACGACAAATTCCAATTCAGTGAGGTAGCCAAAGATAAAGTTCACGAAGTTAGGAATAACCAAAGCTGCATACAGAAAAATCTGAAACATTTAAATATTGATAACTTATTTAAGGTAGGTATGTATACAAGATTCTTCCATTCATATGCGAGGTATTTTAAGAGATACATCCATATATGGTAAAGATGGCATATAAATGGTTAAAAAATCTTTTTTTTTAATCTAATTTATTTGACACACGTACAAAATACTGACTCCTCATTATTTTCAACATCTATTACACGAATCCCTAGCCAGCCGTAATCCGTAGCCTCTTAAACTTCTTAAAATATTTCGTGTACGAATGGAAGGACCTTTTCATATCGAGCATCTAAATATTTCAATACAAATACTGCTATCTCATTTATATATTTTTTTCTTTTTACTTGAATTTGGCATTGGTTCGTTTTTTTTTCTAATCGAATTTTTAATCAGTTCTTAGACGATTCAAAATTTCTTATAATCACTATCAACCCATTGACGTCCTTTCATAAACATTGTCTTTGCCACGTGGACCTCCTCTAAACCGATACAATGAAAGTTCGCGAGAAAATTTCAACAAATTCGGAAAACGAAATGGTTGATTCAATTTTCTTATTAGTGCAACAAACGAAATAAATATGAATTCCTTTGGATTTAGAAATTATTATTATTATGAGCCCGTAATGTCCCACTGCAGGGCAAAGGCCTCCCTTCCCTCTTTCCATTTCTCACGGTCAGTTGCGAATTGCGATCTGGGGCCAATCCTTTTTGAAAATGTCCAGCTCATCCCGCCATCTCCTTTTGGGCCTGCCGCGTTGGATTTAGAAATAGTTAAGTTATACTTATTAATATTTAATTCCCGAAGTAATTTGTTATTTACCAGTGGTTTCATTGGCGCATCAGTTATTCGAGTGGTTTGCAATAAGTTATTGTAGATAATCATATTTTTTCTTAAGTTATTTCCTAAATATTCTTCCCCTTCTTCAAATCTTCTAGCGACTGACAAGTCGCGCTCGATACGTTTTCGAAGCTGTATCATTCTGTGCCAAACTGATTCAAACATCATAATTCTTGTTATGTTTGATAAATTTAACATAAATTGAAGCGATGCAATGATAATAACATCAATAATGTACACAAAACAAATATTTATATTTAAATAGCAGAATGAAACTACTGAGCTTAACTTATATAACACTAGCATTACGTATAAAATTCTAGAAAGGGGTATTTTGTCATCCACTTTTATACCGAGTGCTTGATCTATGGTTCTAATGTTGTTTGAGAAATGAGTGAAGTATTCCCCATTTGAAAATAAATTGATTACGACACTTGTCATATACAGAGTTATCTGCAGTAAGTAATGTAGTATCCCTGTAGAATCCATTCCTGAGATTGTTGTTCGACAACCCAATATGAGTAATATAGAAAAAAGCACACAGTAAACTTTCACAGCAAGTGTAATTAGTTTATTAGAATGAACGTTATAGTATAGTCCACCAAATAGCCGAGTCAACATAATAGTTTGTATTGATATGGCCGATTTGAAACGCATTAATAAATATTTTAAATAATGTTGGTCCATGGTTTTTGAGTAATCTACTACAGGACAAAGACAATGTGACACTGATGTGGGCTCTATCTATTGTTAGCACTGTTTCATTTGAAGTACAATTTTTTTTATCACAGGTTATATCGCTATCGTTATGTTAGATCAATTCGATATACAGAAAATAGACAGCAATAAAATTCTATGTTTGTCTTATAAGTAGTTATATTCTAATCTGACAATCGTATCATAGTATATAGTCGATCCGCTGGATCATTAGGCACCAAAATAAGTATTCAAGTGTTTCTCGTGTTATGACATCATGTCTGATCCTCAGATGGTGTAAGTACCATTATAATAGGTTGGGGAAAAAGTTTCTTCGCATTTTTTAAGAAAATTCAAAACATTTTTTAATATAGTTTATTTATATTTAACTAAAGTATGTAGGTACCATTTTGTTCGATAACTTTTTGCCATCTGGTAGGTAGGAACATAATCCCATTGCTATAGAAATTTTGGGACTTCTGATCAAAATACCGCGACAAGTGGTTTTGGCAATCCTCTCGTGATATTAACCTGACACTAGTAATAATAATAGTAATCTTTATTGGCACACCATGATGTTTACATTTATAATAACACATTACATTATTTTGGTTTATGGCTTGTATGTTGTACTTGCGTGTGTCGTTACTAGCACCCTTGCTAAGTTATAAAAATAACTTGTATTAAAGGTGATAGTCCTAACCCCATGCGGACAATGAATTAGCCATTTAACACCAACACTGCCTAAAGAATTTTGAAGAGACCGAAACAGGAGAAAATCTGAAGGTGCAAGGTCAGGACTATACGGCGGATGCATTAACACCTCCCAGCCAAACTCTCTTAATTTTTGCTGAGTGGCTAAAGATGTGTAAGGTCTAGCGTTATCATGATGAAAAACCACATCCCTTCTGTTAATTAATTCCGGCCGCTTTATATATATATTATATATATAAGGTCTTATTTTAATAATCCAAAATATTTTAGGTGGTAAATCTATAGGTTACAAAGACTCTTTTTAGCAAAAAAATATTAAAATAATATCAACATTTTTTTATACGTTTTCAAAATTAATTAAAATAATTGATGTTTCCGTTTGCATAAAACCTTCATTCCTCTATGATTGTGAATGGCACTAAGGTCATGAACTCGATCACATGACTGGCGGCTCGGCTGCAGTACTCTCACACACACACACATCGCGTCGCCGCCCGGTCAATGCCTACTTAATTCATAAATTAAGACATTCTAACGATTAATCTACTGCAACTACTATGTGATTCTAATTTCCCATCAAATTTTATCAGGCTTTGGACTGGAATAATTTAATTTAATTACCTACCTACCTATCGTATTACATTACTACGCAGGTACCTACTTTGTAAGCCCCGTTAGGACTGCCGATTTTGCAGGTTTGCTTGCATAGTAGGTACTTACACATAGGTTACGTATCTACGCTTTCATATTAGGTACCGTAACAATAACTTGGCATGTTTAGAAGTTTGAATCAGTCTTATTTACTATGATTTGAAATGTACACACTTACCTAATAATAGTTTTTTTATCTACACAAATTGTTGGACATAATCCACCCTGCTGTTGGACAAAGAGGCTGGCACGCTGTACAACATGCCGTACGCGCACTGGAGTGTCACTGTCACTAGTCATAATTCACACACATAGACATAATTCACAGCTCCGAGAATGGTATGCAGGTCTGGTCTTCTCCCGTGGCGCATTTTACCGATTTCAGCGTCGTGCGTGACTCGTGCCGTGCGCGAACTCAGATACAACTACAAACGATGTTGCCGCCGCGCCGCGCGCCCGCCGTGCCGCCCCGCGCCGCGCGCCCTCCCGCGCCGCCCTGCGTCACGTGTAACGAAGAGCGGCAACGGCGCGAATGGGCGGCGCGTGCGGCGACGAGTGGCAACAGAGCGCTTGATTTTCGGTTACGATCATTCAATACATTCATAATATCGCGCGCTTACCGCTAAGCGCTGGCGCCGCCACCCGCCTTCAATGAACATAGTACTACCTACGTAGTAACCGCCGTGGATGGATGTTGAAAATAATACAGAGCCAGTAAATTTATTATTAGTAAACTATTTAAAAAATATATTTTTTAATATCAGTAAAACACATACTTGATTAATTTGATATTTGTAATGAATTCTATACCATTCATAGAGCCTAGGTTTAAAATATTTTGGATTATTAAAGTAAGACCTTATATAAGGTGACTATATATATTATAAAATAAACTTTAAAAAAAGTAAAAACCGACTTCAAAAAAACTAAAAAGTATAAAATAATTTTCTTAAAAAACTTAACAGCTTCTGAAGTCAGGGCCTATAATTCTTCAATGTACCTACTCGTAGCTTGACAGTGGCCCCGACTTCAGAAGCTGTTAAGTTTTTTAAGAAAATTATTTTATACTTTATATACGCTTAAATAGGTTGACTCGGGACATACTTTCGTGAATTTTGTTCTAAACCCGCGGTCCATTCAAATCAAGCGAGGTTCAAATGTACGTGGAATTCAAAAAATACCATTATTGGCAAAATGTTTGTACCAATAGGCCTAACTGCGCGTGGGTGATATAAGAAAAAAAGTAGTCCCTTTTGTAATATTTAGTTTAGTATTCTCTTGCAGACACAGAAAACTAACTTTAGTATTGTTTTTGTTTGTGTTTTCTATAACTTTGTTGCCACGATGAGGGTGGCAAAATCTGATTAGATTAAACCCTCTTAAAAAAAAAAAGATTATAATAAATAAGCTAACTTTAAACGGTGAAGTTCTACATTCATCTTCTTCGTGTTGATGGCACATCGCTTAATTTCACCAAGAGAGAGGTCGCTCAGGATGTAGATATTTGGGCACAATGGGCCTGCCCATGGCTGTACTGACAGTAGATGTGACATCGAGGTCTACATTAAGCTTACTTTTCTTTTAATACGATTTCAGTAGTGGCTACATTTTTCGATATGAACATAACATTTGACATAGATATTATTCGATTTTTATCGATAACCATATCGAATCAAAAAAGCAATTATTTACTTGCCTATCATAAATGTGTTGAAATTTAAAGTTTTGCTATTAAAGGATACAACAAAAGTACAAAGCCATAGTATATACAGTTAATTCAAGAAGTATGGATCGAACGAATCAGGGTTATAGGGGAAACTCTATGGGCACCCATTTCTCCCCATTTGTATGTTCAGCGATATTGGCTTAGTTTTACCTTGTTCAAAAGCCGACTCTGTATATCATGCTCATCACAATGAAACATATTTAATGATTTCTATAGCATTTATTTATAACTCTACAATGTGTATACGTGCACCAGAAAATTTGTGAAACAAAGTATTTATCATAGCGGTACGGTAAAGCAAACACGAAAAAGCTTTTGTTTATTACTTTAGAGTTATTGTAATAAAGTTATTAATTAAAGAAATGCGCAAACTGAATCATGGCAACGGTGCACGTGGTGATGAGACCGAGAGTAGACATTAACATGGTGACGTCTACGGTGAACAGCCGCCATATTGTGTATTTGAAGGGACGTTGTTGAATCTGTCTCACACTATTCTCTATTACTTCACGAAAGCTTGTACCTGTAATATAATTTATCATTTAATTGCTTACAACCACCAAGAGAAAAGAAACTTCGTAAAATAAGAACAGAACTCCCAAATTAATTTGTTATACCTCTGCATACGAGTAACTGTTTTACAATACATAGTTTAATTTTATCTGTTTCACTGTTCACCATTTCCCCTAATACAGCAGGTATATAAGGCAGTGTAATTTCAATTAAAACATCTAATGGGTTGACATTCTTGCGCTGAAAAATTAAAAAGTTATTAATCCTAAAATTTTGTATCAAAATGTGCAACTTCATGATCGTCAATAATATGTATGCCTTAAAAATAAATCTAAATGTTAGGTTATTTTAATAAATACTTGTAGGTACATACAACATATTCCAAATCAGTGAGGTAGCTAAACACAAAGTTCACAAATTTTGGAATAACAAACGCTGCATACAGAAAAATCTGAAACATTTATAAGTTGATTAATACTTATTTATGTTATCTATACAGTCCTTCCAGTCATATATGACATATTTTAGGAGGTACATCTATAGATGGTACTGGTACAGGTGGCATAAAAATGTTTTTAATATCGAGTATCTAAATATTACAATACTATTTGCATTGTAATTTTCTTTACAATGCAAATAAAAGAATTGTTGAATTTGGTATTGGTTCGTTTTTTTCTAGTCGAATGATTAATTATTTCCCAGACGATTTATAATTTCTTTATTCATCACTATCAACCCATTGACGTCCTTTTATAAACATTGTCCTCGCCACGTGGACCTCCTCTAAACCGAAACAATGAATGTTCGTGAGAAAATTTCAACACGCACGGAAAACGAAACGATTGATTCAATAATTAGTGCAACAAACGGAAAATTTTTTATAACTTCCTTTTGATTTATAAATAGTCATACTTAATAACATTTTTATCCCTAAATCATTTATTATTTACCAGTGGTTTCATTGACGCATTAGTTTTTCGAGTGGTTTGCAATAAGTTATTGTAGATGATCATATTTTTTCTTAAGTTCTTCCCTAAATCTTCTTCCCCTTCTTCAAATCTTCTAGCGACTGACAAGTCGCGCTCGATACGTTTGCGAAGCTGTATCATTCTGTGCCAAACTGATTCAAACATCATAATTCTTGTTATGTTTGATAAGTTTATCATAAATTGAAGCGATGCAATGATAATAACGTCAATAATGTATACAAAACAAATATTTATATTTAAATAGCAGAATGAAACTACTGAGCTTAACTTATATAATACTAGCATTACGTATAAAATTCTAGAAAGGGGTATTTTATCATCCACTTTTATACCGAGTGCTTGATCTATGGTTTTAATGTTGTTTGAGAAATGGGTGAAGTATTCCCCATTTGAAAATAAATTGATTACGACACTTGTCATATACAGAGTTAACTGCAGTGAGTAATGTAGTATCCCTGTAGAATCCATTCTTGAGATTGATGTTCGACAGCCCAATAGGAGTAACATAGAAAAAAGCACACAGTAAACTTTCACAGCAAGTGTAATTAGTCTATTAGGACAAACGTTATAGTATAATCCACCAAATAGCCGAGTCAACATAATAGTTTGTATTGATATGGCCGATTTGAAACGCAATAATAAATATTTGAAATAATGTTGGTCCATGGTTTTAGAGTAATCTACTACAGGGCAAAGACAATGTGACACTGACGTGGCTCTGTCTATTGTTGGCACTGTTTCAATTGAAGTACAATTTTTTTGATCACAGGTTATGCTGCTATCGTAATGTAAGATCAATTCGATATTCAGAAAATAGATAGTAATTCTATGTTTGTCTTTTAATTAAATTCTAATCTGACTATCATATCATGGTATATATAAATGCTTATGCAATCCGCTGGATCATTAATTACAAAATAAGTATTTAAATATTTTTCGTATTATAACATCATGTCTAATCCTCAGATGGTGTAAGTATCGCTCTATTGTTGCAACCATTTTGCATTTCGTAATATTCAGTTTAGTATTCTCTTGCAGACGCAGAAGGCAAACTTTAAACGGTGGAAGTCTGCATTCTTCTTTTTCGTGTTGATGGTACATCGTTTAATTTCACCACGAGAGTGGTCACCCAGGATGCAGATATTAGGGCACAATGGGCCTGCCCATGACTTTCCTGTCAGTAGATGTGACCTCGAGGTCTGCATTAAGCTTACTTTTCTTATAAAACGATTTCAATCGTGGCTACATTTTTCGGTATGAGCAAAACTTTGGATATAGATATTTATGCGATTCTTATCGGTCACCGCAGAATCATATCGAATCAAAAACCAATTAATTATTTGCCTATAGTAAATGTGTTAAAATTAAAAGTTTTGCTATTAAGAGATACATAAAAGTACATAGCCATAGAACACACGAAGAATGGATCAAACTAATCAGGGTTTTAGGGGGACTTCTATGTGCACCCATTTCACCCCATGAATGTTCAACGATATCGGTTAGTTTTACCTTGTTCAAATGTAACTCACTATATGTCATGCTTATCACAATGAAAAGTATTTACCGATTTCTATAGCATTTATTATATACATATATACTCTACGATGTGTATACGTGCACTGAAAATTTGTGAAACAAAGTATTCAATTATCATAGCGGTACGGTAAAGCAAACACGAACAAGCTTTTGTTTATTACTTAAGAGTTATTGTCAAATAGTATTTAATCATAGAAATGCGCAAACTGAATCATGGCAACGGTGCACGTGGTGATGAGACCGAGAGTAGACATTAACATGGTGACGTCTACGGTGAACAGCCGCCATATTGTGTATTTGAAGGGACGTTGTTGAATCTGTCTCACACTATTCTCTATTACTTCACGAAAGCTTGTACCTGTAATATAATTTATCATTTCATTGCTTACAACCACCAAGAGAAAAGAAACTTCGTAAAATAAGAACAGAACTCCCAAATTAATTTGTTATACCTCTGCATACGAGTAACTGTTTTACAATACATAGTTTAATTTTATCTGTTTCACTGTTCACCATTTCCGCTAATACAGCAGGTATATAAGGCAGTGTAATTTCAATTAAAACATCTAATGGGTTGACATTCTTGCGCTGAAAAATTAAAAAGTTATTAATCCTAAAATTTTGTATCAAAATGTGCAACTTCATGATCGTCAATAATATGTATGCCTTAAAAATAAATCTAAATGTTAGGTTATTTTAATAAATACTTGTAGGTACATACAACATATTCCAAATCAGTGAGGTAGCTAAACACAAAGTTCACAAATTTTGGAATAACAAACGCTGCATACAGAAAAATCTGAAACATTTATAAGTTGATTAATACTTATTTAAGTTATGTATACAGTCCTTCCCGTCATATATGAAATATTTTATGAGGTAAAACTACAGATGTTACTGGTACAGGTGGCATAAAAATGTTTTTAATATCGAGTATCTAAATATTACAATACTACTTGCATTGCATTTTTTGTTTTTTTTTTTGTTTAATTTGGTATTGGTTCGTTTTTTTTTCTACTCGAATGATTAATCATTTCCCAGACGATTTATAATTTCTTTATTCATCACTATCAACCCATTGACGTCCTTTCATAAACATTGTCCTCGCCACGTGGACCTCCTCTAAACCGAAACAATGAATGTTCGTGAGAAAATTTCAACACGCACGGAAAACGAAACGATTGATTCAATAATTAGTGCAACAAACGGAAGAAATATTATAACTTCCTTTTGATTTATAAATAGTCATACTTAATAACATTTTTATCCCTAAATCATTTATTATTTACCAGTGGTTTCATTGGCGCATCAGTTTTTCGAGTGGTTTGCAATATGTTATTGTAGATAATCATATTTTTTCTTAAGTTATTTCCTAAATCTTCTTCCCCTTCTTCAAATCTTCTAGCGACTGACAAGTCGCGCTCGATACGTTTTCGAAGCTGTATCATTCTGTGCCAAACTGATTCAAACATCATAATTCTTGTTATGTTTGATAAATTTAACATAAATTGAAGCGATGCAATGATAATAACGTCAATAATATAAACAAAACAAATATTTATATTTAAATAGCAGAATGAAACTACTGAGCTTAACTTATATAACACTAGCATTACGTATAAAATTCTAGAAAGGGGTATTTTGTCATCCACTTTTATACCGAGTGCTTGATCTATGGTTTTAATGTTGTTTGAGAAATGGGTGAAGTATTCCCCATTTGAAAATAAATTGATTACGACACTTGTCATATACAGAGTTATTTGCAGTGAGTAATGTAGTATCCCTGTAGAATCCATTCTTGAGATTGATGTTCGACAACCCAATAGGAGTAACATAGAAAAAAGCACACAGTAAACTTTCACAGCAAGTGTAATTAGTCTATTAGGATAAACGTTATAGTATAATCCACCAAATAGCCGAGTCAACATAATAGTTTGTATTGATACGACCGATTTGAAACGCATTAGTAAATATTTTAAATAATGTTGGTCCATGGTTTTTGAGTAATCTACTACAGGGCAAAGACAATGTGACACTGACGTGGCTCTGTCTATTGTTAGCACTGTTTCATTTGAAGTACTATTTTTTTAATCACAGGTTGTGCCGCTATCGTAATGTAAGATCAATTCGATATTTAGAAAATAGACAGCAATAAAATTCTATGTTTGTCTTTTAAGTAGTTATATTCTAATCTTACTATCGTATCATAGTATCTAATATTAATGCATACTATGCATTGCATAGTCCATCCGCTGGATCATTAGGCACCAAAATAAGTATTCAAGTGTTTTTCGTATTATAACATCATGTCTGATCCTCAGATGGTGTAAGTATCGCTCTATTGTTGCAACTATTTTGCATTTCGTAATATTTAGTTTAGTATTCTCTTGCAGACACAGAAGGCAAACTTTAAACGGTGGAAGTCTGCATTCTTCTTTTTCGTGTTGATGGTACATCGTTTAATTTCTCCACGAGAGTGGTCACCCAGGATGCAGATATTAGGGCACAATGGGCCTGCCCATGACTTTCCTGTCAGTAGATGTGACCTCGAGGTCTGCGTTAAGCTTACTTTTCTTATAAAATGATTTCAATCGTGGCTACATTTTTCGGTATGAGCTAAACTTTGGATATAGATATTTATGCGATTCTTATCGGTCACCGCAGAATCATATCGAATCAAAAACCAATTAATTATTTGCCTATAGTAAATGTATTAAAATCGAAAGTTTTGCTATTAAGAGATACATAAAAGTACATAGCCATAGAACACACGAAGAATGGATCAAACTAATCGGGGTTTTAGGGGGACTTCTATGTGCACCCATTTCACCCCATGAATGTTCAGCGATATTGGTTAGTTTTAACATGTTCAAATGTAACTCTATAAAGGTATCATCCTTATCACAATGAAAAGTATTTACCGATTTCTATAGCATTTATTATATACATATATACTCTACGATGTGTATACGTGCACTGAAAATTTGTGAAACAAAGTATTCAATTATCATAGCGGTACGGTAAAGCAAACACGAACAAGCTTTTGTTTATTACTTAAGAGTTATTGTCAAATAGTATTTAATCATAGAAATGCGCAAACTGAATCATGGCAACGGTGCACGTGGTGATGAGACCGAGAGTAGACATTAACATGGTGACGTCGACGGTGAACAGCCGCCATATTGTGTATTTGAAGGGACGTTGTTGAATCTGTCTCACACTATTCTCTATTACTTCACGAAAGCTTGTACCTGTAATATAATTTATCATTTAATTGCTTACAACCACCAAGAGAAAAGAAACTTCGTAAAATAAGAACAGAACTCCCAAAATAATTTGTTATACCTCTGCATACGAGTAACTGTTTTACAATACATAGTTTAATTTTATCTGTTTCACTGTTCACCATTTCCGCTAATACAGCAGGTATATAAGGCAGTGTTAATTCAATTAAAACATCTAATGAGCTGGCATTCTTGCGCTGAAAAAATAAAAAGTTATTAATCCTAAAATTTTGTATCAAAATGTGCAATTCATGATCGTCAATAATATATTGTATGCCATAAAAATAAATCTAAATGTTAGGTTATTTTAATAAATACTTGTAGGTACATACAACATAATCCAAATCAGTGAGGTAGCTAAACACAAAGTTCACAAATTTTGGAATAACAAACGCTGCATACAGAAAAATCTGAAACATTTATACGTTGATTAATACTTATTTATGTTATCTATACAGTCCTTCCAGTCATATATGACATATTTTAGGAGATACATCTATAGATGGTACTGGTACAGGTGGCATAAAAATTATTTTTTTTATATTTTAATTTTAATTTATTTGACACACGTACATAATACTGACTCCCCATTAGTTTCAACATCCCTTACACTAGTTTCTACAATGTGTAGTGTCTTAAACCTCTTAAAATATTTCGTGTATGAATGGAAGGACCTTTTAATATCGAGTATCTAAATATTACAATGCTATTTGCATTGTAATATTTTAATTTTTTTGTTTAATTTGGTATTGGTTCGTTTTTTTTCTAGTCGAATGATTAATCATTTCCCAGACGATTTAAAATTTCTTTATTCATCACTGTCAACCCATTGACGACCTTTCATAAACATTGTCCTTGCTACGTGGACCTCCTCTAAACCGGAACAATGAATGTTCGAGAGAAATTTTCAACACGCACGGAAAACGAAACGATTGATTCAATAATTAGTGCAACAAACGGAAAAAATATTATAACTTCCTTTGGATTTATAAATAGTCATACTTAATAACATTTTTATCCCGAAATCATTTATTATTTACCTGTGGTTTCATTGACGCATCAGTTTTTTGAGTGGTTTGCAATAAATTATTGTAGATAATCATATTTTTTCTTAAGTTATTTCCTAAATATTCTTCCCCTTCTTCAAATCTTCTAGCGACTGACAAGTCGCGCTCGATACGTTTGCGAAGCTGTATCATTCTGTGCCAAACTGATTCAAACATCATAATTCTTGTTATGTTTGATAAATTTATAATAAATTCAAGAAATGCCATAATAATAGCAATATCAATGTATACCAAACAAATACTTCCATTAAAATAGCATAATGAACCTACTAAGCATAACTTTTCTAATAGTATTACTACGAATAAAATTCTAGAAAGGGGTATTTTATCATCCACTTTTATACCGAGTGCTTGATCTATGGTTCTAATGTTGTTTGAGAAATGGGTGAAGTATTCCCCATTTGAAAATAAATTGATTACGACACTTGTCATATACAGAGTTATCTGCAGTGAATAATATATTATCCCTGTAAAATCCATTCTTGAGATTATTGTTCGACAGCCCAATATGAGTAGTGCAGAAAACAGCACACAGTAAATTTTCACAGCAAGTGTTATTACTCTATTAGGATAAACGTTATAGTATAATCCACCAAATAGCCGAGTCAACATAATAGTTTGTATTGATATGGCCGATTTGAAACGCAATAATAAATATTTTAAATAATGTTGGTCCATAGTTTTTGAGTAATCTACTACAGGCCAAAGACAATGTGACACTGACGTGGCTCTGTCTATTCTTATCACTGTTTCATTTGATGTACTTATTTTTTTTTTATCACTAGTTATGCTGCTATCGTAATGTAAGATCAATTTGTTTGTATATTTAGAAAATAGACAGCCATAAAATTCTATGTTTGTCCTTGAAGTAGTTAAATTCTAATCTGACTATCATATCATGGTAGGTATATATTAATGCATAAGCAATCGGCTGGATCATTAGTTACAAAATAAGTACATATTTAAATATTTTTCGTATTATAACATCATGTCTGATCCTCAGATGGTGTAAGTACATATCGTTCTATTGTTGCAACCATTTTGCATTTCGTAATATTTAGTTTAGTATTCTCTTGCAGACACAGAAGGCAAACTTTAAACGGTGGAAGTCTGCATTCTTCTTTTTCGTGTTGATGGTACATCGTTTAATTTCTCCACGAGAGTGGTCACCCAGGATGCAGATATTAGGGCACAATGGGCCTGCCCATGACTTTCCTGTCAGTAGATGTGACCTCGAGGTCTGCATTAAGCTTACTTTTCTTATAAAACGATTTCAATCGTGGCTACATTTTTCGGTATGAGCAAAACTTTGGGTATAGATATTTATTCGATTCTTATTGGTCACCGCAGAATCATATCGAATCAAAAACCAATTAATTATTTGCCTATAGTAAATGTGTTAAAATTGAAAGTTTTGCTATTAAGAGATACATAAGAGTACATAGCCATAGAACACACGAAGAATGGATCAAACGAATCAGGGTTCTAGGGGGACTTCTATGTGCACCCATTTCACCCCATGAATGTTCAGCGATATTGGTTAGTTTTACCTTGTTCCAATGTAACTCTATAAAGGTATCATGCTTATCACAATGAAAAGTATTTACCGATTTCTATAGCATTTATTATATACATATATACTCTACGATGTGTATACGTGCACTGAAAATTTTTGAAACAAAGTATTCAATTATCATAGCGGTACGGTAAAGCAAACACGAACAAGCTTTTGTTTATTACTTAAGAGTTATTGTCAAATAGTATTTAATCATAGAAATGCGCAAACTGAATCATGGCAACGGTGCACGTGGTGATGAGACCGAGAGTAGACATTAACATGGTGACGTCGACGGTGAACAGCCGCCATATTGTGTATTTGAAGGGACGTTGTTGAATCTGTCTCACACTATTCTCTATTACTTCACGAAAGCTTGTACCTGTAATATAATTTATCATTTAATTGCTTACAACCACCAAGAGAAAAGAAACTTCGTAAAATAAGAACAGAACTCCCAAAATAATTTGTTATACCTCTGCATACGAGTAACTGTTTTACAATACATAGTTTAATTTTATCTGTTTCACTGTTCACCATTTCCGCTAATACAGCAGGTATATAAGGCAGTGTTAATTCAATTAAAACATCTAATGAGCTGGCATTCTTGCGCTGAAAAAATAAAAAGTTATTAATCCTAAAATTTTGTATCAAAATGTGCAATTCATGATCGTCAATAATATATTGTATGCCATAAAAATAAATCTAAATGTTAGGTTATTTTAATAAATACTTGTAGGTACATACAACATAATCCAAATCAGTGAGGTAGCTAAACACAAAGTTCACAAATTTTGGAATAACAAACGCTGCATACAGAAAAATCTGAAACATTTATACGTTGATTAATACTTATTTATATTATCTATACAGTCCTTCCAGTCATATATGACATATTTTAGGAGATACATCTATAGATGGTACTGGTACAGGTGGCATAAAAATGATTTTTTTTTATATTTTAATTTTAATTTATTTGACACACGTACATAATACTGACTCCTCATTATTTTCAACATCCCTTACACTAGTTTCTACAATGTGTAGTGTCTTAAACCTCTTAAAATATTTCGTGTATGAATGGAAGGACCTTTTAATATCGAGTATCTAAATATTACAATGCTATTTGCATTGTAATATTTTAATTTTTTTGTTGAATTTGGTATTGGTTCGTTTTTTTCTAGTCGAATGAATAATCATTTCCCAGACGATTTAAAATTTCTTTATTCATCACTGTCAACCCATTGACGACCTTTCATAAACATTGTCCTTGCTACGTGGACCTCCTCTAAACCGGAACAATGAATGTTCGAGAGAAATTTTCAACACGCACGGAAAACGAAACGATTGATTCAATAATTAGTGCAACAAACGGAAAAAATATTATAACTTCCTTTGGATTTATAAATAGTCATACATAATAACATTTTTATCCCGAAATCATTTATTATTTACCTGTGGTTTCATTGACGCATCAGTTTTTTGAGTGGTTTGCAATAAATTATTGTAGATAATCATATTCTTTCTTAAGTTATTTCCTAAATATTCTTCCCCTTCTTCAAATCTTCTAGCGACTGACAAGTCGCGCTCGATACGTTTGCGAAGCTGTATCATTCTGTGCCAAACTGATTCAAACATCATAATTCTTGTTATGTTTGATAAATTTATAATAAATTCAAGAAATGCCATAATAATAGCAATATCAATGTATACCAAACAAATACTTCCATTAAAATAGCATAATGAACCTACTAAGCATAACTTTTCTAATAGTATTACTACGAATAAAATTCTAGAAAGGGGTATTTTATCATCCACTTTTATACCGAGTGCTTGATCTATGGTTCTAATGTTGTTTGAGAAATGGGTGAAGTATTCCCCATTTGAAAATAAATTGATTACGACACTTGTCATATACAGAGTTATCTGCAGTGAGTAATGTAGTATCCCTGTAGAATCCATTCTTGCGATTGTTGTTCGACAGCCCAATATGAGTAATATAGAAAAAAGCACACAGTAAACTTTCACAGCAAGTGTAATTAGTCTATTAGGACAAACGTTATAGTATAATCCACCAAATAGCCGAGTCAACATAATAGTTTGTATTGATACGACCGATTTGAAACGCATTAGTAAATATTTTAAATAATGTTGGTCCATGGTTTTTGAGTAATCTACTACAGGGCAAAGACAATGTGACACTGACGTGGCTCTGTCTATTGATAGCACTGTTTCATTTGAAGTACAATTTTTTTAATCACAGGTTATGTTGCTATCGTAATGTGAGATCAATTCAATATTCAGAAAATAGATAGTAATTCTATGTTTGTCTTTTAATTAAATTCTAATCTGACTACCTATCATATCATGGTATAATAATTATATATTAATGCATAAGCAATCCGCTGGATCATTAGGCAATAAAATAAGTATTTAAGTATTTTTAGTATCATAACATCATGTCTGATCCTCAGATGGTGTAAGTATCGCTCTATTGTTGCAACCATTTTGCATTTCATAATATTCAGTTTAGTATTCTCTTGCAGACGCAGAAGGCAAACTTTAAACGGTGGAAGTCTGCATTCTTCTTTTTCGTGTTGATGGTACATCGTTTAATTTCACCACGAGAGTGGTCACTCAGGATGCAGATATTAGGGCACAACTGTCCTTAACTGTCCTGACAGTAAATGTGACCTCGAGGTCTGCATTAAGCTTATAGCTCATATTTTAAAATAGATAAGTAATAATGAAAGATCAGTTTGATATTGCTTCCGGATATAGCGTTTCCAGGCCCATATAGAAGTCGCTTAACCGATTCCAGACCCAAGTGGGCAGGTGCAAGTCGGTTGCTTGGAGGAAACATTCCTGTTGGGAAATAGGGTCGATTGAGCTCCACTTAAGTTTTTTTAGAAATGTCAATTTTTTTGGTGACTGTACCTTTTTTCAAAAATCTAATACCTAATAGGGGTTTTAATATCTTCAAAATAGACCTTAGGTTTCCTAAGACCAGAACTGTCTTACTATAACAGAAAGGGTTATCACCCATAATGCCCCAAAATTTGCGCCACCCCATATATTAATGCAATATACGTATTCAATCCGCTGGATTGTTGGGCACCAAAATAAGTATTGAAGTATTTTTCGTATTACCTATAACATAATTTCTGATCCTCAGATGGTATAAGTAAAAGTAACGTTATGAGGTCGCTCAGGGTGCAGATGTTGGGGCACAATGGGCATGACAGCTGCAGATGTGGTGGCATCGAGGTCTACATTAAGCTTACTTTTCTTATATACGATTTCAATAGTGACCAGATTTTTCGACATGAGCAAAGCATTTTGAAGTAGATCTTTATTCGGTTGATAACGGTAACCGAACAATCATATCTGATCAAAAAAGTAATTAATTATTTGCCTATCGTAAATCTGTTGAAATTAAGAGTTTTTCTTTTAAAGGATACACAAAAGTAAATAGCCATAGTATGTATACCTACAGGGTTATTAACGAAGCTTGAATCAAACGAAGCAAGGTTATAGGGGACTTCTTCACGGAGAAAAATATTATGATAACAAGACTACCAGAACGCTTAGTAAGTTGCACCAACTAAACGTTAGTACTCATTAATGAATATTGTATTCATAAATACATTAAATTGCGTTAACTTCACAAAGAAAATATTTTTAGTTACAACAACAAGGTAAAGTTCACTAAATGATTCTTGTTATCACATAACGCGAGTTTTTTTTTTTTTTTTCGCAATATGGGCACCCATTTAGCCCCATATACCTACTTATATATGTTCAGCGATATTGGCTAGTTTTACCCTTGTTCAAAGGTCCACTCTGTATATTATGCTCATCACAATGAAAAATATTTAACGATTTGTAAAGCATTTATTTATTATTCCACAATGTATTACATACGTGCACTAGAAAATTTGTGAATAAAAGTATTACATATTTTTTTATCTTATCATAGCGATACGTAAAGCGAACACGAACAAGCTTTTGTTTATTACTTTAGAATTATTGCCGTATAGTAATTAATCATAGAAATGCGCAAACTGAATCATGGCAACGGTGTACGTGGTGATGAGACCGAGAGTAGACATTAGCATGGTGACGTCTACGGTGAACAGCCGCCATATTGTGTATTTGAAGGGATGTTGTTGAATATATCGCACAGAATTCTCTATTTCTTCACGAAAGCTTGTATCTGTAATATAATTATGTCATTGCTTACAACCACCAAGAGAAACGAAACTTCGTATAATAAGAACTCCCAAATTAATTTGTTTTACCTCTGCATACGAGTAACTGTTTCACAATACATAGTTTAATTTTATCTGTTTCACTGTTCACCATTTCCGCTAATACAGCAGGTATATAAGGCAATGCAGATTCAAGCGTAATAATAACTGCCTTGGAAATTTTGAGCTGAAATAATAAAGAAATTATTAATGGTAATCTAAAAATATATAGTTTTGTTTCAAAATAATCTATCTCATCGTTATGATTTACGTCCTATTTGTTTATACTTGCCCACAATTCACAATTTTGTGTTTTTCCCTATTAGTAGGTCCAATGTAAGGTACTAACCTTCTTTATTTTTTGTTTGAAAACCTTTGCCCCTCACTAAGATTTCTCCTGAATCGAGGGTACAATTTATAAACATGCATGTCACATGCACGCACGCCCGGACCCGGAACAACTATCTGTAGATCTTACAAATAATTGCTCCGTGCGGGGATCGAACCCGCGGCACATAGCGTAGAAAATTAAACACTTAGCCACTGCGCTAACCGTGTCGTGCCGTGTCGGATTTTGTCGAGTAATATTGAATGATTTGAATGGAACAGCTGACTTTTGTTTAGCGATTTCAGGGTTGGTCCAATACTAAAAGTTGTTCATAATGATGAGTACAATAGGGACTCTAACAAAGATAGGACCCTGTAGTTGCGAGTGAATCTTTATTTTTATTACCCGACTACGGCGAGGGTTATATGTTATTAATAATATTTTTGTCGAGGCTTCATTGCACCTTGGTGTCTATGCCAGCCTCGTAGGTCACTCTTATAACAAGTAGGTAAATTTGCTTCATCATAGATCGCATCGATATTTAGGTACCATCAGGTCGCCATTCAAGTATTGCGTAAACACTACCGGGGGGCGGGGGGGGGGAGGGTCTTTGCTTTGCTTATTTTTGATGATATAGGGAATGGGGTGTCTGGATGGTTATTACGTCAGCAGTATATTATTTTTACTATTTCGGATTTTCTACAAAATTTTGTTGATTTTAGTCTATGCTTGAAAATTTAAACAGAACGCATTTTCAGGACTTCCCGAAAATAATGGATACGTTTATACTCGCTTAGAACCGAGTAAAAGAACCGAGTAGGAGAATTACCGCGCGCTATTCCCTTGTCTAAATTTCTTCCGCCAATCCAGAAGACACTGAAAAATGCATCTACCAATGTTTACGTCAGCAAGGAAGGGGGGGGTTAGAGCATTGCTTACTTTTGCTGACGGGAGGGAGGGAGGGGGGTAATAATTGCAAAAAAAAAAACTGCTTACTTAATACTTGAACGGCGCCTGAGGTAGTGTGTACTAATTTATAATCATTACAATAATTGTGAGCTCACGAATACTAATTATTATCATTTCATCATTAACATTAATTTCCATTATTCTCGTGGCTCTTACCACAACATTGTACTAATCAATCACAACATTGTACTGATAAAGGAGGAATATACATAATAATTACAATTGTACAAATGCAATGCTATCGCAATCGGCGATTTCTTACAGACAACCTTTGGATGGACAGTACTGCATGTAAAAAATAACGAGGGTAGCCTGTGTTAAAATTCAAGATTCAAGAAGAATCAAGATTCTTATCTATTCTTTTAAAAGAGTTTACATGGAATTTCTTGCCGGTTCTTCTGCATAGGACTTAAAGTCTCGACATTTCATACTGTGCCTGTATCTGTTTTGCATGAAATAAAGATATATTCTATTCTATTCTATTATTTTACTCATAATAAGATTTGTAGGTAGGTACATACGCTAAAGTCCGTTTCAGTGAGGAAGCCATAGATAAAGTTCACTAAACTAGAAATAACAATTGCTGCAGCCATTAAAATCTGAAACATTAAAACATTATTTGCATTCCGTAGGCCGAGCACGCATGTTTTTGACGTAACGTAACGTTAACGTAAGCATACAATAATAATAATAAAAAATAAACATAAAAACAGTACAAACCGATTTCAAAAAACTAAAAAGTATAAGATAATTTACTGAAAAAACTACAGCTTCTGAAGTCGGTGCCACTGCCAAGCTAGGTGTTAAACTTCAGAAGCTGTTAAGTTTTGGAAACTTACTAATATTTTAAATTGAAAGTTATTTATTATCTATGTATTATATTTACCTGTGGTTTCATTGGCGCATTAGTTTTTTGAGTAGTTTGCAATAAATTCTTGTAGATAATCATATTATTTTTTAAATTCTTCCCTAAATATTCTTCCCCTTCTTCAAATCTTCTAGCGACTGACAAGTCGCGCTCGATACGTTTGCGAAGCTGTATCATTCTGTACCAAACTGATTCAAACATCATAATTCTTGTTAAGTTGGAAATATTCATCATAAATTCAAGAATCACTATGCTCATAATATCATGCATGTGTACCCAGCATATATAATTTCCACTACTATAGCAGAATAGAACTACTGCGATCAATTTTACTAACAGAACTATAGCGTATACAATCCTAGTAAGGGGTATTTTATCATCCAAATTTATACCCAGTGCCAGGTCTATCTTTCTGATTCTATTTAAGAAATGCATGAAATATTCCCCATTGCAAACAAAATTGATTACGACACTTGTCATATACAAAGTTGCTTGCAGTGAGTAATGTATCCCTGTCGTATCCATGCTTGAGATTGTTGTTCGACAACCCAATATGAGTAGTGTAGAAAAAAGCACACAGTAAACTCTCGCAGCAAGTGTAATTAGTCTATTAGGATGAACGTTATAGTATAGTCCACCAAATAGCCGAGTTAACATAATAGTTTGTATTGATATGGCCGATTTGAAACGCGTTGATACATATTTCAAATAATTTTGGTTCATATCTTTCGACTAATGTACTCATGTACTGCAGGACAAAGAAAATGTGAAACTGACGTGGCTCTGTCTATTGTTGGCACTGTTTCATTTTATGTAGCACTTACTTGATGAAATATTATTTTAAAATAGATAAGTAATAATGAAAGATCAATTTGATATCGCTTCCGGATATAGCGTTTCCAGGCCCATATAGAAGTCGCTTAACCGACTCCGGACACAAGTGGGTAGGTGCAGATAAAACAGGAGCAAGTGGGGCCACATTGATGAAACAGCGACGGGATGTAGATGCGGCATTGTCTCTCAAGCGATGACACATCTACAGTCCTGTCCATTGTGCCCCAACACCTGCACCCTGAGCGACCTCTGCTCTACCACTAATAACGCTGTCGAGATGGCAAAGTTCTGGGCAAAAAAACTAAATTAATAAAACTATTTTTTTCAATAAAACAAATTATAAAAAATACCGCATATCGACTGCAAAAAAAACGAATTAAAAAGATGGAAACAAGATGAAAAGGAAATGAATATCCTTTTCCAAAAATTACAACATGCAGTCGGAGGCGTCTAGGATGTAATGAACGCTGATACAAATACCTCCGACTACATGGTATCATTTTTGGTAAAGGATATTAGTTTTTCTTATTATCTTGTTTCCATCTTTTTAGTTCGTTTTTTTTGCCATCGTGTTTTTTTATTTTTTAATAGGTACTCATTTTTATATTACAACTGTGTTGGTCGATATTGGTCGATATCGATCAGAAATGTTGGCTTCAAATGGAACATGCAAGTTATATTTAGGAGCCAATGAGATTATTTTTATTATGCATCGTTTTGTTTATTAGCTCTATGTCTATTGTTTTCTGTGGCATATATAATTATATATAATTTTGTTCATTATTATGTACATAAGTACAGTTATGTCGTTTTTGTCAGATGTTTGCTCTCCGGATGTTTGAATTTCGCTGAATGAGCCTATAAGACTATAAGTTTCGCTGGAGCATTTTGGGGAATTATACCAGCTTAGGAAGGTCGCGAACTGAAGGTATTTCCGCCTAGTGAGTGTTTCGTGTATAACTGTTAATTGCTTCCAGGAAATATTTGGAATAAGAGTCGCTAATATTATTTCTGTTGTATTAGCGTACAGGAAAAACAAAGGGCATATTAAATTTTCCCAGAGTTACATAAAATTATAATATTGAGTCAGTTTTTGCTTGCGGATTCGTTCGCGCGGACTTTAACTATTGAATTCTTTTGATGTTGAGGAGGAGTACTTTGACGCCTAGGAGCTCAGTTTTTTAAAATAATTAGGCTGTTTAAGTTATAATAATTATAAGTTTCTAATTATATTATTTTAGTATTAGAGTTAAGAAATGGGTATTTAATGGTAGTGACCATGAAAATTTAAAAACTTATATTATTTTATGTCCTAGATACATTCAACTTCTATTTAGGATTTCTTACAATTGCGTAGTGTTCACAAAATTATGTCTATCCAAAAGTTTATAACTGCATTTTTTTTTAACTGAAAGCATAAATTCATGAAAACACTAGAGATATGTCATTCTTGCTTTCTTGATTATCTGGTTTATAAACCTTTGCCCCACTTTTACAAACATACATGTCACATGCACACACACAGACCCGGAACAACTATCTACAGGCCATACAGATATTTGTTCCGTGCGGGGATCGAACCCGCGGCACATTATCAACACGAAACGGAACGGAATAATTTGATGACACGGTTGGCGCATATGCTAAGCGATTAGCCTTCTGCGCTACGTGCCGCGGGTTCGATCCCCGCAAGGAACAAATATTTGTATGATCTACAGATAGTTGTTTCGGGTCTGGTTGTGAGTGCATGTGACATGTATGTTTGTAAACTGTACATCGGACTCGATACAGGAGAAATCCTAGTGAGGGGCAATGTTTTTAAAAAAAACAAACAAACATAACGCAGAAAGGCAATCGCTTAGCCACTGTGCCAACCGCGCCGTCAAATTATTCGTCATTATTTTGTTTGTTGTCTGTTTCAAATCAAATATTTCACATAGTTCCGTCAATTGTATGAAAAAAGAAATGAGAGCCTGCGCCAAAGGTGACCTAGTAAGTAAAATTAGACGCAGTTGAGTTGGGATCAAAGGCATGGCGCCGCCAGCGATGCTGCGTCGCATCTTTATCGTGGCCCATTATCAAAGAATAACAGGTCAAAACCTCATGTCAGTAGAAAGCCGTCAGAACGTCGAAATAAAAAAAGACACGTATCTACGTGTCTTTTTTTATTTCGACGTTCTACAAGGATACAATAGATTTATCAGAGGCCGATCAAAGTTAGATAAAAACGACTTCTCAATTCGTCTATTTATTAGACGGAGTTGGTAATTTATAAGTTAGTCAAAATGTTTTATCAGTAGTCATTGTGCCCTTCGTTGTCCCCGTTGTGTTAGTTGTGCCCTAACGGGCCATAACGTGTACACTTATCCAGCGGCTCAACCACTTATCAAAATGGTAATGAACATCAGACTCTGGTAATAATCTTTAATACGATCGTGAGAGAATAAACTTTGTGTGATGCCCCTGGTATTGCAAGCGTCCATAGGTTACCAACGGTAACCGCTTACCATCAGGCGGGCCGTATGCTTGATTGCCACTTTTTTTTTTTTTTTTTTTTTTTTTTTTTAGCGTGGTAAAATCATCAAATGAGTCCTCCCACCCCGGGCAGGGCGGGAGGGACTGTCAGACTTGTACTGACTAAAATCCACGGTGTTCCTTCGATAGCCCTTTACGTTCCGGGGTCACGGTAATGAGATAAGTCCCGCGACCTTGTTTGCCACCTTAGTGTTAAAAAAACATCTATTTTTATACAAAGCTAGAATCCTTATTTACGAAATCTAAGAATGCTACGGGATAGTGTATTTGGTCTTCGTAGCGGGCCCATCCGAAATACCAAACCACACACATAGCGTGGGCACAGCATCCTAAAGTCCTTTTGAAGGTGAAGATGTGATGATGATATTCGGAGATAAACCATGGAACTCTTTAACGGATATTAGCAAATCACTTGCAATTGCTGTAATAACATGTTTATGTATTGTTTATCCCAGTCAAAATAGAAAAATAAAATTATATTTAAAAAAGTAAACGCCGACTTCGAAAACTAAAACGTATAAAATAACTTTGTTAAAAAACTTAACAGCTTTTGAAGTCGGGGCCTAAAATTCTTCAAGCAGTAGGAGAAAATTATTTTATACTTTTTAGTTTTTTGAAGTCGGTTTTTACTTTTGTACTATTGACTTGCAAGATGGGTGGTTATCAGTGGCGAAGGGTGACAGTTTTAAAAGGGGAAGCCGTCCCAAAAATTCGCTCTAAAAATTGCTGCAAGACAAAAATCCATACCGTCTCTTGTAATCTATATCTATATAGTAATGTCTGGAAGAGCTCGACCTAACTGAATAACAAGCCTTTTTATCAGTTGGATGAGTAAATAATATAGGTAATATTACTTTGGTCTATGTATTAACCAATTTCTAAAGGGAATTCGATGGGAATCGGGTTGTATGGACTCTTCGCCACTGGTGGTTATCCTGCTATCTATCGGTCGTTACACCCTTCAGTTTTGACAAAGTGTACCACGTGTAGTTCACTAGAAGATAGATGTTCTGCGCTTGCCTTTGTACGATACCCGTCTGTTTTATCTTTATTTGCTGCTATATTTTAGCAGGATAGTACCGAATTTTTACTCTCCCCACAAACGCCGTAAATCACGCGAGCAAAACCGCAGGAAAGAGCCAGTTATATCCATAACGGAGGACACAATACTGGGACGTTTCACGGTTTTGTAATAGAGATTTTTATTTCATTAGCGAATGGTAGACAAGGGTTTTTGTTGGGAAGTGGGTTAACAATGAGATCCCCGGAGTACGTCTGAGAGGAGTTGAGAGCTGTAATCGAAAACAAAAGCTTTAGGTACGACGCGACGTCTTTCCTAATGACTTCTTGAGAATTTGATGGCATGGTTGGCGCGTGGCTTAGCGATTGGCTTTCTGCGCTAGGAGCCGCAGGTTCGATCCCCGCACGTATTTATATAGTCTACAGATAGTTGTTCCGGGTGTGTGTGCATGTAACATGTATGTTTGTAAACGTGGGTACAGTTTACAAAGATATCTGTCACATGCACACACACCCAGCAACCGAACAACTACCTACCTATAATAGGCCATCCAAATCCAGAGCATAGGCAATCCAAAAAAATTAATAATATTATTGTTGTTATTATAATTGTTTTTATGCACTACGTGCCGCGCCGCGGCGGCACATAGTGCAAAAAGCCAATCAACCGTGCCGACAAACTCATCAAATTTTATTTGAATTTATTAAGTTTTCCGCCTCAAAATGTTATGATATAATTTAAGTTTATTTTCATATTCTTAATTTATTTTTTTATTTGAACCTTGGTGTCCCTTCTCCGTACAAAAAAGTCCTAGTGTTCCGTGAACAAAAAAGATTGAGAACCACTGCTCTAAGGCGACGAAATATAAGTGAGTAACCTTTTTTACTTTAAAAGCGTTAAACTAAAATAACATTTTAGTCCAACAATAATTCTCAAAGAAAATTAATTACAAGGGTAAGATAAGAAATTCAGCGTCCACTACGAGCCGATAGAAAGTTGAACATTGGCATAGTTCATCAAGTCTCACGCTACACACACTACGTGAGCTTGATACTTTACGTAGAAAAACCATTTTACAATCGAACGACTTCAATTCAAGGAAATGAAGAAGATCATTTGAGAATGTTATTCATAAAAGACTTCCAAATCCGTGAGTAACGGGCACGCGTGTGAGATACAAAATGATATCAAAACGCCTGACAGGGATAGGGCCATACGCAGTCCGACTCGCTTTCCAACAAATGTATTTCCAATTTTTTCGACGTACAGGGAATGTAATAGAGAGTATTTTGCGGGGTCCTTTTCTTATTTTTTACGAGCGAAAGCCGGCGGTATTAGACCGACATGTGGCCAGGGTTCGGTTATTATTTTAGGGGCTGGTCTGGCTGCGTCCTGGATTATTTGTCTCATCTCAGTAAGAACGTGAGCGACGCACAAGTTATAAGGATTAGTTTTTCGGTTGTGTAACAGGGCATTACGTGGCGCAAGTTTTTCTTATAGATGTAAGTTTAGTACATGTGTTACAATGCCTCGGACAACCATCACGGCGCTATATGCCTAGATAGGTACGACATCAGGGGACCTATTCTGTAAGAACACCTCGCATTTTTATTTGAAGAATTGATATACGATAATAATCGTGAAACTTACTCCCGTGGCGAGAAACTGTAGTTTTTCTACTGTGTATGTTGTGTGGCATTCAATGCATTAAAATATAGAAAGAAAGAAAGAAAACAGTTTTATTCTGGACTCGCCAGGAACAAATAAAATTACAAGAGTACAAAAATAAAAATAAAAAAACAAAAATAATAACAAAAGAAAAACAATAATTAAAGCAACCTGGACGAGACCAAAAATGGCCCCCATTTCAGCATAATGCTGTGACATTTAGAAATAGAAAATGTCACAGCGCTGGTATTCTGATGGGACCGTGATATACAAAACTAGCAACCCGTCCCCGACTTTGCACGAGTGCTATTTCTTTACTATCCTTACATTAAATATTAAAGTATTATGCATATAAACATTCCAGAAGAAATGCTTAAAATAATGGTGAAAACCGCATGAAAATCCGTTGCGTGGTTTAGGAGGAGTTAGCAGATATACAGACAGACAGATGCTGAAAGCGACTTTATTTTATACTATGGTAAGAGATAAAGATGATGTACGTACAAATATATTTTCCGACATACTAATACTATTAATTAACTATTTATTATAAAAGTACTTATATTACTGCTATTCGTGTATATAACCAATTACCATCAGCTATAAAAGAATTAAATGGAATAATGTTTAAAACAAAATTTAAAAAAATGTTAATTGGTAACGTGTTTTACAATTTAGATGAGTTTTTTGGTAAAAAATAATTTGAGTGGTTAATTTGTAATTTTAATGTTTTCTATTATGTATATTATATTGCATATCCGATATGGGTAGACTGTTGAGCTTAAAACTGTAAGGTTTTCTTCTAATAAGAACATATGTACACAGTTATGCAATAAATTGATCTTTATCTTTAATAAGGAAGTTAATGAAACACCCGAACTTGTTCAACTCGGCTCACACAGCAGCCCGACGCATAATACAGTGCAAGTTGAATTAGTTCGGTTTGCGGCCACCGGACAACGCTACTTGAGAACTGCTAGACAAGAACCGATCTATTGGAAACCAACACATGTACACATACATCGTACCTATATAGGTACCTATAGTTGCAGCGAAGTTGGGAGGAGCTGATTATTTAATAGAGAAACACATGCTTCTCAACTCAGAAGTTTAGCAGAATGTGTTCGGTGCTAACCAATTCAGGGAAATCAAGAAGTTGAATCCCCAGTCATTTCTGCTGTGACGATTATCAACACACTGGCATCCCATATTCCTTTATTTTTCTTATGTCATCTGTATATAATACGTGAAGAAAACTTTGTACCCCTTATTAAGCATAAAATGCGCGCACAGAAGAGTGTGAGATTCGGTATAGTTAGATTATGAGAATGAGTGCAGAAAGCTAAAGTTACGGTCGTGATAAAAAAATGTACCTATGTATTAATTAGTTAAATGATTTCCTTTTGTAAATAGATCAGAGGGGCTGGTCCGAGGTGGCGCAGAAAAGAGACGAATGGAAGAACTTATGGGAGGCCTTTGCCCAGCAGTGGGACAGTGTGAGCTAATAATAAATAGATTTTTCATGCCAGTTACGCGAAATAACTGACACCTAACCATATTCTGTAACAATTACAAGGCGATCACTCGTAATAACAAAGTCTCACGTATTCTTTATTATTCTAAAATGAAGTCGACAAAAAGACTTCGAAATCCTAAAAAAAGTTTCATGTTATTTTAAGGCAACATTACCCGTCTAATATATGCCTATCAAAACACCATTTTATTCGATCATTGGCACCAAGAAAAGCAGGGCCCAATAAAACAGTTGATACCGAGCCGCTTCCCGGCTGGGTCCAGCGATAACTCTAAGGGAAGATAAAATATCCAATCTCGATGTAGATCATTCTTCCTCGTCCTTTGTGAATGCATAGTATTTAAATAGGTAAGATATATTTGGTAGTATTGTCGTTGGTGAATATTTTCAGGATAAAATTAAATAAACTTTAAAAAAAGTATCAACTGACTTTAGAAAATTAAAAAGTAGGTATTAAATAATTTTCTTATAAAACTTAACAGCTTCTGAAGTCGGTGCCACTGCCAAGCTGTGCATTGCACGGTGCATTGAAGAATTAAAGACCCCGACTTCAGAAGCCGTTAAGTTTTTTAAGAAAATTATTTTTTAAACTTTTTAGTTTTTTGAAGTCGGTTTTTACTTTTTTTTAAAGATTATTTTATTTTTCTATTTGTTTACTTATATATATTTCATAGTACTTATATATATATTATCTATATCTATATTATTATTCTAAAGTATATATAATATATACATAGATAATGCGACGACAAAATTATGGCGCGGCGCTCATGTGCGCCCGGCAAGTGAGGTGATGCCAAACGCACTCAAATCAATAATAAAAAATTAAAAAATAATAAAAATCTCCCAAAATAATTCTACTTTGCCTTACTGGGAACTCGAACACAAATCCGTGGTGGTAATAAGCTAAGTCGAAATAAATTACATTTTCTTCAAATTTTTTAATGCATGGGAAAAAGGCGTATGTTTATATTTATATGTGTTTATTTTAGTGTGGCACCGGTCGTTACCCAATTACCCGCCGAGATTGGCTGCGAATTGTTACAACAAAAAGAACACAGAAATGCAATTAAATTCTCCACACAGTATAAAACGCGATGCCGTCAATTGCCTAGTTAAAACACTGTCAAATACTTTCGTGCGGCGCAAAATAGAAAGATACTAGAAGGTTAGCAACAATCCACTCAGTAATCTTTTTTAAATTATATTATGTTATGTTAATTTATATATTTTTAAGAGATAGTTTTCTCCCCGATTTTTCTGTGGACAAAAACGATTTTTCTACCTTTGTAGGGAACAAAGGTAGAAAAATCGTTTCGTCGTCGTCCAGAAGACAAAACCAAAAATCGAGAGAGAAAACAGTGAAGAGATGGTTTTGTCCCGATTTTCTCTCTCCCTTTTTTGCCGTACTAGCCCTGTAGCTAGGCTAATATGCGCGCTGCAACAGAAGTTTGTCGTCATGACAAGACGAGATAATGCCTCTAAAAACCTGTTTCCGCACGAGATAATGCGACGACAAAATTATGTCGCGGTGCTCATGTTTATTTATTTACTTTAATTAAAACGGTACCTACACCAATTACAATAATTAAAGACATATTAGGAGTTTAACAACTAACAGAACATAAACACAAATGACAAATTTAAACAAGAATAAATATTAAATAAATCGCACAATCATACATCCTTCTCACAGAAACGCAAACATTCCAGCAATATATCCAGCCATCCATCCGCAAACATATCAGTCAGGATTAGCGCCCAGGGAGCTTACTACGAACACTTATTATAGCAGCGCTGAAATTGAACTGCCCAGACATTTCCAGTATGAGCTGACCTCGCACTGTATACGGCCTTTCGTACACTGAAAGGTCAGTTTATTCTGGAAATTTCTGGGCAGTTTAATTTCAGACCTGCTATAAGAGGTCGTAGTAAGCCTCCAGGAGAGCGTTAAATGCAGAGAGGTTAGGTTGGATAAAGCATATCGATGCCTCCGACGTATGTAAGTTGTTGTAAGCCACAAAATTCAGATTTCATGTTTTTTACATAAAAAAGTCAATTTTTATGTATTTAATTTATATCAATCAAAAAATTTATAAAAATATGTTTTTTCAAGGCTTTATGAGATGTATAATGTTGTATGATAAAATAAAAAATTGGAGCTTTTATTCGCATTTGTATATTCAAAACGCTCTCCTATAAATGTCATTTTTGGAGATACAACAACTTACGTGGTAGGCATCGATATAATGAGTTACGTGTGAAACTTCTGTTCATTCTTATGTTGTGGTTTCAGTGTAGCAACTCGAATATTCCCACAATCTTTTCAAACGCAACGCTCACAAAGAGCATATTGCAATGCGGTGCTGTGTTTGATCCGTTCGCTATGCAAAGACAAAATGCGGGTTATTGCAGTATATTGCCACAACTACCTGTAAAGGCACTAGGGTAATACCGAGTGTCTTGTATACTGTTGGTAAAAAGCGTATTGGTAATATATAGGTATAAGCTTTTAACTGCCATTGCAATCTTATCTAGAGGCAAATGATTGTTACGCTATTTTTTTATTCAAATTAAATTACATTATTCTCGCAGCTCTTACCTCGTCTAGTTAAATAATAATTTTCAATTATTTATAAGGAACAGCAGATTTTTTTGCGATTTCTGTATTTGTCCCATAGTTAAAGTTGACCAATACCCGACTTTTTAAATATGAAATGCAGTCGTTGATAGTTTAAAGAATAATAATGATGCAAATGGAAAATATACTTGTTGACTTTTTTAGCGTACCTATGTATAAATATAATATTATTATGCAAATATCAAATAGTAATATGAGGTATCGTAAAATTCAATTAATAATTCAATGTCACCCTATTACATAATTAAGATATTCACTAAATTATGACTATGTGTTAAGGATAATGTTTTATGTAATTAATTTAAGACGTAATTGTAAAATTGCAAATAAAATTCATACATTTATAATGACAAGTACAAAATCCCCATAAAGCACTATTATTTAATTACCAAAATGTGCCGTTCCTGGAATAGCTTTGGTGCTATTCGTTTCAGTGCCGTTCAAATCAGTGCTTTTCGTGGAATAACTCAAAATAACCATGTATATTTGTGCCTGTGACTGTAGCTGACCTAAATGAAGTCATGTTTGATATACAAACATGACGAAAGCCACGCTTAAAATATTTGAATACAAAATACAGCAATCCACACGCTTCGTTGAACAATAGACACAATCAATAAAGTTCTAAAAATACAAACGCGATGACATTTTCCGTACTGAATTTGAAATATACGCGGCATTTTGAAGACTACTCCTGCAACGCAACATGTTACGTTGTCACGCCATAATCATAATCCTTTATTTGTGAAACATAGGTAAATTTACAGAGGTTTTAGATTTTATTGAATGTCCACTATGTTCTACCACATAAATGGTCTACTTTTACACAGTCATGGAATAATTTTTAAAAATAACAATGTCGATCAAATTATAATCAAATTCACACCAAGACCACTTAATACTAAATCATTGATCTGCTAGACAAAACATAATTAAATTAATTGAGTGGCAACACCGAGTGACCGAGTAAAAAGAAATTCAAAATTATGCTTCGTTTCTCCACAACTACAACAGTCTGTCATGGAATAACAGTATAACCGTAGACGGCCGTCTATGAGTATTACGAACACATAGAAATAGTACAGTACTATTGTATTATCTCTATGTACGAACATTACACGTACATTTATGACGTTTATAGTTACTTCAAGGCAGTTTATAGTGCCACAAACTAATCTGACGCGGTGACCAAAATTGGAACTAACGTCGCTACGGAACAAAAATTACTTCAAAATTTCTTTTTGTAGGGACATGACATTGGTAAAAGCGACGGCAGCGACGTCATTACCAGGTCAGATAAGTTTGTGGCACTTTATGGTACTGTAAATACTACACAGTCCTGGCATGAAGGATTCATATGGATCCTTTCGACGAACCTTTAACAACGTGCAAGTGAAATTAAGCGTTTAAGAGAGGCAGGGCATAGCGGAACTTCCCGCTCAAAATTGAAGCCGTACCTCCACCTTGCAGAATATTGTTACCAAATAACACTGCTCCATTACAGTCTTGGGTTCCTAACGGTGAGCAAAGTTTCCAGTGCTCCTTGGGGAAGCGTCGTGTTGGCAGTAGGGATGCTACTGGTAACACGACGCGACGTTAGGAGTAGGGTCGGCTTCGCGCGAGTGATGCCCTTTCTGTTGCAAGCGTCCATAGGTTACGGTAACCATCAAGCGGGCCGTATGCTTATTTGCCAACTTATTAGTATTAAAAAACTAACCAGAAGGGTAATTCACGTAATTTATGATGCGCCAATCATATTGCAGTGACGCGAGCGTATCTCACTGAAGCAAATGTGTTATTTTGATCAAAATTTTACTGCAAACCCGCGGCAATATGCACTTCTTTAGTTACGTGAATTAGCCTACATAGCGTTTCCGTATTCCACTAGGTTCAACCCTTTCCCTGTTCTTATCAGCCCCTAAAGTTCTTCTCTCGTGTCTTTCTCAGCTTGAGCTGTTACATGAGAACTGCTCCACCTCAGCATGAGTTCACCCCAACACAATAAAAGAAGGAAAAAACCGGCCAAGTGCGAGTTGGACTCGCTCACGAAGGGTTCCGTACCATTATCTATAAAAATGGCAATTATATTCTGTTTATTAGTATTTGTTGTTATAGCGAAAACAGAAATACATCATCTAGGAAAATTTCAACTGTCTAACTATCACGGTTCATGAGATACAGCCTGGTGACAGACGGACAGACAGACGGACGGACGGACAGCGGAGTCTTAGTAATAGGGTCCCGTTTTACCCTTTGGGTACGGAACCCTAAAAATAGTTGCGGGTGTACAATAAGCAAAACTGATATCCTACAAGATCAACACAAATTAAAGCGAGCCAAAAACCAAGTTTTAATTTTAACTCCAAACTTAAAATGAACAAACATTATACAGAGTGAGATAAACATGGCATAAAGATAGTTGTCGCCATAAACGACGATGTGTTACCCGACACCCGCACATAATACAATGAGGCTTCCTTAAATGTAAAACGGCGCCACTCCGAGAGTCATTGAAACCCCTATAAAAATGTTAGTCTGCCTTTCATTACATTTTGGTACGCGATTCTCTATCCTACACAAGCGAAAATACACTTTACTATATCAAGATAGAGTTTATATTCGTGTGGGGGATGTAATATAAATTTTGCCAAAACGTCCGATCTATTTCCTTGTGAATACCAGCTCTCGGTATTTACTTTGTTTTCGTTACTCTCGTGTTGCGATTTCAATAGTTTCCAGTCTTATGTGGGGAGCTCTTGATATGACAACATTATATTATATTATTATTTATTAAACGACGGTAAAATTGATGACTGGTCTTATAAATAAATTATTATTAGATATCTTAAAAATAAATCGAATTTCGACAGTAGTCTATTTTATGTCACAGACTACTAGATACTAACTATTTTGCAGAAATAAATTCTTTTTTTTTCTTTCTTTATAACGTATTTTATGTGGCATTTGTGGCACATGAAGTATTTTTATGAAAAAAATAAAATCTTCTTTATATGAAAACATCTGAAAACAAGTCATTGGTTTCCAAAATCATTTAAACAAACTAAGCACATAAATATATTTGTAGGTACATTACCAAAACACGATAACAAAATGTCACTTTTTTTTTTTTTTTTTTTTATAGAACAAAGTTGACAATAACTCTATTTCCACCTATACGAAAATTTTCGAATAACTAAATAGAGATCGTTCAGTTCCCCTTCCCTTGTGCTCCTCAGCTCAGGTAATAGAATGATTAATTATTCTCTTTCCGCTCAGCCACTCAATATTTTATAATAACTCGACAACTTGCAGTCTGGATGTGCTCAGTAATTACGGCGCACGACGCTCAACAACGCTCCTACTCCTGGTGATCACACCAAACCCTTCAGTTATTTGAGCATCCGCGTCGCGATCGCACCGGTCACCCCGTAAAATAGTAACGAAAATCGCAGTGCTGTCAACTGACCAATCACCATAGTCATTGTATCTGACAAATATTTTGAGGTTGTTCGATTGGTCACTCGCATAACGCAGCTGTGGGTCGCCCGAAGCCGTTCAATAATTCCCAATGAGCGAGCGACATTCGGGTGATTTTCACACTGAAAATGAATAACTGAACGTAGCCAATGCAACGAACTAAGAAATAAGTAATGTAAGCAAAGAGAATGCTTAATTACGTACTGTTGTACATCATATTTCTGTAAAGAAAGGCGAGGAAGGCGAGCTGGTCTGTCGGGAATTTCATGCAAGCGTAGTCGCGAGTTATTGCTAGTATAATATAATTAATAATGCACTACTTGAAAGGTGTAGCTACCTATAGTTCCCGCCAGATAGCATGGCAGTACAGTGCATTGACCTTTCCATCAAGGGTTTTCAGGAATTTTGTAAGTGTAACAATAATTTGTTATAATGCTTCGAATTATATTTATTTGTATAATGAAACAAGTGAATGTCGCTAACAGACTTAATTTATTTCATACAGTATATCAAGTCATTCTACCACAGTTAATACACAACGCAGTAGAGCAATTAATTTAATAATAATAAATGTGAGCAGAATAATTTTAAAGAGAGATAATTTAATTCCTGGTAATGAAGCAAAAAATAAAATAAAACTTTTAACGTGAACACCACAGTCAATAATATGGGGAGATCAATAAAATGAGAAAAATAAACAAGGCAAGTGTGTTTCTAGTATCTATTACATAGAATGTTCTGGTTCCTGGTCGTCAAAGATGCCGTCTGTTGAAACTGATCACTGCTTGTAACTGCCATGGCAATCTTATTCAGAGGCAAATCATTATCCGATTCTTATTTTTTATTCATATTAAATTACCATTATTCTCGCTAATTTATTATTTTAAAACCGTTTCCATGGAGTTTCTTTCCGGTTCGTCTCCATAGGACTTAATACTATTTGGAACCGCGCACCTAAAGTCTCGACATTTCATAAGTGCCTGCATGAAATAAAGTTATATTCTATTCTATTCTTTACAATTCCTAACGCAAATAACACATGAAATAAATCCATTAAATTTTACCACCTACTAAATCAGACCAAAAGTACCACAACAACAACAAAATCAAAATTAATGTCCAAAGTAGCAGTTTGTGTAGTTCACGAACTATCCAGCAACATACCTCCCTTCGCTCACAGGCCGGTTATTTCCCCGGACACCCATATTACTGCAACTTGCCACCAATCTAAACTGGTCTTCGGAACCTTCGAGGAACTTAAAAAATATAACCGTAGTTGTGTTATAGGTAAATTTGGGGGGCTCATCCGTAATTGGTCACAATATGAGGGTTCTGTTACCCCACCGGTGATAACTTGCACCTGTAACCACAGATATTATGTGAGAAAATTTGTTTTACTCGATACTAAGTCGTGATATGAAGGCGAAATTGTTTTGTATGTACGTTTGGCTTAGAAGAGGCACGGTGAAAGACAATAAGAAGAAAGAGAACTCTTTTATTGGGAGTTCACAAATGCAAAAGCAGAAAGAAAAAAGTTGCTAGATGCTCTATGAAGATGCCCTACGCGGCAGAATAATGTGCGAGTACCACAAATCTATAGTAGGATTCATAATTTAAATGGTCGAATGCACGCTTATTCGAAAAATAATAGGTCCATTACGCACGGAAATCGGTCGGTTAGATTAGGTCACATTATAAAAAACAAAATCACCACTTAATTGAGGAATCTTAATATGATTTGCGTAAGGTTCATATTCCACCATCATCTGTTTCACAGTTGGTATGGATATTCGTAGATAATTGCTCAGTGTGGCCTTTTAGGCCCACTGAACTATGACCACAAACAGAATGTTCTGCCCACCAAAAGTATGATACCACAATATTCCTCGCAATTGCGTGTTACCGAATTTGCGTGATTGATTTAGTACGACCTAAGAAGTCGCATCGGCAAACTTCGTAAAACCGATCACTTCAGAACCGAGTTTGACTTCAAAACCACGAATGTTTATTAGTATTGCAGTAAAACATGATCTTGACGCTGATGCAATAAGTTGTAAAATTATCTAAGCGTTGTCGTTGGTGGTTGGATCAGGTATATTATATCAATATTTGCACTTCCGTAGCGGACTGCAGGGTAACCACGATACACGCTCGTAATCAGAATCGATTTAATTTGTACAGTTCAAGAATCAATATTCTTGAACTGTACAAATTAAATCGAGTTTTTCCAATTGTCAAGTCTTCTTGGGTAAGAAAGAAAGAAAATTCATTTATGTGCCACAAAACAAAGACACACTAGAATCATGATAGAGATATTGCATAGACAAAGAAGACGTTTTTCTTAAGATGGCAAACAGTGTAAAATTAAGTAGAAAATATAATAGAAAAGTTACTAAAAAATATGTGGGTATACTGAGCCGACTGAGCATTACATTTTGACTATTCAGTATGTGTGTCGAGCTGTAGCAAATGGGTGTCCAACTCAGCATGTGCCAGGCTATGACACCTGATATTCTGCTGGATCCTGGTTATGATAGAGTGATTTGAAAGCGTACTGCGTAGTACATTCTTGAACTATCAACATTGAATCGATTCCGTTTTACCAGTGTGTATCATTATTGCCGGTCGTGGCTCAGTGACTACCCATTAATTTGTGAGGTAAACTTGGTTGAGTGATCGTTCAATGCCGAACCCCTCCTCAAAAGTTTTAGAATTTGTTGTGTTATCCGGAAAACTAATTATATTTGTGGTTTAATTTAATTAGAAGCTATAGTTTGTTGACTTGAGGTTGTAACCACCATTTATTATAATTTTTTTAGCGAAAAAATCGGCGTAGGAGGAATTTAAAACCACAGAAAGTCCATTAAGATAATAGGCCACAAAAAATTCGTGCCTTATATGACAAGCAAAAAGAATCACGTCATGTGGTTTACATAATCTAAGCGTCATGTACTATTTTTGAATACTGGCTCGGTATTGGCTGGGGGATATTTCAAACATATTATCTCGTATTACATTATGATTTATGACTGTAAAGCTGTTATTATTCATCCTACCAGAAAGTGCCCTGGACTTAAGGGATCCGCGGAAAACGATAAAAGAAAAGAGCATGCGTGGCTCCCATTTTTGGGAGAAAGAAAGAAAACAGTTTTATTCTCAACTCGCCAGGAAATAACAAATGAAAGTACAAAAAAATAAAACAAAAGTAAAACAATAAATAAGCAACCTGGATGAGACCAAAAATGGCCCCCATCTCAGCATCACGCATAACGTATTCTGATGGGACCATGGGAGTGTAATGATTATAAATATTAAACAAAAAAGAAACAAAATACTAATTGGTTTAATGCTCATTAGCGCAGCTGCTGAACGTGAGAACATGGATTCGATTCTCAGGTTCAAAAAATATTATTGAGTTATGCCCAATGGATGGCAATAGCACAACATGATATCTGTGGCAATGTCCTCGCCCACCAACACACCTGACACGCACCTGACAGTTTGCGACAGGCGTAAATTGCACAATTGCTGCTGTCAAACATGATTTTTTGTATTGTAACAGCAACAATTGTACAATTTACGCCTGTCGCAAACTGTCAGCTGCGTCCGTAATCAGAGGCCCAATTCTCGTAATTAAAAATGTTCAAAATATAGTTGGGATCTCATTCCGATCTACTACCAATGTCATAAATGTCACAAATGGTATTCTCCTACCCTAACAAACAACGTCAAACGTTGACATTATATTGTAATGAGATCGAAAGTTGAATAAAAGGCAAATCGGTATTCTGCTAACATTTTGAACTGACACAGATAATAAAATTGACACTCTCGTCTATACACAAACGTCAAAAATGAGATTGAAATGAGTTTGTAAGAAGATTGAATCCAAATCATACTGGAATCGGACTGAACTTTAAGAGGAGTAGAATACATGACTTTTTGTCAATTCATAATATAATCTCAGTTCGGTCAACTTTCAGTCATATTATAAATTAATTACGAGAATTGGGCTTCAGGCTGCGGGTCAGAGAAGTTTGTGGGACTGTATATGTTTGTGACTGAAGCTGTTCGGTTGTTTTTTTTTAAACCTAGCCTATGACACTCTTTACTAAAGAGGAAACGAAAGACACCCCATTTGTTAAAATCGGATCAATAGTTTTTGAACTGCGATCGATAGATAGATACATACATAGGCTGTTAAATTCATTACCCTTCCTTTGCTATGCCGTAGTCGGGTAAAAATAGCCACCCAATTAACCTTCAACCTCAATTCGGTAATACCTATTTAACTTATCGCCTTGTCAGCTAAGTCAAGTATCTTGTGGAACAGACAAGACAAACAATCCACCCTTAAAAGCAAACTATTCATAATTAAGTGGCAACCCCGACGCGACGGCGAAACGCTAAGCGGTGACGTAGGTCTTACACCCTAATTTGATATTGAGCCTTTATTGAGCCAAATAAACTTCAGTCAGGCAAATTAGACGATTAGAACAGTGGGACACTTGAATTCTAAATACGTAAGACTTAATTATACAATGCTAATTATACATTATACTTATCTGTGATACAGTTCCAAATTAGAATTCGTCTGGCGACCCTACGAGGAATTTTAAACCATATGCAGTTGCTACTAAGGTTGGTAATCGTCCTATCACGAATATTTTCAGTCCAGTCTTGGTACCTGAGAATGCTGTAGAATGAGGCGAATTATGATAATTGGAAGATTTCAAAATTGGAACTTTGGGGAGATGTTGAGTCCATACGGCCCGTTTGGAGATAGTCGCGAAGAGTATAACCACTAAGACCCTCTGCCTTCTGTCTACTTTCTTAAATGGTACTGTACATATTTCGGCCAGCAGTTTATTTGCAGTTGCCGTACGGTGATGATGTAATTTTGGGATATCAAACGCTCACGTCATTATGATAATATCAGCCATACGACGCAGCAGTGAACTTAATGTTAGTATGCCCCATTAACTTCTAATAAAAATGTTTTAAGCCCTTTTATTCATCGACTTCCCGCGATTATAATTTTAACTGACTGCCAAAAACGAGGAGGTTCTTAATTTGACTGTATGTTTTGTCTCATTGTGTTGTCCAAATAATATTGTTTCTTTTATTCAGTCTGACTCGGCAATCTCAACAGAAAATCACAGGAATAAGTATGAGTATTATTTCGCTATTGAAAAACCGACCCTTACGTAAATAATGACTGGATGTGTCATTAGATACGTATGAACGTATGTATGAGCCATCTTCTTCATTAATAATGTACCTTATGACACAAATCCTATTAGGCAAGATTCCAACGCCATTCGTAATCAATAGAATACTACCAAAATAATGACAAGATTTATTATTAGATTATTTCCAATCCAATGACCTTGAAGAAAATGCCAAGTTCGTAATTAATTCTAGAATTCATTAGTATCTCATTTTTTGCCAAACTAATTAAGAAGCGCATTTAAAATATCCTTCGCATTATATTATAATCATCTTTTCATCTAAGAGTCTACCGCATAACTAAAATGGTAATGAAGTTCAATACGATCGTGAAAGACTAAACTTCGAGCTACCTTGTTAAAATATTACCAATTATGAATTTGAGACTCCTGTCTTCATGATCGGTGAAAAATTTACCAGTTAGCTCAAAGTTTAGTCTCTCACGATCGTATTGAAGTTTATTACCAATGTCGATGTTCATTACCATTTTAATTGCGCAGGAGCCCCGTAGTTTTTTTGTTCCCGATTACGTTGTTGGTCCCATAGAGCAGTGTTTCCCAAACATTGTTCTGCCATGGCCCGGTAATTTTCACTCTGCCCCTTCGTGACCCACCAACCCAAGCTGGTTCCATTAGGTAAAATAATACACATTTATGAATGGTAAAAATGTTTTATTAATACTACTTAGATATTTTGGTATCGCCTATTTAGTCACTAAACTTTAGTGCGAAGTATGGAGCTATTGGATAGTAGGTATTATTTTTAAAGCAAGGCGGGAATGTTGCGGCCCTGTATTATATTTTGATGGCCCGGTCCGGGTCGCGACCCGGCAAATGGAAAACGCTGCCATAGAGAAAGTTGTTCAGTGTGTTGGTCTGATCCACACCCTTAATTATGACCATATATTTCTGATTACACGTTGTTATACCAACCCACTTGGAACCGTGCGCCTAGAATCACGACGTTTTGAAAGTGCCTGCAAAGGCCCAGTTGAAATAAAAATCTATGACTGACTATATTTATTACATTTACGTACCTACGTACATAAAGAGTTCTATTTGAGGAGAAGTTAATAGGAATATCATTATCGCAATTTTATGCATGCTTTTCGAGACAAGCCGAGGTTTCGCAAACTGCAAAGAGCTACAATAAAATCTATCATAACATAACATAACATTTTATTCTTTAATAGCATCATTTGTATGGCCATGACGTTAGACCATTTCGGTATGGAAACTTGTCTGGGGCAACTTTACTTATAAAGGCATACCACAGTTTTAGAAGTTATAATCGTAAAAGAACTGTGGTATTTTGTACTTACCTTAATTAAGTTAGTTTCAGTAGGTACCTACTTATTAACTTTTAATAATTTTGATTAAAATATTTCACGAACTATTTTGAGTAAAGTAGGTACCTACCTACGTTAAACTCACAAGTTACAACTACTCACAAATTAATTGAATGTCCATTTACTATTTAATTAGAATTGAAATAATAGATAATGAATATTTTTATTTGAAAAACAATTAACGACATCAACCAGAATGTAAAAATTATTATGGCTAAAACCAGAATGTAAATTGTGTAAAGTGTCTTAGAAATAAATATAAATAAAATAATAATTAGTTTTAAATATTCAATACCATTTAAAATTAAAAGTATTTAATTGTTTTTGACAACTTTACAGCTCATTTCCATAATCATTCATAATATATATAGGAAGTACTACGACAAGCAACACTGTGTAACTCTGTGCTCAAAATGGTTATTAAATCCAACACACAACTTTATGAAGATGACACTGTGTCATAAGTTGGAAAGCAGATGAGGGCCGTGTCATCACTCTCGCCCCCACATTGAGTCATCGCACTTGCTAAGGTAAACACTGGAGAGTGATCTCACCGGCCTATATAAGGAAGGTTGTGTTTTTGCGTTAATCTTGAACGTAAAAAGGATTCAAGTAATTAATGTAAGGATCTTCGAGGTTCACAGTAAACACATTTATATTATACCTACCTCGTATTAATAAATATACTTTTCATCCCACCATCTCGGAAAGAGTATTTTTAATCTTCAATATCTGAGTGGAAAAGCCGTTTTTATTCTCTAGAGGATAAAGTAAATTTTCATCCCACCATCTCGGAAAGAGTATTTTTAATCTTCAATATCTGAGTGGAAAAGCCGTTTTTATTCTCTAGAGGATAAAGTAAATTGAATTTAGAACATCGTGTGCACTAAGTTTGTGAATTAAACGTTTTTTTTTGCATTTAGTCATTTCCTCGCTGAGGTGGAATGAAAAGTTACGTGTTGCACTCGAGTGCAAAGATTTTTCACCTCGTGCTCTTTTGATTCCCTCGCTAACGCTCAGGATTCTAATTTTGAATCACTCGCTGCGCTCGTGATTCAATTTTAGAATCCTTCGCTTGCTCGGTCATCAAAATTGAACACGCGGTTAAAAAGCAACTTTGCACTCTTGTATAACAAATAACTATTATCTATACTCATATCGTAAAGTTCTGATTATGAATTCAACAACAGGACCTTAATGACAGACTTTATGCGCATGCAACTTATTGTTTTTTTTACTATGATACAGTTTTCCATGTTTTCTTATGAAAATATGCTATAAAATAACTTTTTTTCTATGAAAGTACACTTTGGATCGACTAAGGAGTATTTAATTCCGTTCAAATAGCGGCAGCACGTCATTTTCTATGGTGGAGCGCGTTAGGGTTAGGGCGCATGCGTGGTTGACTGCTGAGTTTCGGCGCCATTATTGCTTTTATTTTAACTTTGGTCTTTTATTTAAATAGGTAACCACCCATTTCATGAGATAAGTATTGATGAAGTAGTGTATGAAACAGCACATAACTAGGTATTAAACCACTCATGTGATACTATTAAAACACTCATGTGATACTACTAAAAACCACACCTACAGCTCGGTTTTTAACATACAGTCATTTTTTAATAACCTCTATTAGGGCTCCCACACAGAACTGCGAATTCACGTATCGCAAATATCTGCGAGCTCACTCGACGTATTCCTATCGGTTTAACCGTGTTGCGAATTCGTATCGCATCGCATCGCAGTTCTGTGTGGGAGCCCTTATGCATAAGATTCATAATATACTTCTATTAGTATACCGTGACTTTTTTGTCGTGGTACGACCGGGCTGACTGTGTAGGTAGCAGTGGCGAAGAGTCCATACAACCCGATTCCCGTCGGCTTTCCTTTAGGAATTGGTTATTGCATAGACTAACGTAATATTATATTATTTACTCATCTAACTGATAGATAAAGGTTTGTTATTCAGTTAAGCCGAGCTCTTCCAGACATGACTGTATATAGATTACAAGAGATGGTATAGATTTTTGTCTGCAGCATTAATTGCAGCAATTTTTGAGGGCATTTTTGAGACGGCTTCCCCTTTTGAAACTGTCGCCCTTCACCACTGGTAGGTATATTCACTTATTCAGCGACAGAAGTAGCAGAAGCTATCGTACAGTTTGGTAGTTTTTAAATGAATAATCTATCACTAACTAATCTGTTACAAGTCTACACAGCGCCTGCGTAGTAAAATACAACCAAACTCTTCTCTCGGAGAGGACACGCGTGTCCCGGTAACATCAATCGACTCATGATGTTATAGTAAATAATGGATGGCCACTGCGCTGAGGCTGAGGTCAAATTTTGGATAGAGTAACTTTTTCTTCTTTCTATAATAAAATGACTCATATTTCGAAGTGCAGAACCCTAAAAGCAATTTGAATCGTATATTTATTGTGCGTATTATAATGATCGCGGATACAAAAGGCTAAAAACTAGATAGTATCAATGTTGCAATTATATCATTAATCTGCGTAAATAATTATACGGTTTAATTCACATTTTTATGAACATGCGTAGGTATTATAAAATATAATAAAAGGTAATTGATCATTTGGATAATAAAAGGTAATTGATAATTTAGGTAAATTCATGCTAGTTTGATCTAGTAGGATGTAGTGATGTTATCTTAATAGATATAAGCATTTGTTCCTAAAATTCAGTAAAACTATTCATTGTGACTTTTCAAAATGAACAGTCCAACGCTATTTTTAAGTTTGCTTGTGATATTCTTTGTAATCTACAACAATCATGTAAGTATCTTAGTACATCTATCATATGTACACAACGAGTATCAGTAATGCGTGGTCATTTATTTTAAGAGTCTGTATCAGACCATCAAACTACAACTTTCTTCTTCTTTTTTTTTGCAATTTATTTGTTATTATTCTCCATTTTCAGTGCTTAAAAATTATCCCGGAGCGCGCCGAATTCATTTATAAAAATGATTCGTATATAGCAGATGCAATTTTAAATGTGAGACGGTATAGCAGGAAAGGAGATTACGTAATCAACTTTAATTATACTACGAAGGTTACGCTTGATAACAGTTTTTCGGTAAGAAGTGCATCTAGCTATATCCACGGGATATAGAACTATCCATAAGAGAAGGCTAATTTACGTAATTTTATGACACGCCGATCAAATTGCAGTGACGCTCGAACTTGACGCGAGCGTATCTCATTGAAGCTAAGAGAATACCAAATGTGTTGTTTTGATCAAAATTTTACTGCAATTGCGCGGCAACTGCACTTCTTTAGTTACGTGAATAACTAAAGAAGTGCAGCCTACAGGACTGGCTGTTACAGTATGACACAACAGATAAAGCACATCGTGAATTTTCGTTCACGTAGACACGAACACATGATCGCCGATAACACCCGAAGCTTAATCAATGTACAATGTACAATCAACCTTATGCAATAATGATGACACGGTTGGCGCATTGGCTAAGCGATTAGCTTTCTGCGCTACGTGCCGCAGGTTCGATCCCCGCACGGATCAAATATTTTTATGATCTACAGATAGTTGTTCCGGGTCTGGGTGTGTGTGCATATGACATGAATGTTTGTAAACTGTACCCTCGATACAGGAGAAATCCTAGTGAGTGGCAATATTAAAAAAAAAGAAAATGATCATAATGTGTAAAAATTGATTGCCGTAACTTTTTGTTATAATAATTTGACTAGCTGTACCCGCGGCTTTGCCCACGTGACAATATTCGATTAAACTATTATAGGATAGTCACTTGAAATTAACAAAAAGAAAACATAGCCTTCAGAATTTATATTGACAAAAACTTACAACAATGAGATTTGTACAAACAATGAGGTGTCTTATGGGAGTGACAAATATCTACACTTTACTTGGATGGATGATTGTTCTTTACTTGAGACTCCTCAAAGAGAACGGCAGGTTGCTTTCACGACTATGTGCGTTTGGCAGCACCTCATCTGATGCTAATTTATAAAAATGTTATTCAGGTCGATCTCATCTTCTACCAGTACCTCCACAATGAGTTCAGGCGTTCTTTCGTGGAGATGCATTTCCAACTATGCGATTTTATTAACAAAGATCCTTTAGTAGGGAAACCTCTAAGGGATACTGGTCTGGTTTGTCCTATGCCTCCGGTAAGATTATGCTCCAAGGCTCCAGTACACGTTGGGCCAGTGTGTTGGGCCAGCGTATTGGGGCCACGTTGGGCCAATTAACTGAGCCACTTTAACGACACTGTTTACAAGTTGGCGTATTGTTCATTCTGCATTGGCTGGTTGATGAGCATGAATGTGGAAAGTATTGCAGGCGCAGAAATTTATTTTCACACATTCATTAATTATTATCTTAATGTGCATCAAAGTAAAGTGACTTGTTTCGTAATCACAAACGTATTTGGATTGAATTTCACCGATTTTACAAGTTGCGACGTGTGAGTGTTTTTGTCCTTCTGCTAGGATTCTCTATCAACAGCAGAGCGCTATGAACAACGCTCATACGCTCCGTCCGACCAATCACCGTCCTGTATTAGGACGGTTCCTGGCGCCAAATATCATGGCGTCACTGAGTTCGAATCACACCGGCGCACGAGTAGGGACTCCGTGCGATCTCCAAAAGAACAATTGGTTTTAATTTATTATTTATGAGCCGTGTAAGACACTAACTTTACTGAACTAACTTCGCGAGTGTTATCTAAAACCGCCAAAGGTGTTGTGTGTGCGACCCAGGGCGACCTGCAGTCAACCTGAAGAAGGGAGTTCCCACGGCTGGACGAGCGTACGTAGCCAAGGTAAGAGATTCCTGCTCCGGGGCAGATCACTTAATCGTCGCAGCCTTTCAATTGTTATCGCCAGGCTGCTCCCAAATGTGCAGCAGCGTGGTCTCTGCACAGACTAAATAAAAATGATGCAGAAGAATACGGTGGATGCAGACTGCAGACCGTTCATCGAAACAGAACGAGGTAAATTACCAGAATACGCCCAGTTTCTTGAAGCCAACATGTGTACGCTGTTGACGAAATGTGCTAAGATCCTTTGATGTGTGTACGAAAAAATACTTCTCGGTATGCCGGCCAGTATTGGCCACCAACGTCCAAATAAACCAAGTGGATCTGTACACTTTGGCCCAACACGCTGGCCCAACGTGCACTGGAGCCTTTTTATGTGAAAATAAAGTCCTTCTTCTGCCATGAGAATTGTCCATGCTGATAAGATTAGCTAGTCAGCGTTCAGCGAAATCAATGAACAAGCCAACTATTTATTTAAACAAGATAATTTTTTTTAATTTAATAATGTCTAATGTCCATTTTAGTATTAACTAGGTATAATTATTTACGGATATTATTAAGGCTTTTTCAGGCTTGAAACGAATACATGTTATTTATACTCGTATGAAGTTTAAAAACGTCTATTTTTCCGAAACAATAGACGTTTTATTTTTACAGAAAAGGGTGTTATAATTCAGTAGTTTTTGTATCTGTGGATCTGTGTACCTGTGTATCTGTCTGTAGCATCGTAGCTCCAAAACGGGTGGACCGATAACCATTTTTTTTTTAATCGAAAGCTTTTTTCAACTTGTATCATCTTAGTTACTATGTTTCAAGAAAATCTGTTAAACCATTTAAAACTTACAGCTCTTTTTCTAGTTGGAGTCGGGGGTTTTTTGCGGTTATGTTAAATATAAACTTTGTTTGATTTTCAGGCACATTATTCTTGCCCCAACATGACTTTTAACCAAAATTTCCCGTACGTATGGCCTTTTGAAAAAGGTCAGGTAGAATTTATTTTACGAAAACAAGAAGAGTTAATAGGCAAAGGCACTGTTGTGATGACCTTCAAACAAAATCTGTTGAAGCGCAAGCCTTAAACACTCTGCTTCAGGTTTCATAAAAAGTTTGATTTTAAAGAAAAATAAAATTATACATTCTTTACTAACTAGTATTTAATTTTGACCTAATTTCATGTGGCTTGTTAGAAATTATAATTAAACTAAAGGTAAATCTATAAGTTACAAGGATTCGTTGTAGAAAAAAAAAATCATCATTTACTTTATACGTTTTAAAAATTTATTAAAATAATTGTTATTTCTGTTTGCATAAAACCTTTATTCCTCTATGATTATGAATGTCACTAAGCACTAAGGTTATGAACTATACCACATGACTTGGCGGGCTCGTCTCCTCTGACACACACGCATCGCGTCGCTGCGCCACTATGAATCTACTGCAGCTTTAATTTCATATTTGAAATTAATTCTATACCATTCATAGTTTAGCTTTAAAATATTTTGCATTATTATAATATGATCATACAGGGTGTAAAGAAAATCCTGTCCGATCTAAATGGGGAATATTGTACTCATATTATTATTCTTATTATTTGTATTGTGTAAAATATATGGGATATATTTATGGGACTAACACTGAAATCGCGAAAAAAATGTCGGCTGTTCCGAATACCGAATATTGAATTATTTGTATGGAAAAGCTGATAAATTTTTCGCAATTTCAACGTTGGTCTCTTAATAAAAGTTATTCATAATAATTGAGTTCAATAACCCTCTTCCAGAAAGGACAGAGTTTTCTTTACACCCTGTATGTCTAAAACCGTATATTCCGTTAAAAGTTTTACAAACAATGCTTGGAATTGGAACGTATTTTTACAGGAGTTTCATAAATAATATTGCCACGAGACAGACGCACGCATGTTCTAATAAATCTAATTTTTCCCTCGTCGTAAAACATTATAGACAGAGCGACAGTAAATACGAGAACATATAAAATGCACCTCCGAATTCGAACCTCCCGATTTTATTAAGCACATGTCTAACATTATTTACAGTGGAGTCGGTGATCCCGGCCAACGGTATACGCCTCCGTCTCTAGAACGTATTTACCAAAAGCGTATTCATATTAGATTTCCAAGCTCCCAATGCCAGCCGGCCGTATCGAGAATGTCACCGATACACTCGATACTTTATTCGAGTGAGCTCTAGAACGCCCGCCGCGACACGGAAGAGTGTCAAATAAATACAGGTTGAAATATACCTCCTGTCGCGCTCTGTGATCCTGGTATATTCGTGCCATTTAAACGATGAATTTTTGTTTGGTTTTCGTGTTGTTCGGTTATTTTTTCACGTGGAGTTCTGGGATGCTGTACCGACGAGACTCTGACAATGTTTTAAAACCCGGTGGGTACCTTTTCCTTTTTTTTTACTGTGCTTCGAAGGAATAGTATATTGAAAATTCCCGCTTTCTTCTGTGTACTTTGTTCAGTGTTGTGACAAAGCCTGTCTTGCTAGGTCTGTGTTTGCTCTACATTTTGAGCTCGATTTTACATCGTGTTTAGAGTCTATTATTAAATTAAGAGTAAAATGCCCATATATTTTTGGATTAAAATACATTTTAATTAAGTAAATTTCGGTTATTTATTTTTTATTTTTTTATCTTATACATTATTTATATTTGCGAAAAAGCTTGAAGAACTGTAACACAATTTAAATATCGTGTTCCACGGAAATTAATTTGCATTGCGGAATACTTAAATACCGTAATTAATATATCAAACACTGTTTGATCCATTCAATTACCACTACAATATTCTCCCTAATTGAATTGCGGAAGTCTGTTAACAGTCCGTACATAATTGTGATAGTCAGGCGCATTTAATTAGACTGAAAGACAAACCCCTAGAGTTGAGTAAAGGGTTAGGAAACATCATACAATCTTACCAGACTAGAATAAAATTTGAGATAATCCGTAGTACATGTCGCTCACCTATTGTAAGGCTGACATATCTCAAAATCACAGGATTTTAATTTAACAGTAAAAAACATTCCTTAGTAAAATATTTCTAGTACAATAATATGTAATTACTGTACTAGTATATTAATTATACTCTAGAAAATATATTAAAATCCTGTGATTTTGATAAATGTCAGGTACCGGTAATCTGTAATCAAAAACAATTGTCACTCACTGCCTTTAAGAATAACGTCACAACAAAAATATGGAATTACTTTCAACTGTGAATGTGGTCAGGCACAAGTTGCAATGCGTCACCTTGATCAACGCAAATAGTGCACTTTCGAATGAAGCCATCCAGAATTGGAAAGCATTCTTTTTTCACAATTTTAACACGCTTTTATTAGCTTCACCTGTAACTAACTAACTAACTAAATATTTAAGAAAATCTTGGAAATTAAGTTCGACCCACTTCCCGGTTTCCGATTGAGCTGAAATTTTGCATACACGTTCAGTTTGGATGACTAAAGCGTGTTTTATAGTTTTTTTTTAACTAGAATTATTTTTCAACACTGACCTCTCCTAAAACGGAAGTTTTTCTCACAGTCACTACTATGAGTAGCTTATATGATGACTATGCGAGTTTTATCGTATTGATAACGCTAGCCTTTACAGTGTCAAAATGATTTGTCTTTTTATTGTTTTTACTAATTCAATTCGAGTATTAAAACCAGTCTCAACAAAAACATCGTACAGCAGTTGCGGCCGCGCAGGTTGCACCGCGTCGTCACCTTGATCACTTTACGGCGCACGATACCGAATGCTGCACTTTCGAATGGTGCCGTCCCATTTTGTACGTTATCTATTTGAGCAACATAAAATACAAATTAATTAACATGCTGATAATTTAAAAAAGTACCGGTTATTTATTCATTCCAATTTCAAAATTATTAAAAGTTAAAAAGCGTTTCTGCAGAATACTTACATCCGGGAATTAAAATCGGCTTGCGTATACAATTTTATCTGTATACAATATCAATGAAATTAAACAACACTTGCGCAAGTAGGTATGTAATTTGTTTATTTATTTATTAGGAAGACAAACAGCACAAATTCACTTAAAAAAAAACATTCTAACAATAGTAGGCCAATTACTTGTCCTCATAATTACCAACATAGTAACAAGTATGCTAGAGCAGATATACTAAACTTAAACACAGGTAAAAAGTACCTAATATTTTTTTATTTTATTTTTTTCATTTAGAAAATTGTTGCACAATTTGGAACTGTCACCTCTGTGATCTGTGTACGGACATCGATCAAAAGCTTTGGATAAATATAAAAAAAAAAAAATGTGGACTGAGATACGCTGAGTAAGTTGAAATACTGAATAGTTATGAGTCAGAAAAAAAAGTGGCAAAGAATAAAAATAAAATGAAAAATTCTTCTACTCCTTTTTTAGTAGAAGTGAATGGACCTTTGCCTTCATATGACTCTTGTGATATCTTCTAGTTACTAGTATCCTCTCTACAACGTAAACCACATGTGCCCACATCTTATGAAATAATATTACCTATACACGTAACACGGATACATGTTGATGTTAACATCAATTCAGCCCATTACTGTCCCACTGCTGGGCACGGGCCTCTCCTCAAAATGAGAAGGGTTAGGCCTTAGTCCACCACGCTGGCCTAGTGCGGGTTGGCGGACTACACACACCATCGAGAACTTTATGAGGCACTCTCAGATGTGCAGGTTTCCTCACGATGGTTTCCTTCACCGTTATCGCAAGTGATAATCAAATTCTAATCCGCATATGAATCCGAAAAGCCAGAGGTGCGGGCCGGGTTTGAACTCAGACCCTCCTGCATGGAAGGCGAGCGTTCAACCACTAGGTTATCACTGCATATACATATAGATGTTAACATATTCTTTATAAATACCAGGGGTCAATGCAGTTCGCCCGAAACAGTAACCAGCCTTGCATAATACAAAGCCAAGTTTGCAAAGCGAAGTGTTTTAATAAAACTGCGCAACATGTGCTTTTAAATCGAGGATTATTTGATGCATACTTACATTGGAAGCTTGGAGCGCAACTTTTGGCTACTTTAATATTTTTATGTAAGTTCAATGCTGCCAGTCTTCTGGGCACGTTCCCGGATGACAGCGATGCGGAGGAGTACTTTGACGCCGCCTAAGTGTTCTCTCTTTGTTTTTATTTATCTTTAATTTTTAATTTATTTGTAAATATTTAGTCTATGTATGTAAATACCTTAGTTCTTAGCTTCCCAATAATAGTTCCTGTTTTAATTATAATTACAATACCTTTTTTAGTATCATATAGAAAACTCGTGTTTTAATACGTTTATTTAATAATTTATGTACACACATGAAAAGACACAGAACACATTAAATAGGAGAACAAAGTACAAAGGTACTGCTTATTTCAGAAAAGAAAATTATTTCATTTTCTAACTAATAACGCCTTGATTAATAGGTTAATAGGTTTAAAATCTCGGTTACATCCAGCTGATGTGCTATTTATTTGTACTTTATGCACTAAGTATACGTATTATTAGAGATAAATGGAAGAAGAAGACATGTTACGCCGATCCCAAATAAAATGGGATAAGGGCAGGAGAATGTTGATTTTATGCACTAAGTACAAAGGCGAGAGGAGGTATTATGCTATTAAGAGGTGTGAATCCTTATTTTTCATAAGAAAATACTTTATTGACAGTGGAATCACTATTACTATTACCATCGATATTAATTCCGAACTATCGAATATGTAGATAGATTCCTGTGTTTTCCTATTAAATTATTCTGATTATTATTGAGCAATAATGTTTACCTTTAATGTTTATTAAGCATTGATTACGAATGTCATTACTACTTGTATTATCTATAAGCAAGCACATATTATAACTCCTCCTTTTAACTTTTTATATTTCTAAGGCTTAATGAAAGAAGAAATACATCCCCTTAAAAAAAATTGGCAGCAACCATTCAAAAGACTCATCCACACACTAACATTTACAATCGACAGATACATTATGTAACCACAATGCATAGTTCATATACTGCTTAGTAAGCGGTCGCGGAGTGAGCGGCCTTGCGCACGCGCCGGTCGGGCCACGGTCAAGACTTCAACTTGTGACATAACGCTTTAGTCTAGTACTGTGGTAAAATAAACGTCGACAAGGCTGGCAAAAAAGTCCTAGTTAGGTTTTTAGGTCTTACAAGGTAAGTAAGTTGTCGCCAGCGTTGCACGATTATGAATCGTAAAAATCTTAGTATATGAAAGCTGGATCATATTTATAGTTGGAAACAAGTGCGAGTCGGACTCGCGCACGAAGAGTTCCGTACCATTATCTATAAAAACGGCAAAAAAATCACGTTTCTGGTATGGGAGCCCCCTTAAATATTTATTTTATTCTGTTTAGTATTTGTTGTTATAGCGGCAACAGAAATACATCATCTGTGAAAATTTCAACTGTCTAACTATCATGGTTCATGAGATACAGCCTGGTGACGGACGGGCGGACGGACGGACAGCGGAGTCTTAGTAATAGGGTCCCGTTTTACCCTTTGGCTACGGAACCCTATAAAGCGGGACAAAATAAAAGTAAAACGGATTATTAAGTAGTATTTGTAAGAATACAGATACATTGCGCTACCTACGGTCCCTAACCACTTCTGGCACTTCTCAGAAAATATGGTAGGTAACCTTTATTGTAATCTAGACCCTCTTTGTACCTAAAATATGTTAGTACCACCTCGTAAGCAACACACCTTTATTTCTATACAAAGATAACGTAAATTCACTTAACCTAACTCTTATCTTCATCCAAAAGAGATAAGACTTACCTTATTACCTTTTACTGAGAAAATATTATTTTCCTAAAACCTTTCTTCCTAACTTATTATATGTTGTACCTAATACTTAAATCCATACAAGGATAAGTGGGCCGCTTAACTTCAAGGTGATTTTATTAACTTGCTTTTAAAATATTAATATTACCTATTTACCAGGAAACTCCTACTTTACCACAGAGTAACTAATAGCTCAAGTAAGTAAGACTTAGCTAAGACCATAGACTTATTAACTAGTTGTAGGGGAGCCCTAATTATTATTTCTATGGCTAAGACTTTAGAAAAGAAAGAAATATATTTTTCATCCCACCATCTCGGAAAGAGTATTTTTAATCTTCAATATCTGAGTGGAAAAGCCGTTTTTATTCTCTAGAGGATAAAGTAAATTTTCATCCCACCATCTCGGAAAGAGTATTTTTAATCTTCAATATCTGAGTGGAAAAGCCGTTTTTATTCTCTAGAGGATAAAGTAAATTGAATTTAGAACATCGTGTGCACTAAGTTTGTGAATTAAACGTTTTTTTTTTGCATTTAGTCATTTCCTCGCTGAGGTGGAATGAAAAGTTACGTGTTGCACTCGAGTGCAAAGATTTTTCACCTCGTGCTCTTTTGATTCCCTCGCTAACGCTCAGGATTCTAATTTTGAATCACGAGCGCATCGCTTGCTCGGTCATCAAAATTGAACACGCGGTTAAAAAGCAACTTTGCACTCTTGTATAACAAATAACTATTATTTCTGCAGCAAAAACGACACACATACAATACAAATAGCAGTATCCATACCAAATATTTGCCATACCAGTAACAAAACAATGAATAGTTAGGTATACCGACCGACCGCAACACAAACAAAAACATAAAAAGAATTTACAGTCTATGCCGTGCCCAATCAATAATATTTTTGCCAATCAATATCATCATCAATCTTTACATACTTACCTATCTGTCAAATGTGTGGGACACTGTCTATGGTTAGTCGGTAAGGGTACATAAAGCCGAAAGGGGGATATTGTACTCATCATTATGAACAACTTTTACTATGGGACCAATATGGAAATCGCAAAAAAATCAACTGTTCCATACTTTTATATAATCGAGTAGGTATATTGAATTATTTGTATGGAACAACAGATTTTCTTCTCTATTTCTATGTTCGTCCCATAGTAAAAGTTGTTCATAACGATGTATACAATAAACCCCTTTCCGACTAACTGTGTATAAAACCTTTAACCTTTTCACCGACAACGTAACAGATGCGAAAAAGCTGTAATCGTCTGGCTTGGTTGGCCCATGTGGCCATGTTCAACAGTGGGCATGGGCTTATCCAGGGGGGGGGGGGGGGGGGTAGGGGCCATGCCCCTGGACATTTCCAGCCTCTCATACATTTAGCTGGTTACTTAAGTGTTAAAGCGTGCCAGCTGAAGATCAGCGCTGGGTTTGACTTTGACTTTGAACAAGAAATATAACAAAATGGATTCGCTAAAAAGTAGGTGGTACGACTACTTACTCGATCAATGTAAACGCCTCAAGAATGTGCAGTAAAACGGGTTAGTAATGGCGCACGTGGCTAAGTCGCCGCTCACTTTACTGTGAGACTTTAAATCCAATACTTATGTGCTATCGCTCCGGTTGGCAGTAACTACTCACTTTAAGGTATTACATTCTAAAACTGTTTCGATAGCTTATTTAGTTTCGAAATTAGGTCACACTCATTATATTAAGTACGACTTTAGGCTGGCCGCAAATTAACTAATAGAGATGTCACGAGTTTCGGACCATTGTAACCATTATCTTACAGTTAAATTAACAATTTTGTATGTAAAATGACAGCTTACAAACTTAAACCGTCTTAAATACAATTAGATTTTTAACCCCCGGCAAAAAAGAGGGGTGTATGTAGTGTGTATCTGTGTCTGTCTGTGGCATCGTAGCCCCAAAACGGATGGACTGATTTCAATGTAGTTTTTTTAAAATTGAAAGCTAGTTTAATCGGAAATCATCTTAGCTATGTTCCATGAAAATCTCTTAGCTATGTTTCATGAATAGCTCTTTTTTCTAGTTGGAGTCGGAGGCTTTTGACGGTTTTTAAAAAGCTTTTATTAGCTTCACCTGTAACTATGTAAAAAAATCTTGGAAGTTAAATTTGACCCACTTCTCGGTTTCCGATTGAGCTGAAATTTTGCATACACGTTTAGTTTGGATGACAAAAGCATTTTCTTTAGTTTTTTTAAACTGTAATATTTTTTATATTCACATTAAATAGGGATTTCTTTACATAGTACTTGAGACTGCGAGCAAGACCGTCGCTTCTGAAGTCGGGGCCACTGCCAAGCTAGGTGCATTGAAGAGTTATAGGCCCCGACTTCAGAAGGTGTTAAGATTTTTGAGACAATTATTTTATACTTTTTAGTTTTTTGAAGTCGGTTTTTACTTTTTTAAAGTTCATAAATAATACATATACATGCGATTACAGTAATCGCGAGTGATATGCTGTTATTCATTGAAGAGTTCCATTGTATATCTCCGCAGGTCTTCATCAGATCTTCACCAAATTTAAATGGGAATATTTCGGGATAAACTCCGCATAAATTTTGCAAATCCGTCTATATATGACGGAGATATGCCAGAACATATATATTTTTTTTTTATTAACATCCCAATTGAGAGCCTCCTCCTATTTTGAAGTCGGTTAAAATTTTTTTTTTTTTCTTTTCCAGATCTGTTGCCAGTATCATCAACTGTGATGCCTCTGCCATACTACTCCGTCTACGGCTACCAAAAGAAATTACTTCGAGATAAATCTAAAAAACGACCCCTGGGGAACATCGCGCTAGTGACTAAGCAGCCCAAATAAATATACGTAATATCAGACCATTACACATTTTCCTTGTCCTGTATAAAGTTAGAATGGTTTTTATTTGTGTTGTTATCATTTTATTCGGTTTATTAACTAATATGTAGGATGGAGGGAATAGAATAGAATACAAAAGAAATACTCTTTATTGTACACCTGATAAAAAAGGAGCAATTAACATAATAATTACAATTAATCATATTAAGATTGTACGATGGGCGGTCTTATCGCAATTAACAATTTCTTACAGACAACCTTTGGATGGACAGTACAGCATGTAAAAAATAACGAGGGTAGCTCGCGGTGGAGCATAACCTAATTAACTTTAGAATTTAAGAAAGAAGAAAGAAAGAAAGAAAATATTTTTATTCTGGACTCGCCAGGAACGAGTAAAAGTAAAAGGTACAAAAATAAAACAACAAATAAAACATAAAAAATAACAATAGTAAAACAATAGTCAAAGCCAACTGAACGAGACCAAAAATGGCTCCCATCTCAGCATAATGCTGTGGCATTTAGAAATAGAAAATGTCACAGCACTGGTATTCTGATGGGATGGAATTTATATTAAACACAAATAAATAAATAATCTATGATATATAAAAAAGAGAATAAATCCTTGGCCATACTAAACGCAAGTGCAGAGCGACAACAGACTTCGTCGTCACATCGCTATGAATAACAATTGTGGTTGCAACATGTGTGTCCAATATCTGTGACTGGGTTTGGTGTGGTTTAGTCTTTACGCTGTGAGATATGACTTGCGATTAGTGACTAATTAACGAGGCGTTGCCGTTGTATAGGACGATTAACATTTTCTATACAACGCCACGCAGCAACCGCCGCTGTTATGTATACGCACCTAAAGTGTTAGCCACACAGAAGAGACGTAAGGCCAGGACGAGGTGAGAACATGGCGGCCTTTTAATGTCCTTTCATATAAAATGTATTGAAGCGTTGCGACGCAAAATATACAGAGAAGACGGGAATGAGGCGCGACGCTTCGTCCTCTGCGTTCATTGAAGACATAACACAGGAGACGGAGCGTGGGCGCAGCGGACGCAACGGGGGTGCGGGCGAGACGTGGGTGTCATCGTAGGCATGCCATCCTTCTGTACAGTTTAAAAAGTCCACGCCCCGTCTGTGACATGTCCTAGTCTTACGTCTCTCCTCTCTGGCGTGCGACTAGCCACATGAACACAGTTCCTTGTGAAAAGAATTTTAGAACGCTTTACAGAATATTGCGGTTTTCAATGTGGTTTTCAATAACATACAAATTGCTTTATAAATGTTCTTAGTACAAATAAGCTTTACTATAATAGATTTATAATTATTTGAGTTAAAATTCACTTATTGTTTTAAATGATTTTGTCTAATAAATATGTGATTTTTATGCTACATACATACGCCTTAATAAATATAATATCGTAACTAATATATTTTATATTTATGTCATGAATGAAATGATACAAAATAACAAATATAAGTACATATTTCGCGAGTATTTAATAAAAAGGAAAAATATTAACAATGGAAGCTTGTGACCAATGAAATAAAAACCAATATGCAAATTCTAAGACACAATATTTTAGCGAATAAAGCTAAATTTAAAATGAAATACGATTATTTATTTTCCTGCTGTGTTTATAGGTGCTATCACAGCAAATATTGGAAATAAAGATATTATATTGTTGGAAATAAGATATTGGCAGAGAATTCCTTAGGCATTAAGACCGCCTTTGTACATATTTGTATGAAAAGCATTAAATAAGTAAATAACTTATTTTATACATATAAACTAGTGGTCGTACTAGTGGACCGTAATCTTAGCTTTCTGCACTCCTTCTCCATATAAACTTTAACTATACCAAATCTCACACTCCTCCGTACGCGCAGTGTGCTTAAAAAGGCGTAGGTAGGTACAAAGTTTTCTCTTCACGTATTAATATATAGATTACCAGAGTCGATGTTCATTACCATTTTGGTAACGCGGTAGACCCGCTGGCCCTACAAATAACTATCAATTGTTTTATGTCTACAAATAGATTGTCAGCCTCTTACCTATAAAAATAGTGACTCTTTCTCTAAGTCCAGTTTTACAACGTGCTCGGGATGAAAAGCTGCTATTAAATGACTACGATCCATCCTGCTGACGTAATCCTTTAGTCGTGTCGTATTAGGTACACCCTCGGGATGTGAATGGTCCGAGGACGTACCAAAACTCGACCGGAGTTTAAAACCATTATAGAATTTGTAACAGAGTTTTAATACTTGCTTTCTTTGATGGCGACGTATGGAAGTGACTATCTTCTGCACATGCGGCTTCCCTGGTGACCCGCTGCTTCCTGTCTTCACAAACTAATTTTAATAACGCTTCCCTTGTTTGCCGATATCTTCTCCAGGTCCAATCCACTTGGAACCGTGCACCTAGAATCACGACATTTTGAAAGTGCCTGCAAAGGCCCAGTTTTTTTTTTATCTTTTTTTTTCATTTAGGGGGTATTTTCAATTATGAAAATGTCACCCCCATGATTGTATACAAACAAAATAATTAAAATAAGAATATAAACAAAAAAATTATTACATAATAAAACAAAGGCCCAGTTGAAATAAAAACCTTTGACTTTTGACTTTCATGTTTTTACGATAACTTTTTTATACAGGGTTACTTAAAACCGCTTCGTAACATGTTATTTCTTGACGTTATCATAAATTTTAATCACGGTGCTTGAATTCCAGTCATGACCGTACAGAAACCTTGAACGCAATACCAGTTGCAACAAACAGGTGTCTAACAGCACATGCAATAATCGTAACAAGAATAACTAACACATTTCCGGTACTATTTAAGTTATGTAAAAAAAAAAAAAAAAAAAAAGTTGTGTATTGAGAACCAAAGAAAGACACTTTAATGAAAAATTATCATAAAATCAAATTCTGAAAACCATAACATCTAAGCAATGTTTAAGTAAAGTCTGAGCTAAGTCAAAGTACGCACTATAGATATAGCCTTAGTATATTGCATACTTACACACCACGACATAAACCACTGTTTAATAATACAGTACAGTATTCGCGAGCGAAGGTATTCCATCGGAATTTCTTCATTAAGAATATCGATAGCTACTCAAGACTGTTATTATGTTCTCGACTGACCGTAAACGGAATACGGGTAAGGACCAACTTGAGATTTTATGAAGGACATGCCTTCGTATGTTTCAACAGATATATTATTTAAATTCGATTGGCTTCCCTATTTCTGTGAATAGAATAGAATAGATCTTTATTTCATGTAAACCAGATACAGGCACTTATGAAATGTCGAGACTCTAGGTGCACGGTTCCAAATAGTAGATCCTATGGAGAAGAACCGGCAAGAAACTCCAAGGTAACTCTTTTCAAATAAATAATAGATTACAATCTTTATCAGTACAATGTTGTGGTAAGAGCTGTCTTATCAAAATACCTTTTTGTAATAACACATCAAACTACTAGATACTAACTGTAAATCAGCGCTGGGCTCTTCCCGCCCAGCAAATGATGAGCTAGCTAGGGTTTACAGCATACTTGACAGCATAATATTATATTTTATATATTTTTGGTATACACGTTTGGAACGAGTACTGGTGTTAAAGTTTTGTATAGTAAAACTTGTTCTTAATGGTGAGTACAATAATCCGACTGTACCTCATAGTGCGACGAACAAATGACCGACTAACGTTGTTGCGACAGCACGTATTTGCGACGCACGGAGTCGCGACAGATCGTGGTTACGACTAGAGTTGAAAACTTCCAGGAAAGTTTCCTGAAAACTTCCAAAACTTCCGGAACTTTGGAAGTTTTCAAATTATGTTTTTCTATTTATGAAATCAACAAATTCGTTGCTTTGGGATTACTCAGAATCAGTAACGTCAAATGAAAATGATTTTTTAATTTAGTTCTATTTTCTTTTATTATTTTTATTATTTATGGTACCTATTGAAGCTAATTGATGAAATAACGTTTTTTATTCAATCGGCTTAAATCATACGAAGGCAACGGGCATAATGTAAACACCGAGCGGTATGACGGAAGTTTTGGAAATATTCATTTTTAACATGGGGTACATGTACCCCGCATCCCATTCTGTGCTCGCTGTGTTCGAATATTTAAAATCTAGCTAAATGTAAAATATTTTAAGCACAAAGTATCCCCAATTACTGTTTTTATAAGTAAAATATCATTTCTGAAAACTTCCAAAACTGCCGCTATTTTGGAAGTTTTCGGGAATATTTCCGGTAAACTTCCGGAAAACTTCCAAAGTTTCGGAAACTTTCCGCAGTTTTCAACTCTAGTTACAACCCATGGAGCCGCGACATATCGTTGTTGCGGCACACGTTACTCCGACAGCACGTGGGTGCGACTCACGGAGCTGCGACTGATCGCTGTAGCGACACACGTCGCATCGACACCATGTAGTTGCGACGCACGGGATCGCGACAGAATTTTATTACGTTAAAGCCCTCGCCAAGGTTCAACATCCATACCCTCCAGTTTTTCAAGTAGGTGTATCCAGATCGGCTTTCTCTCCAACCACACTCGGTTGAATATCAGTATTTTACTCCGCAACGTAATTACTCACGGCTACTCTGGTGGACAGACTTTACCACCAACCTAATCTCTCAGCTAAACAAAATCAGCAATCTATCAATCCAACAGCTTAATGTATGTACTACGGCCTTGTGTACTTGTAGTTCAAGATCCCTTAAAGGGATAGAGATTAGAAATATAGGACCTTGTATAAGATACAAAAACTTATGCCTCGGATTGCGTCGACTCGCGGGCAAAGGCTAGTGTACTATAATCCGACCAGCTAACGTTATAATCGGCTTGAACGCTAATACGATCAACGAATGGTAGCCACTGGCTAAGTTAGTATTGTCAATCAAATGGAACAGGCCCACACAATCATTATAACTAGGGTTGTCACACGTACTTTATAATAAAATATTGAAAGAAAGAAAGAAAGAAAATGTTTTTTCTCTGCACACAGGACACCAAAATCATAATAACATGCATACATAAAACATAACATACGTTATACCTTCATATTGTACGTTAAATCGGACAAACGTACTTTATACTTGACTAGCGACCCGCTCCCGGCTTCGCACTGGTGAAATTTCTCTACAATCCTTACATTAAATTATTATGAAAGTATTATACATATTTAAACCTTCCGGAAGAAATGCTCAAAATGATGGTGAAAACCGCATCAAAATCCGTTGCGTGGTTTAGAAGGAGTTAGCGGATATACAGACAGACAGACGTGGAAAGTTACTTTATTTTATATTATGTAAAGAAGAAAAAAAGATATGGAGATGAAAACAATAAAGTACGTGAAAATATTTTATTTTACCAATTTATATATCAAGTTTTTATTTTATTGTTTACTAAAAGAAACAAGTGTTAAGCGATTTTTTGCATGTAACTTGTCCCTAAACTTAATTAAAAATGAATTATTATTTATACATTTTAATTAAGACACAAAAAGAAAAAAAATAGAAACAAAAAAAAGATTCGAAGGATGATGTTAAGGTGTTCACAATTCATAATTTTTTGTTAAATGTTGCCAAAAGCAACAAAAAATACATACCTAAGGAAAAAAATTACAAGTCGAATAAATAATACCTACTTTATTTTCACCCATTGTACTTAGCTTTGTTACCTTAGCAAAGAAAATTTGTTTTATTCGGTCAAAAAAGGTGGCATCCCTAACAAAAACCTAGCTATAGATTGTGTTGATTGGGGACAATGGCTCAAATCAGAACATGCTAAACTATTGTCTCGTTCCTAATTAGTACAAGCAAATGCCAATAATAACAAGGTACATAATATAACTGAGTTGCATGCACAATTAATTCCAATGTGTAACAGTGGCGAAGAGTCCATACAACCCGATTCCCATCGGCTTCCCTTTAGGAATTGGTTAGTCCATAGACCAACGCAATATTATATTATTTACTCATCCAACTGATAAAAAAGGCTTGTTATTCAGTTAGGTCGAGCTCTTCCAGACATGACTATATAGATTACGAGAGACGGTATGGATTTTTGTCTTGAAGCATTAATTGTAGCAATTTTTAAAGCGCATTTTTGGGACGGCTTCCCCTTTCAAAACTGTCACCCTTCGCCACTGATGTGTAAACTAATGATTCCGCGAACCCGTGATCATAAAATCAGTAATTTCTAATCTTAATTAGCATTTATTTATTTATTTAACAATTAATGCACATACATGAGAAATATGAAGTAGGAGCATAAAGTACAAAGGTACTGCTTATTTGCTCAAACTCCATCCTGAAAACCATAGCAGGGAGGTACGACTCTCTTATTTTAAAAGGGATTGTCTGTAGGTGCATCACAGACACCAACCTTGTGGCTAAATAGGTATTAAGTTTTTTTTTTACTAACAATACAATACAATACACTTTATTGCACACCAGTAATAGAAGAAAAGATACAGTAATTAGAAAAAGAAATGTACAAAGGGCGGTCTTATCGCACGTGGCGATTTCTACCAGACAACCTTAGGATGGACAGATTTTCAGGTTACAAGAGGGGGGTACTAACATAGTTTTCTTTATTGTTACTAACCCACTATGAATGTCACTTATCCGAAATAAAGAATTATGTTTTTTTTCTTAAGAAATCTCTTCCAGCTTCATCAGCGACACGACGCAGTGGCTAAGCGATCAGCTTTCTATGCTACGTGCCGCGGGTTTGATCCCCGCACGGAGCAATTATTTGTATGATCTATAGATAAGGCGTCTGGTTGTGTGGGCATGTGACATGTATATTTGTAAACTGTACCCCTTAAAAGTCCCTACAAGTCTCGCACGCAGGAATTTATCTGTAGTTTACGTGTATGTGACCAAGTCACTGTTTCATTTTCTTCTATGTCATTCCGTAACAGTAACGTTTCTATCACAAAACATTGAAGTTAAAGTTCTATGGAGGCTCAAGTTCAGAAATAGACGTCTTCCGTCCACGGACTGCTAAGAGGAGTTGATATTGTTCCAAATCACATATTATTTATTTTCTCAGACTTTCGCATCATCCGCATAAGTTATAAAGTCTGCAAATGCGAAAAAAAGCTGAAATCCCTTACATTAATTGTTTGACCCGATGATGTCAGCCCAGTCACCATAGGGCTTCGGAGTGTACCAGGGAGCTGCTTTTAATAAAACACGAACAACCCTGTTCCAACGGTATATTGCAGAAAGAGAGCTATAATCTAAGTTTACAGACCTTATGTAGTTTTGACGGAAAATCTTAACACCGCCATCTAGCAGGCGGTACAACGCCATCTATTGACAAATTTGGTACTAATAAAACAGTGTGCCCCGTGCAATGACAACAGTTTGTACATTCTCCCCCCATTAAGGGCAACAACAGCTTGACCTTAATATATTTATTATTATTTTTAAGTACTAACTTTAATAGCAATGTATAAGAAAACAAAAAGTAGTTCACAGGGTATAAATAAAAACTAGAAAAGTTAACAAAATAAAATTTTAACATTAATACCTAGTCACAGGCTTATTCCTATACTTAAATTTCCTTTCACAACCATTATCGCCACCTTATATTTAAAATACAATCTATTTAGTAACAGGGAGCAAACATAGTCTAGACACAGGTCTTTTAATAATTGAGTTTTTAGTTTTAATAGTGACCACTCGTACGATTCCGTCACTACCCGGATGCTCATCTTTTACTAAGCCGTATAGCCAACGACACGGAGGAAGACCGTCTTCCTTTACTAAAACCACGTCTCCCTTTTTAGGAGATGAAGTTTCCGTGGTCCACCTATATCTATGAAAAAATTGCCTCAAATATTCCTGAGACCACCTTCGCCAAAAAGATTGTAGCATACGTTGAGTATATTGCCATCTCCCTAACGATGTAACATTAGAAGTATTCTCAAAATCATTATCTGGTGGTGTTACGAGAGACTCACCCACCAGAAAATGAGCAGGAGTTAAAATTTCATCATCTCCGGAATTATTTTCCAGTCTAGATAGCGGTCTGGAATTCAGACACGCTTCCACCTGAGCTAACACGGTTGCCAGTTCCTCATAAGTTAGGGTGGAAGTGCCTACCACGCGTTTTAGATGAAACTTTACCGATTTCACTCCGGCCTCCCACAGTCCACCGAAATTGGGTGCGTGAGGCGGAATAAAATGCCACGAGGTTCCGTTTGTCGCTAAAGTTTCCGCTATCTCAGGTAAGATACTATTTCTTTCATTCAAAAAAAGGTTTCCCAGTTCCTTTGCAGCAGCTACAAAGTTTGTGCCATTGTCGCTCCACACCTCTTGACAATGACCTCTTCTCGCTACAAATCTCTTGAAGGCCTGCAAAAATCCTTCAGAAGTAAGGTCTGATACCGCTTCTACGTGAACTGCTCGCGTTGACATACAAACAAATAGACATATATATCCTTTATAGGATTTATGTCCACGTCCCTTTGCTGTACGTAACTGAATAGGTCCAGCAAAGTCTACACCACTACGAAGAAATGGCCGAGAAGGTTTTGCTCGAGCTGACGGTAACTGTCCCATCAGTGGATTACAGGTAAGTCCATTATTTTTAACACATAGAACACATTTCCGTATATGACTTCTTACAAGTTGCTTAGCTCCAAATATCCAGAATTTATTGTAAATGTAATTTAATGTTAATTGTGTTCCACCATGAAGGGTTTGTCTATGACCAAAAGCAATAATTAAATTAGTTAAATGTGAATTTTTAGGCAAAATTATGGGGTGTTTTCTGGAAATTACCAACTCAGATTCTTCTAATCTGCCACCTACTCTTAAAATGTTTTTAGCGTCCAAAAATGGGTTTAATGTTCTTAAAATACTTTTTCTTTTAATTTTTTCTTTATTTTCTAATGCTATTATTTCCTCTTCGAAATGTTTCCTTTGATACAATCTGGTACAAGTTTCCATAGCCTCATTAATTTCTTCTGTCCGTAAATAACCTTTACATTTTCTTCCAGTTGCCAATTTCTTTACTACCAACAGTCGTCTACAATAAGCTACAATTCTAAGCAGCCGCGTTAACGATCCATATCGATTACAAATATCAGGTTCATCAATAACGTGATGAACTTTAACTGACTCTAAATCAGTAGTTAACCCATGTGGTTTTGCGTATTTAATATTTAGATTTTTAAAGAAATCAGGTCCTTGAAACCACAATGAATGATTTTGTAGTTCTGCAGGTAGCGTGCCCCTGGAGGCACAGTCAGCAGGGTTCTGTTTTGAAGAGACATGCGACCATTGCCATGGCTCCAATGATGTAAGTATTTCCGACACACGATTACCGACAAATACTTTCCATTTGTTCGGCAATCTATTAAGCCAGGCAAGTACAATACTCGAATCAGTCCAAGCTCGCAAATTATGTTTTTCAATGTTTAATATTTTAGATACTTCCACTAAAAGTCTTTTCAGCAACACTGCCCCACATAACTCCAATCGCGGAATCGATACTTGCTTGATGGGGGCGACTTTGGATTTTGCAGTAACCAACGAAATCCGAATATTACCTGTCAAATCGATTACACGGAGATATACAACCGCAGCGTAGGCCACTTTCGAGGCATCGCAAAAGCCGTGCAATTCTCTTCGAACGTCGTCGGAATTGGTACCCATCCACCTAGGTATCGCAATATTTTTTAAATCATTTAAACCACTTCGGTAAGTATACCATTCAGCTAAAATTTCTTGTGGGACTCTTTCATCCCATTGTATACCAGCTATCCAGAGCTTTTGTATGATAGATTTTGCTAATATAATGCATGGAGTTATCCATCCTAGCGGATCAAATAGGCGTGATATTTCTGATATAATTTTTCTTTTTGTTACAGGTGTTTCCAGTTCAGTTAGCTTCACAACGTAGCGGAAATGATCTTCACTTCTTTCCCAGGTAAGTCCTAGTATTTTTATTATTTTATCTGTTTTAATATTTATCCCCTGTTTTATTTTCACACTGTTTTCTTTTTCATGTATCCTTCCCAACAATTCTTCACTGTTACTTGTCCATTTTTGTAACGTAAATCCTCCTCTCTTCACTAATTCATTCATCTGACAATAAATTTCCATTCCCTCATCAACTGATTCACAATTCGACATTAAATCATCCATGTAATACTCTTTACATAGTTTTTCAGCTGCTATTGGATACTCCGACCCATCGTCTTGTGCTAGTTGTTGCAGAGTTCGAACCGCGAGGAAGGGTGCACATGCTGTTCCAAATGTGACCCTAAGCAATTTGAATTCTTTTATATCCTCCTCGGGTTTCTCTCTCCACAGAAATCTTTGGAAATCAGTGTCATCAGTGTGAGTTTTGATTTGTCGATACATTTTAACTATGTCGGCTGATATACAGATGCGACCTAATCTCCACCTCATAACTAAATGTCTCAAGTCTGGTTGAATTGTTGGCCCAATCAATAAGCAATCATTGAGCGATACACCATCCTTGCCCTTGGCTGATGCATCGAACACTACGCGGATTTTAGTAGTGTCCTTGTCCGCTCTAATCACCGCATGATGAGGTAAGTATACCGCTTCTTTTTTGTTTGTATCTTCTACTGGAACTTGAACAGCATGACCTAGTTGTAAATACTCGTCAATAACTTCTTTATACATTTCCCTTAACTCTTCATTCTTTTTAAATTTATTCTCTAACCCTTTGAATCTCTTTTCAGCCACAGCGCGAGTCTCACTGCGTCCGAAGTCAGGATTTTCTTTAAACGGTAATCGCACTATATATCTACCTTCTTTATCCCTTGTAGTTGTCTTGACGTATACTTCTTCACAAAGTTTTTCCTCTTTTGTTAGTTTTTGTTCTCTTGATAATTCTTGATCTGATTCCAGTTCCCAAAACCGTTTTAACAAGTTCTCTTCTTCTTGTACTTGGCAATGTAATGCCAATACACCTTCGGTTTGATTCACCGATGAATCTACAACTCCAGATAAGATCCAACCTAAAGATGTAGACTGAGCAACAAGAGAACCAGTCGGACTATGTATCAGACCTTCCTTTATGATCTGACTATACACATCAGCTCCGAATAAAAGATCGATTTTATTTGGTTGATGATATTTTGGATCAGCAAGTTCAATCCCTCCTAATTCTGACCATTCCAGTACATCTACTTTCCTCGTAGGAAGGAGAGTAGTGATGGACGTCAGAACATGAGCCTTTAAGGTTAGTGTACAATGTGGATTGACTCTTGACTGTATATTTATGCTAACCATTGCTTTTGAAAGTAAATCCTGGCCTACCCCTAGACCGGAGATCTTGCTTTTCAATGGAATTCTTTTTAATTTCAGATCTTGAACCGTGCTCTCTGTGACAAAGTTTGCCTGCGAGCCTTGGTCCAGCAATGCTCTTAAAACATGAAGATTACCGCTTTTCGACTCGGCTTTGACTAGCGCTGTTGCTAGCAAAACCTGCTTACAAATTTTACCTGTCGAAAAACAGCTAACTATTGGAGTTGGGTTTTCTGCCTTTTCAGCAGTTTCACCCTTCTTAGTAGGCTCTAGCTCCCGCTGCGATACATTCCTACCCAATTCCTGGTTTGGTTTAACATCAGTGGTCTCAGGCGTATCTGAGTTCTTAGGGTGTAATAAAGTGTGATGACGTCGATGACACAATTTACATTTTATATTACTTTGACAGACTCTCGCTGCATGGTTGTTACCCAAACAATTATAGCATATATTTTTCGAAGTAACGAAATCGCGACGTTGGTCTACTAATTGTTGAGCAAACTTTTTACATGCACTTAACCTGTGCGTTTCATCCGAACAAAAAGAACAGACAATTTTTGAAACATGTAATGATTTTACCTTTGTATTGTTCACATTCTGATAGGTATTGTTATTCATTGTTCGGTTCACCGTAGACTTGGTATCAAGAAACTCGAGGGCCCTGTATCGATTTGTTAGAAACTCTTTAAATTGTTCATATGTCGGCAATTCATCAGAACTACTATGATTACTATAGTCAAACTCCCACTGTTTTCTCGATTCCGAGTCCAATTTTAAAGTTAATATGTGAATAACAATAATATCCCAATTTTTCACATCAATACCTATATTTGATAACCCACTTAGACAATCATTGGTAGTGTCCAATAAATCTTTCAAGTTATTTGCAGATTCTACTGTGATATTTTTCTGACTTAATAATCGTTTTATAATGTGATGTGACAGATATCGTTTATTATCATATCTAGATTTTAATAACGACCAACACCGATCATAATTATCGTCTGCAATTGGTATTTGTCGTAGTAGCTGCTCGGTTTCACCGGTTAGGTAACTTTTTAAATAATGTATTTTTTGAACATTACATAACTTACGATTATTATGAACTAACGAAACAAACAAATCGCGGAATGTTATCCATTCCGTGTATTTTCCTGAAAATTTTGGTATAATTATTTTCGGTAACTGTACCTGAGATTTAGTTTCGTCAAATTGAGTATCAGATACCTTTTCATCCTTAGTGTTTTTATTAGAATAAAACTGTAATACAGATTTTAATTCTGTTTTATATTCTAGATAAGTTTCTTCGGCTTGATCGTGTATATCTTTTTTTATATACTCCTGATCACTTAATTGGGACCCAAATTTTTCAATTAAAGTTCTATGAGTACTAGCAAATACCCCCCATAATTCTTCTAATGCCTCTAATCTAACTTGAATATATGTTTCCGTAATTCTCTCCTTAGGAGACTTTTTAAAATTACGTTTCGCTTTAACAATGTTATTAAAATTATCACTCTGTAATAATAGTTTAGACTCCATTCTAAATGGAATATTATAACCAAGTTAACTAAGGGTTTAATTTAGTATAAACAAACAAATTCTTATTATGTCAATTACTCCAATACAGAACAGTTTTGTAATCACAAAGAAACACTTACTATGTGAGAATACAAGAAACAAACTTATGATTTATGAGACTCGAGACACAAAGAATCATAAAGTATTCACACAATAAAATTATAAAAGTCGAAAGTATCAACAATTATTCTAAGTCTCGTTTATGTTATTAATCAATCTTCAAAAGTTAAGTCTCTGGAACTTGTCTATATGGAATGACAATGTCAATACCAACTGCCAAAGTCACTAATGACAGTTGATTTAAATTTAAAAATAACCGAAAATAACTCACGATTTGTCCACTTCACTTTCGTTCAATCACACTAATCATGGTGACGTCACGTCATATACGTCACCTCCGTCGGGTAACTTTCCGGCCCAATGTCCTGACAGCGCCAACTTCCGTCTGCGCGCGCCTGTCTCGAAGTCCAAGGCAGGATTCACCACCAAACCCTGGCTCCTGATGATGCAGCAGCTCCTCAAGAGCTCGCCTGCTTGCCCGGAGCACCCTACCTTTGCTCAGTTACGCAAAAATGCACCACCGCTGCGGTGCCCTCCAGATACTGTGTACCACTGTATCCGGCTCGAAGGACCAATGTTTGACCCGATGATGTCAGCCCAGTCACCATAGGGCTTCGGAGTGTATCAGGGAGCTGCTTTCAATAAAACACGAACAACCCTGTTCCAACGGTATATTGCAGAAAGAGAGCTATAATCTAAGTTTACAGACCTTATGTAGTTTTGACGGAAAATCTTAACACCGCCATCTAGCAGGCGGTACAACGCCATCTATTGACAAATTTGGTACTAATAAAACAGTGTGCCCCGTGCAATGACAACAGTTTGTACATTAATATAAATTTAAATTTAATGAAATTACCTATCGTTAGACCTTAAAAGCTTCACAAAGCGTAGTGTAACAAAAACATAATATTATTTTATCGTTAGGGTGGGTACACACCGGCTAATAGCCACCGCGAGAGGGTGGGTAGTACAAAAATAATGTATTAGTGGGATTTCGTTAAGCCGGAGATATAGCGGAAGCGGGGACGCGTCGCGTCGGCGAAACGTGGTCGCACGGATGTATTAAAGATATTAGACTCTTCTTCACACCAGCGTATTTAGGGTTCCGCAAAAATACGTGGAATCAATATTAATTAATATTCTATTAATCCGTCTTTCCATCTGTCACAAATTCTTTCACCCCATTGCTTGGTTTATTTCAGTTTGGTTAAATAAAAGCAGATCTGGTCTTTTATCCATAACACAGCGAGTTCTTGGTCCTTCTGTCCAGAAAAAATACGACTGGAATACCGTAACCAAACCATATTTTGTCTTTTTAAACGCAGATGTTGCAGTCTATCCATTCAAAAGTTTTATTTGTTTCCCTACTACCAATGACGCAAATGAAAACATAAGCCTTGTGTATTTGGGATTATCTACTGGTTGTTCTGTAGACCACATACCATGTAGGAATATTACGAAGCCAATCTTCAAGAAAAGCTATTCAAAACAATAAATATAACACACTTGAATGAGTGTAAAGTGAAATGTACTGCGTCGGTGTGTTTGTTTAGCGTCGTTTTGCACAGTATTTTATATATTTGATATATTATACTTATGTCATATTTTTATACATACATTAATGAAATGTAATTGCTCGCATCCAGTTGCAGGCGCCCTTACACGGTAAATGTGCTTACTTGCCTACTGATTATTAACTATAAGACCTGATAATTTAATGCATGTACATTACTGTAATTAAATAAATAAATCTTCAGATCAATAACCATAAAACATCATACATCAACATCAAACTTACAACCAGTTTCAATCCAAGGACCGTCTAATCCGTGTCACGGAAATTCTACGACTCCAAGATTAAAGCAAGCTCAGGCCATGTCATCTGTCGGCGCTGACAATACCCGTCAACCGCCACTACGATACCCTTGAAGCGTTTGATACCAGGAATTCGTTCTTGGTTTACTATGTAGTCACTTTATTTGACAGCGACGACGTATACGGTTGAATGGAGGATGGGAAATCTAATTGTATCTTTGTGTGTAGTGTATAAAAAGGAAATATATATTATGTCGAAGCTGAATTGTAAAATCCACCGCAATACAAAAAGGCTAGCTGCTTTACGAAACAGCTCTTAGATAACGGGTAGTTATTGTTTTTATTGTAGCTATTGTTTTGTAAAGCGGCTAGCCCTTTTGTATTGCGACAGATTCTACAACCCGACTGCGACATATGTATTGTGTGTTTATCTGCGTGGAACGATGCCATATCTTTCTGTGTAGAAATTAAATCTACTGATCACATTCTATCAAGTTGCGCCTTAACAATTAGTTCGCAGCCTTGCGCATCCATCACTCCATGTAAACTACAAACACAATGACTCAAACATGAATACTCTAGGTCGTGGATACTGCTCACGTATGTAGTCTGGGCCTTTACTTGCTCCAGCTACTTGCACCGTGTATACGCTTAGTATATCATTATAGAAGAAAGAAGTATCTCGTAGTGAGATTTCTACCTGTTTTTTTAATAATACATGTCCTAAGGGAAAATAATAAAATATTCTTTACTTCGCCGTGTGTTGTTTCTTGTTTGTTTGTTAAACTAGTATATTGACCACCAAAACTTTCTTAGCCGCTAAAAATGCTCGATTTATAAGCATGTCTACGTCTGCTTTCTGTTCCCTAGTGGACTGACCAAAACTTTGACCGGATCTCATACTATATGCATTTGGGAATAGATACCATACCGCAAAGCCGCTAGACCATTATTAACATGACTTGAGTAGAATAAAAATGTGTTAATGCATAAATTATAAGATATTACTTAGCTGCCATCCGAGGGTTACTGCTGTCCAGAGAAAAGGTATTTTTTATTTTATTTTTACGTATAAACGTTGTTCAAGATCATAATACAAAGTTAGTGCTAGGTTAGAGTATTCGGGTATTTTGAATTACCTTGTATTGTTCAAATTACATAGTGTAAGCCGTTTGAACTGGGCTTTGATATCAGGTTTTAATATATTAATATTATTAGGACTACCAATAATGTGTAGGCCAGTTTTCATGAACACATTCCTCTATACACTACATTTTTCATTCTCAACTGGTCAAAAATTCAGTGAGTCGCAGCGGAATAACAGAGAAAATTCTTAATAATTTCCTTGTTAATAAAAGTTCTAGACGTTGAGTGAACGGAGCTCTTTTTTTGCGATACCGAAGATTCATCTCGTGAACTTTCCCTTCTACAGTCCGCAATTTACTAAGAATCCTGAAAGCAACTTATTTCGTTCCAAACTCTCCAATGTACAACTTTCTTCACCAAAAATGTAATATTTTATTATTGACTTACAATGTCAAACCATTTTATTTGAGTCTTAAAAGCACAGGGAGAGAATACCAGCTGAACTCTGCAGCTTTAGAGAATGAATTCTCGAAATAATAATGTTATTGGTGGCTGATGGTGCCCATTCGCTTACTATAGTTTTACCGCCTTTTATTTTAGCCTGTAAAATGACTTTTTGGGCCGACACCATATAAAATAAGGACAGGAGGATGATGATGAGTTATTGGTACCTATTACCTTCGTACCTGAAGACCAAAATCGTATAATAAAACAACTTTTAAGGCAATAATAGTGCCGTTTTTAATCAGATTTGTACTTAGCATTTATGGATCAAAATTTATTTTGCATGCAATTTTTTTTAAAACACCATATTCATATTCTTTGTTTGCAGTGCCACAATGTTAATTAGCTGGTAAACTAAAAATCAGATAGCTATCACACAGACAGGGTTCATCAGAACCCTGTCTGAGCACAACAAAGCGACATGTTTTAACTACATTGACAGTTTACATAAATAACTCCCGAAAAACATAAAAAAACATTGCTCTTATCAGCAAATACATTAAGCCGTTATAGTACTACTTATATATCACGAGTAATGGAATCCGGCCAAGGGATTTTATGTACGATGCAATAATTCTCCTCGGTGCCGGGCGTTATTTTAACAAAATTGAATGGAGTTTATGTTTTCTTCGCCTGTAAAAAGAGCAACATCACTTTCCGCTGAGAAGTTTAAACAAGAACCTTTTTCACCAAATGAAGTGGTCGGCAAGTTTATCGAACGCCCCGATTGCTTTAGACAAGGTAATCAATCAAATATTTGGCTAAGTCATGAATAAATCTGCGGGGGAACTTCCGCAGAGATTCTGCTGACACATTACTGGATCTAACGGTTGTTGGTGACTTGATAAATTTGTTTTGATGCCGCTATTGTTCTTGTTAGGCGTGTTTGATTTTTGATTTTAATTAAGACTTAAGACCTTGCTACTTTCAGTGAATTATTAAAGAAAGACAGTGTCAGAGAGAATGTTTTGCTCATGAACACGGTGAAGGTTATCTTCGTTTTCATTGTACTCTGTCTTGAAATTTGCAAGATTCAGTCAGACTCCCAGAGCGAATGACCTCAGGCGTGTGGATGATTTTGGAATTTGGTGCTGGAGGAGAATATTGCACGTCACCTGGACAGCAAGGAGGACGAATGAAGTAATACTCCAAATGACCATAGGCTGGCATGCGTCTTAACAGCGTCGAATTGGTATAATTTCGCAAAACAATACACTCAATAGTTCCTATGATTAACGGAAATGATAAATAAATATGGATGATAAATAAGATAAGATGAACTACTTGTTTATTTTCTTTATGAAATCCTATTTTTAGGGTCCGGATTACTAAAAAAGAGCTGCACTTAATAATATTATTAATTCAAATCCGCGAGAATTCTATCCAAGTGCCATCCTTGATCCTCGACCAATTAGGTACATATTAAATCATGAAATTGAATACGGTTGTTAGCGTCCGCAAACAATCGGGTTGGCTATAATCTGATACTTTTATTTTTCCTCCTATTCCATTAAAACTTAAAACTTATATCAAATTACGTGAAAACTAATCATGAAACATACGTAACAATAATATCAGTTTTCCCGTACGCGAAAACCTAAAAACTTGGAATGGAGAGCACTTTCCACATCAACGGATTGAGGTCACTTCCGTCGATAGTATTACCGTCTACCCTGCAAAATAAAACAACATACACGCTACATTATTGGATAAAATATGTTATTCACTCAGTATTTCTAGTGGAGAATATTTTTTAACTCGCCTCAGGTATATGCGCTCTGTTAAAATGCTGCAATGCATTTTTTGCTTTTAGTTGGACGTTTATTGTTAGTTTTATATTTTCAGGATGTAAATTGAAGTAACACTGAAAAGGGACAGCTTCTGGTCATCTCTATATGAACAATAAAATATAGAAAAAATCTGTTAAACTGTTTTGTTAACACAAGATTGTAATGTTTGTTCTCAAAAATGTCGAATAGGTTGATTTCATGGTAAATTACAATTTGAAAGCTTAAGTTATGTTTCATAGAAATCAATTTATTTACTTATTAATTTTGTTATACTTATCTACTAAGTAAAAGTATTTTTTTTATGCTGACAGAACGACACTGCTGACGTTATTTAGTAAACAAAGGACTAGTATTATAGAATGTTAAAATTGATGACTGAAAGGGCCCGAGTCCATATAATCAATCAAACTCTTCAGCTGTCAAATAGCTTTACTGTTATTTTTATGGAAAACGTCAGTTTAGTCGAGTCGATGTTGTGTTGTGTAGCCGGAAGCTTCATTTTAAACCATCCACCAATTTTTTTAGGCTATCAACATCGGTCTTCCTTTTTTAAGCTTACAACCAAACGTGTGCCTTAAGTAAAAAGGACATGAAAATATAGCACAAAATATGCAGAGTTAATGTTTAATGTAACAAAATGTACAAAACTCTGTAGCATGTTTTCATCCGTCTCGAAAGACCAAAATAATTTTTGCCCTGGAAATGGGCACATGGACATTGGACAATGCCATTGTGCCTGCCGACTGTGTAGAGGCCACCTATCTCTATTTATCCGTACTATTGTGAAGTTAATACGTTACTTCTACGTGTGGTCAGAAGGGTAGCTAATGTGAGCTGCGGAAAACAACACACAATTGTTGACATGGCCCGAAGCTCTGATTGGCTCCATAGGGGAAAAGCGTCAACAAAAGCCTCCTGTTCTACATCGTATAACTACCACAAATAATACAATGGCACAATTCACAATATGTACTTCCATGTTGATCTGATAGTAGGGTTACCATTTCGAAGTTTGAAAAGTCCTGGTAAAAATTATGACAGTACAAAAAAAGTCCGGATATTTAAAAAAATTTTTGGACATTATAATCGCATTTTTTTATACTCTTTTTGCAATGATTATGCTCGCCGGGAGGTATGCGTGCGGAGTGCGAGGGCTGATTAACTAGTTGTATGTATGTAGTTTAGTAAAGGTTGAAGACAGATGTAATCCAAAATTACTTCATCTAAACAAAACTCCGGAAAAAGTATAAAGCCGGAGAAAGTCCAGGTGGAAGGCCGAAATTCTGGACATATTCGGACGGATGGTATTCCTATCCCTATCTGAGAGTAAGAAAAGTCGGAATATGGGTAGACCAAAAATCTAAACTAATTTACTTACTCAAAATGGACTAACAATGTTAGTCTATTTCTATACTTGACAAGTTATATGTTTGTAAGTGTAAGTGTAAGTACAATCATCCCGCAACGGTCCTAAAAGTTGACTGAAGAAGTCAAGGCTAGGTCATAATACCGAATGCACCGAACACGCACTGCAACTCCATCGCATTCTTTGTTACATCTTACATTTAAATTAAAGTTCCATACCTAGGTGCTTTGATTGTTGCACTAACAGCAACCGCTCCCGTATTTTGTTGCAGTATTTAGACGATGGAATTGCTGCATCCTATCACCATAAAGTTTGGCTACCTCTCACTCACCATAGGTATCCAGAAGTTTTAAATATCTCTGTTATACCCTTGAAGGCTCGCATCCGTGATATTGTTTATTCGTACAACACATTTCCTTCATCTCCTTGAATATCCAGGAGCCCACATTTATTTTCGCGAATAGTTTTTAAATTTTCTGCTCTGTATTTTCTCTTAAGAAACATTTTATTCGTGCACCTCTCATGTGTCGCTTCCAATTTGTTTGCTTGGCTTTTGCTTAGCATATCACGGAACAGCCGCATTCCAACTGCGCGAATAAATGTGAGCATCCGACCTTCTTATGGGACCACTGAAAATCCTACTTTATCTCTTCATGTTAAGGTTGTTTATTCTTCAGGCTATGTATGATTGTTAAGACGTTTCGCAGTTAGCAAGTCGTCTCTTGCTCGCTTTACCTTCAGCTCATGTTTGCATTCCTGGTACTTGGCAAGCAAACGCTCTTACTTTGCGTTCCTCTACTTTGTGATACGTATTGTCTTTCACGCCTTTGAGAGAATTGTATGCATTTCACAACTTTTTGTTGGAATAATGATGAAGTTTCTTTTGCTGACGGTGAAACATACAGGTGCTTGGATTGGGAACGATCATTAAATAAACAGGTCAAGGATGAAACGAGTATTGTGTATTATGTATTTTAGAAAAACTAGGAAAACTTAATAAGATATTTTCCTATTGTTCTATATAAGTTAGACCCTGTTCGAAGATTTTTAGTGCAGTCTATTTTATGTAAAATGTCGATATATGTAGATGTACTTTAATAATGCTTTGACCACCTTTAGACCCATCCTATTCCGTCATCCTCACCCTTTCTCATAGACGTAATATACTACTATTCTTTCCAAAGATATCTAAAAATATCTAAAAATTCGGGTTTAATTTTGAGCCCTTGTCACAAAAAGGTTATTGTTTTGAGTTTTCTACTCACGCCACGTCTCATTACATCCTACATACTTTTTGTATATCATAAAGCTGAATGGATAGAATTTTCGAATGCCCAATATACAGGATGGTGAAGACATTAAAACATTAAATGAAACCAAGTATTTGGTATCACGTTTTGAAGCCGCCTACACAAAAAATCTAGGATTTTTACGCATGTTATTTTTGCATGATATTTCACTCTACTCTCATTCGTCTACATCAAAATACATAGTAACTTATGCTATCTTTATCTATTCTATAGTGTAAATAAAGAATATTTTGATAAGAACAGGTTAGAGAATTTTTAAATTTCGCCTAGATATCGCGATTGTGTAAAATTAAGAAAATTTTAATTAGTTCGTGTGGCTAAACTACCTTATTGGATTTGATTGATTTTTTTGTGGACGGTCACAAAACGTGATACCAAATACGTGGTTTCAATTAGTGTCGTAAAGTCACCACCACCCTGTATACCTAAATATGAGGTCATAAGCGTAAACAAAAGTAGCATGACAGAGTGGATTGAGTCTTGGAACTTGGATAATTTATCATTTCGTTACCAGCCAAGTATCCAAGTATCTTTGGACGAATTTGCCGGAGACAGCCAAGTTTTATCAGAAACGCCGACCGCTCCCAATACTTCTTTGTTTATTAACTGAGTTTGATCGGCTCATTAATGTTTTGTCAATAACAGCTGATCGAGAGCTTTTTGTTTAATAGAATGATCTTAACAACAACAATGATTTGAACAACTCGGTCCAAGTGCTTTATCTTTATTTCCGAGGCGACTACTAACATAATAATGATGTACTAGTGGTCGCGCAGTGGTCGAAATTCGACCACTTATTATATATAAATTTTAGCTTTCTACCCTCGTTCTCCATATGAACTTCAACTATGCCAAAAGTCACCCTCCTCCATGCGCGTAATTTATATATTAATACGTGAGGAGAAAACTTTGTACCCCTTTTTAAGCATATTTAGCGCACAGAGGAGCGTGAGATTTGGCATAGTTAAAGTTTATATGGAGAAGGAGTACAGAAAGCTAAAATTTAGGTTGAATTTCGACCACTAACCACTAGTATGCTTAAAAACGTGTATAATTTTTTTTCTTCATTAATAAATTCTTAGTTAATAATATGGCCTACTATGTATCTAAATAAAATCACATTATTTCTTATCATATTTTCAGGTACTTGTACCGCAATATTAATACTTACGAATAAAATAAAACTTGACACTCGCTCCTCGCCAATACTGTGTGTTGTGGATACAGTATCAACAAAATTCACACGACCCTAATCTGCTACATTTCCAATACTTCCTACATTTACTTTGTTCCATAATCACACGTTAATACACCCCACATTTTCCATTAATACAGCTCAAAATGAAAAACAAAATAAGCTTCCCCAAAAACTCAACGGTACGTTTGTACATAAAATCCACTCGCCACCACACACCATTACGAAAATTGTGTGAATGGGAAATAAACAAATTTTCGGTTTAAACCGGTACAGAGCAGACTGTGCTTCAATAAGGGAGACGCGCCCTCATATTCTGATATCCAATAAAGGCCAGCTACATTTTTATGGACCATTCGGAGGGTTGCCCTTTTCTAAATTCTTCAAGTTCGGCTTTAATCTTTCACCAAGTATTTTAGCTGTGGCTAAAGTTTTCCGATCTTTTATGTTGAGCGCTGAAGATATTTATGATTATGACAGATTCAATCATACCTTATTGTGTCGATACAAGGTTATAATTTCATTTTAGTACCGTGACACTTCGAACATGTGTAAAAACAACTTAAGTTGGACTGACAGGCAATTATAGGTCTTCACGTATAGCAGTTGTTCAAGAAAGTTACTGTGAACAGCATAGCACTGCCAACAAGAATGAGAAACACAAGAAAAATAAAAATCTTAAAACAAAACAAAAAATGAAAGCACATTGGCAATATAACGAACTAATTAAATCAGTCAACTTTTAGTGCCACTTCGTTAACTAACTTCGTAACAAAACTACCACAACGTTACTGAATATAGTCCATAGAACTGACAGTGTTGCATTAGTCACGTGTCAGAATGCGTTTACAGTACAAGAGTATGCACTGAAACACTTTGACCGTAAAATGACAATGATCTATGCAAATTGTCCATCCTTATTCACTTCGCATTGTTTGGAACCAGCCATGGGACCTTTATGATAAATATAGAAAGAAAGAAAGAAAGAAAAAATGTTTATTGCCACATTAACAAAAACAAAGAAAACTTAAAACTCTAATACACGTCTTAAAATTATGTAGTATGGCAATAGGAGTGGGAGTGGGAGTGGGATATAACGATTACCTTTGTACGAGTATATTAACCAGCGGGTCTACCGCGTAACTAGAATGGTAATGATCATCGACTCTGGTAATAAACTTCAATACGATCGTGAGAGACTAAGCTTCGAGCTACCTTGTGATATTTTTACCGATCATGTTGTTGGGACTCCCGTCTTCATGATCGGTAATATTTTTAACCGACTTCAAAAAAGGAGGAGGTTCTATGTTCGTCTGTACGTATTTTTTTTTGTGTGTATGGTCATCGATATTTCGCCAATGTGAACCGATGTAAAAAAATATTTTTTAGTTCGTAAGAATATACTTCCGAGATGGTCCCACTTAAATTTGGTGAAGATCTGATGAAGACCTTCAGAGATAATACAATGGAACTCTTGTATTAATAACAGCACATCACTCGCGATTGCTGTAATCTCATGTTTCAAGATCAAAAAAAAGATGGTCAAATAAAGATGTGTGTGTTGTGTGTTGTTTGTTCATGTTTTAAGATTTGTGTAGGTATACTTTGTAATAAGGTATGATGGGGTTGGCATGTCCTTATTGGATAAAAACCCCTAAATAAAATAAAGATAATAAATATAAAAAATGTATAGTTTATGCCACTCAAAATAGAAAAATAAAATAAACTTTAAAAAAAGTAAAAACCGACTTCTAAAAAGTATAAAATAATTTTCTTAAAAAACTTATCAGCTTCTGAAGTCGGGGCCTTTAATTCTTCAATGCATCTAGCTTGGCAGTGGCACCGACTTCAGAAGCTAATAAGTTTTTTAAGAAAACTATTTTATACTTTTTAGTTTTTTGAAGTCGGTTTTTACTTTTTTTAAAGTTTATTTTATTAAGATAATAGTTTTGAGCCTAGCATTACTCACTGTATTTAAAACTAAGTCTTGTTGTCTTGACATAAGATTTTATTTTGATTGGCTCAATCTAGCATCGGGTTAGCGAATTTTATATACTTTGGAAAAAAAACCTGTATTAAAAGCTACTGAAATCTATTCAATATTCATTTATGAACAAACTGTAGAATAGAATAGAATAGATCTTTATTTCATGTAAACCAGATACAGGCACTTATGAAATGTCGAGACTCTAGGTGCACGGTTCCAAATAGTAGACCCTATGGAGAAGAACCGGCAAGAAACTCCATGGTAACTCTTTTCAAAAAATTGATTATAATCTTTATCAGTACAATGTTGTGGTAAGAGCTGCGAGAATAATGTAATTTAATGTGAATAAAAATAAGACTAGGATAATAATGATTTGCCTGTGAATAAGATTGCCATGGCAGTTACAAGCTGACCAGTTCCGACAGACTATATTCATCTATAGCGTTTATTAAATAACACCGCGAACAAGAGATACCACATATTACATAATACATCATAATACTGTTAATAATATACACAACATAATCTCAAACTTCCAATATCCGTAATCCAATACAGTTATTATATTGAGTAAGTATTTCCCATCAATAATGAAGCGACCACCGTGGCTAGGGTTACCACATCCAAAAATAACATTTCCTGACAGAATCTCTGATTTTTAACCCCCGAGAGGGGTGTTATAAGTTTTCAGTGTGTATCTGATTATCTGTGTATCTGTCTGTGGCATCGAAGCTCCAAAACCGATGAACCGATTTCAATGCAGTTTTTTTTATTTTATTGAAAGCTAGTTTATTCGGGAATCATCTAAGCTATGTGTCATGAAAATCTATGCAGCCGTTCAAAAGTTACAGCTCTTTTTCTAGATGGAGTCGGGGGTTTTTGACGGTTAGGTTATAATATCCTTTCCTTGATTGTGAGACTTAAATGCCGACTTATGGGATTATTCAGCAAATTTCCAGATTTTTTATGATAATGTTATTAGTAGGTATGCACTATGCGGACTCGTCGGAGGCAGTGAAAAAAGATTTTTTGGCACATAAATAAAGTGAGTTAATAAATACCTATATAAATTACTGTTATTTATTTTTTCGGCATGGGCATACTTGACAACATAATGTTATTTTATAATGACAATTTTACTTTTTTTTTGTTCTCTCGTGTGCCTGTTTTTTATTCGTTTAAAGGTTTATGTTATCTTTAATTTTATTTTTCACTCGTGTGTTGTTACTGTCCGTGCTTACTAAATGTATTTTCTTTCTTTCTCTTTCGAAAATTCATGAAAATTTGTTTTTTTTCCTGAATTCCTAACAGAGGACATCAATTTCTGACATGTTTTGAAAGTGCCTGCAAAGGCACTGTTGAAATAAAAACCTTTGACTTTGACTTTGATGTCAGGAAAATTCCTGTCGTGTGGTGACCCTAACTGTGGCCCGATAATGTCACCATCAAACTATGGGGTGCTATGGGGGTGTTATCTAAATTGCCTTCACAAATAATCTATCTCTGTGTAAGGAAGTTTTTGTAGTAAAGGTCAATTTATTAAAACGACCATTATTATCATAGATTTTTGAGGTGTTATGGAAAAAGATTAAGGTTTCCTGGTCTCGCATGGGAAATAAGAAAATATCAAGAGGGAACTGAGAACATCCTATCATCCGGGGATTGAACCTGGCTTCATTTATATCATAAACGGGATATTTTTTTAAGTAGTGCGCATTTGTAGAGTGATTCAGTCTCTGTTCCTAAATGCAACCGCAGTATTGGAATACACTTTAAAACAAATCAAAATTTCAACTTAGTATGGGGGACACGCATTATTCACTAGCGCAAGCCATACAAAATCTTTTTTTTTTTTTTTTGAGCAAATTTTAGTACTGCGATTGAATTTGGAAACGGACACTGAATCACTCTGCAAAATATGCGCACTACATAAAAAATGTCCTGTATAGGTACCTGTATAATACTGCAACAACTATACTAACAGGCGATTCAAAAGAAAAAGACAAGATATAGAAAAGAAAAATTTAAGGTAGGTACGTTCCGATTCCGATATTCAGTAAAAATATTAATCTTTATAGGTGTGTTCGGAAATCAATACATTATTCTGGATACCTTATTACGTAACATAGTCGTCATAACAAATTTTGATACTAGTGATAGAACATCCATTGGTCTATAAATGGTCAGCGCGGCTGCCGGGCGTGAGGTTTTAGGTTCAATTTCCATGTTCATAGATTTTCACTAGAATATAGTACGTCTATTTCCAGGGGCTTGAAATTTTGCCCGGCAAGTGGCGATAGGGTAGCCCTCAATCACAAAAGTCAAACCCAAATAAAGAAATAAAGAAATTACATTTATTCTACACTAGACAGTAGACACCACAATCCACAGAGAAGGAAAATTAAAATAAAACTTCGCAAAAAAGTGAAGAAAATTTCTATTAAGAAAAATAAACCTTATAGATCCATCAACGAGGTTATTGTAGAAATAGTACCTACACTGCCTACCCCCTGGAGAAAAAGAGGCGTGTTAGTTAAAAAAAAATAACTTCATAAGTTCATAACACAATCTTGGATCAAGAATATATTTTAATAATTCTACTTTCCGTAAAATGAAGCCTTTTAAAATGTTCGTCATCACATAAAATGTTTACCATAACACAATTTACTGGTAAAATGAAATTTATTCGATACAAGTGAAAGAATCGCTGGAATATCCATATTGTAAATGTATGACATGTATTGCAAATGTATTGGTTTATCTCATCGCGCTGGTACTGCTCTACATGCAACTCTTTATTTGGCAAATAAAACGTTTTTATTATTACATTGTCTTTCTGTTGTTTTATCTTTTTGAAAGAAATATAGAAAGCAGTTTTATTTAGGACGCGCAAAGGTAAAATAACATAACCGACAAAAACCCCCGACTCCAACTAGAAAAAGAGCTATAACTTTTGAACGGCTGAACAAATTTTCATGAAACATAAATAAGATGATACCCGATTAAACTAGCTTTGAAATAAAAAAATCACATTGAAATCGGTCCATTTGTTTTGGAACTACGATGCCACAGACAAACACAGATTCACAGACACACAGATAAAACATTATCTGGCGATTAATAAATCTGCAATTAGTGGTATAAAACCAACAATTTTTTTTTTAAATGGGTATCTTCATATCTTATCTCCACCACTTCCATTCTGCTCAGACTAATGGTAACTACTTAGGTTTACAGTACAGTAGATAGATACTGGATCTTATCTGCCTTATGGGATCCCTTCGTAATCTACTCGAAACCTACAAAAAAGTAGTCTTATCCAGACTTATTCCTAGATAGAAAGAAAAAAAACATTTATTTGCCACAAATTCAAGACACACTAGATATATAGACATAGATAGAAGAGGACAGGTGCATAGACAGAGAAGATATTTTTCTTAGGATGGCAACAGTGTAAAAATAAGTAGAAAAAATAATAATTTGAAAAAATAAAAATGATGTGGGTACACTAACTGGGATAGCATCATCACGCCTGCTCTCCAAAGGCTTCTGCGAGGGATATACGAAATGCCGATGCGTGATGAAAATTATTATTGCGTCCCACGTAAAAGTGATAGCTCATTGCTATTTATTTATTTGTTGTTTGAAAAGCTTACAGACTAATAAAAATTGTTAAATTAAGTACAATGTATATACAGTAAGATGCTAATAACAAGCTTCCACATACCTATACCTAAGTTAGAAAAAATAAAAAAAAATAGAGAAAAAAAACGTTTTTAAGGGTTTTAAAGACAAAATAAAGTTAGGTACTTAAAATAATAATAAAAAACGATCTTTTCCAAATGGTTCTATAACTAACATGCGTCTTAATGCGGCTGAACTGGCGCTGAATAAATCAATATCAAGATGTGACAGAAGATTGTTATAATAATAATTTATTTATTTCAGATTAATAAAATCGATACATTTGCACTCAATCATCATCTTCATAATAAAATAATACAAAAGACAAAAACATAACATAACATGACTGACAAGAACATAATCCACTAATAAAATAAATCATACAATAAATACATTAAAATTAATTTTCTAATATCAATTGGTATGAAATACACACTTAACATTATTAAAATAAGCATTACTATAAATGAAATAAAACTAAAACATTACGTTATTATTAACTAACTGCGCTCCGTGAGAAGAAGTCATAATTCCAAACTCCAGGCTCCAGGATAATTTCCATAATTCTAAACTCCAATCTGCTACTGAATAGTTATTAACAGTAGGTATACTCAATTTGTTGAAATATAAAATAATATTCCCATTTTCCCGAAACTTGATATCTCCCATCACACATGAACGTGTAATTTCGGTCATAAAAAACAAAAGTAGTACCTATCTACAGCGCGTCTGCTACGTCTGGTAACTTTCTAACTAATACAAATGTGTTGCCCCAATATGGAACGTAGGCACGGCTCCGATACGAAAATGTAATGAAATATGACGACCGTTATAATATTGTTTCGCCAAGTTTCTCTCACTTACTTCCCTGATATTGGGTTCGTGTTCCTCCAATTGTTTTCGACTGAAACACAAACTTAAGTTTGTATTTAGAATTGCAGTTTAAGGAAATCAATTTGTTAATAATTGTTTGCTTGCTGCGAGAATTAATGAAGCAGAATTCAAATCTCACCCATTTTAGAAGCAGTGAATAAAAAGTAACATTCTTATTTCGAATATTTTTTAGAATATATAATAATATTACTTAACAACTGTGTCTACGTGTCTATCATCCATATTTCCAGTCACGGGACTACTGGAAGAAATTTAATTAGAAATAAGTAGTTCCATTGGGCTCATATGTCTGTAACATTTTTATTACCATGTTTCCTTGTGGGTACATAAATAAATAAACAATGTTTTACTTTAGATTCAATGAAAGTGATTAAGAAATCTTTACGTTATCAAAGTTACTCTAGAAAACAATAGAGAATTACGAATATAATCTTTTTATTTGTGATAGCTTCCGCCAGCGGCTTCGCCCGCGTGATATATATATAAATTATAGCCTATGTTACTCACTGATAATGTAGCATTCTGCTGGTGAAAGAATTTATAAAATCGGTCCAGTAGTTTTTGAGTTTATCCATTACAAACAAACAAACATGCAAAAAATCAAATCTTTTCTCTCTATAATATTATTTAGATAATGGATCTCAGTCATAAATACAGATAATTGGTTAATATTAAAGTCATTATGTTAAACTTACATATTTTCTATCACCATTCAAGCCTAAGGCTATACGAATTTAAGTTATGTGCAATTATAACTTTGTTGCCCTCGGGTACCATTTATGTTCCAAAATCTTACATAATTATACAATAGACCGCGGCGACTTTAGGAGCTTAAATATTTAGATATACCCTTCATAACCAAAAGGATAAACTTGTCATAATGTCATTTGTCTTCTATTTTTAACCCCCGACAAAAAAGAGGGGTGTTTTATGTTTGTAGTGTGTATCTGTGTATCTGCGTATCTGTGTCTCTGTCTGTGGTATCGTAGCTCCAAAACGGATGAACCGATTTCAATGCAGTTTTTTTAACGAAAGCTAATTTATTCGGGTATCATCTTAGCTATGTTTCATGAAAATCTGTTCAGCCGTTTAAAAGTTACAGCTCTTTTCTAGTTGGAGTCGGGGGTTTTTGACGGTTAGGTTAATAGTGTAGCGACATCTATCGCAACATAGAATAACTACTATCAGATTACGAATCCTGCATCGCGCAAGGAAAAAGATATTCGTATCTAGCATATATACAACTGTCCGACATCAACCGTCGGGCTTCGGCCCGCCAGGCAATATCACCTCGCCTGGTCGGAGGATCCTCCCTTTTCAATGGAGGAACACCATACCTCGTTCCTCCGTTCACAGTGGTGACCCCTGACAATGAACATCTACGCAACCTTCGGCATCATCGCCTTCACTCCTCTCAAGCACCCCCCAGCACCTCTTCGAGCAGCATTCAGCAAGTCTCTTCCTGCCAGCCAGCATCCTCGGCCCCAACGGGTAACCATATACTTGCAGCGACCGCGCAAGCCTGGTTCTACCCATCGGCTTCATCAGCGACCTTGGCACAGCACACTGCACTTCGGCCGGTCAACTAGCAGAGCCCTTCTCTCCTGGTCGACGCAGCAGCCAGCCACTACGCTTCACTGCGCTACCTCGACTCACTGAGGACTTCGCAGCATCACCGCACTCAGTTCCGACTCACCGTGAACTACGCGGCATTCAGTTCCGACTCACTGGAACCATCACTGGCCCTGGCAAGCAACCTCAAGACTCATCAGTATCGACCTCCGGTCTGGGGGGGGAGTGATGTAGCGACATCTATCGCAACATAGAATAACTACTATCAGATTACGAATTCTGCATCGCGCAAGGAAAAAGATATTCGTATCTAGCATAATTATATACAACTGTCCGACATCAACCGTCGGGCTTCGGCCCGCCAGGCAATATCACCTCGCCTGGTCGGAGGATCCTCCCTTTTCAATGGAGGAACACCATACCTCGTTCCTCCGTTCACAATAGAAATAAAAAGTTTCTTCCCAAAATAATATCATAGATAGGGTTCCATGGAGTAAAAGTCAACTCTTTATATTCGTACTTTAATTTAATTTACGTAACGCCTATAACCGTCCAAAATCCATTACCTGGACGTGTAAAAGTCGCCCCAAACCCGCTGAGAATGCAACGTATGCGAAACTCTGCCGACCTTCGATATTGGGCCCCGCAGGACCCCCTCATATTCCCGATATTCAATAAGGCGAACTAACACGTTTTGCTGTCGGCCCGGACCTTTCACTGAAATCCCTAGCGCATTACTCTATAGCATCAATACCTCCCAACCCATCGTGTCTCCAATATTACGAACTCAACCAAAGGACGTATGATATTTAAATCAGAATAGGTTTGCCAGTTCACCACGTATATTTGAGGGTTGCCGTTTACGTAATTTAGTTTCTTTTTTATTCATTCGGTGGACGCAAAGCGAGTGGCGAAGGTGTTATCGAAAAATTCGTATTTTGAATTGGAATTCTGTGAGGCTATGAATGGTGCCTCAATATTGGTTCTCAGTAAAATATATCGTTACATGTGGAATATTACGCACCCTAAAAAGCTTTTATGTTGCTTCTATATTTAATTTAAAATATACATCAGTACAAAAGGGTTGCGAACACGGATTCATTACAGAAAGATATCTCGTTGAAGCTCATTTATTGGACGCCTAATAATCGAAGTACTTTGAGTTGTGTCCCAATTTCATAATGGCCATGATTTGATAACAAGGACAATTATTAACAAAATTAGGGATATATTTTTTTGCAAATTGAACATCAACGACTACCATTGACAAAAATACATTTCTACTTACTACATTACTCAGGAACATAACTAAATACCTATATAATTATTATCTATAGTGTGTTTCTTTTTGTAACTTTTGTCTTTGCGTATCTTTTGTTTATCTTTCTTACTTCATCTTGCGTTCAGAAAATTGTTACAGAGATCTAGTAATATAGGTTCTCGTAAGTCCCACAATACGTAATTATGAGATTAGAAGACATCTCGTACAAGGATATTTTCGTGATCTCAAGATAGGGAGCAGGATTGAGCCCTGCGGCCAACAAGACCTTGTTTGCCATTTATTTGACGCACAAACGACAAAGTATTTTCTGTTTTCATCTTAATAAACATTTACTTATATTAGCTGTGCCCGCGACTTCATCCGTGTAGAATTTAATAATTATTTTTTGTGCGCGGAACCTTATTTCTTTATTATTTTTCCAAAATAAAGGCAGCCTAGATTACTCCTTATAACAATCTGCAAGTCCCGTCAAAATCAGACCAGCCATTTCGGAGATTAGCTGGAACAAACAGACAGACACACAGACGAATTTTCAAAAAATAGTTTTTTTTATAAATACCGTATTTTAGTAAAAAGCTGTTATTTTGACATTAAAAACAGACACTTCAACTATATTATTTATTTGTATAGATGTATAGACTAGAATTAAATATATGTATAGACTAAAAAAAAAGACTTAAATTATTATTTATTGGTTTTCGTGGCCGCTCCAACTAGATACCGCCGGCGCGGTGTACTAACGAAATGCAATGCTACGCGGAAGTCGTAAGTGTACTCGAGTGACTCAGTCAGATGACGTTGACGTGTCAGACTTATTAACTAAGGGGAGCCCATAGAGATAATATATAGTACCACTATTTCTATGGGGGAGCCCTACTTATTATTTCTATGGTTGACGCGTCAAGGAGCCATTTTTCTTAGGTCGTGCGGTATCTAGTTGGAGCGGCCGCGAAAACCCATCAATAATCTAAGTGTATAGATAACGGTCGCCGACCGCTAACAATAGTGTTCTATTGTGTCTAATTTGCGACACGTGATTGGTTAACTTGGACAATTAGGTTAAGATTAAGCTCTACGATTTCGATTTTGTAATTTGGCGACGTTATTCAAAATATTCTGTGTACTCACTCTCAAATTATATGAGGATAGATATAATAATAATAATAAATAATAATAAATTTTTATTTAGAAAAAAGATCAATACAATTAACAATAGGTATCTTACATTAACATAAATCACAGTTGCTTATTTGCCTGGGGACTCTCCGCTGAAAATTGGAGCTGCCCGACTTCGCATCTTGCAGAATATCGTAACCAAATAACATTGCTTTTTTACAGTGTTGTGTTCCTAACGGTGAGCAAGGTCGCCAGTGCTCCCAATGGAAGCGTCGTATTACCAACACGACGTTAGTAGTAGGGTCGGCAAGGCGCGAGTGATGCTGCTGGTGTAGCAAGCGTGGTGTAGCGTAGTTACGGTAACCACTTACCAGAAGGCGAGCCTATCAGCCGAACTCAAATATTTTCTTTAATTCATCTACATTTCTGAGCTGAGCGGTAGCCTTTTTGACACATCTGCGACGTAAAATCCACTTTATTTAAGATTTTATTTTATTTTTGTTTAAAAATCTTATTTTTTTCTTTTATATCTTTAAAATTGTGTCAAATAAATACTATTTTCTTCCTTTTCTTTATTTGTGACAAGGAGTTACATAAATTAAAATATATAAATTCTCTGTTAGGTAAAAGATATTACCTTCGTGATATTTCCCGTCAGTGATAATAATGTAGAATAAAAAATAATGATATAAAAATCTTGTTTAATTTGAAGAGGACTCAAAATATGTTTATACTTTTATGCTGAGAAGATATGAGACAATAATCAAGTCTAATATTAAAATGCCAACGTAAGTGGTATGTGACGGAAGTTAATTTTAAATCTGTAGTCACACACTCAAATGAGGGTTTTCGTCTTATACAAATAAATATTATACGATATATGGATATAAATGGTAACAGCCACATACAAGGATTCTGTTTTGTGGGTATTTTACACCATCCATGTGCAAAATGCGGTAATATTTTTTTGCGCTACGTATATTTATAAATACTTATAGGTATTAAGGCCGAATCCTTCTGAGAAGAGGCCCGTACCCAGCAGTGGGACAGTAATGGGCTGGATTTATTTATTATATTATAGTATATAAAATTTTAATCAAAATTACACGTCTATGATATTTTTACATTTTCATGAAACAAGTGTGTAAAAATTGCTTAAGTTAACATGCCATACGACAAGAAAATTCGTGCTCAGCCCAGGGAGCGTATCACAACTTTGTGTTAGGTATTGATATGAAAAAAAATTCAACCTGTTCATCTGCCCACCTCATTAAGAATTGTGAGCGTATAATAGATATAATTAAGAAAATAAAAAATATTGTAAAAGGCCGAAGATTTTCGTGCAAGACTAAAAACAATTCCCTAATAAGTATAAAACAATAATACATAGCTTTATAAAAATACAGATGGACTCTCAGAGATCCAAAGTGTGTTTTTATTTCACGAACATAACATAACGAGGATATTGAGCGAAATGTTTATTTTACTTCCAATATTTATTTTATTTTGAGAGCTCTTCCTTCCGAAATCATTTCATGAAAAACATAATTGGATTCTTAGTGTATTATTGGATATTCTGTCCATATATGTTCGAGATCCATTTTCAACAGTAATATGTACATGATGTGGGTGGGTACGTAGGTACGTACATATTATTCTTTGACGGATTAGGTCCCATGTAATAAGCTGCGAGCCTGTTGCTGTTCGACATATTTCCAACCCTGCAAGACTTTCAATGAGTTTTTGTAAGGGCTAGCTTCTTTTTGCAGTAAAATCGCGAGTTTTCGCGATCGTTGGCTGCGTTTTACTTACAAAAAGGGAATAACGAACGCGAAAAGACGCGATTCAGCTGCAGAAACTAGCTAGTGTGCTAAAGCCTTAAGAGAAAAACTGCTACGGATCGCAGCAACCTCCAGCTCGCCAGCAGAGCTTAGGCTTAGGTTAACAATTTTACTGCATGTGCGAGGCTGTTAAATTGTGAGACGGTCAACGATTAGTCCGTTTTCAATGTTGTAAATGCAGTGAAATTATTAAAATAGGTACCTATGTGATATTGCAAGGCAGTTAGCCTTGCAATATCACTGCGTGGGTCCAGTGGAATTCTAATGTCACTGAAATGAGCCCGTGAAATTGTGAGAAATGGAGGCGGTTGACAAAGTTTCGTGCAATTATAATTTCGCTAGTGAAAATAAAATATCACTGGATTGTCAATATCCCCGCGACATAGCCAAAAATAAATTACTTATACCAAAGTACTAAATATCCAATTTCCAAGTGATTCTATAGAAAAATGTGAATGAAACCGTGACCCTCTCAGGATAACACCGCACAGGCTATTTTCCGAGCCACTGATCGTTTTTATTTGACGTACATAACTCGTAAATATGTTTTTATGACCCCAGTTGTAGCTCGCCATCGCCGCGGCACAAAATACGTCAAAACAGACATCAAAGAGAATTTAATAGTCACGGATTACTGCAAATCTTCGGCCGCTTTGAACCTAAAGTGACACGTATAGATCGTAAAGTTGAGAAACAAAGCAGAAATAAATTAGCAAAATTGATGTTAGAAGCTAGATCAAGGATTTCGAAACACGATAATTTTCATTGAATTTAAAAAACTTCAATAAAATAAGTACATACGATGATATTTCTTTTGATGACAAAGAACGATTATACGCTCTTTGTATATTGTCATTTATTTGGTCTAAATATTTTTCCAGAGGCCAAGGCACAAAACCAGAGAGCCAAAAAATATCTGCCTCCACTTTTACATGCGATCGCAAATAATAACAATACATTATAACGGATGTTATTAGCCAACCCAACGCCAAACTATCAACAAAAACAACCCAGCATCATATAAGAACACATTATAATATACATACGTAGTAGACTTTAAGAGGCTCTTTATTTAAATGGCACCATAAAGAATCAACCCCCTAATATCGAAACATCTGTCGCCAAAAGAAAAGAAGTTTGGATGCGAGTTTTTATGGCAACACCGCACTTTCCGATGTTTATACCATAAAGTACTAAAATGTTTTTGATTCTTTACTTAGGAACGTATTTTTATTATTATGATGACGTATTATGATGATGCTCCTTGTTTATAATAATGGCGTTTATGTGTTTTACTTTTCTTTTCATGGATATAACCTCACTATTATTTTATAACGGTCGTGAATTTTAATTCCAAATTGTATAAGGTTATGTGTGCCTATATCGTCAGATACAGCTACGTACAGTGCCACAAACTTATTTGAGCGGTGACCAAAATTGGAACTAACGTCGCTACGGAACAAAAATTACTTCAAAATGTCATTTTTGTAGGGAGATGACATTGGTAAAAGCGACGGCAGCGACGCCATGACCAGCACTGTACGTCACAGATTTATTTTGATTGAGATAAACGATACTTTGATTAGTGTTTCCTGGAGCGAAAGTAAATTTAGAACAGGTAGACTACCCACCCACCTAAATATATTTATAGGTTTTATAATGTACTTAGGACGTTTATAACTGAACAGTTTCTTCGCCCACAAGCTCGGAAACTGCTTCATTATTTAAAAAAAACAATAGGTACATCAATCGGTTATTTTCGGTACGCAACGAAATGTGACGAAATAACACGCCAACAATTTCCAACACGCCAATATTAGTTGTCCCGGAGTACCTCCCTCTATGTCCCTCACCTAGCCCTCTGGGAGTTACGGAAACAACGTTGATAGTTGCTCAGTGGAAAATGAAAAGATATAACCGGATAGGGAAAACGGGTTTCTTTATAACTTCAGTACTTTTACAATATTGATCTTGATAGTTATTTGACTTACTAAAAAACTGTACAGAAACACGTATAATATTTTATATATGATTTAAATGTTATATAACCTTATGCATTATATAACCTAACAGTCAAAAAGCCCTCGACTCCAACTAGAAAAAGAGTTGTGACTTTTGAACGGCTGAACAATTTTTCTTGAAATATATAGTCTGTCAAAAAAGTCATGAAAAGGATTGAGGGCGCCACTTGTATATTCTTTTGTTTATCACTAATATATAAAGCTCGATTACCACTGACTCACTCACTCACTCACTGATTGACAGAATTGTTCTCCCAGATGGAGCCGTGGGGGGTACAAGTCATACATAAAGTCATAAACCTTGAGGTCCAGTGAGTCCGGGAAAAATCCGAAATGACCTGAAAGTGGAACGCTGACCGGAACTGCCCCACGGATCTCGAAAATTACAAGTCGCACACCCATACTGCTGGAACTAAAAATGACGAGGACCCTGGGTCGATTGACGAGCCGGTGAAAAAAAGATGGCTTCCATACAAAAAAAGATGGCGGCCATACAAAATGGAAACGCTCACCGTTCCGAAACCGTTGGAGATAGCGGGGGGGTGCTCGACCAAATGTCATAGAGGACGACGGGGGCTTTCCGGTGGGGGTCATAAAAATCCAAGATGGCGGATTCAAAATGGCGGCCAAAAAAAAAAGTGGTCCGAGCCGGCTGAAAATTGGCGTCAGGGGGTTTTCGGGGGCACCGATTCATAATCCGGGATCAAATTTTTCTTTCCGCCATTTTCCAATATGGCCGCCATACAAGTGTTGATTTTGGATTTTCACCCAATTGTTCTCCCAGAAGGAGCCGTCGGGGGTAAAAGCGATGTATGGGAGACGTATAGAGGGGGGTCCTGTGAGCCTAAGAAAAGTCCGAAATGACCTGAAAGTGGAACACTGACCGGAACTGCCCTACGGATCTCGAGAACGAAAAGTCGCAGACCTATAGTGCTGGAACTAAAAATGTCGAGGACCTTGGGCCGTTTGACGAGCCGGTGAAAAAAAGATGGCTTCCATACAAAAAAATGGCGGCCATACAAAATTGAAACGCTCACCGTTCCGAAACTATTGGAGATAGTTGCTCCGAGCCGGCTGAAAATTGGCGTCCGGGAGTTTTCGGGGACACCGATTCATAACCCGGGATCAAATTTTTTTTTCCGCCATTTTTCAATATGGCCGCCATACAAACGCATCTTTTGGAGCAATTGTTCTCCCAGAAGGAGCCTTCGGGGGTAAAAGTCATGTGTGGGAGTCGTATAGAGGGGGGTCCTGTGAGTTTAGGAAAAGTCCGAAATGACCTGAAAGTGGAACGCTGACCGGAACTGCCCTACGGAACTCGAAAGTTACAAGTCGCACACCCATACTGCCGGAACTAAAAATGTCGAGGACCCTGGGTCGATCGAAGAGCCGGTGAAGAAAAGATGGCTTCCATACAAAAAAAGATGGCGGCCATACAAAAGTGTTCATTTTGGTTTTTCACTCAATTGTTCTCCCAGAAGGAGCCGTCGGGGGTTAACGTCATGTTTGGGAGTCGTATAGAAGGGGGTCCTATGAGTTCAGGAAAGTCCGAAATGACCTGAAAGTGGAACGCTGACCGGAACTGCCCTACGGATCTCGAAAATGAGAAGTCGCACACCCATACTGCCGGTACTAAAAATCTCGAGTACCTTGGGACGATTGACGAGCCGGTGAAAAAAAGATGGCTTCCATACAAAAAAAGATGGCCGCTATACAAGTGTTCATTTTGGATTTTCACTCAATTGTTCTCCCAGAAGGAGCCTTCGGTGGTAAAACTCATGTAGAGAATTCGTATAGAAGGGGGTCCTATAAGTTCAGGAAAAGTCCGAAATGACCTGAAAGTGGAACGCTGACCGGAACTGCCCTACGGATCTCGAAAATTACAAGTCGCAATGCTATACCGCCCCAACTAAAAATGTTAAGGACCCTGGGCCGTTTGACGAACCGGTGAAAAAAAGATGGCTTCCATACAAAAAAAGATGGCGGCCATACAAGTGTTCATTTTGGATGTTCACACAATTGCTCTCCCAGAAGGAGCCGTGGGAGGTAAAAGTCATGTATCGGAGTCATATAGAAGGGGGTCCTATGAGTTTATGAAAAGTCCGAAAAGACCTGAAAGTGGAACGCTGACTGGAACTGCCCCACGGATCTCGAAAATGAGAAGTCGCACACCCATACTGCTCGAATTAAAAATGTGTATGATCTTGGGTAAATTGACGAGCTGGTAAAAAAAATGGCTTTCATACAAAAAAAACATGGCCGCCATACAAGTGTTCATTTTGGATTATCACCCAATTGTTCTCCCAGAAGGAGCCGTCGGGGGTAAAAATCATGTATGAGGGTCGTATAGAGGGGGATCCTAAGAGTTTAGAAAAAGTCCAGAATGACCTGAAAGTGGAACGCTTACTGGAACTGCCCTACGGATCTCAAAAACTATAAGTCGCACACCCACTGTGCCGGAACTAAAAATGTCAAAGACTCTGGGCCGATCGACGAGCCGGTGAAAAAAGATGGCTTCCATACAAAAAAACATGGCCGCCATACAAGTGTTCATTTTGGATTTTCACTCAATTGTTCTCCTAGAAGGAGCCGTCGGGGGTAAAAGTCATGTATGGGGGTCCTATGAGTTCAGGAAAGTCCGAAAAGACCTGAAAGTGGAACGCCTACTGGAACTGCCCTACGGATCTCAAAAACTATAAGTTGCACACCCACTGTGCCGGAACTAAAAATGTCAAAGACCCTGGGCCGATCGACGAGTCGGTGAAAAAAGATGGCTTCCATACAAAAAAACATGGCCGCCATAAAAGTGTTCATTTTGGATTTTCACTCAATTGTTCTCCCAGAAGGAGCCTTCGGGGGTAAAACTCATGTATAGGAGTCGTATAGAAGGGGGTCCTATGAGTTCAGAAAAAGTCCGAAATGACCTGAAAGTGGAACGCTGACCGGAACTGCCCCACGGATCTCCAAAATGAGAAGTCGCACACCCGTACTGCCCGAACTAAAAATGTGTAGGACCTTGGGTCGATTGACGAGCTGGTAAAAAAAAGATGGCTTTCATACAAAAAAACATGGCTGCCATACAAACGCCTCTTAACACGCTTTTATTAGCTTCACCTGTAACTATGTAAGAAAATCTTGGAAGTTAAATTTGACCCACTTCGCGGTTTCCGATTGAGTTGAAATTTTGCACACACGTTTAGTTAGGATGACAATGCATAGTTAAATAACTGACGTCATTCTAAATCCAATATGGCGGACTACTTATGTATTATGCACTACCATGATATGGGTATCAAATGAAAGGGTTTACTGAGAAGACTACGAAAACTAATATAACGTCAAACTTAATTCAATATGGCGGACGCCCCAAGATGGTAGACAAGATTTTCTTATCTACCATCATGATATGGGTATCAAATGAAAGGGTCTGCTGGGAAGAAAACGAAAAATAAAGTCAAAGTCAAAGCCAAAGTCAAAGTCAAAGTTTTTTATTACAATAAATTTATTACACTATTCCATACAAGTGTTCATTTTGGATTTTCACTCAATTGTTCTCCCAGAAGGGGCCTTCGGGGGTAAAACTAATGTATAGGAGTCGTATAGAAGGGGGTCCTATGAGTTCAGAAAAAGTCCGAAATGACCTGAAAGTGGAACGCTGACCGGAACTGCCCCACGGATCTCCAAAATGAGAAGTCGCACACCCGTACTGCCCGAACTAAAAATGTGTAGGACCTTGGGTCGATAGACGAGCTGGTAAAAAAAAGATGGCTTTCATACAAAAAAACATGGCTGCCATACAAACGCCTCTTAACACGCTTTTATTAACTTCACCTGTAACTATGTAAGAAAATTTTGGAAGTTTTTGACCCACTTCGCGGTTTCCGATTGAGGTGAGATTTTGCTCACACGTTTAGTTAGGATGACAATGCATAGTTAGATAACTGACGTCATTCTAAATCCAATATGGCGGACTACTTATGTATTATGCACTACCATGATATGGGTATCAAATGAAAGGGTTTGCTGAGAAGATTACGAAACTAAAATAACGTCACACTTAATTCAAAATGGCGGACGCCCCAAGATGGTAGACAAGATTTTCTTATCTACCAACCTGATATGGGTATCAAATGAAAGGGTCTGCTGGGAAGAAAACGAAAAATAAAGTCAAAGTGAAAGTCGAATTCAAAGTCAAAGTCAAAGCACTTTCCAAATCGTGTTTTAATTATTTTTTAAGTTAATTTAAGAGTTCCACCACAACTTCCGCGGGCCGCGGGCGGTGACCAAATTTTTTTTCCGCCATTTTTCAATATGGCCGCCATACAAACGCATCTTTTGGAGCAATTGTTCTCCCACAAGGAGTCATGGGGGGTAAAAGTCATGTGTGGGAGTCGTACAGAGAGAGGCCCAGTGAGAAATGACCTGAAAGTCGAACCCTGACTGGAACAGCCCTACGGATCTCGAAAACGTAAAGCCGCAGACCTATACTGCCAGAATTAAAAATGTCAAGGACCTTGGGTCGATCGACGAACTGGTGAAAAATCATGGCTACTATACAAAAAAACATGGCCGCCATACAAGTGTTCATTTTTGGATTTACACTCAATTGTTCTCCCGGAGGTAGCCGCGGGGGGTAAAAGTGATGTATGGGAGACGTATAGAGGGAAGTCCAGGGAGTTCAGCAAAAAACCGAAATAACCTAAAAGTGGAACGCTAACCAGAACTGCCCCACGGATCTCGAAAATGAGAAGTCGCACACCCATACAGCCCGAACTAAAAATGTGTAGGACCTTGGGTCGATTGACAAGCTGGTAAAAAAAGATGGCTTTCATACAAAAAAACATGGCTGCCATACAAAATCAAATATCATATTTATTTTGCGTCATGTTACAAACCCCACCTAAAAAGCCCTCGCGGGCCGCTCGCGGCCCGCGCACCGCGCGACCTCTAGTTTTTAATATATTAATGCCGAAAACATTTTTTTATCACAAAACATCTACACAGAATAGTAAAATAAACACATCGTTGTACCCAAACTGACACCTACGGTACTTATTTAGGGTTGCGATCGAAGAAGAATTTTAGTTCCTTCAAAATCCTTTTCATGACTTTCTTGACAGATTATTTCCGCTTAAACTAGCTTTCAATTAATGAAACTGTTTTCAAATCGGTTCATCCGTTTTGGAACTACGATGCCACAGACAGACACACAGATAGACACTTAAAACTTTAAATTGAAAGCTAGTTTAATCGGGTATCATCTTAGCAAAAAAAAAATTGAAGGCCTTTTCTACAGTCTATAAAAGTGAGTAATTAAACATGCATAAAAGCATCAATATTCATAAAGTTACCAATGAATGGTTCAAAGTGCACAACAAGGTTAGATCAGCAGTTTGTAGAACACAACAAACCGCTACCAGGGGGCCTACCACGAATGTTTTTGACGCATCGTAACGATAACGTAAGCAAATTTAGAATGAAAAGTACAATAATTCTATCGCATTTTTGTTTAATTTTACGCAATATACACGCTTATTTCATGAAAATCTAAAAATACTGCATGTATTTCCAAAACATATAATTATTTATTTTTTTGCCCCTCACTCTGATTTCTCCTGTGTCGAGGGTACAGTTTACAAACATACATGTCACATGCACACACAACCAGACCCGAAACAACTATCTGTAGATCATACAAATATTTGTTCCGTGCGGGGATCGAACCCGCGGCACGTAGCGCAGAAAGCTAATCGCTTAGCCACTGTGCCAACCGTGTCCTCAAACACGATGGATATAACGTGTATATTTGATTCAAAGTTTGCTTACGTTAACGTTACGTTATGTCAAAGACATTCGTGGTAGGTCCCCAGCTACTGCGGCGAACGCACAAGTGATGCCTGAACTAAACAATGAGTCAGCACATTGTCGGAATTATTAATGAACTGCCGCCATATTTGGAAATTGGGCCACACTCGCACGCAGGCGGCTGAAACGTTAAGAAAAGCGGCGCGAAGCAATTCTTGGAAATTAATGTTATTAACGATGCCTATAATTTAATCTATCAATTAAGCCAAAATGACAGTTGTGGGCTAACATGCCCATGTGTGGACATAGGTTTGGATACTTGAAAGACTTTGACATTTAATCTTTTCGAACATAATAGGTGGTAATAAAAAATAAAAAGTAATAATAAAAAGGTAAAAAAAATATGTATCTAAATAACTGATTAAAGAAATATTAAAAAAAGTATAACAAAGTAGTGTATTACTGTGTATTAATAATAATTATTATAAAAAAAAGACTTTTCAGCGCAAACCCAGGCGTAACGTATTGCACAGGCGACCATATTACACTCTCTGGAGGAGCCTATTTTCAGCAGTGAGAGACAGGTAGAGTTGATGACGATGCTAATATGCCATATGCAGCAATGGACTTCATAAAAAAATGAAATTCGCTGTAATACTTTACAGGAGTTCCTGTTCTAATTGGACCTAGAGTCCGAGAAATTGTTAGAACAATTAAAGTAATTACAGTTAACACAATGCAGTTAATGATAATGTGTATGATAATCTACGAGCATGCGCTAATTTTGCACCCCAATTCAGCTAGATCTTAGGGCCAGGTCACACGAGCTACTTTTTAGCATCGGCGACCATCGATTCAGTCGTTTTTCGGAAGCTAGATCGATCGCTACCCCGTTCACACACGATACTTTTAGTATCGGTGACTAGCGACTCGGAGGCCCGTTCACACGCGATACTTTTAGCAACCGCGATCGGACGCAGTGAGTCGCAAAATCACGATGCAGCAACGATGCTATCGCAAAATCGCTAGTCGCCGATGGATGCTAAGAGCAGCTCGTGTGAACGAGCCCTTAGGGAACTATGTCTCAATGTGATGAAATGATAAATCATGTCATCACCAAGTGCGATAAGACCGCCCTTTATACATTTCTTTTTCTATTTATTGTATCTTTTCTTCTCTTTCTAGTGTGCAATAAAGTGTATTGTATTGTCATAATAGTACAAAAACATCCACTCCTGAACTTATAGACAAAAGCTGTCTACATATTCTCAGCTTTTAGTGTCTTATTTACCGATAATAACGACACAATTAATGACAAAAACAGACATACCCGAGAAATAACAAGCTTACACAATCTCCTCCCAATCCCGTCGGAAACTAAGATTAAATAAGTAAGTAATATCCGCAATACATTTATGAGTATTTCCTACACAATAATAGCAACCATGATTGAACGGAGAAAATCGCTAGTTTGTGTGGTATAATGTTACAGTCAAATCTCCTTTTTGGTGAAAACTGCTTTTGACTGAAGATACCTCCAGAACTATTTTTGACTACCAGAGAATGGTCTAAACTACTTTTGACTGGTCTAAGGGCCCATCCACACTCGATATTTTTAGAAGCAGAACCGCGCGTTTTCGCGTTCGTTATCCACTTTTTTTAAGCAAAAGGCAGCCAACGAACGCGAAAACGCACAATTTCTCTGCTAAAAATATCGAGTGTGAACGCTAATATTGTACATTAAATGTGATTTTGACAAAGGAGAATCAGACAAAGGCACTTTAGATTAGTTTATATAAAAACATACATAAAGGACTATAGCGAGCGTAATGACCTCGGGAATTCAGAGCAAACCTATTAGGGCCCTTTAAAGTAAACGGCTAGACAAAGAAATATCCCCGATACATAATAAAAAAATGTTATTTTAATAAGTATTCAATAAAAGTATATTGAAATAATGTAGTACTGGCAGCTTTAATGGAAAAGAGATTACCACAGCAACAAACAAACAGAAAAACAAAGGAACTATTACAGAGTCCATAGCCAATAAGAAAGTTCTTATTTATTTTAAATACAACAAAAAATATAAGTTATTCAAAAAAATTTAAAAAATTTGGCATTTCTACTGAAAGTTTTAACCATCCCCTTTACTCAAAAGTAGTTTTGCCTGATATCTTCAGTCAAATGTAGTTTTGACCAAGACATCGTTCTGCCTGTAACATTAATGCCAAAACTTCGATATCGATACGGTTGGCAGTTTTCGTCGAAAGCTAATAAAAGATAGTTTGGAACTCGTTTGTAACTCTCGTGGTATTAGTTGTCGCTGTTATTAATTTTATTAACATTATTTTGGATCTTCTCAGAATGTTATGTGATAGTTTATTAAGTAAGGCTAAGTGATATCTGATAGATATTATTTATTTACAAGTAACTTTTGAGGTCTTACTTTTCATCTCAACGGATTTTATTCATTAATAATACCCAGGGATTGCTCCTGTATCTGTGGGTACAGTTTATACACATAAATCTCACACACCCAGACCCCAAAAATATTTATCATCTAGTGGTATGCAGGTCATCAATATTTTGATTCGTGAGGGAATGGAACCCGCGATATGTAGCGCAGAAATCCAATCACTTAGAGACTGCGCCAACCATGCCGTCAATTAATAATCGACATCGATAGGTGCCTCAAATCGAAAGACTCATTCAAAAGTAACGAAGAAAAATATGACACTATTGTAAACAAATCGCAATTAATGAAAATTCAATCAATCCGAGAAACTGAATGCTATAAACAAGCTTCGTTTTAGTACAGAGATCTATAAAGAGGAGACGCAAGCGTTGGAAGGGTCCTCATTAACACTCCAATGGTTCGAATAAATTCTACAAAATAGACCGAAGCGATTGCATAAAGAAGCGTTTATGAAGAAAACTTCGTGTTTCCAGGCTTACCGTCTTGTTAGACAACGTATTAAACAGACGGTTGAAAGTTATCCTGTTCGCTCGTTTAGAAAACACAAAACGTGCTGTATTTTTTTTTTTGCATTTGAATTGCAACTGTTTTCGTAGATATTCCTAAGGTATTGTAAAACTGTTTTTCAATTAAAAAAAGAATTTTAATTTGCAATGTAATTTAATAACATAGTTATTGTTCCCTTGTTTGTGACAGTTGTTACACAAAACGTAACATACAAATTGTATCAGAAATTCGGGGTGTGGATCAAACCATCAAACTGAACAACTTGCTTTATGACACCAATATCGTAATTGCGAAAAAATTATCAGCTGTCCCATACGTTTAGGTCAAGTAGGTATTGTATTTTTGTATAGGACAGCTGCTAATTTGGAAAAGGAGAGCACAAAGCTAAAATTACGGTCGAATTTCGACCACTAGGCGACCACTAGATAGTAGATATTAATAAAAAGCTGATGCCCAAAAGCATTTAACCCTAGAATCTTTTTTCACCAACTTCATAAAAGTAGTACACAACAAAAAACGCGAAATGAATAGGTACGAAAGCTTCTCCATACACAAAAGAAGGACCTGTAGTAATAAAATCTGTCGATACATGTACATCTTCATAATCTAATCATAATAAAGCGTACAGCGCGGACGCGGCCCGCCGTTATCAGCGCAGTACAATCGGGCCCACTCTAAGTGGTTATCGAATAGCTCCCAGCGACCTTTCTGGATTAGGGGGCGGAATAGATTCCCCAGAACAGCGCCCATTGTGTTTCGTTACCGATCTGTGTTATTCCGGGCCGTATACGGACGACCGAGACGGGAATTCGGCCGTAATGCGTAGTGGTTATAACGGTACGCCACGTCTGGGGGTTTCGGTGTTTCAGTGGTTTTTCAATTTGTCCGCTTGGATTTGTGCTCTGTTGCCTCGGATTAAGATGCCTTTATATGGCTTTGGTGTAGTGTGGCCATCCCTCTTTCAGTGAGACTAAGGGGCGAGATAAAATGAGAGCGTCAAGAGAACACAAAAGGAATTCTGGTGCTGATGAAATGACTATTTTTATTCGGTACTCATAATTAAACAACGACACAGTTGGCGCAGTGGCTAAGCTTTCTGCGCTACGTTCCGCGAGTTCGATCCTCGCGCGGAACAAGTATTTGTATGATAGTTGTTTCCGGGTCTGAGTGGTGTGTGCATGTGACATGTATGTTTGTAAACAGTACCTTCGATACAGGAGTAATACTAGTGAGGGACAAAGTTATAAAAAGATAAAAAAATAAAACTATTAGCTTTGACAAGGTAGTGTTTTCACGCCTACGTAGGATATTCCCTGACTATTGTTAGGGTCGCTTAAAAAGTACTTAATGGCAGCTACATAACCAATTATAAGAAGCCATATGGACCATTTTATATCTACTACGTAGAAAAGTAACTACATGGTCCACGGACGAAATTTTCAGCGGGCCAGATAATACCTAACCTACCTGTTTGCTTATGTACTATATTTAAAGTTTAAACTACATAATATTATTTATCGAACATCTTACTGTATTCATTAAATAGTATTTAAATCTATGTACAATTTTGCACCAGAAATTGTCCCAACAATAGTCCAAGCCTGGAGGGTTATTCTGCAAAGTTATTTTGGTAATGTACAATGTACAGTGCTCAACGTCACGTGTCGGCGTCGCGTCGCGATCGGTCCATACCTCGCGTTGTCCACTTCTAATTCAATTTCAGATTAACTCAAAGCTTCCGTTAGTTGTATATGCTGATAAAACTAATAGAAAGCTGACTGGTTGCGATTTTTAAATGTCCTGAAATTAACTTTCTAATTTTCGTGTAAGAAATTTCTGTAGGTCTTTTTTTTCTTGAGTAAAATTGAGGATCTCAATTTCACCTCCATGTACCACCATTAACAGTCAGTAGGAAGGTACATGATTTATTTATTTATTGATAAGTTACGAGTTACATTTTTTTACAAGTATTTTTTTTTGTTTTCTAACTTAAGGCCACAATTACAAAACGCAATACTCCCTGTACTAGTTTGTACTGTATTACAGTATTATATAATATATCTATTTACAGTTACGATACGTTGCGGTGATACATTTCGCAAACAAAATACTTTGAACGACTGCGGCCCGCTTAGAGTAAAGTAACTCTGCGTTTAGAAGCCGGACGCAAACAATTATAGCCGAGAATTGCCGATTGTACCTACAATCCATACAGTAATTATCTCTTATAATAATCTAAAGCGTGAGGCAAATAAATTACCTTTAAAACAGCTTCAAAGAAGAAAATTATAATGTACGATAATATTGAGCCCGTCATATCCACCACCATAAAATAATCCTGGACCAAACCACGTGATTAATGCACCATTATGGACGAAGCCATAAATACGGCACACTAGCATCCTGTTAGAACTTTTTGCTTTTCCATATAAAACACGCTTTAAAACGGCCCGCAATGAATTATGAGCTGCAGATTAGACCGCTTTTAAAATATTGTTCAATACCACACCCTTTTACCGGTGGTTTTCTTAGCTGAACAAATTATAACGATATTGAAGTTCTGTGGTAGTAAAATTCAAATACACATTGTTTTTTTTTTTTTTTTTTTTGTAAGTGGTAGAAATGCAAACGAATTAAAAATTATTTGACACATCACAAAAACGAAATTAAGATCGAATAACCTAACCGTCAAAAACCCCCGACTCCAACTAGAAAAAGAGCTGTAACTTTTGAATGGCTGAACAGATTTTTATGAAACATAGCTAAGATGATACGCGATTAAACTAGCTTTCAATTTAAAAAAACTGCATTGAAATCGGTTCATCTGTTTTGGAGCTACGATGCCACAGACAGATACACATATACACAGATACACCGTTACACAGATACACACTACAAACTTACAATCACCCCTCTTTATTTTTCGGGGGATAACAAGAAAAATAAAACATGTAAAATAAAAATAAATAGAATAAGAATAAGAATAAGAATAATTTATTTTGCATGATAATGAGTACATTAAGTTGGTAGGTATAATAGCATAGTATTTTGTCCGTCATGATCAACCAGAATGTGGTGTACAAAAATGAAATAATAAAATAAAAAATAATTAGATTAGATTGTATGTCGCAGCTGTGTCAATGTCAAAAAGGCTTCCGCTCAGCATATGCTGCTGCGCTGCGTGCACCCCAACAGCGCTGGTTTTCAGCGGGAGTCTCATCGTGGTGACGGTACTAGTATCCTGTATATCCCAAAAATTTACGTCAAGCTGAAAACGGGTGATAGGTTAGGTTAGGTTAGAAAAATTGTACAGCCAATACAAAAAATCTTCGTGATGATGGGAAGAATACGTGGTTCTCGGCTTAGTTACTTTCATACATCTGAACAATGACTGGCCATTTGTATGGTATGGTATCTGTTATGGCGGCACTTCACTTAGCGTATTTGTAAAAATATTCGCGTACTTCGACCAAAGCAAAATCACATTTGTGTAATTTACGAAAGGTTTCTTTTGCATTGGCCACATAACGCAAATATTCGTACAAATACACCAAGTGATGTGCCAGCGCTACACTATATCGAAACTATACTTTATAACGAAGAATTTAAACTTTGAATAAAGAACACCAATAATTTTGTAGGGGGCGCAATACAAGGTCGTAATTTCTTTAGAAATAAGTAGTTCCATTGTGCTCATATGTCTGTAACATTTTTATTACCATGTTTCCTTGTGTGTACATAAATAAATAAAATAAATAAATCGTTATTACTAATTTCAAAATGGCCGTTTTGCGTTTTTATGACACTCCTAACAAGCTTGTTCCTAACCGGAGACAACACAGCCAGAAAATCACCGCGAACATAATAATAACATCCGTTGTCCAAACGGACACAATTCGTCCCTGGGGATGAATAAAAATAATATACAGAGGATCCGCTTAATCCTATGATAAATGGGGTATACAGGGTCGCGTGGACACGGCACACTATCGATGCGGCGTTAATTAAAATGGTCGAGTTTCGGCCGTAATGCGTTAGTGTTCCCCAGTGTGACTCTCTGACTATTTAGTGTTATAGTTAGAAATAGAATACAGGTATAGGATTTCCATACAACGTGTCACCACGTGCCCATTTTTTTGCACATTTCATGCATTGTTAATTTGTTTTTGAAGTGAAACTTCTATAGGTATAGACGGAAAGTATTTGGATTTTCCTGTCACGAAAAAGCGTTACGGCCGCGTGGAAGTTGTCCGTTCAAGTTCTACTTCTAATATGTGTCCCAGCACACATTTCGTTTTTTCTTCATTATTTTATTATTAATTTTTCTCGCTTTTTATGTGTGTTAAGTTTTGTGTATGCATGCTATTGTAATTATGGTGTCATGTGTGCAAAAAAAATTGTTTCTTTTTTTTTTCCTTATATCTGAAATGCGTGGTCATATTCAAGGGTGTGATACACGTTGTATTTTTACTATAAATATAATACAGGATGTCGATTTCAGACTTTAATCAGAAGCGTTTCTTGCGTTTTTCAGGCCATACCATGGTCCGCTGCATGGTGGGAAATCGATAGATTTCTTTTTAATAACAATACCTACAGGTAAAAAATAACAAACTAATCCCAAGCATGTTCTACATCGGTCATACAAGCATTGTGTATCGTTCAAGATGCCTGATTGTGACCCATAAATTAAAGTGACCGACAAACTCGTTAACTAAGTCAATCAACATTCTACGAACTTGGAGGCGTTGTGGTTATTTAATTCTCCTATTCGAAGCTCAAGTGATTTGTATCAGCTTCTGAGAGTTAACCACAGGAGTACCTATACAAGATGGAATTAAGATAGATATTAAACGTCATGTATATCGACGATTTTACATTAATTTGATAAATTGTATTGTCACGCCAATTTTTATAACTTGTACTATGGGAGATCTCATAACCCAACAAAACCCTTTGTATACTTGCAGACGTAAAAAATAAACAATTATTTAATGTCGTTGTTAAATTAAACAAAACTTCGACATTTAACACTTCGCCCCATTTCTACTATCTCTCCTCACAGTAAGTTCAGCCCTCACATCCCCAGACTGTCATAAAACAAAATTTACCCTTAATTACTGTAGCTCGTGAAACTATTTGTGTACAGGACTTATCTCAAGTTATGTAACAACGCAGTTCCAAAACAATCCAGTTTGAACAATGACATAAGACATCTATTCACTGTAACTTGGCACACACGTTATGACTTATTCCATTGTGATAAGGACGAAAATCCTTTGTGATGTGTGTCAAGTCGTAATGTATCGGTAATAGTGCAGCGACGCGGTATTTGTTGGAGCGGGCAACAGTTGGAATGTTCCGTACGCCACCAGTCCGAAAGCAATAATAGGGAATTCGATTGTAACATTTGTACTTAACTGCGGAACTCTAAACTGTATTTGTTATATAAAGTTATAATTTTGTGTTCCGAAAACATTATGTTGATAATTTTCAATCATATACGTCGCCATTTTCCGAATTTCATGTTCACATAAAAGACTCGTCGTACAAATTGGTATCAGAACGAAATTATGTCGTTTTAAAGTAGTAAATTGAGCGGCGCGCTGCGGGTTAAACATTTTAAAGTAAATATTGGGTGAATTCGAATTTTCTCTTTTTACGCGGCACAGTAACACTTGGGCGGCCATGTTCCGCGCAGTTGATCACTAATGGCGCACTAAATTTAAACGATTGTTAAATGAAGTCTCTAATTTTGGTTAGAATTGTTTAACTCCTATTGTTCCGTAATATATTGCGTTTAGTTAGTTTTGTTATTTTGCCAGCTATTTAGGCGTGATTTAGGCGCGATAATGCTCGCTCGTTAACACTAATATATGGACTTGGGTGCTATAATTAATGATATTACGTGATTACAATGCGTATACAGTAGAATATCTACACTTCATACTATACAATACACTTTATTGCACACCAGTAATAGAAGAAAAGATACAATAATTAGAAAAAGAAATGTACAAAGAGCGGTCTTATCGCATTTGGGAATTTCTACCAGACAACCTTAGGATGGACAGATTTGCAGGTTACAAGAGAGGGGTAGTTCACGGTGTAACAATAATAATAAGAAAATAATTTGGTTCATAAATACTATACAAAACATAATACATACCTAAAAATATGTCTACATTATATAGGTACCATCGATGTCTATATAGATATGCTTAGTGAACTCAAAAAGTGAGACGTGTCAGGTACTCCATTTTCAGAAAAATGGAGTGGTTGATCTTCAGTCAAATGCCGTTTACAAACATAATTATTAATTTGTGTATTGAATAAAAAATATATAATAACAGTAGCTATTCCATTAGTGCATGTATCGCTGTTCTATTGAAATATAATTCGAACATTGTTGAATTTAGAATTTGACGTCTTCAAAAAATACGTCTCATTTTTTTAGCTTCCCTTTGTATGACAGAGCGTATCTATAGACATCGATGATAGGTACTTACAGATATAGTACTTGCAAATCTTTATGAACCCTGAACTGAGCTCTGAACTCTCTTTCTCTCCCTCTAGCACCTACTATAAGCGTACTATTATAGGTGCTAGAGGGAGAGAGGGAGATAGTTCGAGGGCTCATTAAGATTTGCGCGTACTATACAACTAAGTTAAATAAGATACAAGATGATAATTATATAATTCAATTACTACTTAAATAAACAACATACTTACATAATATAATATAATAGATATAATCACAGTGATAGAAAGTGTTCCTTAGCTGTTCTCTTAAAAATAACAACATACATAACATTCTCCAAACGGATATTTAAAGACCATAACCTTAATCTTTGCTGTTGCATGTAGCTGAAAAGATAACCCAATTCCGTTGGTTTTTTGCATTTTATTTTCGAGTGGCACAGAATATGGCTCCACATCCGCAAGGACTTGCATCACTACCGGTTTTCTGTTATACGATAAGCCAAGCGAGACCATTGCGGGATATTTCAATGGGATTGCTTTAGTCCATGAACAGACAGTAAAAATAAATACAAAACATCCTTTTATTTTCTTGCGGTTTGATCAGAGATACCCAATCGATTATCATGTGCTTATTCTTAGCGGATCTTTATGCATCTTTGTTTTCATAACATTTTAAGTTGGAATTTTCGTACTTTGGTTTCGTTCGATTTTAAAACATTATGTGATCGTTTCGGTCAATTAGCGTATACATTGGAAACGATTCGGCAACTAGGTTTTATAAAAATCTCTAACAAAGAATAGAATAGAATATATCTTTATTATATTCAGACACCTATGATATTAATATCGAGACTCTAGATGCGTATAAGTTTCAAATAGTAAAGTGCGGCCGCCGAGAGAATGCGTTTTTGACACCTGTCAGTTACGAATAAACGAGAATTTTTTGTTATCGAAACATTATTACATAATAGTAGATATCTATCGGCGCGATCCGATGGGAACTTTCTCCGATATCAGATGCAACAAGCAACGGATCGCGCGATCAGATGGGAATAACCCTGTACTACTGATACAAAATTCTATTAAAATTAACCTATAATAAACTAAAATAGTTTAGCGCTAAATATAATCTTTAATAAAAAAGAAACATGTTCAACTGACAGGTGTCAGGAACGCATTCTCTCGGCGGCCGCACTATAGTAGGTTCTATGGGCCGGCAAGAAACTTCATGGAAACTATTTAAATTATGATCTATGCCTCGTTCTAAATTCGAATTGTAATTTTGGAAGCATGAAGTGGCCAGTGATGAAGGAAATTGTCAGTATTAATTGGTAATGAGATGTTAAGATGTTAAAGACGGACTTCGTCACAGAATAACCATTTTGGCATTGTATAGGTACCTACCGTTTCCAAGTAATTTGTGTAGGTATAAGCAACCGGAAAACGTCTAAATTCCCGAAACAATTAAATGCATCACATCTTCTCTTTTTATACGTTTCCCCTCACTAGGATCTCTCCTGTATCGAGGGTACAGTTTACAAACATACATGTCACATGCACCCACACCCAGACCCAGAACAACTATCTATAGATCACATAAATAATTGCTCCGTGCGGGGATCGAACCCGCGGCACGTAGCGTAGAAAGCTAATCGCTTAGCCACTGCGCCAACCGTGTCGTCAACACATCACACACATAAACATAAACACACACACATCACATAAACATAATTCAACCTTCGCTTGCTAACAACATAATCCACCTTCTGCAAGTAAACTGCAGGCACTCTAAGGCAGTATTCCTCGCCACGCTAGCCCCATTGTGTTTGCTCATGCGCTGATGTGAGAGGGCTCTTGTCAAAGCGGATTCCGGAACTCGTGTGATCCGGATTTAAGACAATATGCCGCCACTTGGCATCGAGTGACACCTCTCTCTTAGGTCAGCGTTTAAATAACAGTGGCTTCTCGGTGCCAGCCTTGAGAGGATTGTTAAATTGTGTTTTGGTTTAAAGCTTACAATGAAAAGAGAGAAAATTTGTATCTGTGTCTACAATAAAGATAAATAAATCCATTCCATTACTGTCCCACTGCCGGGCACGGGCATCTTCTCAGAATAAGAAGGGTTAGGCCTTAGTCCACCACGCTGACCTAGTGCGGGTTGGCGGACTACACACACTATCGAGGACTTTATGAGGCCCTCTCAGATGTGTAGGTTCCCTCACGATGTTTTTCCTTCACCTTTAACGCAATTGATAATCATGTTTCGATCCACACATCAATTCTAAAAGTCAGAGGTGCGGGCCGGGTTCGATCTCAAACCCTCCTGCATGGAAGGCAAGCGTTCAACCGCTAGGCTATCACTACAACAAAGACATATTCTATGTTTATTAAAAAGTTAAATAAAACTATAAGAAATTACAACAGGTTAACTTATGGTCCCACGCCATATTAAGTACTATTCAACAGCACAAACTTACAACGTAATTTTAGTCTCCTTGCTCGTCTCTCAAGCAAGGAAACAAACATTACGATGTAAGTTATTGAATCACATTTCAACTGATTCCCTCAACTCCAAGTCTCAAGTAATAGGAAGAACTTAACGCGAGAAATTCAAAATATTGTCATATAATGACAAATGGCGAATGACCACAGTAATAAAATTAGTTATTAGTTCACAGGTGGACACTCCCCATCCCTTCACACATTAATTCGCTTTATGGCACCCATGGGACAAACAGGGTAACTACCCGACCAGCCAAAACAATTAAAACGCATAATTACAAAACACCATAATTCATATTCCGATAATCTCTCGGAGGACCAGAAGCGTCACTAGATTTATTACAATAATAGTGGGCGCGTAAACTTTTAAATCACTTGACACGGTCGGACATAAATACGGGCGGTAAATTGACAAGGGACCTGAGTTGTGACCGCCATCTTATGGAAACAGTACCCCAATAATTCTCTGCACAGATTCACGGGTTTTCAAACAAGCCGGTTTAGTTATTGTTACTGTTTAACCGTGTTTTGCAGGTTTTTGTTTAATGTTTAGTTTACTATGTTTTATAAATAAATTATAACCTACACTACAGACAATAGATAATATTCTATTATATTATTTGCGCTGATGACTGTTCCCAGTTTAACGAATTAATTAACAATGAATGATTCCTACTCTAAAAAGCTAAGAATAAGTAATTACAGCCAATAAAACAAACAGCACCAAACTATGGTGTTGTTTTTTATTGGCTGTAGTAGAGCAGGAGTTATTCATTTATCCTAACCAACAATACCACTACTATTTTTCCCGTTTATATTATTTAAGCTATTTTACTTCTGATACTTAGATTTTGACTACTTACTACGATATTACCTACGCAATAAAGTCAAAATCAACACGACACTGCAATAACCAACTATTACGAGACAATTCTGCCACAATTGAGACACGATTGAGCAGACTTTTATACATTTTGCCATTCTGTATCAACTTCTATAATTATTTTATTTTCTACAGAATCTAGTACCAACTTTTGTATTATTAGAAGAGTTAACTCTTACTGTCTTAATGCAAAAAATGGTTTAAAGCAAGTCTTGTAAAACCCAGGTTTTACAATAGCCCTGTCTCTTTTTGTATTACTTAACTTGCTGAAGTTTCATAATATGGTATTTAAATTGGGTAGTAAATGTATATCTCACTATCACATAAAGTTAACAGGATTAAGTAGCTTTTTGTTTTTTCAGCCCCGATCACCATATTTGCCACCACTGTTCAGGAGTTCGGCTTGTATCATCGTTTAATGTAACACATTAATGATTCAGAGGACCAGCACGTAATGTGGCCGTTATCATAGTGTTTACGAGCCCCGCGCCATACTGCTTGGCCGAATTTACCGCTCCCGCCAAAGTTTTACAAGGCAATTTACACTTACCACAAAACGTAAGCCATTGGCCCGATGGAAACGGTTTCCTGCAACCAATAACTTTGATGACAGCTATTACTGGAACATCTCGAGATGTGTTGTAATGTTATGAAAAGTGTTGAAAGTGTTGCAAATGGATTGTTTTGAAATTCTGATATAATTCACTATGATTTATTTACCAGACTCTGTTTTTTTTTTAATGTTAGTTTAAAGTGAGTGTTGTACTTGTAAATCCCAGGTTTTAAGATAGACCCGCCTCTTTTTTTACCCGACTGCGCGACGCAATGAGGGTAATGTGTTTATCAGCCTATGTTTATCAAAAATTATAACATGCAGTCGGAGGCATCTAGGATGTAACGAACGCCGGACAACATGCCTCCGACTGCATGTCATAATTTTTGATTAAGGATACTCGGTTTTCTTTTCATCTTATTTCCATATTCTATTTATTTCTAACTGTTACGTTTTTTGAATGTAGATGTTTAGATGCCTGTTACAAAATCACACATAAACTGCTGAACATATTTTAATCTTGATAGACAGATAGATCATAACCTGGATTTACACATACTTTTTAATTGGGTATATTATGTAGTGGTTCTCCTAGAGTGCGAATGAAACAGCGGGCAATAGCTAGTGTGCCTATAAGGCTTGGCAGATAGGTAGAGTTTATATAAGAACTCTCTATTCGTCAGTAAAACTTTTCGTAAATTCTGCTTATCTGTAAAGCCGAAATATATCAGCTTTATATTATAACGAATTTCAAACTTTCGATAAGCCATAAATAGCGATCGAAGCCAGCAACAGAACACAGCATTTCAATTAAAATAAAGGCAACAACAACAAAGTTGCAAGAAGACTAAGTGGGCGGAGTGGAGATCGTAGAAACGAGGGAGATACGTCATCACCGGTAATTAAGACCCAAGAAAGAAAGAAAGAAAAACATTTATTGGCCACAAAACAAGACATACTATAATGATACGACATAGGAGAGGACAGATGCATAGACAGAAAATACCTATATTTTTCCTTAAGTTGGCAATAGAGCAAAATTAAAGAAAAAAATTGATAGGTATATAATGTAAGTGGGTATAATCATAGACGGGTATAATCGAAAGGTTCTAATTTCGCCATAGCTACTATGAAACAGAATGTGCTACTATGATAGAAATATTTAAAGTGGACTCTGTATTCATAGATATTTTAATATTAATGATAATTATGATGAAAAATAAACCAATAGCGACCTACAGGGAAATAATAAATATCATAAAACATTTTCCTATAGAAGAAACAAAAATAAATAAAGTGTTAAAAATTATAATGGGTGATGATTGCCCAATTTATTAAAAGTGGCAGTTCATTTTGTTCCTGTACCATTCACTACATCAAACACCACAAAATCTCTATGCACATTATGGGCATAAAGGTCGCCCAGTCATGTCCCTACTCACGTCTCTTGCTTCTGTTATCGAGGAGCAAAGTTCAAGCATCGAACTCAAACAGAACTCTTGGTGAACATGTTTGCGATCACCCCGCATACCGGCGACACGATCAAACATGCACGATCCGCATACAGGACTCAGTTTTGGAAAAAGACATGGAAATAAAATTAGGAACATGACTAAACGTATGGTAGGTCCTCAAGGGACCGTGTGACGTGTCACTTGATGTAGATTATAATATAGCGATGGGTTATAAGGCTTCGCCGAAATTCAGACAGGACAGAAACGAGTCTAAGCGTGAACTTACGCTTCCATCTGTCAATTTTTTTTCGTAAGTTTGACAGACGGAAGCTTAAGTTCACGCTTAGACTCGTTTCTGTCGTCTCTGAATGTCAGCCTGAGTGTTTTACTGTTACACAAAAATAACAGGATGAAATATCTGTTACTAAATAACAGCCTGTTATTTTCATACTACCAGACTAAAACCAACCAACTAAGTATATTTGATTATGTATTAAATACTAGGTGTGTCTCTACTCTCTTTTAAGCAAGCATTAATCTAGTAAGGGGCCGTTTAAGTATTACGTCAGCAGATTATTTGCAATTATTAACCCCCCCTCCCCCTCGTCAGCAAAAGTAAGCAAAGCTCTTGACGCGGGTGAAGCCGCTGGCGGAAGCTATATTTAATAAGTTAATAATATGTACAGTACCTCTACCGTACCATGAGTTTTCCGTGCCGTCTAACGTTCACGCTCACATGCAATATTTGTAGTGACTTTAGTTCACTATTTATACCGCTAGAGGCGCTGAAAAAATTCCCATACAAATATTGCATGTGAACGTGAACGTTAGACGGCACGGAAAACTCATGGAGGAAAGAATGATGTTTTCCTTGAAAAAAATTGGTGCTGCTGCTGTCATTCACTGCACAATAGAGATGTTTCTCATAATCATATTCCATTAGAATTTGATCTAATTTCATTACTCGCAACTTATCCAATTATTTCATTTCCTACAAAAATACGTCTTTAGAGTCGCTTTTTGCGTCCCGAGATCAATTTCAGTAGTATGTTGTGTGATTACTTAATTCCACGGCTAGTGGGCAGGGACCCTCATAAAGATAAGACGGGAATGAGTGGGGCTCTTCTTAATTTATGAACAAGTGTCGCCCGGGGGCCCTTCATGTACCACGCTCTAACACGGGTATCTTGACGTAATAAAGTCCTTTTGATGTTTATCTATGTTTTTTATCGTAATGTCGTAGTGAGGATGGAGCCTTAAAATAGTTTTTAGTGATTATGTGACTCCATCAGAAGTTGCGTCCTTTCATGGGAGAAATGAAAACGTTTGGACTTGAACCGAACCGTTGAATAGAACCGTTAAGACTCTCCATGTTTACTATTCTAAAGGAAATCTATTTAACAATACGTGAAGAGAAAACTTTGTACCCCTTTTTAAGCATATTGCGCACACGGAGGAGTGGGAGATTTGGCATAGTTAAAGTTTATATGGAGGAAAATGCAGAAAGCTAAAATTATGGTTGAATTTCGACCACTAGGGTACCACTAGTAGATATAACAACGTGATAACATAGTATATTATTTATTATACATACTTAATTTTAATATTTTTGACGACACGATTTGCGCATTTGCTAAGCGATTAGCTTTCTGCGCTACGTGCCGCGGGGTAGATCCCCACACGGAACAAATATTTCTATGATCTATTTGTATTTGTATGAGATAGTTGTTTCGGGTCTGGGTGTGTGTGCATGTGAGATGTATGTTTGTAAACTGTACCCTCGCCTCGATACAGGAGAAATCCTAGTGAGGGGCGAAGATAAAATAAAATTGACCAACCAGTGGTGTCACATTAGACTCATTAATCACAGTTAATATATTAAGGTATACTGAAACATTAATCTTAGTTAACACCATATTGTCACCTTTGTACAATCAAGAACTTTGGTGGTTGTACACTTTGCTGATAAAAATTCTTTATACGGCTGCCAATAAGCTAGCCACGCCCACATTTTGCTTCCACCAAGGGAAGCCTAAGGCTAAGTATATGAAATCTCTGAATAATCATATTCTATAAAATAACTTAATGTGTATCTACACTAAAGAGTCTCGAACAGAACCTCGAGGGTCGTTCAACCATTAATTCATAAAAATCTTAGCAACTAATATACTTACTTTCACAAAAATGTTCACAAACAGAAGCATAATACCTATAAACCATTTTGTTTCTCAAGAAAATTCAGTTAAAACAAGATATTTGCGCCTAATGACCCATGAAAAGTTGTACTCGTATGACTGAAACTTTGGTGAAAGTACAAATTCGGGACCTTTATCACACAGTTCAGTTTCCAAGTTAAATCGGCGGAAAGTTAAAAGGAAATCGTAGAGGGTATGAGCAGTAGTACAGGTCTATAGCATAATCATCTATACATATAGGATTTTTTTTTATATAGTGAGCATAATTTGCAGAGTGATTGAGTGTCTGTTCCTAAATACATACGCATATATTATGCATGCTGTTCATATATTATGTACGCTCATTAAACATTTCTCAATCTATGGGTGTCCAATTTGAAAGAAAACAGCTCCCTTGACATTTGTGCAAGAACAGAAACTAAACGGAACTTCTAACATTTATGTAATGCGGCTCGACTTCGATGTATTATGTATTCAGACGTTCCGTCACGTATTTGCTCTTTACTTGCAAAAATCGTATATTTTAGCCTTTCCCGACTGGCGCAGCTACCAGCCCTAGTACGTATAAAACGTACTCTATAGTACCAGTTTACCTTTGGCAGTGGTTCTCAACCTGAGGCAAACATACAGACTTTTCTATACGATATCACAAGCTTTTACGGAAGACCGTGGAATTGGACCTACACTGGGCTGCGATAAGCTTATTTGATAATAATTATGACAAATGGTGATAAGCTCAACCCCTATTCATCATCTTTTTTTCTTAATTTTGATCGTGCGAGGCAACCACGCGTTTCACCGGATGGGTATTAATGTTTACAGAATGTAGGGCGACGCTATTGTCCCAGGTTGTGACAGGAGAAGAAGATAATTATCAATATCCAATCAAGGAATAGAAACATCAGTGATATAGATTGCTGTAAATAAGCTGTCAAATAGTTGCGTGATCCGTGAAGCTTGTGATGTCTTTAGTACGGTAACAAAAAACTTGAGTGCCAACATTCTTGGTACAAATTCCACATTAAAAAACACCGTAGATTTTATTAAACACTTCTTTCTTATTTCTATTCCTTGGTGATTGGTAATATCGCGTTTTTTGAATGATATTGGCGACAAAATCTCATTGGTCAGTTGCGGCCAGGTTGCGGCATCGCCCGCGTGAGTAGTGGTTGTGTACTGGAGCGTCAAGGTCACTTTTTACTTGTTACTTTGGTCACAATTAGCACTTCGGCCCATGTCTTACCGAAAATGCGATATTATCTACGGGGACGATAGAAAAGGTTGAGTACAACTGACTTACAGTACGAGTCGTGATGCCGATCGCGGTAGCAATAATGTTGTTTCTTTATCGAATACGTACAATATGCTCTCAAGTATTTCACCCACACACGGTAGTAGACATATACTCGTACATACCAACTTACTGTTAAACTTAAACAAATGCACGGTTCATGTGAACTAGGCATCAAATAAGCAAAATGGATTCTGAAAATTGCATGACGATCAGAATTTTTCTTTAATAAAAAAAATGTGTGCTAGGAGAGGGACACATGGTAGAAGTGAAACTTCTACGGACAATTATATCGTCTGCCCCCTCCACGCGGCCGTAACGCTTTTTCGTGACAGAAACATCCTAATACCCCCAACCTATATAGAAGTTTCACTTCAAAAAATATGCGTTTAAACACAGAAAACTGTTTTCTGTACGCCTCTTTGGCGGTGGTTACAAGAATAGAATAGAATAGAAATATGAGCCGGTATGGATTTTTGTCTTGCAGCAATTTTTTGAGGGCATTTTTGGGACGGCTTCCCCTTTCAAAACTGTCATCCTTCGCCACTGGTACCTACCACGATAATTTAAACAATACTAGGAGCTACGCACTTAAGTACAACATACGTTCTCTTTAAAATGCAGTTTTAATTCAAAATAACATCATAAAACCTTACTGCATAAGGAGACAAGCATCCATCATAAGCTCAACTTGACGGCGCCAAGTTTACTTATAACACGCAATAACTTGAATCCTTTCAGCGGGTTTAATCTAAGTGAAGTTAAACGGTGAGAGTTTAGATGGGAAAGTTTTGCGAAGTGACGTCACATGAATATGAGCATGAGAATTGGTTTTTCCACTTCATTGAGTTGTGGCTTCATCACTTCCAATTCTGACTTGTAGTGTCTGCTGAATCAGTCAACAGTTTTAAATGTCGCCGGGACAAATGACTCAAAACAAACCTGTGAATTTGATTGTATATTTAAACCCCGACAAAAAAGGGGGTTTTATAAGTTTGTAGTGTGTATCTGTGCATCTGTGTATAAGAGTATCTGTTTATGGCATCGTAGCTCCAAAACGGATAGACCGATTTCAATGCAGTTTTTTTAATCGCACGCTAGAATAATCGGGTGTCATCTAAGCTATATTTCATGAAAATCCGTTCAGCCGTTTAAAAGTTACAGTTATTTTTCTAGTTGGAGTCGGGGGTTTTTGCGGTTAAGTTATTGTATTCATGTTGTTGAATGTTTCTATTCACTTGAATGATCATACTTTTATTGCAGGTAGATTTTGTCGTATCTAATAAAGAATTTTGTTAAAAGTTAAAAATAATTTTGTCTACGATCATTATCAGCAGTGCTAGAACCATAATCATACTATTCTTTACCACTAGTATAATAAGTTTATGGCTAGAATGGCAAGGAACGGGGAGAGAAATCGGAGACAAAACCATCACTTTCTCGTTTTCTCTTTCGATTTTTTGTTTTATTTTCCGTCAAGGAGACAAATGGTGAAGAAAGCTGGTTTGTCCACCCGCCATGCAGCATGCTACAGGCGTATGAGGAGGTATTGAAAGACTACCATCTTTAAAAAATGCAATGAAATCGGTCCATTCGTTTTGGAGCTACGATGCCACAGACAGATACACAGATAAACAGATTACACTCTACAAACTTATAACACCCCTCTTTTTTGTCGGGAGTTAAAAAAAGTATGATCATTCATGTGAATAGAAACATTCAACAACACTAACACAAAAACAACCAACTTCTTCACTACACCAACGTCAAAAAACAAATTAATAATAATTTCAAAAGGAGCGCACTTAATGCCCCTCTCCAATTAGCGAGTGGATGTCATCTTTCGCGTCTCATTTATCCGGATTAGCCGCGTCTACGGCCGGCCCGGTTATAGCCGGTAAAGCGCGTCTTGCCGGCTAATAGAGGTAGTGCTCTTAATTGGAGCCCTTCGCTTCTGTGTTATCATTGCGCCCAATATTCTCTAAGCTACCTTGTTTATCTTTGCGAGTTTTGTATGAATGTTAAATTGACTGTTGAAACTGAGATGATAAATGTTGGTTATACATGATGATTTCTATAACAAAATCACTTATTGCGCATAGTTTATGGTCAATCATTAAAAGAATATGAGTTATGAGCACTTGAATTGTCTTAGCCTCCCAATAACAACCCCTTAATTCGGAAGTATCAAATAGCGAAATGGTTGCAGAATCGGATGAGTTTCGCAATGATCATGTTAATAAACAGAAATAAAATTTTCCAAAACAGTTTTAAGATCTTGTATTCCGCAACATGGTCCTTCGAGCCGGATTTACGTCTGATGTTCAAAACAATTATGAATCTGAAAATAATTATGAACAACACAATAAAACCGCTGCGCCCAAACTGAAAGACTAGTAATTAAATCATGAATCCCATTCACTGAAAACTGTAAAGCTTAAACCGTGATCAAATTAATCCACCTATCGGTTTCCATGTTCCCGCTAAAGCAATTTTTACAGCGATGTGCGCGCTTTAAAATAAATTAACTGGTACACGCTTAATATTAAATTAAAATGACAGCAATTTCGGATACAAAGCGTCGTTTTATGCAAATGGTGCAACTATTGTGCCTGTGATTTATACCTGCAGCCACTAGACATTACTTAAAATGCTCGTAAAAAGTGTCCCAGATTACAGCGAGTAGCATTTGCGTCACATAAAAGGCCAGTAATAGCCGCAGTAAATATTGTTACTATTCGTACACGATGTCTGGGTCATTCCGCTGAATTGTGGCCGCACATATGCCACGTATCTCGCAAACTATCATTTTTTTGCGGGCATTACATGCTTTTTTGTTGTAATAAAAGGCAGCTTATATTATTTTGATAGAAGAGTCTCAGAACGAGATTGAACTTTTGGTGTGTTCCATTTTTTTGACGTGGACGCGTACATGTGACAGGGAAACTTATCTTACGTACAAGCATTACGTACAAATAAAGCGTGTGTTGTGTTATGAATTATTACAGTATCAATCCTTGAAGACAGTGACTAATAATTGCTGTCATGAACATTGAAACTAGAGATATCTAAGTGACACAGATAACTTAGGTACAACCATGAACCATTGGTGCTCCGAAAAATAAGTATTACTTACAAGTTACATAAGATGATTACCTGCAAAGTCTCAAGTAGGAACGTTGTAGGGGTTCATGATGATGATACAAAGTTTTCGCTGTTTCACAAAAACTCTCCAAAATTAAGTCTCGGGTGATCAAATACTTAAAACCTCAAACACGCCTAACACAGGCCTTAAATGTTCGTTTATAGCATCGGGAAATTAAAAGCACATAAGTAAGAAACAACAAACGCCATCTCAACTATCTCAAGACCGTAATCTGGAAGCTCACACCACGATTGATACTAAAACTTGCGATAATATCTTCTATGACAGTTTGCGTGGACGTAAACGAGGCGATAACCGCTCCACAAATACGATTCAGAAGGGGATGATCATCAAAATGAAAATTACCCGCCGGACCAACGATAGTGGAATCGTTGCACTCAAAAACTACCATTTGTCCGTTAACAGGTTAATTGGCCGTTTAAATTAATGTACTAGCAGGAATATACATTTTTAACAAAATCGATGAAGGGCAGTTTGCTATTCACAGGATTATTTGTCCACTACTAACTTAACAGTGACATTTCTCTATATGACAAATACAGTATGTAAGTGAAACCTTAACGAAAACCGATACCATAGATTCAGTACATGATTCTGGACCTAATTTTCATGATTTTGTTCGCAATTTTAGTAACTAAAAATGTACGAACATAATCGTAGAATTTTTATAAAACCGACGCAAACTATCTCCAGTATTCTGGGTCCAGAATCATGTAACAAGCATAGAATAGAATAGAATAGAAAACATTTTATCAAAACCATTTATTATTACCATTTTTTTATTTTTTTTAAACATTTGTACAGTATCTTGGTATGCGTTTTGGTTACAATGTCACTTACCTACACCCTGTATAAGTACAGTTTAATTATTAAGCCAAGCATAGAAAATATTTTTTATAGGTAAATCTTCAGGTTAGTTTCCTGTCAAAGGCCATTATCCATATTTTAAAATATAGTTTCAGTATTTGAGACAAAATTGGTTGAGTTATTTAAAGGCAAATATATAATTATTGTTATCCTATTCTGGTTATTCTCGCAACTCTTGCCACAACACTGTAGGTACTAATTAAGATTGTAATCTACTATTTTAAAAGAGTTTTCGTAGAATTTCTTGCCGATTCTTTTCGATACGACCTACTATTTGGAGGCGCGCATCTAGAGTCTCGACATTTCATAAGTGCCTGTATTTGGTTTACATGAAATAAAAGATCTATTCTGGACCATCCCATCCCATCCAAAATTTAAGTGCTAAGCACTTGTCGGTGTAGCAATTTCCATTCGGTCCTATCTAATGCCAAATCTTTTAAATCTTTATATGTTTGTATATTCGCTTTTTCTTTCAGCTGATCAATGTAGTTTCTTCTTGGTCTTCCTCTTTTTCTTTTTGCCTCTATTTTTCCTTCTATAATGTTGGTAATGAACTTATCGTGCCTAACACCAAACACCAAAACACCAAACACCAACCGTTTTTATTCTGGACCAAACAGCAAAATTCAGCAATTTTATTAACTGCCTCTCCGTTCCTGGAAAATCGTTTGCCACCACTTTCTCAACTAGTTTGGACGGCGCCATCTTAAATCTTAACCTTTGCAAGAGGTTTAGCTCGAAGTCCGTTGTTCCCGTTTATCCAGCTGCTTTCAACATTGTTTCGCATTCAAACATCGTGAAATTTAATTTATATTAACGTAGTAATGAGATTATCTCTAATTTAAGCGTCCTGTATAAATACTTTGATCTCGTTAGTACTGTCGCGGCCTTAACTCGTGTTTATTAAATGAGTTACAATAGAAGGCGCAATCTCCGGTTAGCTATAACTAAAATCATAGTTATTTTTGGACACAAAAGGTGACCTGAAAATAATTAAATTTTGTGATACGTCGGCTGAGCCCGAGGCATAACCTTACTAGATTAATAACATGTGTATTAATTCAAGCGCTAAATAATTAATCTTGTTTACTAACATAGGTCTTGCCCGTAGGCCTAAAAGGGCAAGACTTATGTTTGTCCACATTATCACCGCATAATCCTTTGTTTACCTCAGTCACCAATATAATATAGAAAATAACAATCAGAGCTCTCTTTCTTGATAAAAGCCTTCATTAACCTCTCAATGAATTTGTGTGTTTGACCAAGAATGGTCCAGAAGTATCTATACCAACATCTTGTGAATACAAAATAAAAGAGGAACAAGGAAACATTTCTAATTATCTTTTCCTTTTTAACATCATAATATTGACCTGACCTTGAGTACTTTTTGTGTCACCGTACTGCCCATAAACAATATGTCGGTGAAGCCCAACGAACTGACAAAGGCAAATGAACATAATTATTACTGGGAAACAAAATATAATAATAAGTAATAATAACTGGATGCTATTCTTTGACATACTTGTTTTTGTAGAATTACCAATTTGTGTATCATTGAAGTCAGTTGGGGCACTGGCAAGTAATCACGATACACACTCGTAATCGCGATCGATTCCTTTTTGATACCTCAAGAATATACATTACGTTGTTCCAGTTATCGGTATAAATTAATCAATTTACCGATCATGAAGTTAGGACTCCCATCTTCATGATCGGTAAAAAATTACAAGGTAGCTCAAAATTTTGACTCTCACGATCGTATTGAAGTTTATTACCAGAATCGATGTTCATTATCATTTTCGTTACGCGGTAGACCCGCTGGTCTCGATTTCGGGGCCCCATTTTTGGCGTTGCAAGAATATTCAGGAGTGCATGATATTCTTGAGGAGGTCTGACCAATGCGTTGGAGAGCGACTGCGGGTCTTTTTCCTTCCATCATGTCTTGCACTACCAAAATCAGTATACAATTAGTACCTAGTGTACCTACGAGAGTGAACCGTGAAGATTTCGGTATGTTACTCTCAATCATAACTCCATGGATCAGCGTCTAATAATGACTGATAACAAAAAATTATATCACCGTCAGTGAGTTTTACAGCAATTTCTGTATAGAAAATTAATGAGCGCTTTACAGCGATACAGCGCTTCACGGCTGATGTGCTCTAAGTGGAGCAGACAGGTGAGTCTGCTACGCTGGGTACAATTTTCCGCCCAGTTGCCACAATATACAGCCCTACCGAGAATTTACAATGAGTCCTGCTCCAGAATACTGAAATAGTGTCCTGTGGAATAGCTTTTGTTTTTTCTTCTGTTTACTGTTGACAATGAAATTACGGCTTTGAATTTATTTCAGAGATTTCGTAGCAGATGCTGTGTAGTTTTGGTTATAAATGAGAATAATTTATTACTTTTATTAATAGTTATGTCAGATTTCAACATCAGTATCTGTGATCAACTACCTAATTATAGATGTTTTTAATATTAATTCTATTGTTTGATGGTTTGACAATCCATGTTCTATGATAATGATATTATTATGATAATAATTCATTTGTGAACAAATTCAGATGCTTTCTATGGCTAAATGGACCAAGTTTATTGTTAAGATGATGATGGCAACCTACGGGGTCGAATATATTTAACACTAAATTACTATTGAATTTAAAATAATCATCTCTTTTGTTAGTCATTTTTTCTTTATTAATATACGTCAAAATTGGAAATTCACACTCATATAAACATTACTTATGGTTAGTTTGTTTATTGAAGTTTACAATTTGTAGGTAAGTTTGCTTATTGATTCAATAACTGCATGTTCAACAATAGTATTACGTAACTGATATTAATTTGATTTCCATTGTTTATGGGAATGATATCCATTATTATTTTTAGGTCTGTATTGCATTAATTATATAATATAACGCCAATGATCATTAGTCTGTTTCACATTCAATTATTACATTGTTTCGCCGGCCTGCTTAATTGCTATGTTGATATTTAACCAAAATTTGATATAACGGACCGTATTTTCATTTCAGAATTAATTTTATAAAATAAATAATGTTATCTACATATCTAGTGATTTTTTGTCCCCGCACTAAATATATATAATAATTTGCCCCCGGCTTAAGACTTCCAAATCGTCAGATTTTATGCATTTCGCCGATATTTTGGACAATTTATAAATAACCTTTTTAAAAGAGGATATATCGGCTGGCAATTGTTCGTAAACTTTAAAAATCTTTACGGAATTGATTCTCAATGATACAGTTTTTAAAAACCAATACTTACGCGTATTCTGCATTACTACTAATACCGTCGTATGTAAACAATGTGATAAAAATAACAAAATATCAAAATTAATAGTAAACACTGTTACTACTGTTACTGTCGTCCTGTATCATCCCACTGCTGGGCAAAGGCCTCCCTCCTTGATTTCCATGCTGTTCTATCATGTGCTAGTGATGACACTAATCCACCTAAAAATCTAGCATATTACAATTCGTCTACATACTCCTAAACATCGATACAAAATACAAAATAATAAATACAAAATCACATAAATACATAATAGTATCATAAAAAGGAATGTGGTACCACTATAAACGATTCTATTAGCCGCTTGGCATCATACGCCTGGATTTCATTACCGCATCAGCTCAGTAAATTCAAGTTCCATGTCGAATAATACACAGGGGTTCCCTAATACCCCTAGATCGTATGTAAATACAAATTGAAGAGCTTAGAAGACATTACAGTTACACTTAAAGTGTTTTAATATGTCTCGAGGGTAAACACATTTATCATCTGTAGTTAAGTTCGTAAACGTATTTAATTGAAGGCTTCTACGTGACAAAACATAAATGAAATAGTGGTTTATCTATTTAAACGTTGAGCAAACGTAAGAACGAATTTAGATCTGCAAATATTACTAAACATTTTATAAGAAAATGCTGCATTGACACAAAGATAAATAAATTAGGGATAAAATATATTAATATACTCTATAGATGCAAAAGCAGGTAATCAGTCAAATAAAAAATAAAAAAACAGAATTCAAATTCATTTATTTGTTAGAATACAGGTGTACAAAGGAAGATCTTAAATAATTAGATGGCCCATTTAGAATCTGCGATTTCATAATTATGGTGTGCAAATATTCATTTTGTTAGTGGTACTCACAATGTTATTAATAATTAAAAAATAATATCATAAAACAACAAATAGGAACTCCATTATGTAAGCATCTATTAAGATTATTACGAAAAAAAATTATGAATTGGTGTCAATTTTATAGGTCAGTTTAAGAAATAAACATTAATATATCTAATATCAGATTTTAAGAAACAACACTCAAGATCAATACTCTTATACAATAAAGAGTATCCTTCACTTCTAAAACCAGGTACTAAAAGTTAAACATAGAAATGTACGTTCGTACGCCATACTTTCGCTATATTTCAGAAACTAATATCTCTCCCCAATTGACCAATAGAAATAGCCAATGAAAAACATTTTTCTCTCAATATCTTCGACGACAAATCTTTAGCAGATTGTGAAAACTTGCCACGTCTGACTTACGTTACAAAGTTTTCTACTTTCTTCTTGGCGCGAACTACTCACCGAAGTCGGGTCTGCGAACCCATCGGGAATACGGGTAGCTTACATGCAGGAAATTCATTGTAATTATTTGTACGTACTTGACAGACCCTGTTCATAGTCATAAAGGGTTTTGGTATTTGGTAGGTATTTTGTTTTTTGAGTGATATTAATAGAGACCCATACCATCTGTCAAATAAGGACTAAAATTCTTATTGGTTTGCAACCCTATAAAAAGTAGGTACCTACTGTAAGGTTTTAGGGCTGAAGCCAACCTCCTTTAGTAAATGATTGGCAAACGATAAATTAGACATCCGCATTTGAATTTTAATATATTAAATAAATAAATAATATTTAATTATTTAATGTGGCGCCAGTGGCACTATTAAACGTTTTCTACCATCTATGGTTCTCTACTATTTTTAACCCACTGTAGATCACATGATTTTTCATTGTTAAATTAGAATTGGAATATCCCACCTATTATTTTTATTCTAAGGCTTCATTCGGGTCATTTATCCTCATAGTATCTAAACCAAGTATGAGGATGAATAACCCCTAACAGTACAAACATTAACTTAGGTTATAAAAGGCAAGATCTGCAGGAATCCCTAAAGAATTTCATAAAAAATAACTGAACCTGAAATAAAGCTCTCTTGCCCAAATAACTAACATGAATTTAAGGTTAAACCGTGCCATTTATAACGCTTAGAAAGCTCTACGAAAATCATACAAAATTACTCGATAAAAATCTTTATTGTGTTTCTTAGGTCGGTTTACAAATTCAAAATGGCGGCCACCAAAAGTAATATTTTTTTTTATCATAGGTATCGTTCCATGGTTTTCCAGTACAACTAGTCTAGTGTTTTCTACGAAAAGGTTTTAAAACTGCAAAATCTAAGGTACCGTTGCCGTCTAACTAGAAAAAGAGCTGTAACTGTTGAACGGCTAAACAAATTTCCATGAAACATAGCTAAGATGATACCCGATTAAACTAGCTATCGATTGAAAAAAGTCCATACGTTTTGGGGCTGCGATGCCACAGATCCACAGATACATACTACAAACTATACTATAACACCCTTCTTTTTTATCGGGGGTTAAAAAGTGTATAATATGTCTATGGTGGTCTGAATATTAGTTGGTTGATATTATACTCGTAAAAGCAAATGTAGCTTCTGCTGCCCAAGCCTCTTGTATTATTCCGTGGTTGCCCTTATCAACGACACATAGTTGTTCTTATTGTGTGAAGTCGGCACAAGCTATCATCACATGGGAATCGGTGATGCTGTAGTGGAAAGACTAGCCAGACAGCAATGGTAATATCGAGGCTCTCTTTTCTTACACCAACCTTCTTGTTAACCATACAAAGAATAAATTGACATCCAAATATTAATATCCAAAGTACTGTTTTTTTTTTTTTTATTATACCCGCAAACGAGCTAGCGGTTCAGGTATAGTAAGTGATCACCGCCGCCCATGGACATCCGCAACACCAGAGGAGTCACCGATGCGTTGCCGACCTTTAGGATGGTGTTAGGTTTTAAGGAAGGGAAAAAGAACGAAGGGGACTAAGGGAAGAATTGGGCCTCCAACGCTCCACACTCACCGAACGAAACGCAACAGTATGCATACTGCTATTTAACGTCGATATTCTGTGGGAGGGTAATACTTCCCCGGTCGTGCCGACCCATTCATACTGGCATGCTGGCATGCCAGCAAGACACTATCACCAAAAATGAAATAAAACGAAATGTGAGCGGCGCACCTTCAAATCTTAATTATTTTTAAATCTGCAGAATCTTTTCCACAGGTATTTTACAGATTTTAGACATAAGCCTTACGGTGTCGTTACAATTAATAAGTCCATAACAGTCTATAAAATGCAGTTTAATTACATTACATATAACAGAGAGGTAATTTCATTCAATGCCCCCACCATTTACGCTCTTTCATTAGTCCATTTGACAGAAATGATTTCACAGTTCGGATACACGCTATAACCGTAGATATTTTAATTAACCATTTGGTGTAATGTGACCCCGTATCCAGTCGCCAAATAGCGGTGCCCGCCATTATTTTGACAATGGTTGTGCGAACGAGCGCCAACTATTACTTAGCTTGTACACATTAGTGCGTATCTGCGATATACGAGACATGTTTATAACTTTATACCCATTTGTTGGCTAGGTTTAGACCATAAAGTTCCAACAAAGATAGAGCGATATTGGTACATAAAAAATATCAAACGAAAACAGTGATTACCACAAAACAAAAAACAGTTTTTTCTGTGATCTGTGATGTGAATATACATACAGTATCTAACGTTTTCAAGAGAGTATTAAATTTGTTCGAAATTCAAAATTAATTGCTCGTTATTTTTAACAATTTTACGACAAAGCTACTTGACACAAAAGAACAAGATCCTCTTCATCTAACAATTTCTTTGACAGCGGCATCAAAAACTAAATAAACTTGACCTACTTTTACAATCTATATTGTATTAGATCAAAGATAACATCAAACACCACCATTTTCTTTATAGTCAAGTGGTTTATATATGTCAGTTGATTAAACAACATAATATTCATATAATATTACTGAAATTAGTTCATTTGAGCGCGTTCAAGCGTCGGCATTTGACCAAGCTACTAAAGTGTAGCCAATTATGTACATGTCAAATAGGCAGTTTACATCTAAATTACAACTCTGTTCTCTATTATTTTAGGATATGCAGCTTTTATGTACAGTCAACCTGACAGTATAGTTGGCGCAGTGGTTGAGCTATCGACTGCTGCGCTACGTGCTACAGGCTCGATTCCCGCCCTGAACAAATATTTGTATGGCAGATAGTTGTTCCGAGTTTGGGTATTTGTGCACGTGTTGATTTGTATTTGTAAACGCACCCACGATACAAGCAGAATTTCAAAAGAGGGGCAAAATTGAAGGAATAAAATAAAACAAAAATATCAGCATTGGACATAACAATGTGTGCAATGCGGATTGTAAAAGACTGAGAAATGCGGAAGATTTTATATAGTTGGAAACAGTACAGAATCCATTAAATATTATAATTTATGATTTCAATGTGGCAACACTTATCGGGTAGACAACGCGCCTCATAATTTCACACACATACAAATAGAACAGCTTTGAACATTCTCAGCAGAAAATATGTAAATTTTATGTACGTAATTAATTTCATCATACGAATAATAGCGTAAATGATACCATTTGATACTCGCACCCTCTTCAAGATTATTAATTTTGTCAACGACCATTACACACTTTATGAACCTTTCAATATATTAAATAGCTTAATTAATTAATTCGGTGAGGCACTCCGGTGTAAGTTTAATGACTTTTAATATATGAAGGTGGCTCGGGGGGTCGGTGTACTTGCTGGGGAGGAAATAATAAAATATCTTTTCGCTTGGAGTATTTACCTTAACTACAGCTACAGTGTAAGAAAAGATCGCCCTCTTTCTTTCTTTTTGTGACTTATGAGGCAAATAAAGGTGAATGGCAACAGCCATGGACCAGGAAAATTACAAAAAAAGAAAAGGTCACGGAATTGTAAGTAAGTATTCAGAGTATTCTGTACTACTATGTGTTACTAACACATTATGGGGTTACCCGCATAAATAATTTAATTATTATTACTAGTTCTAGAAATCTCATTATTTACAAATCACACAGCTTGACTGTAGAATGTAGAATGAGTAGCTATGAGCAAAATTATGGTAAATATCAAAGATATAACTACCACGAACTTAAAAGATTTTATAATCCTTTTTTGCGTACGGCTAACGCCCATGTATCGTATGTGTTCAATGTACAATAATATTCACAATTAAAATTTATAGCAAATAGTCGGACAGTTCTATAAAAAAAATTGTCACCACTGAGGTTTGACTTAAACATAAATTATATTATTTTAAAGGATATACCCACTATATTAAATCACATACCTTTTATATATAGTTGTTATTTCATGAATGTATCTATTTCTTGCATGTTGTATACACCTCTAGAAGCATAAGCACTTGCTCATGTCTTTTAATCGACTTCCAAAAAGGAGGAGGTTCTATGTTTTAAGTATCTATAAGTTTATGTAACAAAAGATTTTTTCAAAAAAGACACGTAGAATATATCAGTACGTACCTACCTATATAAACAGTGTTCAAAATTCCTTCATGTGTACAGCTAGAACAACAAATCGTATAACAAAGCAAAAGTACTTTCCCTCTAATTATTCGTGAAAACTAATTCTATTTCCGTACACAAAAAAAATACCAAACGCTTAACGAATCCGCCGCAACCAACAATGAAATCCGTGTTTAACAAACGAAGTCGACAAACGCAACACAATTAGATTTAATAACGCAAGTTAAAGGTAAGTTAAATAAAAATACAGGCGAGGTGGTCCCGCCGTGGCGCCGCACGCCTGAACTACGGTATTCCGTGATTTCGCCTTATTAACACAAGAGCGGTGATCATTATTCGGGGGGCAATTTAATTCAGCTCCTTACAAATTACAAGAACTCGGCACTCTATTACCCACCGCCTATCTATGTAGTATCATCCACAACGGCTGAATCGCTTCATGAATGGGGAAGTACACGAATTTTTCATCATACTCGCTCGTTTACCTTATTATTATGTCTGGCATATTTTTTCTTTGTTAAGTTATAATCAGAAGGTCGCGTATTCAAATCACGCCAGGGTTACGGCTGAAGTTATTTGGTGGGTGGAAGATTGTGAGTAATCACGCAATTACGTAGGTATAGTATGGGAATGAGTATTGAGTAGTTTGTGTAGAAGGAAGCTTGGTTACCGGTTACACTAAATTGGATATACAGAAATAATCATTTTAATTACGATACGGTACATAATTATTGATATTTTTATAATTGTGAATTTTTTATTACTGAGCTGTTTGTGTATCATCAGTGATTCAGTGTTAATTTTAATATAAGTATTATACCTAGGTTAAGTTACGATGAGGCTGACATGCCATTATGGATAAAAGCCTCGAATAAAATTAAAGATTAAAAAAAAAAAAAAAAAAGTATTTTTTATTAGTTTTTCGGACGTGTAATCTTATTGTTACCAATAAATTGACTGTGACTATGACTATGGATTGACGGCACGGTTGGCGTAGTGGCTTAGCGATTGGTTTTCTGCACTTCATATGGCGGCTTCGATTCCCGCATGGAACAAATATTTGCGTGACTTAGAGATAAATTATTTCTAGGATGGGTGCGCGTGTAAGTGAAATTTTTGTCTGTAAACTGTACCAAGGATACAGGAGCAAGCCAAGGAAGGAGAAACGTCATTTGTATTTGTATTATCTAATAATTATTATCGGATTTTTAAATTATTGCGAATACAGGTAAAAATTCCATAATTGGTAGGAGTAGAAGTACATAAGACATCCTACAAAAATTCAACAGACAACGTTCCTTCATGTGTTTTCTTTATGTGTTAATTCTCTATGTTGTCTCTCGTTTTGTTGTATCCAAATACATGTCTATTCTATTCTATTTTTCCTTGCGCACCGTTTAGCTACCTCGCACAGCTCTACTGGAAACGCAGTCTAATATTGCTCAACTGCACAAATTAAATTCAGTTTAATACCATTATAGTACGCTCTATATATATTTTAGTGTAATACACAGATTATAGTACCATGACGATCGTAATAAATAGGTAATTAACTGACTCGTTCATTAATATTTAGTACCGTTAATACTAAACACAATTGGAGTAGTCTCGGGGATGTTATGCATGCATCCTCTATTATCATGGCCTTTGCACCAAAATGGCGGGAGGGCGGGTGCTTATTTCATAAGTAGTGCATGACAATATTAACCACTCACGTGCGGTTTCATAGTAAGTGCACTATTGGCTTTTTGGCCCGGGTATGCTTGTTCTCTTATTAGCGAAATTAAGTTTAGCTCATAATTATGTTTGTTAGCATTTGTTGAGCGTTTTTTTTTTTTTTTTTTTTTCATTAAGGAATGACAGGTACACACTAAACATAGGTTACAAAGTATAGAAAGTTAAGTGATAACTAATACATTAACAGCAGCATCCTGGCAGAATATTCAACATCGGCTCAATTGCTATAACGAAAGAAAAAGAAGAAGAACAGTAGCATCATCCACAGGTTACTGAATAATGGGTATTTTTTCTTAGTTTTAATAAACCGATCGACATGTCGCGATACGTTCAACCAGAATTAGATATTCTGTTTTGAAATGTTTAAATTGGCCTTTTTGAAACTTCCCTCCGACAAAGCAAAATCGTCATCAACTAATTATGAATTAGGTACCTATACTACGTCATCGGCTGCATGAGAGTTTCCCAGTATTAGTGCAGTATGATGATATGGCAAAAAGGTACGAGCACACACAGCTCGGCGGAAGACAGTTCTGAGAACTGCGTAGCATAGTCGATTGATTAAATCGGTGCAATCAAATCTATTACGATATAGATTGTATGTTTCAAGAAGTCTTGCCTTTAAAGAATGTTTACAACAGCGGACTGTTTATAGTATCTTCTATATAAGAGAAAACTATTTACCCCTTTTTAAGCATATTGCGCGCACGGAGGAGTATGAGATTTGGCGTAGTTAACGTTTATATGGAGAAGGAGTGCACAAAACTAAAATTACGGTCGAATTTCGACCACTTGGCGACCACTTATGTGTAGTTATGTGAACGGTATGAACGTTATATACCATTGTCCATAATCACAAATTTCCCGTAGCATCGTCGTAGCAATTAAATGAACTTGCTACGACAAAGCTACGAGCATTTGTATTGATATAAAAAAGAATTTATGACAAATGAGCAGAATACTCAAGCACTTTCTCTCCTGAATTTAACTTCAGTATTTGTATCAGTTTAGACATGAAGCATTTGCTATAACCACGATTTAGGGCCATGTTCACCGACACTATAACAAATGTTTAAAATTTAATCGGTTAATTACCCATACCATACAAATATTCATGTTTAAACGGCTGCTTTTGCTCTAATCGTTGTCGGCAAAATTGGGCCACCTTATTTAGTCCACTTTGCCGGAGCTATTCGCAGCGATATCGATGACATTTATTATTTAATTTAAAATTGATCTAATTGAGAAACTGAATTGCCATTGTTCATTCGCTACTTTTAGTATCAGATGTTATGCCTAAAGTTAAGTATAATTAATTAATTCAATATCTATTTAATAAAATGTGGATACCAAAACAGTCTACGTAATCTTGTCCAAGCCGTAAGTGATTTTAAACGTGCTGCGACATCGGAACTGCCTGAAATCGAGTCACCTCCGGGCTACCGTAAACCCGGGCATTAAATGGCTTCTCCATGTGACCTGACTCGAAACATGGACGTGAAAATCCAAAAAGTCCACTGTGGGAATCCGAATTAACTTCCACGATCTGAAGATTCACTGAAAAAAAGAAATAACCGAACTGCTTCGGTTATTTCAGGAAATAGCCGAATTTATTTTACCTAGTCATTAATAAAGTTTATTTGAAATAGCAAACTGGCTTACTTAATAGGCACCAAACTTAATAACCACCTTTTGTTATGTGTTCGCAATAGTTTGATTGTCATTTAATTTATGTAACTAATAGACAAAGTTTTGCGGAAAAAAAAAAACTGTGTTGTTGGTTAGGTGTTGATGTTGTTTGCGTGCCGTAATTATCCCGTATGGAATAAAATTATTTTTCTTCATTTATATCTTTGTTCTGTTAACAGACGTCAGGCAATATCAAAAAAAAATAGTCTGTTACAGACTCCTCTTTAATCATAAAATAAACTTGATCCCGATATTAGCAATATTTTAGCAAGTCCATATGCCTCAGATGAAGAACCCGCTCACGCTATCTAAGCCATATTTGAGCCCATGTTTAGTTTTGACGAATTCTTGCAAATATTTATATTAATAGGTAACTGATTCTATCTATTCACGAAATCCTATAACCATAGAATCACCTTAGTAAAGAAGGTTTTTATGCATTTACTTTTTCATGAAAAACCGTGGTCGCCGTTACACTATTATCTGTACCAACATTTCCAAGTGCCGTCTATCGGATTTTCGGAATTGAATCCAAAATCGATAAATTAAATCGTGACACGACACCAGCCAGAGTCCACGCAAGCTATCCAGTGTAAAGGGCCTTTGACATTGAAATCACATTCAGTCCACAACTCAGTTAGTTTGCCCGTAGCGGGATCACGCTGACGGTAATTAGCACGAAGAGCGACAAGCCTCCTGTCGGGGACCGTCGGCTTCTGTCGGGTACTGTCGGGACAAAGTTTACATGCACGGGTGTTTAACATTCAACCACAATTTTACGGCCTATGCATTGAATAGATTCCTACGTACTTTGATGCTGCAAGTCAATGATGAGATTATAATTCACGGCACATAAACTTAAGTATTTATTGATGAGCTGATGTTTTTTAAAACAACAAAAAAGAGGGGTGTTATACATATATATATACACTAGCTGTGCCCGCGACTTCGTTCGCGTGGTGTAGGGGTGCTCGAATTATGTTTTGAAAATACATGTTTCTAATAATATAAAATTGTATGAATTAGTATTAAATAAAAACAGTTAGAACGCGGGGACCGGATTTGAACCTGATATTTGTCGGCTTCTATTCTACTATTTACCGCTCCACTTAGCTAGTTACGATGGGTATCGAAATAAACATTTCTAATGTTGAAAAAATACCTAGTTTCCTTCATATGTATAGTAATTTTCCGTGATGGTTTTTTTACCGAAAATGTTAAATAAACTCGTTTAAATCACAAATTTCTTAACTATCGACCTTAGTACCCACGGATACATATTGAGCTATAAATTTTCAGTATAATAAGCTGACCTCTTATTGTAAGGGAAGCCTATACAATACGTGGTCAGCTTTTACTGGAAATGTATAGCTTGATAGTAGCCGTGTGTACAAAAAAAAAATGTTACACTGTTCAGTTCCTGTGAGCGTAGCGTAGCGCGAAGATACATATTTATGTTAAAAAGTCGACCCCTTAGTAGCGCTACTGTAAAAGTCCTATCGAAATTGTTAAATTCTTACATTTCATAACCATCATACATTATACACAAAATATGTTACATTGCTCGACTCCTATGAGTGATAGTGCGATGAAATATGTTTACTATAAGTCCTCGATCCCTTATAAATTATACTACAGTGAAAGTCGCATCAAAGTAGGTCCAATACAACATTATTTTGTATAACTATAATCAATCGTGACCTCTGCTTTGTACGGGACTGCTTACAATAGAACGATCAAGCTGTATCTAAGGATCTAGTCAATTACTGTTGCAAATAAAAGTGGTTAAGTTAGACTATTATCTATACAATTACCGTAAAGTTTCATTGAAATATTTTTCGCTGTTTTCCCGAGGTGGGGTAACTTCTTTTTTTTTTTGGTGGCTCTCAGACTTTCATCCCATATATACAAAGCAGGTTATCTAGCGATACCTTTATTTTGCCTACACTCTACTAACGAATAACAACGACAACGACGTAGTCGGTGAAAATTCGGTAACCGTTACTGCCCCTCGTAATGATTTTATCGTCTTGAATCTAACAATAGTAGCTATTTAAAATATTGGAGAAAACATCCAAATTATAAACTTTACATTTTCGTAAACACATAAACCCAATTAAAAGAACAAATATTTCGATCCCAACGCTATCTAGGGAGACTGAAGACAAATTTAAAGAAACATAAGGTAATTATTATTTTATTATTTTCAGTGAGAAATTGGTAGCCGACAGATCATTCTAGTCATCCTCAAGTCAATGAATTTTCAGCTGCCGTGTATCAGGCAAAAGGCTATGTTGTAAAAAGAATGTTCTATGAACCTAATTTGCTGTTCTCCAGAATGCAAACGATGTTAGCCCTTATCAATTTGCAATGGTAGCAGTAAACAGCAAGCACACGTCATTATAGTACTGCCAATAAGGCTTTGAAATTCATAATTACCTATTAGATTCCGAAAAGCCCATCCTACAGGTTTCCGATAACTTCTATGGATAAAAAAAAATTCTACCCAATCTTAATAAAGTCTTAATAATGATCTTATCTCAATATTTACTGGAAATACAAAAACTCGGTCTTGGTTAAAAAGTCTATTAACGCCATCTAGTTTCAGAAAAATGTAATAAAATAATAATGAAATCAAAATTACGTCGAAATATCTGGTAGCGCATTTAAAAGAGTAATTATCTCGTGGGTAAGATGTTATGTCGTATGCTTTCATCACGCTTCACCTTTTGGAACATAGCAGTCAGTGAAATACGTACCTTAAAGTAAGATGCCAAAGAAAGAACGTTTATCAGTAAAAAAAAAAACTGGGCATTACTAAATATACCAAATTACTAATTTAAGAACGGGATCAAGTGAGGAGTTAAAATGAACACAGGAACTGTGAAACTAAAACGAAGATTAATTTTGCTTAGCCCCCTAGACGAATAGGGTGATGATTTATATTACATATTTTGACCGGACCTATAATATATAAATAATATATATATATTAGGACCTATAATATATAGATTATAAGACAATATTTCATTAAGATTCGGCTCTTAATAATGAAGTGGTTGCTCATAATAGTACACAGGCATAATGCACTTTAGCTCACCCCCCTTAGATAATAGCGTGATAATTTATAGCCTATATGTTGACCAGCCCTTTGACAGATATTACTGCAAAATTTCAACTAAATCCAGTAGTATAGGCGTGAAGCTTGGACATTTAAACAGACAAACGGATATACAGACAAACAGACAAAACTTCTAAAAACTTTGGCTTTAAAAGATTTGGCTTCAGTATCGTTCCTAGTATACGCAGCAATCATTTTTTTTGAAAAATATTCAATGTACAGTTTTCGCCTCGTTACGATTTTATTATAAGTAGTATAGATTTTATTATAAGTATAGATATTTGAACGTTACAAATTAAATTATTATATAGAACTCGGCCTACAGGAGTTTGGATGCCGTATCAATAAAAAATCGCTTATAAATTACTACTAATGCCATCTAGGTATAAACAGACGAATTAAAATATATAAGGCTGAAGAATAAATGAAAAAGTACGTTTAAAAAAATGCGAAATGATTTCTATTGTATATAAAATGTTAATCGGATCTATTAACTACAATCATCCAATATTTCAAATGGATTCGTCATATAGGTAGCGACTAATAATTGTACACAGACATATTGGTTTATTGCTCACCCCTCTTTGACAATAGCGTAATAATTTGTACCCTATATGTTGACCAGGCCATTAACGGATTTTACTTTTAAATTTCATGACGATCTGTTCGGCGGTTTGGCCGTGAAGCTCGGACAGAGATACAGACAAACAGACAAACAGACAAAAATTCTAAAAACTATATTTTTGGCATCAGTGTCGAATATAGAGCACGTGCCTTTTTTTTTTTCAAGATATATTCAATGTACATTTTTCGCTTCGTTACAATTTTATTATAAGTATAGATATAGATATATGTTGTAGTGTTTATCTGTGTATTCGTGTATTTGTTTGTAGCATCGTAGCTCCAAAACGGATAGACCTATTTCAACGCAGTTTTTTTTAATTAAAAGGTTGTTTAATCGGTATCATCATAGTTATGTTTCATAAAAATCTGTTTAGCCGTTCAATAGTTACAGCTCTTTTTCTAGTTGGAGTCGGGGGATTTTGACGGTTAGGTTTCTTTTCTTCTTTCTTCTTCTTTCGTTATGGCAATTGAGCCGATGTCGACTATTCTGTTTAGGTTAGCTTATTTTCCTCCAAAGAAATTACAAAGCGACTGACATTATGTCTTATTTATCACATTATATAACATTCGTTAAAATGCTAGTTCCATTCGTAACTAAAAGAATTTTTTGGAAACGATTTCAGTACCTTTGTATTCAACTTGCCAAAGCATCAACTACTTTAAAGTTATGACGTCAAACGAAAATAATTTACCCAAATCAAATGTTAAAGGTTGACTATTCATTGGCAGTGTTGGAACAAGTTTAGCACTAAATGGCGGCAGCTAACCGAGCTGCGGCTGCATTGAATAGTGCGGTGCTTAGTTGTTATTGTCGGTGATCAAGTCAATTTTGCAGCGAGCCAAATCGAAACACCCGCTATTTAGTACCGCACTATGCGGAGGTCACATGTTATACAGATAATTGAGCGCTTAGTAGTTTTGGTGCAGTAGCGTTATTGTTTTGCGGATATTTTGGCCTCTTGTTTAGTTAGTTGGAAATTGGAATGGAATCTACCGCGTATTTGGGAATCTAGGTGAACGAGCCGCTTGCCGATAAACTTGTCAACAATTTACAAGCTGTAATGCCAATACACAGGATGCAGCTAGATGTTGAGCAGTCGCGGGTCCAGGATTTTGATTTTGGAGGGGCTTGTTCCAGTTGAGGATAGGCTTTATCAAGGTCACGAAAACACCTTCTTATAGAAAATTCAAATTTGAAAACATTCCATAGGTAGGTACCTACTTTAAAATGGACTATGTAAGGATACATGATGAAAATTGTAGGTAGTATAGTAGGTACTAATTAAGTAGCTTAATATCAAGTTTAATTTGAAGAATTGTCAGGGGTGGACTCAGATGCTTTTGATGACTTGAAACATGTCGATAAACTAAAGGAAAGATCCTATAGATTCTAGAAGAAAGTCAATGGTCTGCATACGTTTTCTTTTGTAAGTACGATTAAAATGACATGTTTTATTGTACGTGAATGTCCACAGCTGGCTTGCCTGCTAGGCTAACATGCGCGCCGCGACAAAATGTTGTCGTCATGACAAGACGAGATAATGACATTAAAAACCTGTTTCCGCAAGAGATAATGCGACGACAAAATTAGGTATGTTGCGGTGAGCATGTTAGCCTAGCTGGGGAGGCTGTAGCATAGTCACGCTTGCGACAAGCGTGTACAGCAGGTAGAAAATCGTGTTATTTTCCCGGTATAGACAATGCTATAAGTACTTAGGTAGGTACTATTGACCCCAATTCAACAGATTTTGATGCTCTGCAATTGGAACCACTTTCAGTCAATTACCTAAAGGAAATGAAAACTGAATTAAAGGAAAAACAGTGTAGTTTTGTATAGGTAGGTATTAGGTACGTAGGTATGTTCCACGGTATAGGAAATTACCGCAGCTATTGGCGGAGATTGGAATGATTCCACAAATACGAACCGCAGATGAAGCGTGTCTAATGGCAGAGTAAGTACTGTCCCGGCAAAAAATTGGAATTTAACCGTCATTCGATCGAATGGAATATTTTAGGACATAGGTACTTAATAAATAATAAAACCAGATTGTTCAAGACAGAGAAGAATAATTGTATTACCCCAAAACTATAGTCAATTTTATAATTACGGCTAAAGGGAGTGTTATAACTACACCAGACGCGTCACAATACCTACATCGTCGCAGTGACTAAGGGCCTTCTTTTTTTTTTTTTTGATTAGCGTGGTGAGACCCCATCTTAGGGCTATCCTCCGCCTGGGGGGGCGAAGGGGTGTGCCGGACTCCTACCGGCTAAACTCACCACGGTGGTCCACTTCGGCATCTACAGGTGGGCTTCGGGAACTCTTAAAAGACCGCGCCGAAGCCCACCTCGGTGCCACGCCTATTAGGGCACTTCTCGGGGAGGGAGACTGTAAAGAGGTCCCCCTACCAGGCACGTCCCGGGGGAGACTGTAAAGAGATCCCCCCGGTACCCTCGCTGTGCATTGCACGGCGCGCAGGACCGACCAGTGCGCGCCGTCTTCTCGGGGGTCGCTTGGGTGAGAGCGTCACAGAGTCCCCACTCTGTGCGCTCGCGACCCCGGAGGCCCCCCGCCAGGTGATGTCCGGCGGGGGGTTAAGGCGTACGCGCCGAGGCGGTTGCTCCTCGGCGCCTTCTTCTCCGAGCGGGATCGGCCCTCTCTCGATCCCGCTCTGCGGTCTCTTTCTGGAGCATAACGGCTTCACAGAAAGAGACCACTGCCCTCCAGTTTTCCTGGTCTGCCAGCATAGCCGATACTATGACTGGCAGACGGAGATCTTGCCCGATCTGGTCGACCAGGATCTGCCGCTCCGCGTCCCACGCAGGGCACGCCTCGAGCGTGTGCTGTGCAGAATCCTGGCCACCTCCACAGTGGTGGCAATTTGCCGTGGCCTCGCGTCCGATCCTATTCAGGTATTCACCGAAGCAACCGTGCCCGGTGAACACCTGGGTAAGGCGGAAGGTGACGCGCTAGCTCCTTCTGAGCCAGGCTCCGAAGTGCGGCAGAATGGCTTCGACAACGCGCTTGTGCGCGAGCTGATGCTGTGAAAGCCGCTCGCGCCACAACTCGAGCGCGTGTTTAAGTGCCCGCCGCTTCAGCCTTTCGAACGCCGCTGCCGGCGCGATCTCGCCGCCCTGGCAGATGGCGCGGATCCGGTGATACACCTTCGCGTCCGTGTCCGCCAGGATGTCGAACGGCGGAAATCGCGCTAGAAGAGTCGCCGCCTCGAACGATACCGTACGGTATCCTCGTGCGATCCGAATGGCCACCTTACGCTGCAGACCATGAATATTGGTTCTGCAGCGCCGGACGCCTGATAGTCTAGCTGACCATACAGGCGCCCCGTAAAGGGCCACGGACCGCACGACCCCCCCGTAGAGGCGGCGAACCTCCTCCCGAGGCCGTGACTAAGGGCCTGCGCCCGCTGGCGGCACACGGCGGCACAGCAAGGGATTTATTTCTAACAACTCAAATTAAACCTTATGAAAGAGATTTAGAACTTGAAACGCGACAGCAGCTAAAAGTAAAAGCCAAAGCAGTAAGTATTTTACCTACGTTTTAACTATTTTCAGATTTCAATGTTTCCAAATTTCATTAAAAATACATAAAATAATAGGATTTCCACTGGCCAAACTACAGAAGCTTGTATCTTGGGAACCAATTAATTACATTTGAGAGCCAGGACTGGAAACAACCAGTAGAAAAAAACAGCCATTAGACTGTTTTAATAATGGTAATTACTCGTAATAACCTACATTATTTTTCGAAGTGAAACCTTCCAATAGGTTTCTCACTTCCAAGGCATGTGTAAGAGTCTCTTATCTACCTACCCACAAAAACGACCCTTGTTGGCCGTCTTCAGCTCATACCTACGGAGCGGGGCCCCGAATTCTCTGAAGGTCTGCAAATTGGACACCGGTGTCTGTGCTCAGCTCATGTGTTTAGTTAGACCTGAGCAAGCATTAGGAGATGTAATTTTACTAACTACATATTATTGTATATTTTTTTTCGATGAAGCTTGAATTGCAAACTTCAGCGCCCTCTAGAAGAAAAGCACCAAAACGTGGTGTACTTTAAACTACTCAACGTGCAATTACATATTACATAATTAAAAGAACATAATTATTATTAATATTCAAATAAAAAACTAGGTACAGTAATAACTAATACTAGGTAGGTACTTGAGTTTATATTTTGTTAGATTTTGTGTATCCAAATAGGTATAAGCTGGTAACAAACGCAAATAAAAGCTGGTAACACTAAATAAAATTAAAAAAGTAATGATGATGCCGTTGACTCGGAGATGGGCAGGCAGGTTTTTTTTTTAATCTGCGTTTGTTGATCTCTCAAACTCATCGTCTGAGAAATTGTTATCTAAATAAAAAGTTATTTCCTAAAAGCAAAAGGAAAATGCTGCCAATTGATTTATAACGTGCCTTATTTAATTTTCCTGTTATCAGAGTGATATAGTGACATAAACACATGAAAGAGTTAACAATTGATGTGCATTTGTTTTCATTATGACAAAACGCCGGAGAATACTTCACGCGGACAAAATAATACAAAATGTTATGAATGTGTTCTGTTTGTTGATGTTCCTGCAGTTAAAAGGTAAGTTGTCGTTTGTATAAATCTACCTCTGAACGATTATGTATTGCATACCACAGTGCCATAAATTCTTGATGTTAATTTATTCCTTCGTCTTGTTGCTAAAGGACACCTAATAAAAGTACTAAGAATATTGCTAAATAATAGAAATATTACATATCCAAGTGCATTTGTAATATTTACCTCTAAAAACTGAATCATATTATATCTTCATTGCATTTGAGACAAGATATAAACAACAACTAAGCAAGGAAATTGGTAGTTGAAAACTAGCATAAGATGACACTGCCTTTGTAGCTGCAAGATTTTGGTGTAGCAATCCTATTTTACTATTCTTTTTATCTTCTCTTGTGTATGCTGTGTTGAATAACACAACCTATAAATCAATGTTGAGTTTTTTTGATCTGCCTTTATGCAGTTAAGAACTATGTTCGATAATGGCACATGTGCATTGTGCAGTCTTACCACCAAAAAAATAAACACAATATAAACACAACCGGTCACCGATGATTGCAAAAGTAGTCTGTGTTTTGTCACTCAATTAATTAAGATTTTTAGTAGTGCTTTTTAATTTTGTATTTATAAAAAGAAAATTGTGTTAAGACAAGTAGTAATTACTTTACCAGAGATCAATGGTCTACTATTTGGAACCGTGCACCTAGAGGCTCGACATTTCATAAGTGCCTGTATCTGGTTTACATGAAATAAAGATCTATTCTATTCTATTCTATTCTAATGTTACTGTTACACTTCACTTTAAAACTACTATTTAGCTATTATTATATAAACTTCTTTCTATGTGTACATAAATTGTTAATTAAATAAATACTAGAAATTGTGCTATTGTTTAAAAAAAACATAAATTGGTTTCAGGTTACTATTCAGTAGTGAATAATCCCATATTATTGTACTCAACGGCATCAGATATCCGAGTGGTTAACACTTCAAAAGTCGGGAAAGTGAACACTATAGTCAAGGACCTGGAACAAGGGTCTGCCGTGGACTTCCTTCACAGAAAGGATCTCATATGCTGGTCCGACCAGACCGCAGAGTTGATACAGTGTATGAGTTATAATGAAACGCATGTTGGTGATAAGGTGAGTTGTGTTCCCTAGTTTATTGCTAACAGGCATCTGGAGACCGGCCACATAACCCATGTTGCAAAGGATGAAATATTTCTCAATAAATTTTGTCTTACATTTGAAGAAGACTAAAATATCTAACATTTCAAAATAAATATTCATGTCTCCTACAATACAGAAATAAAGAATTATTGATTCTATCTATTGACTAATGATGCTATAAAGTTTAATCATAGATTTTTTTTTTATTGCACCTAGAGTCTCGACATTTCATAAGTGCCTGTATCTGGTTTACATGAAATAAAGATCAATTCTATTCTATTCTATTCTATTACTTCTTTCTTATGGCGTCAATAACAATAAATAATTTAGATTTATTAATATAATAGCATAATTCCTACCTACACAAATATCACTCTCAATTACCTTTATTCATTTTACAGGTTAGAATAGTTTCAGAAGGGTTAATAACTCCTACTGGTATAGCAATAGACTGGTACACAGATAAAATATACTGGACAGATGGCGAGACCAATAAGATTGAAGTTATTAGCATAGAGCAGAAGTATAGAAAAGTGCTGTTCTGGTCAGAGGTGGACCTGGCCAGGGCTATTGCTGTTGTTCCTAAAGAAGGGTAAGCTACAGAAATGTTTAAATGTCAGTGTTATTTACTCTCAAAAATATTTATCCCCAAAGCTAAAGTTAAAAACCCCAAAAATCACCCAAATAAAATGATGCTCTTTAAAATTAATAAATAAATTGTAATAATACAAAATAATTGAAACATTTTCAAAACGTTTACAGCCAGCTGCGTCACAATCATTATAAACTTCACAGTAAAAGTCAAGAGTAAAAAAATCCCTAAATATATCCATAAAAAATAAAACCCCTAAAAAATACCATCCCACTTATTGTGTATTACTTATTATGTAACAAGATTGGATTTAATTAAATCCATTTTTTTATGTTCTTGCTTCAATCTTTTGCCAGCTGCCAGCAAATCTTATTAAATTAATTTAATTATATTTTGACCATTATAATTCTCTGATTAAATTCTTTTACAGTTCCTAGTAAGCAGAAACTGATTCTATCTGATATTCTGATTCAAGTAAAATTTAAATATTCTTTTTTTCAGTCTAATGTTTTGGACAGACTGGGGCGAAGTACCTAAAATAGAGAGAGCTGGCATGAATGGTGACCCAGCGACTCGTAAAATTATAGTCAAAGAAAACATATTTTGGCCAAATGGTATCACCATAGACTACGACAACAATCTGATATACTGGGTTGACGCTAAGCTGCACTTTGTAGATGTTATCGACTTCAACGGAGAGAAGAGAAAGAGTGTTGTAAAGGAGGATCTCGTGTATCCGTATGCACTTGCATTTTTTAACTATAAGCTGTATTGGACTGACTGGAAAACATGGTAAGAATTTGTATTATTTTCCATAAATTTTATTATCCTATCCATATTTATATCTATATATTAATCTATATATAATGTACCCCTTTTTAAACATATTGCACACACAGAGGAATGTGAAATTTGGTATAGTTAAAGTTTATATTTTATAGAGAAGGAGTTCAGAAAGCACAAATTACGGTCGAATTTTGACCACTTGGCGACCTCTAGTTCTACTAGTTTTTTAAAACTTAATACTGACAAATTAATCGTAACATTATCAGCCACTTCACCAAATAATACATAGTTAAATATTAAAAGAATATATTCATTCATTTATTTTTATTTATTTATTCCAAGTTACAAGTTATGATTAATTTACTTCAAAAAACAGTAAAATGTAACAAATGCTCGTCAATTCTATGATGAAATACTTGATGATACTGTTGCCTTCTTAGGTCAATTCACACGTGGGACATATCTACAAGTGGTCCTATGAAGGAGCTGATAAAATCTGACCCAGTGCCTGTGGACTTGAAAGTGTATGATGGAAGCAGACAACTGATGCCCACTGGCGACTACCCATGCAAGGAAAACAATGGAAGATGTTCACATTTGTGCCTTTTGTCACCTACTCCTCCAGGTAAGTGTTTATGAAGTTAATTTATTTATAGGACCTCCAACAAAGGCTACACAGACACATGACATGTTATAGGTGCTAGAGGGCGAGAGTTATAAGAGTTCAATGTTCAGTTCAGGGCTCATAAAGATTTGCGAGTACTATAGCAGACAATAGAAAATCTAGTTTGGCCTCACAGCTGAGCGATATGGCGCTCAAATGATTATTTAACAATTGACACATGTTATGTTATATGGCATTTGTTTTTGTAATCTCATTTCTTTTTGTTACGACTGCGGTGGGTAATAGGGAAGTAGGAAGCCAAATGATACCACCGGTACGTACTAGCTTGTATATTAGACTGGTGCATCAGTCGACCATCGGAACACGTATGACGTAGATACCCATATTAGTAAGATACTCAAAGATAAAACTTATTACTATGTACCCTATAACACTGTTAAATCAGATTTGTTCCATTTTTCAATTTTAGTTTTCATTGTATCTCACTACTTTAACTCAGGTTACGAGTGCGCCTGCCCTACGGGCTCGAAGCTCCAAGAGAACAGCAACACGACGTGCCACAACAGCCCCCAGTCCCTCCTGGTGGTGGCGCAACGCTCCGCCATCTCCAAGATATCGCTGGACTCGCCCGACTTCACGCCCTACACGCTGCCGCTCAAAGATCTGAAGAGGGCCCTCACTGTCGACTTTGATCCCAAGTCCGAGTACATATACTGGGCTGATAGCTTGGCAAGTTATTTATTTATTTATTAGGCAATTACAACAGGTAACAATCGATTAGTATGAATGTAATTCTATGTAGGTTTAGTACAGTTTGTAACCCTAGCGTAATCGCACAGCATGGTAGTAAGGTACGTTACTAGACGAGTAGAAATATAATATTAAATGCAATGAAAGCTACAGTAATTTTACACATATTAAATCATCTTCTGTACATTTGATTAATAACGAGTTGACTACAAGATTTCGTTCATAGGCAAGTCGGTCGTCAAACCCTGCAGTCCGAATTGCGGTACAAGTGATAATATCGCGAATTCGGACCGCAGGGAAAATGAACAACACCGATCAACTCTGTAGCGACTACCGAATACTGATTTCGTAATTTAGTGAACTATAGGGTAATTCACGTAACTAAAGAAGTGCAGTTGCCACGCAGCTGCAGTAAAATTGTAATCAAAACAAAACATTTAGTATTCTCTTAGCTTTAGTGAAATACGCTCGCGTCAAGTTCGAACGCTACTGCAATATGATTGGTGCATCATTAAATTATGTGACTTAGCTCCCGCCCTTGTCCCTTACTCTATCAATCGGTAGCGCCACATTTGTTGAACTGGCGGGCTAAAAAGGCCGCTTTAGATGAATCACAATATGATTCATATTACGAATGTCAAAATATCTTCTTAATTGACAACTCTTAATGTCATCCGCATAAGGTTCATATTCAGTAATCATCTTTTTGACAGTTACTATGCAGGTCAGTAGATGAATTGCTCAATGTGGCCTTTTTAGGCCCCCTGAACTAAAAGATATTGTAATTATTTTCGAGGGTAACCCATCTGATAAAATTCTTCCGTAACCCAATTTTAATTCATTTTTTCTTCAGGCTAAGACAATATCAAGAGCGAGGCTAGACGGAAGCGAACAGACAGTAGTGATACACAGCAGTGGCGTGCCCGACAGCATCGCCATTGACCCTCTGGCCAGGAACATCTACTGGACCGACCCTGAGACAGACACCATCAATGTGGCCAGGCTTGACGGCACCTCTATGAAGGTATAGTATATTCTTTATTGTACACATAAACACAAATAATATAGGTACATAAAAGGAAAATACACGTACATAGGCGAGCTTAACTCAAAATTCAGTTTTCTTACAGCAAACCGAGTAAAAAAGTAAATTGAATAGGTTCAGAGTAATTTAATGTATACTGATACACAGCTAATAGCAGTAATAACCTAACCGTCAAAAACCATGGTACTCCAACTGGAAAAAGAGATGTAACTTTTGAATGGATTCACAGAATTTCATGAAACATTACATAGCTAAGATGATTCCGGATTAAACTAGCTTTCAATTAAAAAAAACCGGCCAAGTGCGAGTCGGACTCGCGCACGAAAGGCTCCGTGCCATTATTTATAAAAATGGCAAAAACAATCACGTTGTATGGAAGCCCCTTTAAATATTTATTTTATTCTGTTTTTTTAATACAATACATCATCTGTGAAAATTTCAACTGTCTAACTATCACGGTTCATGGGATACAGTCTGGTGACAGACGGACAGAGAGACAGACAGACAGACAGACGGACAGAGAGACAGACAGACAGACAGACAGACGGATGGACAGTGGAGTCTTAGTAATAGGGTCCCGTTTTACCCTTTGGGCACGGAACTCTAAAAAACTGCATTGAAATCGGTCCATCCGTTTTGGAGCTACGATGCCACAGACAGACAGATACACACTACAAACTTAAACCCCCCTTTTTTTTAACGAGGGTAAAAACATTATAGTCTCTGTTTCCACAACAGGTGATAATCCACAACGAGCTATACGACCCGCGCGCGATCGCGTTACACCCGACGGCCGGCTGGATGTTCTGGTCCGACTGGAACGAGAAGAAGCCCAAGATAGAGCGCGCCAACCTGGACGGCAGCGGCCGAGTGCTGCTGGTGCACGAGAAGCTCACGTGGCCCAACGGCATCGCGCTCGACACCGTCAAGAACAAGCTTTATTGGGGAGACGCCAGGACGCATAAGATTGAGGTAATCTTTTTTTTTTTTAAACATTGCCCCTCACTAGGATTTCTCCTGTATCGAGGGTACAGTTTACAAACATACATGTCACATGCACACACACCCAGACCCGAAACAACTATCTGTAGATCATACGAATATTTGTTCCGTGCGGGGATCGAACCCACAGCACGTAGCGCAGAAACCTAATCGTTTAGCCACTGCGCCAACCGTGTCGTCAAATCATTGTACACACGGTTACATTATCATCATCATCATTGCGGCCCATGTTGTACCCATTTTTGGGTGTAAACCTGTGATGTATGTATCTATGCATACCTAGATACATAGGAAGCGCGCGCGCCGCCAGCCGGCCGCGCGCCACGTGTGTTCAGTAATAAACCAGCCTCGACTCAAGACGATTGTTTCACTTATCCTAACACCTACATAAATACATATCAAGACCTCCTCCAAATTCCTCCACTCCTGGCGGTCTTGAGCCCTTGCCATCCAATCCGGACCTGCGTGTCGCCGAATGTCATCCACCCATCGCTTAGGTGGTCGTCCTCTCAGTCTGGTGTGCTGCCGTGGTCGCCATTCCAATAGTCTCCGCGTCCATCGTTCCTTTTCCATTCGAACAATGTGTCCCGCCCATCGCCATTTGCTTCTGGCTATAATTTATTTATTTATATCCAATACGTTTTACTGTTGGGCCCATTATGGCGCATCCACACATGCCGCCGGCTTATGCCGCCGGGTTCACTCAGATGACTGACAGACTCGTGTATATATAATTTTTTCGTCACCGATCGGTCATCTGAGAGAACCCGGCGGCATAAGCCGGCGGCATGTGTGGATGCGCCATTAGATAGACAATCCATCGGTACGAGAACATATAAACCTGTATGTACCGGACCAATATATGCGTGCTACTGGACGGAGGCGGCACCGTCTACTTGCTTACCCCATTGCTTGGCGCGCACCTCAGTCCAGCAATAGTCCAACTGCCAGAGCAATCGATCTGATAAGTTGATAGCTTTCCAGAGGTTGACATATTCATAGATAAAATTAATGTGCTGAAAACGAAAATATTGTTGTTTCTCAATAGTACTTTTAATTTGTAATGTATGTGTATTTATGATGTTTCTATTGATTTGTGTGTTTTCTTTTCTTTCTTTTAGCATAATAAGCGTTTTGGTGTTTTTTATAATGTAAGCTTATATTGTAGTTAATAAATAAATAAATAAATCTATACCTTGATTTATAGCCATGCTTACAGTAGGAAGAATGTCAGCTGATGCCAGCAGACACCAAAAAGATCACTACACTACTTTGTCATGATAATAAGAAAACAGGCAGACGTATAACATGGTCATTTCAACTAAATTGAAATAGCACCAAAAAAGCACTTCTGCAGCTAACTTGCAGTTTATATTTACCCTTCATTTTGATAATCTTTGTGATAAACTTGGTTACATCTGGCTTTCTTAGAAACAAGTAGGTAATTAATACTTGATTCCATCTATTTCTCTGTATGTGAACAGGTATGCAACATGGACGGTACAGAACGAAAGGAACTGCACAGCAGCGAAATATTACACATCTTTGGTCTTACGCTACTGGGGGAACACCTTTACTGGACTGATATGCAGAAGCGGACGCTAGATAGGATCAACAAAAATACAGGTCATCCCTTTTCTCTTTGCTTTCTTAACAGCTTAAAATATAGAGTAGGGTGACCTGTTCAACAGTTAACCACATAAAATTCAAACCACCATATCTCATAATTGTTCATTAAAAACATGTTTTCTTCTACTCTGGTCAAAAGGCAGGTTCATTAGCTACATATTGGCATTGAAGGACTGTTCGTTTTCCAAAGGAATTTAGAGAAAAATATGTTTTAAAACAAAATGAGAATTGGTTAACTGTGTCCACACTATAGTACACTATTAACCGGGGGGGTATTCAACAGTTAACCATGGGGTACACAATTAATCATTAAATATGATAAATTAATTATTTTGAAATAATAACATTATATGTTATTAAATTGACCTTTTATTTGTTATTAAAGGTTATTTTGTCCAAATTAACACAAAATATATGTTTTCCGGATAATAATTACGAAAAAATTTACATGTTTATAACATTATCAACCAGACTTCTTGATTTGAGACATAATTATAATAAATAATGCTTTTAAATCCAAGCAAGGCTTTAAAAGCATTATTTTTTAAAATTATGCAATTAAATTAACATTTTCATGCTAACAGAACATACAACCAGGGAGATACATTAAGTTTAATTATAACCTATACAGTCAACCATGGTTAACTCTGTACCAACTGCATTTGGTTAATTGTAGGACACCCGGCTCCCAAAGCCGTTGAGCTAACCTCACTTTTAAATAAGCGTCATTATACACGTAATATCTATACCAAATAAAGCATGTTTAGTCAGTCTACCCAGCCGACAAATAATGATTATTGTAAAATCAAACCAAATGAAGTTAAGAGAAAAACTACTCACGCTATTTTTTTAACTTTTTTCATTAAAAACACAAAATTTGATGTCACACAACTGACGCCCGCACTAGTTCGCTGCAAATTGGGGAGGGGGGAGCGGGGCCGTTTTGACGTCTAAATTGCGCGGTTGCACGAAATAGTGACGGCACGTTTGCGAAATATGGGCATGGTTAATTGTGTACAAGTGGTTAACTGTTGGACAAGTCACCCTACTTTAATTTTTGTCCAAACAAATCTATCCAAAATCCTAATAAGCAGTAGATAGTTTAAATAGTGACAGGGAAAGTGGGCAATTCTTGGTATATTTTTTTTATTAAAAAGCAAAGATCAACCACTGTTTTTTTTTAAGTATTTATCTGCATTACTATTAGATTTTTTTTATTATTCAGTGCAAGTGTTCTTAACCGATAAGTTATTATAATGATTAAACTAAGTATGTTTGTTTTGTTGTTAAGCATGACAGAATGTACAAGGATTCGATAGCAAAATGTAACACCTGATTTTTAACCCCCAACAAAAAAGAGTGTTATAAGTTTGTAGTGTGTATCTGTGTATCTGTCTGTGACATCGTAGCTCCAAAACGGATGGACCGATTACAATGCAGGTTTTTTTTAATAGAAAGTTAGTTTAATCGGGAATCAGCTATGTTTTATGAAAATCTGTTTTGCCGTTCAAAAGTTACAGGTCTTTTTGTAGATGGAGTCGTGGGTTTTTGACGGTTAGGTCATTTTACTACTGAACCAAAAAGGCTCAAAGAAATATGATTTTATTTTAAGGTCTCGAACGTCAGCCTGTGGTAGAACAAATGGCAAACATGATGGGAGTCAAAGCCTTCCGTCTGGGCGAACCGTTAGGCTGGAACCAGTGCGCCGACAACAACGGCGGGTGTTCACATCTGTGTCTCAACACTCCCGACCACTACGTGTGCAGCTGTCCTCTAGGTATAGTACTATTCTATAACTCCGTTTGAAATAAGATTAGACACGTTTAACAAACCCTTTTACAGTGTATTCAACCGATTTTGACTTCTATTCCGTACGCATAAGGATGGCATTAAAAGCAAAAACGTATTTACGATAACAAATGTTTACTGCAGCTGTAATTTGTCATGTCACCAACGTAATAGAAGCCAAAATCGGTTGAATAAAGTGTAAATGGAGTTATTTAAATTTCTAATGTTATTTCGAACGGAGTATACACGACCTTTAACTTTGTATCCCTTTTTAAGCATATTACGTGTACAGAAGAATGTGATTTTTGGCATAGTTAAAGTTTATATGGAGAAGGAGATGCAGAAAGCTAAAATTACGGTTGAATTTTAACCATTGGGCGACCACTAGTTATTGCTAATATGCCTTGCTCAAAAATAGGCTTCAGTAATAAATGCTTTTATTTTTAGGTTTAGAGCTAAGCAAAGATAGAAAGTCGTGTGTGGAGCCTGATGCGTTTCTAGTATACAGTCGCAAGAATGTCATCGGACACATAAGTATTGAGAATGAGGAGAATGACGCCATACTGCCTCTCAAAGACTTGAAGGAAGTTAGGTGAGTTTCATATCGGTTTGATCTATACGAATAATTAGGTAATTACTTAACCCAACGGGGGTTAAGTACTTACCTAATTATTCGTATAGATTTAAAATTATTTCAGGTTTTATATGATTTTGTTAGCTTAGTTGGTAATTTCATTGTGCCTGCTGTGTTAGTATAAGTGAAGGAGTACACTTAAACGATATGTATTGTAAAGATATTATAATAAATTATTTTGACAATGTTGTGTATATCTTTTGTAGGAGACCTTAAATAAATTTGACTAGTATTAAGTGTAAAAGTTGTAAAAATGCAGTTTGAGTTTGAAATCCAGTTAAATTCTATCAAATCAATCTCGCCGGTAAGTCAGCGGTAAAATTAAACAGCTTATATACCCCAGTATCATACTTGTCATCATTAGAGCCATGTTCACCGCCGAAATAACAGAGCTTTAAACTGAAATCAACCTTTTACTAGTACAAAACTTTGTGAGCATCACACCGGCAACCATCACCGCGCGCACTCGCGCTGCTACTGCGGCTCATGCGCTGAATACGAAACGTATTTACGTTCATGCCATCTCGCTCGCGCGGCCACCTGTCGCGCTCGCACACTGATGTTCGCGGTCGCTTAGCTCTGGTTGGCTGTTGTAATTATTGTGTCTAGCTGTAGAACCCAGGTATGAATATACCAAGATTGCATATGTATATAGGCTAAGTTTGGGAAATAAATAGTAATTGATTCCTCATTGGTTTTACTTGTGAAGTTACTGCTACATCTGGTGACCCCGACGAAGGAAACAGCGCAACCATGGGAAACGAGACCGAGACCAAGCCAGAAGCCACCGCTATGCCTGCGGACCTCGCTGCTATCTCCGTCCAGTCGAGACTACTTCCCTTTTGGCGCGAATATCCTCGAATGTGGTTCATACAATTTGAAGCTATTGTTGACCCACAGAAAACCAGCGACGAAAACAAATACCGCTTTGTCCTAGGCCAGTTGCAACCTACAGATTTGCAACATTTAACCGACATTCTGATAAATCCACCAGAGACTGGAAAGTATGCAGCCGTCAAACAACGTCTTATCTCCGTGTATGAACAGTCTGAGGTCAAGAATTTCAAGAATCTCATCAGTGGTCTAGAGCTTGGAAATCAAAAGCCTTCTCAGCTCCTACGACGTATGCGTGAACTCGGCGGCAACATGATAACTGAAAATGGAATAAAAATTGAATGGATGAACCAACTGCCGACACAAGTGCGAGTTGTGCTGTCAGTCAATACTGACTCATCGCTCGACATGCTCGCGGCCATGGCTGACAAGATGATAGAATATTCGGAGTCGAGTAGCATCGCAGCAGTTTCCGCATCCCAACCGGAGACCATGGCAATCAATCAGCAAGTCATATCAGCGCAAGTTCAAGTCTTATCAAAGCAATTAGAAAAACTCACACTCGAAATAGACGAACTCCGCAGCCGAGGAAGACAGCGATATCGCCGTCCTTTTCACTCACGCTCAAGATCCAAGTCTACGAAACGTCCGAATGACTCCAACCGACTCTGTGTGTATCACTACAGATTCGGTGATAATGCAAGACGCTGCGTGTCGCCGTGTGCGAGACGACACCAGCAAGAGAAAGCAACGGGAAACTAAAGAAAACACCGACCGTGGCGGACGTCGGTGTTACAACGGCTAGTCATCGCCTGTGTGTCTATGATCGCAACACATCACATTGTTTCCTCGTAGACACCGGTGCCGATATCTCCGTTTTGGCCGCCACTCCAATACTTAAGAAGAAATTTACACCCAGCGCCTACAAATTGTATGCGGCAAACAGTTCTCCGATCAAGACTTACGGTGAGAAATATTTACAAGTGGATTTCGGTCTCAGGCGACGTTTTGGATGGAAATTTGTAATCGCTGACGTGAGGACCTCAATCCTGGGTGCAGACTTCCTCCGACACTATAAACTACTTGTCGACTTGCATCACAAGAAGCTCATTGACAAAGTTACTGATTTGACAGTGAACGCCGTAGAAATTTCAACGACTCAGGAAACTGTTTACGTGCTCAGCAACGATCAAACCTATCAAGAAATTCTCAAGCAATACCCAGATATCTTACGCCCGATGTCACTGAAAACGCCAGCCAAGCATGACGTCGTGCATCGTATAGAAACGACGGGACCACCTCTCTTTGCACGGGCCCGCCCCTTGCCCCCCGACAAATATAAAGCGGCTAAAGAAGAGTTCGAGCGGATGATGGAGATGGGGATCTGCCAACCTTCTAAGAGCCCTTGGGCTAGTCCACTACATGTGGTGAAGAAAAAGGATGGCAGTCTGCGTGTGTGTGGCGATTACAGACGTCTGAATTCTGTGACACTACCAGACAAGTATCCAATTCCACGTATACACGATTTCACATATCAATTGCACGATAAGAAGATCTTCTCAAAACTGGATTTGAAAATGGCCTACTACAAGATACCCATCGATAAAGAAGACGCCAAGAAGACTGCAATTATTACGCCTTTCGGATTATTTGAATTTAACTGTATGACCTTTGGGCTACGGAACGCGAGTCAGACGTTTCAGCGTTTTATGCACGAGGTACTACGTGGCATCGAGGGCTGCTATACTTTTGTCGACGATATCCTGCTGTACACGGAAGATGAGGAAAAGCATAAGATTCTCCTGCACCAAGTTCTCGAGCGCCTGAATAAATATGGCACTACACTTAACGTCGACAAATGCGAGTTTGCAAAGGCGCAAATCAACTTTCTTGGCTATGAAGTGACAGCGGACGGAATAAAACCTCCAGAAGAACGAGCACGCACTATTTCAAACTATCCTCAACCAAAGACTGTCATTGAGCTGCGACGCTTTCTTGGAATGCTCAATTTCTATCGAGATTGTTTACCGCGCCAAGCCGATATGCAAAATGAACTCAACAAATATCTGCATAACACGAAAAAGAATGACAAGACGCCGATTACATGGACACCGGCCGCTGAAGAAGCATTTAAAAAATGCCGCCAGAGCATTTTGGAATCTGTAACGCTTATGCATCCTATCGCAGGCGCCTCCCTCTGCATAATGACCGACGCTTCAGATCATAGTGTCGGCGCAGTACTACAACAAATGGACAAGAAAGTTTGGAAACCTCTAGCGTTTTACTCCAAAGCTATGAGCGCTACACAACGTCGATACAGCGTGTACGATCGCGAGCTACTGGCGATTTATATGGCTGTGAAGCATTTTCGTCGTCTCATCGAAGGCTGTGATGTCACGGTCTACACAGATCATAAGCCGCTGTCCTACGCGCTCTCAAGATCTCCAAATGGCAGTGACACACCTAAACGAGAACGACAGTTACATTTTATCAGCCAATTCTGCACCAACATCGTGTACATAAAAGGAGAAGACAACTCAGTGGCGGACGCACTATCTCGTATAGAAGAAATAGACTGTCCATCAAGCATCGATTACGACAAGTTAGCACGTGACCAACAAGAAGACGAAGAGTTGAAACAACTAAGATTGCAGTCAAACTTGAAGTTCGTGGACGTAACTCTGCCTGGCACGCAACGACCAATCAAGTGCGAATACTCAACCTCATCGCCCCGCCCATATCTACCACCGGCACATCGTTATGCAGCATTCAAGGCGCAACACGATTTATGCCATTCCGGTATAAGAGCTACAAGGAAGCAGATGACATCAAAATTCTTCTGGGCATCCATGAACAAAGACGTTTCAACCTGGACCAAGAACTGCATAAGCTGCCAACGAGCAAAAACTCATCGCCATGTCGTCACGCCGTTGGGAAGATTTCCACCGTCTCAGCGATTCGAACACGTACATATCGATATAATCGGCCCACTACGGCTATCATATGATTATCGGTATTGCGTAACCATCATAGACAGATTCACGAAATGGCCTGAAGCCGTACCAGTACGTGAAATAACGGCTGAAATTATCGCCAAGGCTCTGTATGAAAACTGGATTGCGAGATTTGGCTGCCCACTCCGCATAACTACTGATCAAGGCAGGCAGTTTGAGTCGTCTCTGTTCAACGCGCTCATGAAACGGTTCGGTATTACAAGAATACGGACGACTGCATATCACCCGCAATCGAACGGGCAAATTGAGCGTTGGCATCGCACGCTTAAAGCTGCACTAATGGCTCGAGGCGCAACCTGTAATTGGAGCGACGAGCTACCTACCGTACTGTTAGGACTCCGAACAGCGCTGCGTGAAGATAACAACTTGAGTCCAGCAATAATGACGTACGGATCTACACTACGCGTGCCATCAGATTTTTTCGCCCCGGCTCCTTCAACGAACATGAACGAAGAAGATTTTGTACGCCGACTCAGCCAGACGATGTCATCCCTTGTGCCAATACAACGCGATGCCAGGACAATAACTCGCCCTTTTGTCTATAAGGACCTAGCGACCTGCACGCATGTTTTCGTGAGAAACGACGCTGTTCGAGCACCGCTAACGCCACCGTACGATGGACCGTATCCGGTACTGCAGAGATACGACAAGTCGTTCAAGATTCAACTGCCGCAGCGAGTTACAGTTGTATCGCTGGATAGGCTCAAACCCGCATACATCTGTAACGAAATGCAAGATCATACAGTCACCACATCGTCGGGCACAGCAAGTGTGCCAATCACCAGTCCGTCGAACACAGCAAGCCCCGCTCAGACTACACACCAGCCTTACATCACGCGAACCGGCAGAGTCTGCAAGCCAAACGTACGCTTCGCTAGGGGGGGAGTACTGTGAGCATCACACCGGCAACCATCACCGCGCGCACTCGCGCTGCTACTGCGGCTCATGCGCTGAATACGAAACGTATTTACGTTCATGCCATCTCGCTCGCGCGGCCACCTGTCGCGCTCGCACACTGATGTTCGCGGTCGCTTAGCTCTGGTTGGCTGTTGTAATTATTGTGTCTAGCTGTAGAACCCAGGTATGAATATACCAAGATTGCATATGTATATAGGCTAAGTTTGGGAAATAAATAGTAATTGATTCCTCATTGGTTTTACTTGTGAAGTTACTGCTACAACTTCATTCTAAACGGCCGATTTTGTCTTAATCGTCAGCTGTTACCTTGTCGGTGAAAATGGATGTTTTGGTCTAAAAACAATAACTAAAGGCAGTTTTGATGTTGCTTACTCGCGATATTTTTCCTCCTAACCAGAAAATAGGTATCAAAACTTATTTGACAGACTAAAGCAAGTTCATCGATAACATAACAGATGATTAGGGCATAATCAGCCGTTTAAAAAGCAATTTTTGAATGGGTCGGTCGATTTAATTTAAAACAGCTGTTATGTTGTTGATGAAAATGGCCCTAAGTGCTTTCGGTCAACTAGATTTAGGCCAGAAAATCTTGATCAACACTATATTTATTTCAGTGCGTTGGCTGTGCACGTGTCTGGGAACAAGCTGTATTGGTCGGACAGCAAAACTAAAACTATCAACCGATGTTCCATCAATGGGTCCAATATGGAGAAAGTCTTGGAAGGGACGGGCTTAGTGGAAGGTTTGTCAAAACATAATTATTTATACACTACAAAGTAGACTTTACTACGTGTCATACGAACACCTTTGACAGTCGTTACGGGAGTCAGCAACCCAAAAAAAATCTGCCAACCGGTCTAACCCCTAAGGATAAACCGGTTGTCAGACTTTTTTATCATCATATCAATAATTGGGTCTCTCCCAGTAATTGGGTGGCAGAGGTCAGATGGAAGTCGCTCTGTATAAAATACTGTTACTCAGCCGCATCTGGTTAGACTGGGAGCCGACTCCAATGTAGTTGGGATACGGGCCAGGCAGATGATACAAAGTAGACTTTACTTTCTTACTTTGCAACTTGTTGGATGGCACAATATTTTTAACCTGTATGTGTTATTCTGGTATCATTTTCATGTTCTATTTTACCATTCTGTGCATAATTATTATCTTTTCATCAGTTTGACCTCCACAGTACCAAATCCCCCGTGTTTCTGTGATCTAAACTTAAGAGTATAATTTTCGACCGCAGGTATAGCAATAGACTGGTCGGGCCAGAACATTTACTGGACGGACACAGCCACGCAACGCATCGAAGTGGCGCGACTGGACGGCTCAAGTAGGAGAGCGCTCATATGGCAGGGACTCAAGAAACCGAAGAGCATTGTACTGGACCCCAACAAAGGGTAAGCATAACTCACATTTGTCTATTCTTTACTATGTTTTCAGACTATTAATCCACTGTTCTAGGCAGTTAACTACTGATCTTTTTAGAAATAATCTGGAAGGACTTGGGGGTTATGGGAGGAGGTAAGGGGGTAGGACCCTCCACCCAAAAGGGGGGATGAACAGTAGTTTTTTTTAATTTGCGTTTAATCTTTTAACGAACATACAGTTTTTAAGACAAGAATTGGTTCTGGCACTTCGTCGGCCGCTGCTGCGGCTCGTTCACTTCGCTCGCTCGTTTTGTGTGTTGTGGTCATAGACTTAGGATATTTTCGCTTCTATATCTATGGTTGTGGTCACTATCATCTTAACCTAACCTAGCGGAGTCTGCCCTAGAGAGGTACTGTAGACTCACTAATTCTAGACCTAATTGTTAGATAGTTGGTCAGGGTGGGTTGTTCTATTAATATGAAATAACAATTAAACTACTGCTAAAAAAACTATAGATAGCGCCAATTTGTTTGAAATTTTCAAAAAATACTAGGTATATGTGAAAAGATATTAATCTCCCCACTTTGCGCCGTTGGAATTGAATGGCCTCTAAACTAAGTAATCTGCAAAAAAAAAGTTGAACGTGCTAGCTCTCTCAAAATACTAAAGCTGAACCCACAATCTCCGAAAACGGAGATAATGGGCACAGAGAGCTCACAGCGGCATTGTGTCCTGTCGCAGCCACATGTACTGGTCGGAGCTGGGCTCGCGCAGCATCAAGCGCGCCGCCATGGACGGCGCCGGCGCCGCCGTGCTGCTGGAGCAGGCCGGCCGCGCGCACGCGCTGGCGCTGGACGAGCGGCGCGCGCTGTACTGGGCCGCGCTGGAGCCGCCCGCCCTGCTGCGCGCGCCCGCCGGCGGCCAGCGCGCCGTGCTGCTGGCCGCCCTCACCATGCCCTACGCGCTGGCGCTGCACGCCGACCGCATCTACTGGGGCGACTGGAACACTGGCTAGTGCTGCTTTATATACTTGGATTCAATAAAGTTCAACTAACTTTAAAATTAGAGATGACTTTGAAGATCCAAACCTGACTACGATTGTCTTTATTCGTAGGCGTAGTAGAATCAGCCTCCAAAATCGATGGCGGATCACGCAAGGTGATCCACACTGGCGTGGAATACATCTCGGAGCTGAAGGTGTTCAGCCGCAGCTGGCGCGGCGCGGGCAACCAGTGCGCGGCCGACAACGGCGGCTGTGCGCACCTGTGCCTGGCCGCGCCCGCCGCCTACCGCTGCGCCTGCCCCGCGCACTACCGGCTCAACCGGGACAACCTCACGTGTGCAGGTAGGCCTCACGTACAGTAACCAGTGCGCGGCCGACAACGGCGGCTGTGCGCACCTGTGCCTGGCCGCGCCCGCCGCCTACCGCTGCGCCTGCCCCGCGCACTACCGGCTCAACCGGGACAACCTCACGTGTGCAGGTAGGCCTCACGTACAGTAACCAGTGCGCGGCCGACAACGGCGGCTGTGCGCACCTGTGCCTGGCCGCGCCCGCCGCCTACCGCTGCGCCTGCCCCGCGCACTACCGGCTCAACCGGGACAACCTCACGTGTGCAGGTAGGCCTCACGTACAGTAACCAGTGCGCGGCCGACAACGGCGGCTGTGCGCACCTGTGCCTGGCCGCGCCCGCCGCCTACCGCTGCGCCTGCCCCGCGCACTACCGGCTCAACCGGGACAACCTCACGTGTGCAGGTAGGCCTCACGTACAGTAACCAGTGCGCGGCCGACAACGGCGGCTGTGCGCACCTGTGCCTGGCCGCGCCCGCCGCCTACCGCTGCGCCTGCCCCGCGCACTACCGGCTCAACCGGGACAACCTCACGTGTGCAGGTAGGCCTCACGTACAGTAACCAGTGCGCGGCCGACAACGGCGGCTGTGCGCACCTGTGCCTGGCCGCGCCCGCCGCCTACCGCTGCGCCTGCCCCGCGCACTACCGGCTCAACCGGGACAACCTCACGTGTGCAGGTAGGCCTCACGTACAGTAACCAGTGCGCGGCCGACAACGGCGGCTGTGCGCACCTGTGCCTGGCCGCGCCCGCCGCCTACCGCTGCGCCTGCCCCGCGCACTACCGGCTCAACCGGGACAACCTCACGTGTGCAGGTAGGCCTCACGTACAGTAACCAGTGCGCGGCCGACAACGGCGGCTGTGCGCACCTGTGCCTGGCCGCGCCCGCCGCCTACCGCTGCGCCTGCCCCGCGCACTACCGGCTCAACCGGGACAACCTCACGTGTGCAGGTAGGCCTCACGTACAGTAACCAGTGCGCGGCCGACAACGGCGGCTGTGCGCACCTGTGCCTGGCCGCGCCCGCCGCCTACCGCTGCGCCTGCCCCGCGCACTACCGGCTCAACCGGGACAACCTCACGTGTGCAGGTAGGCCTCACGTACAGTAACCAGTGCGCGGCCGACAACGGCGGCTGTGCGCACCTGTGCCTGGCCGCGCCCGCCGCCTACCGCTGCGCCTGCCCCGCGCACTACCGGCTCAACCGGGACAACCTCACGTGTGCAGGTAGGCCTCACTTACAGTAACCAATAATAGCGGTCTATGAGAATGGTCTATATTTATTTAATCAGCAGAATACCGAAAGAATGCAGAGAATGGGGTCTTTCATATAATGAAATCAATTTCTGATTCATATTTATTTTTCAGAACCAGAAGAGTTCCTGATCTTCGCCCAAAAGAACGCAATAGGACGAATAGTAGTTGCTAACGGCGAGTGTAATGACGCTTACATACCTCTCACTGGGTTGAAAAACGTCAAAGCCATCGAATACGATCCTGTTAATAAGTAAGTTCTTTGTACAAAGCACCCATTAGATATCTACATTTTGCGGTGTATTAATTAAAATATATCGACATTAAAATAAGTTACAATAAAAAAGTGTTTATTTGTATTAGAATACTTACGTGTATATGTTTTCCATAGTTAAAATCAGACTAATCCATCGTTCTCCGTTCTAGTTTCATGGTGGCACTTCACTTGGCGTATTTGTACAAATATTCGAGTTAGTTTGCCAAAACAAACTCACATTTATGTAGTTATTTTTTCTTTCCTTTTAATAACGTTGCTCCCCACTAGGATTTCTCCTGTATCGAGGGTACAGTTTACAAACATACATGTCACATGCACACACACAGAGACCCGAAACCACTATCTGTAGATCATACAAAAATTTGTTCCGTGCGGGGATCGAACCCGCGGCACGTAGCGCAGAAGGCTAATCCCTTAGCCACTGCGCCAACCGTGTCGTCAAGTTAGTAATAGTCAGTCATCATGTATTTTACAAAAGTTTCTTTTGCATTGGCCATATAACGCGAATATTTATCCAAATATGCCAAGTAAAGTGCCGCCAAAAAATACACAAAACGGCACATCTATACATATAAAATGCTTTGTCGTATGTATTTTATATGTATAGATGTGCCGTTTTGTGTATATTTGTAAATTTGCCTAAGTAAGGTTTTTAAATTTCTTACTAGACAGAGATGGCGCTACTGAATTGTGACGTCATAAACTAGTAATGTCATAGTAAATTGTGACAGTTTCATACATATTCCATTTTGCGGGAAAGGGATGGATAGTGTCTCATTAGAAACTAAAGCTTATAATATAACTAGTAATATAATTATAACTCCGGCATTTATTCACCGATTTTATTTATTTTGTCAACTATGGTGTTCTTTATCTGCCTACTATAAGGGAATATAAAATATTTGGCCATTTTTAATAGCAGTCAACTACCTTATTCGCAGCCATTTTTTATGGTTTCTTTGGAATCATGGAAATTCAACAGTGGTCATTCACTGATGATTATGTACCTTCGATTTTCTAGGCATCTGTACTGGATGGACGAGGATTCCCACTCAATCCGTCGCGTCCCGGTCTCGTATTCGGCTACGTCGGCCATCACGGACTCGACCGCCGTGGTGTCGGGGCTCAGCAGACCGTTCCACATGGTGCTCGACATACTGGGCCGAGCGCTCTACTGGACCTGCGCTGACACCGACTCCATCAATGCTACGTCTATTGATAACAACTCTTCTTCGGGAGTTATTCTTAGAGGGGATAATATGATGCCTCGGCATTTGGCTTTCCATCAGACTAAAAGGTGAGTTGTTATATTAAATAATAATACTTATTTTTCTCGTTATATTTATTACTCTTGTAGATCAATGTCAACTATAATTAATAGATTGCCGTAAAAAAGTGATTAGTTCTAAAGGTAAGTCTGTTCTTCTAGTAACTGTTACATAACATGTTGGAAAGCCGTTTTACCAACAGTTAGTTAAACTGCTACCTACACATATTTTAGATTTTACTTTTGTGAAATTAAATTAAATTGAAAGTTAATAATTAATTGTCACTTCAGCTTATAAGGCATTGTGTTCACTATTGTGCACCTAGAATCACGACGTTTTGAAAGTGCCTGCAAAGGCCCAGTTGACATAATAATCTTTGACTTTGATTTTAGGGCATACAATTCAATGTTTATTTTAAGATATTTGTTTAAATGTAAGTACCCTGACCGATTTGTGAACCATTAACAGAAAAAATAAATTACGAGCCTGTCAAAACCGGATGAGCTTAAGATACGAATACGTATTACGCAAGCAGCACCCCTACCGCGTAACTAAAATTGTATGAACATCGACATCGGTATTAAACTTCAATACGATAGTGAGAGCCTAAACTTTGAGCTAACTTGTAAAAAAATTACCTATCATATAGTTGGGACACTTATCTTCATGATCGGTAAAAAAAATACAAGTTAGCTCAAAGTTTAGGCTCTCACGATCGTATTGAAGTTTAATACCGATGTCGATGTTCATACAATTTTAGTTACGCGGTAGACCCGCCGATCTAATCCCAGTCTGCTGATTATGAAATATATCTTTTTTAGAACGTCTAATTTAATTTATTATGGGATGCTCTTGTTTTAAAGTAGACTCACATAGGACGCAGTCTACACGCTTGTTTTAATTTCATAGATTTCTGATCTGGTACGACGCTGGTCTGGGCGTGATAATGCGCGCTAACGTGGACGGAACATCTCGTGTGGAACTAGCGCGAGCCAGCAACGCCACCGCTCTGACTGTGGACCACTCGACTGGCACCGTGTACTGGGCCGTCAACCGGCAGATACACGCCGTCGACCTGGATGCTTCTAACAAGTAAGTTCCTCCACAAATAACTTAAAAAAAAACCAAACGTAGCGAAAGAAACCCCCAAGAAATAATGTACGCAAAAACCAAACCACAGTCTAAGAACCATACAGTCGTCCAACGAATTATGTGTTTCAATTTCGAGGTTTCCCAGGGGCCAGGATACTGATTACGAAAATGTCAAATAATTGGAAATCCAAGATGGCTGATTTTATTTCTAAATTGATATGGGGTCAAAATGGCAACCATTGGCAAATCCAAAATGGTGGATATTTTTTTTTTTTAAATGTGTGTCAATTTAGAGGTTTCTTGGGTGCTGATTACGAAAATGGCATCGATTTTAAAATCCAATATGGCAGATTTATTTTTTATAAAGTGGTATGGGTGTCAATTTCGAGGTTTCTCGGGGTGCTGAATATGAAATGACATCCATTTTCAAATCCAAAATGGCCTCCATGAATTTTGTGTAATTTTTCGATAGTGTGTCTGATGTCTTATTTTTTAAATCGAAGGTGGCCACCGAGTGTTTTGTTTACTTTTCCAATATCGGTGTAAACTAAGGGAGACACACTAGAATCTTGTGATTTTTCAAATCTAAGATTGCCACGCAGATTGTGAAAATTTCAGTATTCGTTTTTTAAACGGTTTTATTTAGCTCGCCCTGTTTGTTTTTTGGGTCAAATTTAGTAATTGAACAACCCCCTCAATATGGGTATCACTATCAAATGACTTGCTTGACTAGTAGAATACACTACACGCAAAAAAAACCAAATCCAATATGGCCGTCATCAAAATGGTCCATTACATATTACTTTTACAACCCCTATGGGTAATAATTTTTTTGAAGCACACTGCTCAATTTTCAACTGTCAAAAATAATTGGATTCTGATTGTGAGCGTATATCGTGTTTACCCTAGTGATCGGTGCACGGCGTTGTCGAGGTGCCGCGCGCATCAGACCAGTATCCACTATGCACGGCTAAATCGCAAACCTGCCGTTCGTGTACATGGATCTGCCGCGTATAGTGGTGACGGAACTTAACTCGGATACTGTATGTTCTCAGGCGCGTAGTATGGCAAGGTGGCTGGGCGGGCACTCTGGCAGTGTACGGTGGCTGGGTGTACTTCAGCGGCGGCGAGCGAGCGCTGATGCGCGTGCCGCTGCACCGACGAGACGCGCCCGCCGCGCCCGTGCCGCACGTGGCCAGGCTCGTGGCTGCGCGCGCTGTACACAAGGTAACTAGGCGGCGAGCGAGCGTGGAACTATTTTGTATTGATTTATTTGACCTTACTTAATGAACATTGTCCCCCTTCAGGTGCCCCGCGAGCACCCGTGCTGGGGCGGCGGCGCGTGCGGCGGCGAGGCGGGCTCGTGCGGCGCGGCGGGCGCGTGCGGCTGCGCGCTGCGCTGCGGCACAGCACAGCCCTGCCACCCGCACCGCTTCCTGTGCGACGCCGCTGCGCCCGAGCCGCGCTGCATACCGCACCACTGGAAGTGAGTTAAAGGAACACACCTTCAGAAAACGGCAGCGAGCCGGCTCGTGCGGGGGGCGGCCTGCGTGCTACCACACTCTAAAAACCATACAGTCGGTTATCATGTTTGATGTTGTCGAAAAAAACGACAACGTCTAGACATTCGTTGCGACCAATAAAAATGCAAGGTTTGTCACACGCACCGGTAAGAAATAAAAAATTATAAAATACATTTTTTATATTAAACATTTAAACAAACTAAGTAACATAAATAATCAAACAGTCAATGTTCAGAACTTCTACTTCTGCCTTTAAAAATATCAATAAATGGTGGTGCATTAAAGAAAATTACATTACTATGACTACTAAAAAGATATGTACAATAACAGGCCTGGCCGGATTATTGTATTTGAATACAATTATTTAAATCTTTTTTATAAAAAAAATATAAAAATAACACAAAATTTGAACAAGGTAGCTACCCTTAAAAACCCCTTAAACGACACCCATATCGATAAATTACACAAATATCGCGGCCATTTTCGGATTCCGCACTCCGAGAAATCTCAAAATTGACACCCATACCATTTTATTAAAAAATGAGTATCCGCCATCTTGGATTTTAAAATGGATGCCAATTTTGGAATCAGCACCTGAGAAACTTCGAATTGACACCCATACCATTTTATTAAAAAAATGAATGTCCGCCAGCTTGAATTTGAAAATAGATGCCAATTTCGTAATCAGCTCCCCGAGAAACTTCGAAATTGACTCTCATACCATTTTATTGAAAAATGAGTGTCCGCCATCTTGGATTTTAAAATGGATGCCAATTTCATAATCAGCACCCCAAGAAACCTCGAAATTGTGATCCATACCATTTTATTAAAAAATATAATGTCCGCCACCTTGAATTTGAAAACGGATGTCATTTTCGTAATCAGCACCCTGAGAATCCTTGAAATTGACACCCATATCAATATAAAAAAAAGAATATCCGCCATCTTGCATTTGAAAATACATAGATGCCATTTTCATAAGCAACACCCCGGAAGACCTCTAAATTGTGTCCCATACCATTTTTTTTTTTTTAATTTCCGCCATCTTTGATTTGATAATGGATGCTATTTTCGTAATCAGAACCCAGAAAAACCTCGAAATTGACACCCTTATCATTTTATTTATGTCCGCCCGCCCGCGCCGTGAGTGAAGTATACAGCAATCTCTCACAATCTCTCACAGTACACTTCGTATGCACTATTTTAATCCCACCAAAAACATTAAATGTAAAAAAATGCCAAGCCTCTCGATGCAGTCTTTCCATCGTAAAAAGTTTTGAGATCTCATAGAAGCCAAGTCCTATTCAAATTATTTTGTAGTTATAAATCAACATTTAGTAATTGTATCAATAGTTTTCTTTATATTATAATTATAGTGACTTGGCAATGAGCACAAGAAGAAACAAATAAAACGACATATTTGGAGGAGTTGAAAGTCACACACCGCATGCGTAAACATTAATATCACAAAATTAATTTTCTTTTGGTTTATCCGTGTCGTCCCAACCGAATTTCGGCAACGGCAGTCAGTCTCATCCAAGACTAGTAAACTGCGCAGGATAATCTGATCACAGGTCTCGTCAGTAACATTTGCACATAATTCCAGGCAGCAAGCAGCTTTTAATTTGTGCTCATTGCCAAGTCACTATAATTATAATATAAAGAAAACTATTGATACAATTACTAAATGTTGATTTATAACTACAAAATAATTTGAATAGGACTTGGCTTCTATGAGATCTCAAAACTTTTTACGATGGAAAGACTGCATCGAGAGGCTTGGCATTTTTTTACATTTAATGTTTTTGGTGGGATCTCACTTATTTTTTGTAAGTGTATTTCTTTCTTTTTTTTTAGGTGACCTCATAATTTCTTGGACTTCAGCTACTGCTTTGCTTAGAACCCATTCTCTATCTCTATCTTTTTTGTTTCTTTTTTGAGGCTTCGTTACTTCTAAGGTAGACAAGTCTGGGCGATATATACTCGTACTTCGGAGTCGATTATATTCAGCTATTGCTATCTCCTGAGCTTTGATACTACTAAAATTCACATTTATTAAATGTAATCCACCCAAACTAGTCACTCTTGAAAGGGCCACGTATGCTTGACCACAGTTTATATTATTCTTTTCTATTCTATGTATTTATTCATCCAATTGAATACTTAAACAACGAACAAAGTTAACAATGCAGTCAAAATCCATACACAATGTTCTTGCCAAACCGCAAATATAAAATTGTTTTCTATGTTATATTATTTTTTAAAGTTTTTATAAAAAAAATTAATGATTTTTTAATTTTTCCTTTATATGTGGCTAATGACCTATCTTGGTGCAAAATTTGAAGTTTCTAAGTCTGCTAGAAGTACCTTAGATTTTTGATGATCGGTCAGTGAGTCAGTGAGTCAGTGAGTGACAAAATGGTGTAACTTTGATCGACCGTAACTCCTAAACTATTAATTCAATTGGCATGTAATTTCGAACTTAAGCTTGTTCTAATGCCTACTATTATTCACCGGAAACCTAAACTCGTAGCTTTGTCCACGTTGAAGATATAGGGGGGGCGAAACAGCCGCGAATCGCATCGAGAAAAGATGGTACGGCCGTGCCCGTTTTGCTCGAGACTTGGCTGGGGCACTGCCGTGCCCCCAGATTGTGTACAAATTAAAACAAACGCGCATTAGACCTGAAAGTTGTGTTCCGTGCTACTGATACAGGTGGTGTAGGCAGCTCGGGCTCTCCTTATCCGCGTCTCGCCCCACAGGCTCCGCATGATTGCCGTGTCTAGACGTTTTCGTTGGACGACTGCATGGTTCTTAGACTGTGGTACAATGCTATGATACTGCTGTGTCTGAGTTAAATGAAAATCCTAATATAATTCGTTGTTGATACAGATGCGATGGCCAAAAAGACTGCGAAAATGGCGCTGATGAAGCTGAGTGCGGTGCATGTGCAGCTGGACTGCGCTGTGCTGACGGTGCGTGTGCAGCCGCGCTCGGCGCCTGCGACTCGGGTGCATACTGTGAGCGAGCACCTTTACCTGATGCATTCCGGTACGCATTTGGCTTATTTGTCTACAAAATCAACCATGTAAAAAGAATCAATGGTTCTATTTTCAAAATGTTGTTTCGTGAACAGATGTGACGAACGACTGTGTCTCGCGCCGCGCCTGCTGTGCGACGGTCGCGCGCACTGCGAGGACGGCAGCGACGAGGCGCCCGCCACGTGCGGCGGCGGGCCCAAGGAGCAGGCGGGCCGCGCGCGCCGCTCCGGCGCGCTCGTGCTGGCCGGCTGTCTGGGCGGCGCGGCCGGCGCGCTGGGCGCGGCCTGGGCGGCGCTGCGGCGCTGGCGGCGCCCCGCGCGCGCGCCCCCCGCGCCCGCCGCGTGCCCGCTGTCCCCGCGCGTGCCGGGCGCGCGCGCGCTGGCCCCGCCCGCGCGCCGCCCGCCGGCCGAGCGCGCGCGCCCGCTCGGCGCCAGCGGCAGCGAGCTGTCGGGGCGCAGCACGCCGGACGGCGCGCGCTACCCGCGGCCCACGGCCAACCCGCCGCCCTCGCCGGCCACGGGCAGCGACGGCGGCGGCGCGGCGCCGCGGCGGCGTGCCTACCGCCACTACCGCGCCAGCAACCGGCCGCCGCCGCCCACGCCGGCGTCCACGGACGCGTGCGAGTCGGAGCCCGAGCCGGCGCAGCGCGCGCCGCCGCCCTCGCCCGCGCCGCTCATGTACTGACGAGTATCCGCTGCCCCTTCCCCGTGAGTCTTTGCACGACTAACTATTCTTGAAATAGTAAACACATAATGAGAAATAGCTGCCCGTGCTACGCGAGTACACGACTAGCTTCATTTACAAGGAGAAGTCCGTCATAGGTTCTCCACTACGTCTGATAAAGATGGAGAATGAAATCGAAATGACTACTAACCAATACCACAAGGTAACCATCATTGATTTGACAGTCCTAATAAACTTTGGTGGTCCCCGCGTGATATAAATAAAAATATAATCTTAAGCACAGGCATTAAGTTTATTGTTCTTGCATAATCATTGCATTCACACACTCCCATTTTCACGTAGTCGGTGTATTTGTACTAAATTAAACCTTTCTTTGTATTTAATTCTTTTAAGACAGTTTGAATATATTATATAAAGAATAATAAACTTAATGTATCAGTATACGGTACATGCATACGAAAATATGATTTTATAAAAAATGTATGGGAAATAGTTATTTTTTTGTATTTCTTTTAATTTCGACAAGTACAACTTCGTCGGTTGTTTGGAGTAATCATTTCTGTTGGAAAAAAGAGTATAATATTCTCGCTGACTTTTTATTAAAAACTAATAAGTACTGGAGATTTTTATACCTTTAAAACCAGACCCAGTTCCTAAGACCAGAACTCTTTCAATATAACAGAAACGGTCGCCATTTACTGCCCCAAAATTGTGCGTCATTACTTTAATGTTTTTCGCAATACTAAAAAAAACATTCATATTCGATAATTATTTATCTTTATTCGAGTAACAATGACATGCTGAAAATGGTCTTTTTTACACGTTGAATTATATGTTTAATGTCGCATCTAAACAGTTTCGCCTCTGTAAGCGCCCCTGATATGCGTCACGTTCGTCAAATGAAGTGTATTTCATTTCACTCTTCGTAAACCGACCATCTTCAACATTCTCCTGATTTACTCAACCCTAACATTGGCAGAATCATCGTAATGTGACGATGGAGCCATTAAATTAAAATAAGTGAAGTGAAGACTATGTTTCTTGATTTCAATACACACAGATTCAGCCTTCTAGTATGCTTCTAGTCTCAATATTGTGTTACTTTTTTTAATTAGAATATACTGTCCCACTACTAGGCAAATGCCTCCCCCAATTTCCCCCACATGTCTTTTCTGCGCCACTTCGAACCCGCCCTTCTGATAAGCGTCCAGGGGGGCTAAAAAAGCCGCTTTAGATGAACCACAATATGATTCATATTACGAATGTCAAAATATCTACTTAATTGACGACTCTTAATGTCATAGGCATAAGGTTCATATTCAGTAATCATCTGTTTGACAGTTACTATGCAGATCAGTAGATGAATTGCTCAATGTGGCCTTTTTAGGCCCCCTTGTCAGCTTGCCATCTTTTTCTGGGCCGTAAACGTAGGCAAAAAGGATGCCAGACTCAAATAGGACTGGGCGGTTCACGTCAACCGTATGCATACCAACCGGTGGGCAAATGTCTACACAATGGGTGCCTGAAGATGGAATATTGTTATTAATTAAATAAAATGCAGCACGTATACACCGCACAGTTACATAGATTATATAAATTATCGCGATGATACCTGCGCTGGATGTTGTTATACTAAAAGTGTGAAATTACTATTTGGTGCTATTTCACTGTTCGTGCCTCAATAATCTTTATAAGAATAAAATCTCTATTGTTTGTATTATATAGTATAAGTACGGTGAGGAGAAACACAGAGCATATATTAAATGATGTGTTAATATAATATTATTATCTGATTTAAACTTGTTTTTTCTGAATATAAGCATGTACTGGACACGCCCTAGTATTAAATTGAAAAAAAAAAAAAAAATTAAAATATTGCCCTTCACTAGGATTTCTCCTGTATCGAGGGTACAGTTTACAAACATACATGTAACATGCACACAACCAGACCCGAAACAACTATCTGTAGATCATACAAATATTTGCCCCGTGCGGGGATCGAACCCGCGGCACGTAGCGCAGAAAGCTAATCGCTTAGCCACTGCGCCAACCGTGTCGTCCGTCAATTGTTATATTCTCGTATATTTTTTGCCATAATCAGAGTATTCTCGATTTCTTTCAAAGGTTGTTAATTTTCACTAAACCAAGGATATAATTATTACAATATCTTTGACATTGTATAATTTTGTGTTTCTCCTTATATTGTAAATAAAATATTGTAAACAATTTTTATAATATACATATTATAATTATTTGTAGGTTAAAAAATATTACATTATGTTTTTGACTTAGTAAAGACCTTTCGGATCTAATATAAATGTCTATTTAACATAACTAAATCTTACTGAGATGTCCCGATGTCGAGCTATAGACAATGCGACGCGAAATAACGTAACCTAATTATTATGTAGTCAAGTCGCATAAAACTTAAATTCGGACTGCGACACATGTACCCATAAACTGTTTAAACAGGGCCAGCGCAAACGCAGGCCGCATCGCATCGCGTCGCCTCGTCGCATTTCTCGCCCACCTAGGACAGTTTAACTGAAACAAGATTTCTTGAACGAAACTGTATTCCGTTTTATCTTAAAGGAGCGCTAATTACCAGATTTTTTAAAAAATCTTGTTTATTATGTGAATCAGTTTGTAAACCAAAATTACACTACATTCAATTGTTTTATGGAAAACATAATATGCAGCTACTATATTAGGGACCATCCATAAAGTATGTCACACGTTAAGGGGGGGGAGGGGGTCGACGAAGTGTAACATTATTGACAAGGGGTGAGGGGGGGGCCTAAGTTTCGTGACTTCACATTTCAAAATCATATTAAAAATAATTTAAATGGAAATGAAACTAATTTCGGAACTGCTATTTTAATTTAATAATTTCTAGATGTAATTGCAAAATATGTGACGTCACACTAGGGAGGGGGTGGTCTCACAAATGTGATCAACTGTGACAAGGACGAGGGAGGGGTAAGAAAATCACGAAATTAGTGTGACGTACTTTATGGATTACCCCTTATAAGAAAAACGTTATTTAAAGCAACGTTAATAAATAAACACTTGACTAAAGTTAAAGTCATTACAATCAACGAAAAATGTTACTCAATGAACAAATTACTGTACCTATCAATTATACAATACTACTACATATTTTATTTTATTTGTGATTATTTGCAGTTGCCATTTATATTTGCATTTATTTTAATTTTTGTAAAAATAGCTTAGGTAGCTTATTAGATAATTCTATTTTGATTCTTATAAAATCTAAAACTGACTGATTGTGAGATTTTTGTAATAAACTTTTGTACCTGTTACAATATCGTTTTTATTTTGGTTAGGCTCAATACCTATACCCTTAACGGCAGGCCCTGTTTAATGATTATGAAGTAAACTCGTAGCTATACCGAAGTAGGTACGTAGATCTAACTACACGAGGCACAATCGAAATTTTATTGGTGATTCAGCCGGTTAAGGCAAGTACAAAACAAATTCAATTAAAATAAAATACATGTTACGTGAAACAGTCCTTTTAAAATTATTTATTTATATTTTGCAGTGTTTCCCTACTAGATCGAGTACACACACGATCGTAAATTGAAGATTTAATGAACATACAAGTTACAACACTCACAAGAACATACGAAATGGTTCATCGTTAGCCGGGGACCACATGCCATGATTCACACACAAGGTAATATTATCTAACACAATTAATCTACTATATTCCAGAAAAATGCATGTTTATCATCGCTTACACCAGATGGCCCTAATACTTATGCATTGACAAATCGTTATCGGTAGGGGCGTACAGCAATACGCCCCTAATGATAGCCAATATTGGAAGTAACGATCCGAACACCAGGATACCACGCAGTCCGCAGTCAACCGCGACACATGGACCATGTCCAGTACATTCGTCAAGTGGTTCTTCCTCTTAGCCGTTCTTTGTATTGTACATCTTGATTGTGAAATCTATGAAGACCGGCCCAAAATCAAGACTTCAAATGGTGATCTAATACTGGAACCTGCATTAGATAAAAATATATATCTTCGCCCCAATGGACCGAAATCGAGCATTTTCGTTGGAGATGTTAATATTCTCAAAACAAACACCCCGACTGATCCAACACAGCAACAACCATCCACGAATGAAAACTCCGACCAAAACTTAAACGCTATATTACAAAGACTCGAGAGGTTAGAGAGCACGGATCCCTCCGTTCCTGCCAACCTGCTTTTCAATATATCAATGCTATGGAGAAGAGTTAACAACATACACAGAAAAGTTTTGAATCTTCAAACCCAAATAAATAACCGAGGGAAAGACGAATGTCAATCTAATCCTTGCGAACATGGTGGAACTTGTCTCAACTTAGTGAACGGGTACCACTGTCTATGCCCATCGAATTGGGAAGGCAGAAACTGTGACATCGATGTTAACGAATGCAGGAATTTTGCGGGAACAGACCTCGGTTGTCAAAATGGAGCCACGTGCATCAACAGACCAGGATCATACGAGTGTTTGTGCAAATCTGGCTGGTTCGGATTACATTGCACCAGGAAGGCCAAGGATTGTTCCGGGGGTGATTTTGAAATGTGCGGCCATGGAACCTGCGTGCAGGTTACTGCGGGAGAGGGCGTCCAATGCCTATGTCGCCAAGGGTGGACAACTAACGGCACTGGCGTAGCGTGCTTAACGGATATAAACGAATGTGAATCCTATAATGGCCCTCGGTGTTCTGTGAACCCTAGAGTTAATTGTATCAATATGCCTGGTTCGTTCAGATGTGGACAGTGTCCCACTGGTTATGAAGGCGACGGTTACGTATGTAACGATATCGACGAATGCACCACTATTCCCAACGGAGGCTGCAGTATCATGGTGACATGCCACAATACTATAGGATCCCGAATATGTGGTTCATGTCCACCCGGCTATCAAGGTGATGGAGTCACTTGTTCTTGGAGAGGCACGTGCAGTATCGGTCATGGAGGATGTCACCCATCCGCACAATGTATAGAAAGCCTGACCCCAACAGGGCAATCAGCGCAATGTATTTGCCCCGACGGGATGGAAGGTAGCGGGATAGGAATTAGTGGGTGCTACGTTTCAACCGGCACGGGCAACTACACTGAAGGTTGTGGAAACAATCCATGTGGCAGCCATGGACAGTGCGTTTCTCTTCGTAAAGGCTACACCTGCGTCTGCTACAAGGGCTACGGCGGCGTTCACTGCGACACCCCCACCGACGTCTGTGCCGTGAATCCTTGCCACAATGGAGGAATATGTAGACCAGACGACAACCTCATCCAAGGATTCCGTTGCGAGTGCACAGCTCAGTACTCGGGCCCCTTGTGTCAGGTAAGGTCGAAATCTTGTGGTGGTGTTCTAGACAACGAAGAAGGCAGCATTGTATATCCTTTAACTAATACTACGTATAATCATGATTCTCAATGCGCTTGGGTAATTCATACAGCTCCTGACAAAGTTATCAATGTCACATTCAGTAAATTTAATTTAGAAGCTAGTCCTGAATGTTTGTATGATTTTTTGCAAATTCACGATGGTCGAAAATCTTCTAGTCAGCTAATTGGAAGATTTTGTGGAAATAATTATCCTAAGGGTGGTAACATTATATCTAGTCACAACAATTTATACTTCTGGTTCCATTCGGACAGAACAGTAGCTAAAGACGGGTTTGCATTACACTGGACAAGCATAATGCCAGTATGTGGGGGTGAGGTTGATGCAACTGCTCATGGGCATATCAGCTCGCCAGGCTCTCCAGGACCATACCCTCCTAATCGTGATTGCTACTGGCACTTAACGACCACTTTAGGTAAAAGGATAAACTTACATTTCTTTGCTCTCGATATTGAATCACATACAAATTGTAGTTTCGACTATTTATCTATTTACGACGGTGAACACTTGACGGATCCGCTAATCAGTAGGTATTGCAACTCCACCCAACCTGCGCCCGTGCAGTCAGCAGGCTCAGAAATGTTAATACACTTTCACTCTGACGCATATGGTTCGGGCAATGGATTCCAAATAGCTTATGCGCCTAGCGAAGGACTTCCAGGCTGCGGAGGTTACTTCACTGCGGACAAGGGGGAACTTGTTTCCCCCACTTATAATGGGTTATACTTAAGTAACTTACTATGCGAGTATAAAATAAAAACAAGCATAGATACTAAAATAAAAATCGACTTCAAATTATTCAAGCTAGAACGGTCTTTTAGATGTAAATATGACTATTTGAAGATTTATGATGGTCCATCGCCAGATTCACGCCTCGTCGGAAAGTTTTGTGGAACTACATATCCAAATTCATACACATCATCGTCGAATACCCTTTATTTTAAATTCAGAACTGATAGGAGTATGCCCGCAGAAGGATTCCGAATAACGTACGAAGCTGTTTGCGAAAAAACTCTCGAAGGTGATAGTGGAGTTATAAAATCGCCCGGATATCCATTTAGGTATCCTGAAAACAAAGTGTGTGTGTATATCATCACAACTTCACCCGGCAAAGCAATCCAATTAACATTCCAAAGTTTTGACATCGAAGACAACAGATTCTTCAAATGTCGGTATGATAACGTCGAAATCAGAGACGGCCACGACAAGAACGCTACTTTACTAGGCAAATACTGTGGCGGTCCATCACACACGCCACCTGTGCAAACATCCACACTAAATTATATGTACATAAGATTTAAATCAGACCTGAGTCTTTCCGGCACGGGATTCTACGCTAACTATACTACTATCGACACAGAATGCGGCGGTATTTATAGAGATATGACTGGCTTGATAACTCATCCAGCAGGAGACGCTAATACTTACAAAAACTATCAGTCCTGTAAGTGGATGTTGATTGCTCCTGCAGGAATGCACATAAAGCTGACATGGAACAGGTTCGATATAGAGGACATGCCTGGCTGTGGCAGCGATTATTTGGAGCTGCTTGAGATAGACGAAAAGAATGAAAACGTAGTTTTGGGCAAGTTTTGTGGTTCGCACGCGCCGCCCGCTTTGACCACATCTTCTAGCCAACTCACGTTAAACTTTAAATCTGATGGCAGTATTCGTTCCGCTGGGTTTTCTTTATCTTATACATTCTTAGATGAAAAATCTCATTGTGGTGGAGCCTATATTAAAACTCATGGTTACATATATTCCCCGGGCTGGCCTAACTCGTACGAACCCAATCGCGATTGCACATGGGTTATTACGGTGCCTGTTGGTCAGCAAATCATGCTCAACATTTCACAGTTCAATTTAGAAAGGCCAATACGAGACAAATGTAATCTCGGTGACTATTTAGAAATAAGAAACGGTGACAACGAAAATGCCCCATTGATTGGACAGTATTGTGGAATGTTCCAATCAAAACGAATCATATCTTTGTCTAATGCGCTACACTTACACTTTCACTCAGATTTTTATTTGACCGGTACAGGCTTCAAAATTGAATGGGACGGTACTATTACAGGGTGTGGAGGAATACTGACGAGCCCTTCTGGTGCTATATCATCTCCGAATTACCCGAACGATTACAACGAGAATGCTGAATGTTTTTATAAAATCGTGACTAGCGCAGGTTCCCGAATCCGCATCACGTTCACAACACTAGATCTTGAGCAAACTCCCAACTGTAGAGACGATTACATTGAAATATATGACGGGCGCGACACCAGTGCACACCTTTTAGGAAAACATTGTTCTTTGTCACCTGAGATAGCTAGTATCGAAACATCAACTAATTATGCATTCATTAAATTCAGATCTGATATATACCAGGGTGGGAAGGGTTTCCTGCTCAATTATCATACATTATGTAATAATAATATAACTGGAAGATACGGAGTAATTGAGAGTCCAGGTTATCCTAGTAATTATCCTTTGAGCTTAAATTGTTTATGGAAAATTCAAGTACCTAAAGGTAATAAAATAAATGTAACGTTTACACACTTTGATATATACGAATCCCGCCGGCTATATTTACACGGTAGTTGGCTAAGAATTCGTAGCCCTGTGTTCACTCCTTGCCATCAAGATTACATGCAAATAAAAGAATTTACAGATCCAAATTATTCCAGCAAATACTGTGGAAGTTCATCACCGCGTTCGATAAACACAAAGAGTAATTCATTACAAATTAAATTTTCCACTGGTATTTATATGCCTCGTAGTGGCTTCCGCTTAGAATGGGTTAGCTATGGATGTGGGGGACATATTCAAAAACAGAGCGGTACTTTATCTATTGATAAAAGTAAAACTACGGAGCAGGAATTGGAATGTGAGTGGCTGATAGAAACTCAGCCTGGCAAGAGTATCAGCATCTCATTTACTGATATTTATATGAGTGATACCCTTAATTGTACAATGGATGCTGTTGAAATATACAACGGTCAAAATACAATGGCTCCTTTACTTACATCCATTTGTCATCGTGACCGCGTTTCTGTACGGTCTGATAGTAACTTTATGTTAGTTCGTTTAGTGAAGCGGTCCACGCTCAAAGATATTCATTTCTCATCACAATTTACTTCTGTAAATTCCGTATGTGGAGGTTACATTAATTCAAGGTCGGGACTCATCTATTCTAAAAACTATCCTAAAAATTACGACAATAATTTGAATTGTTTATGGTATATTACCGTCCCCGAATTTCATCGTATTGAACTAAATTTCCTGGACCTTGATTTATTTTCATATTCTGAATATGATGATGCTAATGACCATAATTGTGGAGACTCAATTCAAATATATGACAACAAGTACTATACGCCGTCTTTGAATTACACATATCGTATTTGTCCAAATTCAAATAAAACTCAAATCATTAGCAAACTTAACAGCTTGGTAGTGCAGTTCAAGAGCGATGTTTTTGGAACGGCTAAAGGTTTCAAAGCTAACTTTACTGTTACGTGCGGTGCTGTTATAAATGCTACACGTGAGGGTATCATAAAGAACGACAATTTCGTAAATCATTCCAACAAAAGTTGTATTTGGACTATCCTTGCAGATACGCCGGATCAAAAGATATATTTAACTTTAACTCTCCTGTCACTGCCAAAAGATAATACTGTTATTACAAACAGAAATTGTCCATCTTCTTTTCTTCGTGTTCTTGATGGGGATGATAAGAGCGCTCCACTAATAGGCGAATACTGTGGACGCAAAGTCCCTCCTATGATAGTCAGCCACGGCAGTGCTTTGACCATAGAGTTCGGCAGTTATACAGGCAGAATTGCTGGAATGTTTGCAGCTTCTTATTCACCTCTGAGTAACACCTGCGGAGGTGCCTTAATGTCAGAGGAGGGAACTATCGCGTCTCCTAATTATCCTCACCCGTATCCTGTAAACACTGATTGTGAATGGGTACTAAAAACATCTTCTGGAAACACGGCGTACATCCTATTTGAGCGATTTGATTTAGAATTTTCTGAAGGTTGTAACGAAGACTATGTAGAGGTTCGTGAAACGAACGGTGCCGGTCGGCTATTAGGTGTATACTGTGGTAGTGAAATCCCCACCAATCATACTACAGCATCGCAAATATATATTAAGTTCCATAGCAATTCCAAAACAAGTGGACTTGGTTTTCTGTTACACTATGGATTCCAACGAGAAAATGATATTCAGGGAGAGAGTGGTGAAATATCTTCTCCATTGTATCCCACTCGTTACTTAGGTTCTGGTGAATATGTTTGGCGCGTGTTAACCACGGGCTCAGATACTATATCTATAACAATTAACGTTTTAGAAATTTATTCACACAATGAGGCAAACTACAATAAATTGGTTATCTATGATGGGTACGATACATCTGCACCAATTTTAGAAGAACTTAACGGAGTACTGGTTGGTACGAAAGTAATTATGTCATCCTCTAGTGTAGTGTACATAGCACTTACAATGGATGAATCTAATACAGGTTCTAAGTTTAATTTGCATTGGACAAAAACTTCTAGAAATCAAGAATCTGAACCTGGAGATCGAATTAATTGTGGCAACAATCAGACTGAAATAGTTCTACCAGGGCGTTCGATTACTTTTAAGTCACCAAATTATCCAAACGACTATGACGATGATTTAAATTGTGAATGGGTATACAAATCACAAATAGGAAGACACTTAAGTGTAAGTTTCACATATTTTGTGATTGAAGAGACCCACGCTTGTTTCGCAGATTCAGTTGCAGTTTATTCATCTTACACTCCTAATAATTGGAAGCCTGCCAAAGAAAATATATGTACCTCAGCCTCAGCAAGTGGGGAAACAAATTCTTCTACATACATGAAAATAATATTCAAGACAGATTCATCTATAACTAAAAAAGGATTTCTCGCTCGTGTCACTTCCAAATGCGGTGGCCTTATTACTGATTTATCCGGACAATTCGGTCCTACTTGGTGGGACATACGAGCACAATCCCGTATTGACAAAAAATGCGAGTGGTCGATTAAAGTGCGCCCCGGCAGAACAATCAAATTAAAGTTTACTCATTTTAATATAACGAATAAAAATGACGATTGTGCAACGTATGTTATATTACGTAATGGTGATTCAGCTGAGGCGCCCCTTTTAGCGAGTGGGAAGTATTGCGGTTATGACCATGAAAATAAAGAAGAAATAATTACTTCAAGTAATTCTTTATATGTGAGTTACACGAGGGGATTATATGCGTTCCAAACCTTTACCATTAATTACGAAGAGAAAAACGATGAATGTGGATCAACATCGACACTCAATCCTGACCACAATTGGGAAATAATAAGTTCGCCAAAGTATCCATCAGTACCAATTCCTTACTCAGAATGTGAATGGGTATTTTCTGGTCCACCTGGAGAAATTCTAAGAATCGATTTTGTTGATAGGTTTGACTTAGATGACATCGATGATTGTGGAACAGAAGTCGTCGAGATTCGAGATGGATCATCAAGATTGTCGCCACTGAAAGGACGTTACTGTAGTGAGAAACCTGGAACCATTAAAAGTAGCAGCAATACAATGTATATAAAATATATAACTCAATTGGCAGAACCGCGAAATGGCTTCAAAGCCAACGTCTCTATTGATACGTGTGGTGGGACTATTGTAACCGATGCCGGCGAGATAACATCACCTGGCTACCCACATATGCAAGTGCTCCCTTACGGCACTGTCTGTGAATGGCGCGTTATAGGACCACCAAGACATGTTTTTCGAATTAAACCTCAAGACATTGAGTTACCTCAATCTGAGTCAGCTTGTGCGACCAAAGTAACAATTGAAGAAACTGTACCGGCCAATAACACTATCACCGTATTAAAAAGCGTATGTACTGATGATAGTGAACTATCAATGATTGAAACATCCAGAAACGAGTTTAGTATTAAACTTTATATCGGCAAACCGGATTCGTGGGATCAGATGTCTGACAATCGTGGATTTCGATTCACTTTTAACTCTTCTCGACCAATGTGCGGTGGCGTAATCACAGCCTCCGAAGGTTACTTGACTTCTCCAAGTTATCCTCAAGAGACCACGTTAAGGTACTGCCAGTGGCTTATTAAGGTTCCTGATAAATCACGACGAGTGCGCTTAGAATTAATAGACATGGACACAGAAAAGCACAGAATAGGCATTTTCAACGACATTACTTTCCATACCGTGATCCAATCAATACCCAGTGCCGATTATACTCCAGGAAATAAAATATTCGAATCTTCTGGAAATAAAATAGCACTATACGTATGGCTAAACCGTGCACCTAACAGCAATCCTACTTCACACCGCTTCAAAGCCAAGTTCACTTCTAATGAAGAAGCATTGTGCGGCGGTGATCTGATTGGTATGAGTCAAGAACTTGCGTCACCGGATTTCAATCGATCTTATACTTGTGAGTGGCACTATAATAGTCAAGTACAAAAGAACAATAATAATGATTTCTCTACAAATCTCACTTACAACTCTATATTCATTACTGTCAAGGTTAATTCCTCGGTGGCTAGAACACGCTGTCGATTCTTTGATCCAAAAGTGGTTATTAAGTCACCCACTAGCTATATATCATCCCTAGAAGTCTGTGGAAATACCGAAGTATCGCACAGAATACCATCATCAGTCATGGACATTATTGCAACAAAAGGTAAATATTCTTCGTTTTACTTCCATTTAGATTGGAAACCTCAACCATGTGGCGGTGTCATTCTGGTAGGCGAAAATCCTGTGAATATTTTAGACTTGCCCAATTTTTATAACGATACCCTAGACTGTGGTTGGATTGTCAAAGTTCCTATAAATAATAGAGTTGAAATTAAAATGGAAGGGTCCTTTGTGTTAGATTGTAATGATGAATTTTTGAAGATAAGTCAAAGCTTAAGGGATGGCGTCCCGGCTATAGGAGATTTTTGTAAAGAAAAACTCTTAGATAACCCATTAATTATTCATTATAGTGTCGTGTACATTCAGTATCATTCTAACATTAAAAACACTACGAATTTAAAGCTTATGGCCAGGACTGTAACGGACCAATGTGGGGGATCCCTTAGTACCTACCAAAGATCATTTGCATCGCCAAATTATCCTAAAAACTATTATCCTAACCAAGAGTGCTCCTGGGAAATACAAGCTGACATAGGCTATAGAGTGTCTCTTCAATTTGTAGGGCGGTTTCTGATTGAGGATCGAATCAATTGCACCAAAGACGTTGTCAATATTTATGACTGGAAGGATGGCGCTTACACAGAAACAGCCAGAGTCTGCGGACGTCAAGCACCGCCGGCTTTCAATTCCACCGGTAGCCGTATGAAAGTTGTTTTACGTACTGATGCTGAAACGAATCTCGATGGATTTAAAGCTGAATGGACTCCTATTTGCGGTGGAAAATATGTAGCTACGGAAAAGGAACAAATATTATACAGTCCTGGGTATCCTTATAGTTACCGTCCAAGCATGAGTTGTTCTTATGAAATATCTGCGCCAAACGAAAAAATTATACTTAAATTCCTCGACTTTGAACTAGAAGGCTCTCCTCCTGACTGCTTGAACGATAATTTAACTCTAACTGCCCAAAGCGATTATAACTATTTATATGAAGTTTATTGTGGAAGCGAAATTCCCTCTATTACATCTCAATTTGAAAAAGTATCTTTGGAGTTTAAAAGCGACAGGTATATTCAGAGAAAAGGATTTAGTATTTCTTACTCTATCTATGCTTGCGGAGGCAGAGTAAACGACACAACAGTACTTTCATCATCGCTTCTTGAAAATTACGAAGAAAATCTGAACTGCACCTGGTTTATTGAAGCACCGCCGACCAAGATTGTGGTACTCAAATTCCTTTACATTGACTTAGAAAGCCATTATGAATGTTATAACGATTATATAGCAATATACGATGGTTTGGAAAGTATTGATGATAAGCGTTTAGCCTTATTGTGTGGTCATTTAAATTCAACGACAGCAGTGCGAAGCAAAGGAAACACAATGTTGCTACAGTTCGTAACAGATGCTAGTGTAAACTATAAAGGCTTTAAGGTTCAGGTTTACTTCAGCTATTCTGAAGCAGCTCAGTGTGGTGGACGAATTAATTTAACGGCATCGTCGTCACGTACTTTTAAATCTCCTCTCATGGGTCAACCTGTATACGAAAACTTCTTAGATTGTTACTGGTCAATAATATCTCCACCTGACACCATAATTAAAATCGAATTCAATTCGTTCCACATTTCCCCTTGTCAAAACGTTAACCAAACTGCTATCGGATACAGTAAGTGTGATTGTGACTTAGTTGAAATAAGAGATGGCTTAAATCTTAACAGCTTACTAATAGGCACTTATTGTGGTCACAGCTTACCGCCTCAACTAATATCGTCCGGAAATATGATGTCTGTTAGACTATCTACGGATGGCGAATCAGGAAGTCAGGGCTTCGAAGCCACATTAACATACCAACAGACACTATGTAGACATTCTGTCATATCAGTAAGTCACACACCACAACGCCTTAAATCTCCTGGATTTGAACTGGGGTCTATTCCTCGGGGTCTTCATTGTAGTTATCACTTGGATGTGAGCTCCGAGCAGTATACTTTAATGCGCATCACAGTAATAAATCTAGACTTGCGCCCCCCTGCTACCGAGGGTGCAGACGTAAATCGTTGTAGTAGCGACAGACTAATTATATCCAGCAATCCATCCCCCCGTAACGCCACTGGCGGAAAAGATCTTATCTTGAATCATCAGACGGATGATTTCTTCAGTCATAATAACTTCTATGAGACCAATTTACACTTTCCTGATCGTTTCGAGCTATGTGGACATAAAGAGTTTACGGACTTTTATGTCTACGGAACTACGTCTATAAATTTAATCACATCACCAGAATCAGATTTTAAAGTTCATAAAGGTGTCGAAATAGAAGCGGTATTCACAGGTTTCTGTGGTAGGAATTATTCAGAATCTTATGGACGAATACAATCAGCATATGGAGGCTCGTCAGGTGATCAAAATGACTGTTACACTCTGATCACAGCTCCAGTAAACTACACGATATCTGCGTATTTCTTTAGTGTTATGCCGGATTACTGGGACGAGGACTGTTATCTCGAGATCTTCGACGGCAATAAAACCAGTGCTCCAAGACTAATAAGAATACATACGGAATATGAAAATAATAACCCTATCTTCTCGACTGGTAGATATATGTTATTGCACAATCATGAACATAACAATGACCGTCTATTATTTGATTTGAATTATATTACAACTAATAAAGGTCGTGGTTGTGGTGGAAAACTGCATGGTGAGATTGGCAGGATTACAAGTCCCATGTACCCTAACGTTTATCGGTCGAAGTCGACCTGTGAGTGGGAGCTTGAGACTCATGTGGGTACACGTCTACTGGTACATTTCGCTGTGTTCGACTTGGGAATTACTTGCGATCAGAATTACGTTCAGTTAGTTGACAGAAAGGGTGCGGTAGTGCGGACATTCTGCTCCGACACGCCTGCTGACTACACCAGTGATGATAACTTTGTCAAGGTCGTGTTTGTTACCACCATGAATAATGGCGGCACGGGATGGGTTATAGACTTTATAGGAATTTTGTAAAACTTGCTAAAAAGTTAAAATCAACCACAAAATATTTTCTGACATTTCAAAAAATTCTTTTTGTATTTTAATAAATAAAATAGGTAGGCATGTATAATAAAATGTAAGTGTATGTAATATAGGTCATTCAAGAACTACTGTAAGGTATGATACCTAAAATAAGAAAATTACTTATTTAATTTTATAGTTCAGTAGAGTTAATTCATCACAAATCCGAACTTGATGTTATTATAAACTCGATCGCCGATAAGCGCGGCTCTCCCGGTGGCTTTCCATTTTAATAATGGCAATAATGTAAGGTATATTATGGTATTTAATCACTAGATATCTATCACAGTATATACAGTGCATATGCGTGCACACTCGCCGCGCCGCCCCGCGTCCCGTTAACGCTCAACCGCGGGAGAGCCGCGCTTACTCGTCCGGGAGGGCTGCTGCGCTTACAGCAGTCGGCCTATAATTATCAGCATATCAACCCTTTGATGTCTACTGCTGGACATAAGCCTCCACATAGAGGTAATAAATGTTCCGAACTAACATTAAGTATCAGACACCATTGTATCCTATCACCCTTTGTAATACCATGCATGTTCATAATTTGATATGATATTGTATTAATATAAATTATCGTTAATATAATTGATAGTTTCATTTGTTCCTTTAATTATATCGCTTATTCTTCCGTTACCTGCATCTCTCCGTTTGAATAAAGTTTGCGTTGAAGTAAAGGATAAGGTAAGGTAAAGGAGAGTAGGTAATAGGTACCTACCAGCCAAGGTTGTCACTGAAAACCAGCGTTGCGGGTGTTGCCAGTATTGCACATATTGCACTGCGCGTTATCACAGCATTATGCTTAGTGACGAGTTGACGAACTCTTTTTGCACAGATGATGCGCACCGTTACATGTTAGTTTATAGTGGTTTATAGATGTTATGTATTTAATTTATTATTCATCCCACCATCTCGGAAAGAGTATTTTTAATACAATACAATACAATACAATACAATAAACTTTATTGTACACCAGAAATACAAAAAAAAACATTACCATAAATATGTACATGTACAATGGGCGGTCTTAATCTTCAATATCTGAGTGGAAAAGCCGTTTTTATTCTCTAGAGGATAAAGTAAATTTTCATCCCACCATCTCGGAAAGAGTATTTTTAATCTTCAATATCTGAGTGGAAAAGCCGTTTTTATTCTCTAGAGGATAAAGTAAATTGAATTTAGAACATCGTGTGCACTAAGTTTGTGAATTAAACGTTTTTTTTTTGCATTTAGTCATTTCCTCGCTGAGGTGGAATGAAAAGTTACGTGTTGCACTCGAGTGCAAAGATTTTTCACCTCGTGCTCTTTTGATTCCCTCGCTAACGCTCAGGATTCTAATTTTGAATCACTCGCTGCGCTCGTGATTCAATTTTAGAATCCTTCGCTTGCTCGGTCATCAAAATTGAACACGCGGTTAAAAAGCAACTTTGCACTCTTGTATAACAAATAACTATTAATCCTTTTTTGTTAAGTATATTATTTTAAATGTTTTTATCATTTAATCTTTCGTCGTGTTTTGTTAGCATCTTCATCGTACAAAAATAAATCATTTTTCTTTCTTTCTTACCTACCTACCTATTTATTCGGTGAAGGGGACATTTCATCATAGTCTTCTCTCTGCTTGAATGTTATAATCTAGAAGTAGCGACTCGGCTGGCGGAAGTCTCACGTACGCGGAAATAGAGAACCCCCTAATTTGGACAGTAGGTACTTCTAGACTTCCTTCGAGTATCACTGGGCTCGGACTAGTCAAAGCAAGGGATTATATCAAGTGGATGAGCCATCTTCCTCTGTGTTAATAACAACATGCTGCACCAACTAGTCTGCCAACCGTGGTGATCTTACAATATTTACCCCTGTCCTATGTAAATCGGTCTTTAGGGAGGCACTTCAGACCATCGACGGAACTTTATGTAGGTACCTATTTAAGCACTGGGGCACCTTCCCCTGTAGCCAGATTCAGTCTACCCCGTATTTTTGGACTTCCGAAACCCCAGACCTTTTTAGTATGTATAAAAAAATATATATATTAATAACAACTCTAAGAATGAAAGTCTTACCATAAGCAACAATAATATTAAATACTCAATTAAAAATATAAATAAGTTTAAATATTTAGACAGCCTTATCACAACAGACAGGTGTACTAAAGTATCAAATAGAAAATAGCAGTAAAACAGGCATTTATTTCAAAATAAAAACTATAAATTCACATCCAAAATCTCAAAGATTATAAAAAAACAAATTCAAGATTCATGAATTCATGTGCGTGTGTCGGTGTGTGTTAATTTTTGAATTCATGTTTAGAGTACGAGTACCTAACTATTATAGCCCTTTACGGGAGTGAGACAAGGATAAAAACACAGAAAGATAGAAAGCTTGTGGAAGCATTTGAGATGTGGTGTTAGAGAAGGATATTATAGAGAATAAGCTTATCAGAAAAAATTACTAACGAAGAGGTATTGAAAACTTGAATAGAATCAATGCTGAAAAGAGAGTAGGTAGGTACCAGTGGCGAAGAGTCTATACAACCCGATTATCATCGGCTTCCCTTTAGTAATTGTTTAGTGCATAGACCAACGTAATATTATATTAATTACCTACTCATCCAACTGACAAAAAAAAGGCTTGTTATTCAGTTAGGTCGAGCTCTTCCAGACATGACTATATTATATAGATTACAAGAGACGGTATGGATTTTTGTCTTGCAGCATTAATTGCAGCAATTTTTAGAGGGCATTTTTGGGACGGCTTCCTCTTTTAAAACGGTCACCCTTCGCCACTGGTAGGTACTAATGAAAACTATACAAAATAAGAGGAATGATTATAGGCTATCTTAAACAACAGGATACTTTCATTGAAAGTAAAGAAAGGTTCATGGATAAGTTAAGTAGGTACATGAGCTTGGTTCTTCATCTGAGCACGAGCCAAGGTTATGAATGTTATGATTGCACTGAAGAGGATAAATGGAGAGAGACAAGAGCAAGAGAAGAATAAATATTTTATCCAACTGATATTTATTTACTTATTAAAATAAACTAAATTAATTTTTTAAATTTAATTTATTTTTAAGAATAAATAATGTTTGTTTTATTTCGTCCAACCGCGTTTTCTTTCATTAAGAACTCGGTACGAGCACTCGGGCATAGGGTTGCCACTTGCCAGGTGTCCCGGCTTTAGCCGAACATGTTTGGCTTTTTACGGTCTTGTCCGGCCAAATATTTACGTGTCAGGCCTGTCCGGCTTTTGTTAGGCTTTTTGCCAGTCGCGAGCAGCGCCTGTAGAACGGGCCTACGTTTTACTTACATATTATGGAATTAAAATACGTTACCGACATATTTTATTGAAAGTTATGTTCGGTGTTATGTACCCAAAGTATGTTCGGCTTTAAAAAAGGTATGTTTGACTATTATGAAAGATAAGTCGGCTTTTAGGGCAAAACGTCCGACCTATAATTATAGCGCTGAGTCCGGGTTTTATATTTTAGGGCCTGGCAACCCTGCTCGGGCAAATCGGGTAATTTATTTAAACCACGCGCACGCTCTTAGATAACCACGGATATCGAATATATACATATATACCTACCTAATAAATGGAAAAGTAACGGGTAACGGATGTAAAAAGACCATAAACTTAGAATATTTTTAAAATTATGAAAAAGACCTATAACGAAGCCATAAGCCACTTAATTATTCTTCTGATCATCACCAAGACTTTTTGTACTGAGCTATACTTGAGAATAGACTGGATAGGGAGATATTTAAGGTAAACCAAATTTTTTTTTTACTTTTTTGCCGAATTTACTACTTTGGACATGTTATTAGTTATTACTAAATTTTCTTACGCACTCTTGCCCTGAAAGTGATAATATCGCGAATCCGACCAAAGTCACAAGTATTATTATTACTCAATAGCCCTTATATTTTGTGCCTATTCAATTTGGTCGGATTCGCAATATTATCACTTTAAATCGCAATTTGGACCGCAGGTTTGTACTCTAACACCCACCCGTCCAGCTCAACAAGAAATAATTTTTAAAATAGGTCCAGTAGTTTTTGAGTTTATCCATTACAAAGAAATACAAAAAATCAAATCTTTTCTCTTAATAATATTTTATCTAAGAGCAAATACTATAGAGGGAGTATATCAAGTAAGAGCAGGAGACGTATATATGGCCCTACTCTCACTAATGTATTAGCTCTATAAGCAAAGAGAGATAGCGATAGACTTTCTACGTCATCTTGAAACGCTGCGTGCCATCAGTCGAGTTGTTTTCATCAAGCTGGAGGGCTCGGTGCGTCAAGTGTTTTGTGATATTATCTTTGCGGTATCTTATCTGTCTCTTTGAAGTTAGCCGTACTTGCGCGAACAACACCGATTGGTCACTGATTCTATAAGCGCTCGGCCCCCGCGGCCAGTGCCCCTGCAAACCATTTAGTAAAAAGCGACAATTTTGCAGCCACTTGTTTTGCGTACTTCAGAGAAGCAAAGTTACAAATTGATATGCTATGAAACCGTACTGCATTGTTCTGAGGTAGGTACTGTAGTAGGTAGGTAGTATTATCTCTTAGTAGTCTGTGGTACTGTATAACTGGCAACATCGGCATCGTCCCGTCATCCGTCATTTCAAGTGTCTGTCATCCGCTGTCCTCGGTTCTCTCCTCCCGTAGACAGCCGCTCAAAGACTCAGCCGCTCTTCTTTCAGTTATAGGAAATAACTTTCAGATTCAGCGAATAGTGTTGGAACAAGTAGCTCAAAACGACATAAATTTAACCGAATTTAAAATAGTTATGTTATCATTAAGTAAACAATCGAAGTACTAATAAAATGGATTTCTTTTTTTTAATTATATGGTCTGTTATTCTATACAGTTTTGCGGCCGTTCTAGCCGTGCTTTTTGCGGTGAGTAAAACAACAAATATTTTATAATTTGCGTTAATTAAATCTACAATAGTTTTACGTGCAACTTAATATACCGCCATAAAGCCTAAGCTGTTCAAAAGTATCTCTAAAGACTGTGAAGCAAGTGTCTTGTTGGCAGTAAACAAACTGTGATATCCTTCATTTCTATAGCTCAATGTTTTACGCATCAATTCTCTATAAAATGGCCTCGACAAGCTCGATAAGCTCTCGAAAAATCATATTTATTTTTATTTTCAATGTACTGAAATACCATTTTATATTTTTCTTCTTCAATTTTCTTGTATGTTCACATGTTCCTATGTGGCCTGGCTTTTACATAAGTATTAAAAACTAACAGCTATTTTACAGAATAAAACGGGCAATATTTTGAGTATTCCACTATATAGTCAACAAATTGTATACTTATTTATAATTATTCTGGAATCATTTGTAGGTATCCATATTCCTATACATGACAACAAACCGTTATCCAGTGGAAGAGCGTTTCCAGGAAGAGAGCACATACAATGATCCTCGCAGTAACAGTAAACTAGAATTCCCCAGTATTGAAGAGGTTCAGACTGTACATTTGAGTGTGGTAGTACCCGCTTACAATGAAGAAAAAAGATGTAAGTTTCATTATGTTTTGACTGTATGTATTATCCACCGTCAAATATTAATTGCCTGTTTGTGTAAAATCTATTGGAGAGCAAAATAGACTAAACTCGGAAGACCATAGCAAAATACAATATACATAGGTTCTAGAGTTTGGAACCGTGCACCTAGAGTCTCAACATTTCTTAAGTGCAAGTAAGTGGTCTGACAGTCCCTTCCGCTCTGCCGGGGTGGGAGGACTCATTTGATGATATAACCACGCTAAAAAAAAAAAAAAAAAAATGCAAGTATGTGTACATGAAATAAAGATCTATTCTATTCTACTGAAATAATAATAATAATTATGTTTAGAAGAGTTTTCTTCAGATTTTTAGTTAAATCCAGTCATACTTAAACTGTAATGTAGGGAATTATATTTTATCAGTTATCACACTTATCACTCATAATGTGTTGTGTGTGTTGTGACATGACACATGTTTTCACATTATTTTAGTTTGTTTGACTGTACCCTCATTTACCATCATACTTTCTCTATCACTCAAAGGTTTGCTGGTAGAAAACTCAAATTTGGGTTAAGCTCGCCTTTGAACATACCATCTCAATTGTATTTGTTTTATTAACTCATTTCATGTACAATAAAGAATAAAGAATTATTATTATTTAAGAAAAATTTGTGGTAGTACAGTAATAAATATAACTTGTTACAGTACGACCTATGCTGGATGAAGCCATTGAATTTTTGGAAGACAGATTAAAAAAGCTGCCATCATATAGATATGAAATAATAGTGGTTAGCGATGGGAGTAAAGACCGCACTGTGCAAGTAGCCGATTCTTATGCAAAGCTGTATGGCAGTGAGAAAGTGAGGTGCCTTCACCTGGTCAAGAATAGAGGGAAGGGAGGTGCTGTCCGGCTCGTGAGTCATGCTTCCTTCGTATTACCCCATACACTTCCACTACTGCAGGAATAGTATGATGGGTGGACAAACCTGTTTTCCCCACCCTTTGTCTTGAGACAAAACGAAAAATCGACTGAGATTACTGTATATAAATGGTTTTGTTCTTGGGTTATCTGTATCCCTTTTTTTACCGTGCTAGCGCTCCTGGATGACCCACTATTTGGCTCATGGGTGATAAGGAAAAATAGCCACAATTACCACAGAGCAAACTGATTGGAAATAGCAGTAATTAGTTCATTTATCCACTTGAAATACTCCATAAGTTACATTATATGAAATTATACCAAACAGCCATGAGACCAATTAGCCACTGTTCCACACAAAACAAATATTGCTCGGAATGATTATTTTCAAACAAAGTCAAAATGTATATCTGAATTCTGAACTAGCTGACCCGGCGAACTTCGTACCGCCAATAAAGGAACTGTTCACCTACCTATCCTATCTACCATACCTACCTTCTCTTTACAATTCAGTCCAGCTGTTCACGCGTGATGGCGCGGGCGTGACCAAGGGACATAGGGATTCATTGTATAGATATAGTAACATGGTTTATATCCACATAACAGGTTAAATAGGCCTTTCCTAATCTCACGTGACAATTTTAAGTGACTTTTTCGTACATTGTATGATCTTAATAAATCTGTGCTCTAAAATTAGGGTTCCGCGCAAAAAAATCCATCACATACAATGAGAATAACATCAATTCATAATATAAACAGCAGTAGCTAAATCTCCGACACGGCTGGACTGATTTTGATGGGACTTTCGCTAGCACATAGCTGATGTCATAAGGAGTAACTTAGGCAAAAAAAAAAGAAACCATGCTGACCGTGTCCCATGCACAGCTAGTATAAAATAAAATCAATAATTTCAGGGCATTGCAAGCTGCAGAGGAGCAAGTATATTATTTGCAGATGCAGATGGAGCATCCAAATTTAGAGATTTGACGAAATTGGAGGTTGCATTGAAGGACCTCACAAAGTATAACCCTTTGCTCCAACCGGGAGATATAAGCCATAGCGTAGCTATTGCGATTGGATCTAGGGCACATCTTGAAAATGAATCTTTAGCTACGCGTAGCGTTTTCAGGTAAGAAAAGATTTATTACTTTTATATTAAGTACGAAGTATATTTTGTGGACGAGACAGTTGTCGTGGCTAAGCGATTGGCTTTCTGTGATACGGGTTGGCGATTCGATTGCGGCACACAATAAATTGTATAAAGGCAGTCACACACGGCAGCTGTAATGTATCGTAAGATAAATATGCTGTCCCGCTCGAAATATATGGAACACGCTGAAACAGGATGTGATCTTACCATTCAGTATAGATGCCGTGTGATGGCCTTAAACATCAAAATAAAATGGCTTTATTTTTTGTTGAAGTGTTCAAATGAATAGGCATCCAGATAACAGCAAATTAAGCTTTAGAGAGATTATAATCAACGTTCGAAGTTATCGACCTTCAAAATCTTACAAACTTACTCATGTACATATTTTATGTTATCACTATCATGCTGCCAGCTATGTTTATATCAGTGAACCACTTATGACGGTACACATATAACATGAGTCATATCTTACTGTCTGTGACCGTGGCTAATTTACCTTAACTTTTTGTACAAGGTTGATTGTTATAAAAGAATTTATTCCAATTATGGGAAAAAATACAGTACATTGTTTACTGTTAACAGCATTTTAAGGGAAACATTGGTCTCACAATAAACCTCAACAAAGAACAGACGCGAGCAAATATTAATCATCTGCCTAGCACTTTCGCAATTGGTGGGGTCTGCTCGGTTTCCAGTCTAAATAGACTGCCATCTGACCTCCGCCACTCAAGTAACTGGGAGATACCATGAATGAATATTAATATTAGAACATATTGTTTTGTTTTTAGGAACATACTGATGTATGGATTTCATTTCCTGGTGTGGTTGTTCACCGTCAGGGGCATCAAGGACACGCAGTGCGGCTTCAAACTGTTCACTAGGAAAGCAGCTCATATTTGTTTCAGAAGTCTGCATGTAAACAGATGGTAAATATTATTTACTTTATAAAGTGTGTTCAGCATCTACAAATTATCTTACTTATGTAACAACTTGGCAATTACTCTTTACCTATTAAAGTGAAAAAAAATAAGCATATTCAATATAAAAGAAAATACTAAGATTTTGTCTACTTGCAGCAAGTACAACTGCAAACAAAGTGCAATGCTAACTTAATTCATATCAAATTGTGCCTTATTGTTTCCGGTGGTAAGGGTCAATTCACATTGGAGCAGAGTTCAAGCGACACGCAATTTTGGATTTGGATAAGACTATTTAATTAACATTGCATATTGAACTTTATCTCTATTATAATATATAATGTTCAAATTGGTTTGAGAACAAAGTACGGCTAGTGCTGTGGCGCGTGCCTTCCGTCAGAACATTACTGATTACCACGGGAAACAGATTTCAATTCTAAACTTGGTTAATACCTACTCAAATAGTGGAATAGTGGTTTTCCTGTTGTGTGAATACCTTTTGTAGTTGAATTGTGCCCGGTAAATTGTGGTAAGCTATCCCATACAGGATATTTTTTTATGTAGTGTGCATAATTTGTATTGATTCAGTCTCTGTTCCTAAATGCAACCGCAGTATTGGAATACACTCTAGAACAAAACGAAAATTCGACTTAGTACGAGGACACGCATAATTTGTTAGCGCAAGTCATATAAAATCAAATTTTTATTTTGTTTTTGAGTGAATTTCAGTTCAGTGGTTTTGCGCCATACATAAAAAAATATGCTGTATAATAATACCTTTTACCGTTTCGTCCTGATAACATTGATATGCTTGTTCCAGGGCGTTTGACGTAGAACTATTGTACATAGCACAAAAACTTAACATTCCAATCGCTGAAATTCCAGTCAGATGGACCGAGATAGAGGGCTCCAAAGTAACGCCGGTGCTCTCGTGGATACAGATGGGCTGTGACTTAGGCCTCATATGGCTCAAGTATAACATCGGGGCATGGAAGATAAAAAGTCAGAAGACTGATTAAGGACAATTTTTTTATATTTTACCATCATTATCAAAGTTAATGACCACTGCTCAGAATTGCCTTTTAAAAACCTATACTATACATGGCTATGATACTCACATAAGATAGTGTCTATTCCAAGCAGAGTTCACTCCCGCATAAGTTTGATTAAATCGTGATAAATAAAATAAACGCTTTTATTTAAAAACATTTATTGAAAAATCGGTTTGTATCCTAAACAGCAAAGATAAATTGAAAAAAATATAATTAACAAATTATATTATAGCTATAATAATGGGTTTAATTGAGGCGTAAAAAAATAATTACATTTGTAATTAATATGATTATTTATTTATGAACAATGAATCAATTTATGTACTTTAAATTAAAGCAGCTGCTGTATACAAGGTCCTACCTTTTGAGCCCCGACCCCTTTAAGGGGTTATTATACTCATCATTATAAACAACTTTTACTATGGAACCAACATTGAAATCTCATAAAAATAAACAGCTGTCCCATACAAATAATTCAATGTTACTCTACTAAATGTATATAACAGCAGATTTTTTGGCGTTTTCATGTTTGGTCCCATAGAAAAAATCCCTTAAAGGGATCGGGATTAGAAAGGTAGGACCTTGTATTTAAATGCGGTGAGTGTTTACCATTCACTAGTCGCCAGACAAACAATTTGACCGAAGAAAATTATTATTATGTATTCATTTTTATACCTCGTCTTCTAGTAAGCTTCTTTGCACAAATTGACAGTTTTTAAATTATATTTTAAACTTAGGAATAACATTTGAGACTTAATAGTAACTTTTATAAAATGCGACATTCTCCTCCAAGAGACATAATATTACATGGAATAAATGTGAAGGTAATAATAGTACATTGACAGCCTCTATAACATTCGAGAATCATTTTAATGTAATTTTTTAGCATTAGATAATTGAAAATTTTAATAAACAAAATCTCGCTACATTTTTATTTTGAGCAACGAGTTAGAAATTTGGCCAAGTGAGCGAAAATTTTCAAAAAAAGAGCTAAGAAATAACGAATTGTTATTTGAGCGTCAATTGCATTTAATGCTCTCGCTACATTTTTATTTTGAGCAACGAGTTAGAAATTTGGCCAAGTGAGCGAAAATTTTCAAAAAAAGAGCTAAGAAATAACGAATTGTTATTTGAGCGTCAATTGCATTTAATGCTACATTGTATGAATAAACGTGATATACAGGATTTTTTTTTATGTAGTGCGCATAATTTGTAGTGATTCAGTCTATTCCTAAATGCAACTGCAATATTGGGATACAGTTTAAAACAAAACGAAAATTCGCCTTAGTATGGGGGACACGCATAATTTACTGGTGCAAGCCATAAAAAATCAAATATTTATTTTGTTTTGGAGTGAATTTTAATACTGCGGTTGCATTTGGGAAGACATTGAATCACGCTGCTAATTTTGCGCACTACATAATAAATTATCCTGTATAACTCTTCGACCAAGACAAGTAGCCAACTACACAACCGTCTCGGGCCCCGTGTTCATCATAGTACCGTACATTTTGCCATTTTTAATGCAATTATATTCGGATGACGTCACGACTTAGCTTGGCCGACTGGTAAGCAGAACAACACTTCGTTTTACAAGAACATAGTGCTTAGATCCAAAACAGGTAGATATAACTAATTATATACTTAGTTTCATAAAATATACTACAGTATATTATTCAGCAGTTTATGGTATTATTCCACTGCCATCTTAGTTTTTTTTTTATAAATTATACCAACAGATATCATAGCATATTAGAAATTTTGCGTATCACAGATAGAGATAGGCAGATGTCTAACCCTGGCGTGAATTTAGGGAATTACAAAGATTGTCACTAAAATAATTACAGGAATATTCATTTAAAGAAAATATCTCAGAATTTATATTAACTGCTATGAGTATCGAACTGTTATCGCTTATACAATTACCTTGAAAAGATTTAGTAAAATTGTTTGGTGGGTATACTTGAAGTGCGTGTTAGCCCTTTCCTTGGACCATTTCAACTGCGTTGATTACGGCACACACTGGACGAAAGAGAAATTTCCTATTAGTGCAACGAGACACAATATAATTTTGCATTTCGAGTACATACTAAGAAAATATATATTTTTAAATTATACCTTAAGTTTTAAGTAACACTTCAAAGTAACAGCATCGTTGAGAAGGACTAGAACAACAATACTCAACTGGACTACTCAGTTATTCATTTCGACCCACCAAGCGATATAGAAACAAATATTCATGCAGCCCAAAGCGAAAAAAGTGTGAGTATCATTGTGCTAGAATTTCGCAGGACGCGGATTTATTCAAGCTGGTAGCTAACTTGGAAGACAACAGCCGCGTTACTATATCATATACGTTACATCAAACATGATAAAAACATCAAGATATTACATTAAAAAATAATTAAGCTTAGGCAGTTATACTTCAACAAAGTATAATCTGAATTTGTAAATCACTTTTACACTCATTCATTCAGTGCACTGTCTTTTAGTATCACATCATTCGTTTTACCTTAATATAACACTTGAAGTTACACCAGCGTTTATATATACAAAAATTATCAAATAATTAGCCTATTTTTACATAAAAATGTTTATAATACATCAACATTAACTGTGGAAGATACACTTTGCAAAATCCTTCACAGTGACCGAATATCTGATAGTAAATCGTGCATAGCTTCTAAGGAAACTAGTCTAGTGCTAACGCAAGATGCATTTCCGCAGTCAACCCAAACACATGTGAGACTCGATAGGTACACATTTATATTACATCAATACAAGTTTAAAAAAATCTTCCGTTGATCTTGAAGCTGAAATTATTCTGAATAAGTATACTTTATACTTTTACCTTTAATCCAAACACCATCTTGAGGAATTGTTCATAGTGAATAGTGATGACGCCATCTTGGTCCGTGTCGTAATGACGAAATGCTGACGTCAGAGTCTACAAACAAAAATCCCAATGAGTCAGATGTACTTACAAAATGTCCTCGCTATCTCTACATAGTATAAAATAAAGTCGCTTTTCGCGTCTGTCTGTCCGCCTGTCTGTATATCCGCTAACTCCTAAACCACGCAACGGATTTTGATGCGTTTTTCACCATCAGTTAGGTCATTTTTCACGGAAGGTTTATATGTATAGTACTTTGATATTTAATGTAAGGATAATAGAGAAATAGCACCTGTTGTGAAGCCAGGGACAGGTCGCTAATGTTCACATATTTTGAATCTTGTAGGGTACAAAATATGTTTTAGGATTATCTCATGTTTGAGAACCACTAATCCAGTTTTAATTACATTTTTTTATTCTGATTTCAGCTTCATTTATTTTAGCTGCGAATTTATCTCTAGTCAGTTAGTTCAGTTTTAAATCGTAGGTACCAGTAAAAGGGGGCTATTTGGGACTAACACCTTTTAGGAATTAAGTCATATTTTCTAAACTGAATCAAAAATACCATTATTAATTTAAATAACCTTTCCTTTACTAAATCCGAACTAACCCAGTACCTAAATAGCCCCATTCTACGATAATGAATATGTATGTGTAACAGGAAAACGGAGGAGGCATTGACTGTCTTGTTTGATATTATTATTATGACCTTGTAACTGAAAATATATTAACATAGTAACTGTTCATCACAATAGATCTGTGTAGGTCGCAGTGACAAAGGGTCTTATAATAGTGGCATGCTATTATGGCATTTTTGACGTTTGCCTGCTCATGAAGATCCATCAATATTGACAGCTATGTATGAAGGTATAACTGTGGCGTATATTATCCTACCTCTTCCCCCAAATAATAATAATATGTATATTAATAGTAACTGTTTAACTTACATATAAGGTGACACAGCACTGGATAAAATCATCAAACAATATGGTCCCACGGCCAAACCTGTCGAACTTTTGAACCATGATGTCTACCACTTCATCTGACAATCTATACCCAAATGCTGTGAGAGCATTCTTCAACTCCACCTTATCTATGTTCCCAGAGTTATCTCCGTCAAATGACCGGAAACAATTCTGCCAGTCCGTTACATATTTCCATAGGGCACCAAAATCTTCAAATGATATCACACCTCTATTTTGCTTGTCAAACATTCCTAGAAATACAAACACTGACTTAATACAAATTGCAAGATTTATAAGAAGGATAATTTCTTGATTGAGTTGAATTATTTGCTTTGAAAATTAGCATGAACAATTATAAGATATTCTGTAAGTACCATAAAGCATTACTAAAAAGCTATTCAACCAATTTATTTTTATAAATTCGTTTTAGTTTGGAAGTGGTAAACTTACCTATCATGAGGCGCACAGTTTCAGGATTGAACGGGTTCCATGTGCCATTGGACAGAGCTTGCTGCAACTCATCTGCTGATATGTGACCACTGCGGTCCTTGTCAACTCTGCAAGGAAATTATACTGTGTCATAGGTATATAGATCACTGTAGTCTGCTGACAGAGCAGTCTGAACATAGGTACATTTTAAGGTGTTTTTAATGTCTGTCATGCTTCAATTACGCGAGATTGGCCTACATGCCTGAAATTGGAATGTATTGCTAGATGATAAACAGTCTATTAAAAGGTGCATTGTGATGCCACGCAGGCGGGCCTATCCCGCGTCTGTTATCAAATCTGCATGACACTAAAAAACTGGTTACATCCCACATGATAAACCGGCGAACTGATTGATAATGATTTGATTTGAACTAATTATTGTCTCTAATTTAATCTTTACAGGTAAAAGTAATAATAAAACACAAAAAAGATATGAACTAAAATTCATTTTAAATATCATTTGAAGTTAAGTTTAAAATAATTGAATACTCAACTAATTAAATGAATTTTCTACTATTCTACAAGCCAACATTAGTCATTAATTATTTCACTATCATGTACAGTTTATCAATGCAAATATTTGGCATATTAAATGTAAGTTTTACCTTCTAAAGATATCCCATAGGAACTCCCGGCTCGGCATAGCAGATTGGAAGGTCATTTTTACCTGTAAATATTTTTTACATATTTTGAATCAGCAGATTCAAATGTGTTTAAACTTACAAATAACAAGATACTAGTTATAATCTTCATCATAAAATTTTATAGGCTTGGATTAAAAGTTTCCTAGCATTTGATTTTGTGCCAGAAACTTCCAGATGTGTGTAGGTACCAAAGATAGTGTATACTTTACACTTTTAGATCAACATGAAATTGAATAAGTCATAGCAAATTAAAAAAATATAAAATCATTGGTCATAATAATGTAGGTATATCCATGCAATAGTACCTATTATTACACAATTACGACGAAATATTTAGAAGCCTTTTGTTCCAATCTATACAGAGTATTAATTAAAATAAGCCATTATAAAATGATGTAGGTACTGTTGCACCAATTAATTATGCTAATTAATATGGTCAAAATATCAGTAGATATCAATGAACTAATAAATTGTAATGTTGACTCACCTGTTGAAGGGGAACCTCCTTTGATCAGACAAATCAAATACCTATGCGAGCAGATCACTATAAATTCACTAGTTTAAATGGTATTCTGTAAGAGGTCAATACCTAATTGATGCGACTTCTTTTCTTTTTGTTATTTCAATATAACTTCGTAAAACGTCAACACGTCAACCGCGATTGTAAAAGTGAAAACGAAAAGCGGTGGAATTTCCGTGACGTCATGACAGTGAGAGACTGTTTTTTTTTCTTTTGAGTTTTACATGTCCCTCTTTGGGACAGGCAAGGGGAGCTGAGCCCATACAGCCATGTCTGATTTAATTTTCTTGTCTTCTTTCTATTCGTCAGGTCAAGTCTTCGGCTTATATTCAGAGACGACAGAAACGAGTCTAAGCGTGAACTTACGCTTCCATATGTCAATTTTACGAACAAATTTTGACATATGGAAGCGTAAGTTCACGCTTAGACTCGTTTCTGTCGTCTCTGAATGTAAGCCTTCGTCTTTCAGTCTTAAGAACGGCCAACCCGGCATAATTCCTATACAAATGCCCGTAGGTGATTACGGCGCTATAACAATTTTTCCTCTAGATATTTTGAATACATAGGTATCTTGTGGTCTATATCGGGTTTCTATGTAAGGCAAATAAAAAAAAATTGAGAAACAAATTCAGTAGACATCTGAAAATCAGCTTTTTTGGACAAATTTTATCTAAACTTTGAGGGTTCATAATGTACTCAAAAATAAAAAAAACAGCTTCATAGAGACCTCGCACATGTAATGAAGATTCTAAATGACAATATTTTTTTCCAAAAACATGTTAGGCTTTTTCAAAAACACCTATTTCTTGGAACCTGTTTTGTGAAATCTGCGCGCGCCAATTTTCGTTCGATGTTATCGCGTTCTCCTTCTCACCTTGCTTTTAGCCAACGGGCGGTATGAAGTAAGCGGGAGGAGAGTCGTGCGGGGGAGGAGAGTCGTGCGGGGGAGGAGAGTCGTGCGGGGTAGGAGACGGCCCCAAGCTAAGGAATGAAACTTGCCGCCGAGCTGTGACAGGGTTCCCAACTTAGGGGTTTTCCCCCCAAATTTAGGGGGTAAATAAGTGGTATGGGATTTTTTTAGGGGTTTCATTTCTTTAGGGGTATTTTTAGGGTTTTTTTACACTTGATTTTTACTGTGAAGTTTATAATGATTGTGACGCAGCTGGCTGTTTTTTTTTTTAAAACGATTCAATTATTTTATGTTATTACAAATTATTTATTATTTTTACAGAGTTTTTTTTTTTTGAGAATTTTAGCTTTAGCTTTGGGGATAAATATTTTTGAGAGTTGGTAACACTGAGCTGTGATTACCGCGCGCACGTGTTTGTGTAGGTAGGTACCATAATAATTACTTATTGCATATTATTCTATTCTGAAGCCCAGCACAGACAGATTATATTATTAGTATAGGTACGTGTAAGGTTGAATTTAGTGTCCGAAATACCGCGGACTTTCCGCGTACCTACTTTTGAGAACTAATTTCAACGATAGGTACCTATACGAGTAGGTATGCTATAAAAAAAAAGTGCCTCAAGGATTGTCTGTCGTCTGTGCTGGGCCAAAACTTATCAATGCTTAGTAGGTACCTATAATAAAACTCAAGCAATCTATACATAGAATATATTCCTAATTTTTTTAATTACTGTATAGGTACCTATAATATCGATAAAGAAGCTGAAACCACAATTTTTTGAAAACTTGTCTGTCTGTCTGACTGATCACGCATCGCGTAAAAACCAGTTGACGGATTTTGATGAGACTCACTGACAGTGAGTCACTGTTGTTTAGTTGGAGGTCTGATTCTTACATGTCATCACGCACAGGCCCGCCGCAAGCGGGCGTGCAAAGCGTGCACCGCACGCGGGCGGCACGTTTAGGGGGCGGTAAATTGAGCGATCGAATAAAATGAAAAAAAATATTGATTGATAATAAAATATTCAAGGTTATAAGACCCAGCTAAAACATAACAAATGTCATGGTATTGAGAATTAAACCCGTACAGGCGGCGCAGCGCTTACCGGGTCAAATAAGTACGAGGTGCATTCAATAAGTACCTAGCCTCATCGCCAGAGGGCGCTGTAGTTTCAAAAGAGTTTTACCACAGTGTAGCACATTCTTTTTAAATTCTTTTTTCAAATTTTCATTCCAATCCCTTCATTTGTTTTAATTTGACAACTTATGGAAGCCAACGTGTCGATCGGTTTTACAAAAATGGAAAAAGAGCAATATCGTTCGGTGATTCGATTCCTATTTTTGGAAGGGAAAACGCGCATCGAAATCAAAGAGCGCTTGGATGCTGTGTACGGTGACTCTTCTCCATCGATGGCCACCGTCAAGAATTGGTTCAACGAGTTTGCACGTGGCCGTACGTCGGTTTTTGATGAACCACGTCCAGGTGCACCGAAAACAGCTGCTACGGAGGAAAACATTAAAAAAATCCATGATGTCGTGTTGGCAGATCGCCGATTGAAGGTTCGGGAGCTAGCTGAGACTGTAGGCATTTCAGAAGGAACAGTGCATCATATTCTTCACGAGGAACTCGGCATGAGAAAGCTGTCGGCGCGATGGGTGCCGCGTTTACTCACACCAGAAAACAAGCGCAACCGTGAGACCACATCGGAGACGTGTTTGGCGCTGTTTAAGCGGAATCCAGCGGAGTTTTTGCGTCGTTTTGTGACCGTCGATGAAACCTGGATCCACTGGTACACACCAGAGACCAAGGAGCAATCAAAACAATGGATCCAGACCGGGGAACGTGCTCCAAAGAAGGCGAAAACTGTAAAATCGGCCGGAAAAGTTATGGCCACCGTTTTCTGGGATTCACAAGGTGTGATCTACATCGATTACCTCGAGAAGGGTAAAACAATTACAGGGCTTTACTATGCCGATTTATTGGGCCGATTCGACGCCGAATTAAAGAAAAAACGACCCCATCTGGCGAAGAAAAAAGTGCTGTTTCACCACGACAACGCACCGGTTCACACGTCTGCCGTTGCCATGGCCAAATTGGTCGAATTACGCTACGAATTGCTGCCCCATCCACCGTATTCTCCAGATTTGGCCCCTTGTGACTTCTTTCTGTTTCCTAATCTGAAAAAATCACTCGCCGGGAATAGATATGGATCGAATGAGGAGGTCATCGCCGCCACGGAGGCCTATTTTGCAGAGTTTGACAAAAACTATTTTTCGGACGGATTAAAAAAGTTGGAGCATCGCTGGGCTAAGTGTATCGAACTAAAAGGAAACTATGTTGAAAAATAAATTCCCACTTTTCCAAAATTTTCGTTTACTTTTTGTAGGCTAAGTATTTATTGAATGACCCTCGTATGTTACACAGTACCCGTAGTCGTGTTCTATGGCAGGAAGGCTTCGCGAAATCAGGAAATCCCCTAGTCACCACCACCGAGTTTTTTCTCAGTCTGTACTTAACTAGGTACTTGTTTGTACGCATTCGAACAGAACTATCGCACATTAAACTGTAATCAGTGACGGATTTACCAGGAGGCTGAGTAGGCTGGAGAGCAAATTTCAAGGGCGGCAAATTTGGGGCCAGAGTCTAGCGGGACTAGAGTCAGAACTAATGAACAAGTTTTCATAGCGAGATTAATAATGATTTTGCGAATAGAAAATTGCGCAAAAAAATATTGTAAAACTTTCACTTAATTAATTTAATTTCATCGTCATCATCAGCCGGATTGTTACCAGATAATTTAATACTTATAATTATTGTTTTTAAACTGTAAGTAAGCGCAATAAAAAATATTTAATTAGGTTTACCGAATGTAAATGATTGTGTAAGTAGTATTAAGGCATACCTTACACCGCCTTATTAGTGCTATTTTTACTACATGATTGAGCTTTTATTAGCTCAGAAATATATTAACCCAAAAACTATTTCATGTGCAATCTTTAAATCGTTGGGTTGTAAAAATAATTTAGGAACTGACACATCGATCCCCTTGTTCACAATGATATCTACTAATTACGGGAAAAAGGTGGTGTAGGTAATTAGGACGATAGTGCACAAATCAAAAAGTTACAATTTTTTTCCTTAAACATACTCGATTTTACGCATCGACCGCATTCGGCATTCCGAGTGGCGAAGAACTCGGAGTGGGCCAATCGCCACACAGAACGCAGTCGATGCGTAAAATCGAAATGGTTAAAAGAAACACTAAGGCTTCAGAAGTTCAGAGTGGCAAATAGTTATAATACGCATACTATAGGTATGTTTAATGTTCTCAACTCAGACACATTAAAAACAATCAAATACCTATAATAAACAAAAAAAAGTAAAACAAAAAATACAAACCAGCCATCTTGGAACAGTTGGAACAGCAATCACTAGATACTTACAAAAACCATAAACTAAAAATCACGTAAGAATCGCACGCAAGACCTTGGTACCTATCTACTTCTACGAGTACATAGCGTGCGTAGTGTTACCGTATGACGTTACTAGACGGAGACGGGAGATGTGGTGGGCGGCGCCGGCGACGAATATGGGACGGGCGGAAGAAATTTATTTGTATTATATCGGTATTTTAATATCGGTATCGATACAAATATAGACAAATTAAGGTATAGATATTTATGTACTGAAATAAAATTTCGGTACCGATATCGATAAAAAAAACCAGTATATCGGTATTATATCGATATTTTTATATTGGTATAAATAAATATCGGTATTCCGGTCCCTGCTTTTCGATCATGCTCGCGTTGACGATAGACGGAACGGGAAGGGCCCTCTTAAGCCGAAGCCAAGGCTTATTTTCTTCTTTTAATGTCTTATATTTTAAATTGTAAGGCCGAAGCAAAGTCTTATTTTGAGAGAGTGACAACCTGTGACAACAAGTTTATTTTAAGTAGAAACTTCACTATACAATAAAAGCAACATCGTGAATTTAACAGCAATATTGCCACCATTCAAAATTTGAATGGTTCAACAAGAATTCAATAATTCGTATTTAAACTTTTTTTCAATCTAGTCCTTTTTTATGTCATGAATCATGATGTCTGTCTGAGCCTTATGTACAGGAAATCTGCGGCCACTCACAGACCTGCCTTTGCTAACGCTCAGCGGCCATTGTGGCCACTGGATGACTGGACTAATCTTGGCCCATAGAAATAACGTCATCGCCAAGTTTGCCCGGTAAACAGTCTAGGGAGACCATAGCTTACTATATAAATTGATATAAATATAGTAAGCTATGGTCTCCCTAGACTGTAAACTAAACTACTAAGACTACTAAGTTTAGTAGTAGTAGTAGTAGCTTAGTTTACAGTCTACCACTACTACTACTACTTTACTGTGTAGTAAACTAATGTAAACGATAAAATAAAGAATTAGAAGAAAATAATGTAACTAAAAATTAAAATTAATTCAAATGACAGATAAAAACTAGAATCTACCTATATTGGTAACATTATAGAACTTCAGAACTTGCAGCTAAAAATTACTAAACGCAAATTATGTAAGTTCAAGTTGCGTTTCGTTTCACCTTGTGGTGGTTACGATGATTTGGTATTGATGTAGTATTGTAGGCAGGACAACATTATGCTTTGATACTAAAATGGCCGATGTCTCAAATAATGATCGAAAAGTGAAGCTTACCAAAAACGGGAAAGTTGTAAAAAGACGTTCAAGGAATCCTGAAGGCGAGTTTTATCTTTACTTAATTATTAAGTTTGCGAGACAATTTCATTACCTTAACTTTTCTTATTACAGTGTTCTCATTGTAAAGTCTTCATTAGTTAAACCCAGTTTTTGACTCTTACTACCTTACTACATTTTTGTAAAGCAAATTGACTGACTGTTTCGAACATTTTTCTTTGACTTAACTTGTTAATACCACCATAAAACAATAATTTGTGTATTAAAATACTGTTTAGTTTTACATTCTTGTAGGTACACTATTTATATAGATATATAACGTAGTATGTATAGTTCTAATATGTAACTTCTTTGTTACATATCGGTTTGTTTTGATATGCTTTTGCAAAGCATTCATAAAATCTATACCGAATTATACCATACTTACGAAAATATTTTTGTATTTTAGAATGGCACAAACAAAAACAAAAACGTTTACGAATAGCTGGACTAGAATACATAAACGCGAATGGGAAAGTGGTGCCGCCAAAACAGCCTGGTACTGACTGTAACTGCCGACGAAGATGTTTTCAGAAAGTTCCCGAAGAGATAAGATTGAAGACTTTTCAAGGCTTCTACTCTATGAAGACACATGATGAACAAAATGCTTATTTATTTGGGCTCATGAGGCAGGTCGACGTGAAGAGAAAAAGGGTGAAATCAAGCAGCCGCCGCACATGCACGTTCGAATATTTCATCAGAGTTAAGGGAAGAGAAACACAAGTGTGCCAAACAGCTTTTAAAAATATTCATGCAATAACTGAGAGAAAAGTCAGAGTTCTTTGCAAAAAAATGGATGACGGCGTAATGTTTCCAAGTGATAACCGAGGGAAGAATAGTCACCGCCGATCTGGAGAGGTGCGTTTGCCAAATGGAGTTTTAGAACAAATAAAGAATCACATATATTCTATTGTACACACACATCGTTTGAAAGATTTCATCAGGCTAGATAAGATTGCTGGCTTAGAAATTAATATTTCCAAAATGTGGAAAGATTACATCAAGACCTATGATCCCGATAACATATCAGCAACTATGCCCAAGTCTAAGAGGAGTATGGAAATAGTGCCACATGTGGAATCTCCACAGCAACAACCACAAGCTCCACAAGATACCCTGGCACCTATTGGATATCCTGGAAGTGGACACCTAGTGAACATAGCTGAAAACTATTTTCAAAATCAATATCAAACGGCTACATTAGCTTCAGGTACTACTACAAACTTTTATCAAACTCCAAACGGTGGGCAAAGCATGGGGATATTACTCCAGTCAGCTGCACAAAGGCCAACACAGCCCACAACAGCATTTATAGTGCTCCAAACGAAACCTGAACCCCAACATTCAACAATCACTATAGAGAATCCTTATGGTCAGCCTGCAGAACTGATGCATCATCAAGAAGAGGCAAAACCAGAAAAGAAAATTAAAAAGGAACGGAGGAGAGGTCCTATGGTGAAACAGTGGAGATACACTAATATATTCCATGATGAAATAAATGGAGCAGCTTTAGCAGCTATAAAAACTAGACTGGGAATGTACTATGCAGAGAGTGATGCTGCCAGAAAGAAGGCCAAGCAGGTTCGGCCCGCAGAGCCTGTCCAGACACAAACACCCCCAGAGCAGATCCCACAAATGAGGCCGACACATACAGTAACAATATACACTTAGCATAAAGGACTATATTTGACTGATCTGTGAAGTAACTTGTATCTGAAATACAGAATTTAAGATTTCAGCAAGTAAAGAGTACATAATATTATTATAAATATTGTGTAATATTTTGATAGCTTTAGTTCTGCAGGTTGAATCTTTTGTCTAATAATCTTATAATATTCTACCTTATACATTTAAGGCTTTACTGAAAAAAAGGTTGCGATAGAAAGTTGTATATTTATGAAGGTGAGAAAGAAACATGATCAAAACAAAGTTGGTACTAATCAATAAACAGCAGTGACAAAATAAAAGCGGACTAGGGTGCGTTTTCACTGAAGAGGAGCGGAGAGTAGAAAAAATAACCAATAGAATAGTGTTTTATCAGTATTATCACGTCGCTTCGATTAGTGGAGAAAATACTGGAAAATATGGATATTTTTTCACCTCTTCAGTGGAAATGCAGCCTTAGATTTTTGCACACAGGCGCGGACGCCGTAGAGAGCTGACTCAGCGTTTATGTGAAGTAATAAGAATGTTATAGATACAATAGTAGTTTTGCCTTGTGTCATTGTAGCATAGTAACTCAAGCATAAGTACAACATTTATGGAGTTGTAGCTTCCGTTTTTGGATCTATTTACTGAGTAAGAAATAACTTGAAGAATATTGTTTTACTGATCTCATGGTATAATTTCTTTACAATTTGAAACCCAGTGCTTATAAATATGTGTGAATTATTAATAAGCTCATAAATGATGTAATTTGAAAATCGCATTTAAAATGCCTGATAGATGACATAATTATTATTTTATACACTAAGAAAGTTTCAAAATTTTACATTGATAGGTAGGTTTGTATTTATCATGACCGATAGTTAGGTATTATGAATTTTGGTTAATCTTGTTTCATTAATCATAATTATTTTGAGTATTATTACATTTAAAACTACAATACTGTTGTTTTATTAAGATACATCGGCCATTTCACAATCTTGTTAAAACAACAACCTATTTTGCCTCAACACTTGCATTAATCGAGACCAATCGAATGGGCTCAATCGTCGATTATAGTCCCGTACCGATAAATAACGCGGCCGCGCGGGTACAAAAAAATCTAACGTGAGATTTCGCGTCAATTAATTATAATTTTTTATTTAATTTGCGATTCACAATCGGCTACCTACAGACGCGGTATGGGACTATCCACGATATGTTAATTTCCAGTTCGCATGTACCGAATACTATTCGCTTCGATGTGACTCGACCCAGCGCCAATGTGAATTGACCTTTACATTGTAATGGCAATCATATACCGAGGACGGACATCTCCGAAGCAGGTACTGCAATGTCTCAAATGTGTAGGAGATAAAATGTGTCCGTATGGATTGAGGAGCCACATGTGATTTTTAAACGCGAATACTATCTTTATTTAGTAGGATATGAGCCGATTTTGTAGACCCAATCCTGGAATTTGTAGGAAAACCCTTAAAAAGTTACATGACGTTAAAGGTGGCTCCTCAATCCAGACGTTTGAACTGAGTAGCCACTATAGAACTCGAAAAGTAGACGATGGATGTTTTTGAAAATTATGTAGGATTTAGTAGGCATTATGTACAATATGTACGAAAAATTTGAGTTTTGTAGTTCTTAATTTGACATAACTACAATACTTTGATTGTGGCTCCTCAATCTAAACGTTGGCCTATTCATGCAATGCGTTGTTTTTCATAAACTAAGCGGCTAATCAAAACATATTTTTAGTATCATTTAGTAGTACATTTATCCTAATTTGTAGTATAAAAATACGATCGTAAAACGATCTAAATTTGGTTATAAAACACATTTTATCTGGCTCCTCAATCCTGACGTTTCTTTATGAAAATATGTCGATAACTGCCAAAGCTGTTAATGGAATCGAAAAACAATAACACGGCCATTTAGTAGAAATTTCTACTAAATATACGTGCAATCCTACATTGTACATAATCAGTATTTCTAAAGATATCAATTATTTGAAAATTCCTTAGCAATTTGGTGTGTAGGCTGACCATAAATAACTCAAACCAGGATAATAAAAGGAATTTTAATTGCAGCTACTTAAATTATTCGTGATATACCTATTCAAAGACCTATATACACTTACACAACCATCGTTATAATATAATAAATTAATAAGAAGTTCCAGTAAAATAATTAAGTAACAAAAAATTCACATAAAGCGCGCCATGTATTTTTTCATATTTTTTTTTTATTCTATCGAGCATCTGTTTCTATGGCATACAGCCAAAAAAATATTAATACCTCTTTACACATTGAAATTGCTTACGTAAACGTATCTAACAAAATCTCTTTCCGTATATAGAAAAGAAATATCAAATAACATAACAAATAGAGATTTTCATAGGAAATTGCCGGTGTGATAATGATGAAATCCAATAAAATTTCATTATTTTATTTTATGATTTCATTTTTCGCGCGCCGTGTCTATTGGTGGTTGCGTTAGCTATGCGCGCGCAGGTGGAAGGAGAGGCAACGGCGATACCATCAAACAGCCTAATATTAGAAGTTAATTAACGGAATACTTTTTTCTTTATGTTAAATGTAGTAATTTATGTTAATTTGTTGACAAAAATAAATAATTTAATGCAATGAGATGTTTATTTATCATATTTTAATAGACGCTTAACGCTTGGCGCGTTTGCTTCCTTATTTAAATAGATTTTTTTTTTGGGATTTTATCATTATCACACCGGCAATTTCTTATGAAAATCCTTATTTGTCATGTTATTTGATATTTCTTTTCTATATACGGAAAGAGATTTTGTTAGATACGTTTACGTAAGCAATTTCAATGTGTAAAGAGGTATTAATATTTTTTTGGCTGCATGCCATGTAGAAACAGAAGCTCGATAGAATAAAAAAAAAAATACATGGCGCGCTTTATTTGAAATTTTTGTTACTTATTTATTTCACTGGAACTTCTTATTAATTTATTATATTATAACGATGGTTGTGTAAGTGTATATAGGTCTTTGAATAGGTATATCACGAATAATTTAAGTAGCTGCAATTAAAATTCCTTTTATTATCCTGGTTTGAGTTATTTATGGTCACCCTACACACCAAATTGCTAAGGAATTTTCAAATAATTGATATCTTTAGAAATACTGATTATGTACAATGTAGGATTGCACGTATATTTAGTAGAAATTTCTACTAAATGGCCGTGTTATTGTTTTTCGATTCCATTAACAGCTTTGGCAGTTATCGACATATTTTCATAAAGAAACGTCAGGATTGAGGAGCCAGATAAAATGTGTTTTATAACCAAATTTAGATCGTTTTACGATCGTATTTTTATACTACAAATTAGGATAAATGTACTACTAAATGATACTAAAAATATGTTTTGATTAGCCGCTTAGTTTATGAAAAACAACGCATTGCATGAATAGGCCAACGTTTAGATTGAGGAGCCACAATCAAAGTATTGTAGTTATGTCAAATTAAGAACTACAAAACTCAAATTTTTCGTACATATTGTACATAATGCCTACTAAATCCTACATAATTTTCAAAAACATCCATCGTCTACTTTTCGAGTTCTATAGTGGCTACTCAGTTCAAACGTCTGGATTGAGGAGCCACCTTTAACGTCATGTAACTTTTTAAGGGTTTTCCTACAAATTCCAGGATTGGGTCTACAAAATCGGCTCATATCCTACTAAATAAAGATAGTATTCGCGTTTAAAAATCACATGTGGCTCCTCAATCCATACGGACACGATAAAATAGCGTTGGACGTATACCAATGAGCACAAATAAGATAATTTCTTAGAAAATTGTGCTATTGCAACTTTTTTGGTGATAGATAATAAAGAACAAACTGCACATTGGATTTTTATAGATTTATTGTAAACTTAAATTACGCAGACAGGACGCAGGCACCACCAATAGCCTTGATTTTCCTCTCAGCTGTCTTTGAGAAGAATTTGGCCTTGACTATGACGGGCTGCTTGGGGAGCTTGCCTTTGCCTAGCAACTTGTAGTAACCCTGGAATAGAAACAAAGGTGATGTTAGACAAATAAGAACTAGTATAAGTGCGATGTTTGTACAGGGATGTTAGCATATTAGAAAGTATGTTTTTGAATGTAGTTTATTGAACTGTGAGTCAATATTATAGGAATCGATTCTAAGTAGATATTGAAAGTTCCATTGCGGCAAAAATAAGTGTTATTTCTACCCCACTTTATTCTGCTCAGATTGTTCCCACAGAAGAAGTAGTTTTCTTACAATAAAAAAATGCCATTAATATTAAAATAACATAAGGGTGATATACTCACAGCCTTGACAATGTTGATGACGGGCACCTTGCCATCTGTGGCCGTGGCATACTTGAGCCTTGACTGCTCAGACACCAGGGTCCAAAGCTTGTCCAGGTTCAACACGGGGTTAAACAGCTTGTTTTTCCTCTCGTGGTAGTTCCTCATACCGAGCTAAAACAAAAAGGTCAACAGTTTAGAATAATTAATGGATAATAGAGATTTCTGCATGATCGTTACATACTATACTACTGACTATCAATCTATACTACTATCTTATCTAACTAACATAACTACTTAAAAAGTTTGCAAACAAGATAAACCACATCAATATTAACTTACTATGATTTCTTTCTAAATTATTTTGGTACACTTATTTATACCATTTGACTTTGCAAGATTATTTAAAATATCATTTAAATTTTGATGGTGATAACTCCCTTACTAATAAATATAAAACATTATTAATTAAAGTAGCTCTTGTGTCAAAAATTACAAGTTTTTATTAGTAATAAGTGAATATTACAGAACTATCTCAGAATGGTTGCCTGGAAGAAATCTATTTATGCGATAAGGCCGCCCATTGTACTTTTATATTGTAATCTCCTTACTTACAAAATTGTTATATTCAGGTGTACAATAAAGTATATTATAAATAAATAAATATCTCCTTATAAAAATTAAACCAAGGCTCTGGGCATGCTAGGGCTAGTCTGGCGTATTCTTCCATATACCGCTTGCCCAAATCAGATACGATGCGAGCTCTATGCACCTACTATACACTTTTACATAATAAAATCTTAAGGTCCAAGCTAGGACAATGGAGTAGAATTATTTGGTCCTGGTAATAGTGATAAATGACTGGTCTAATACTGAAGGATTCTAATAATTCAAGGATAGACACCAATCAATTGGGAAGACAAAAGATACATGGTAAGTACTCTCTTCCTTTCACCTCCCTAGACATGGTTCAACCTTCGTAACATTTCTCCTCCACTTCGCCCTATTTATGACATGGTAAGAAGACTAACCTTGCCAAAGTATCCTGGATGGTATTTGTCCATGTTGATTCTGTGGTGGTGCTCGCCACCAGCGTTACCGCGACCTCCGGGATGCTTGCGGTGCTTGCCTGCAATGATACATTAGTTTGTTATTGTACAACAGAAAAAATTCATTGTTATTTGTAAATTAGTTTTTTTTTGTATTCTGTTCATAATATATATGAATTACTAAAGATTCAGAGATGAATGTAGAACTAAAAGGATTGTTCATTTCCACTTTAATATGAGTACAATGTGAGATTAGTCACAGACCCTACAAACATAGTTACCATGATGAACATTTGCAACGTTTTCAACATGCTTTAATTCTACCGTTTCGAGGGCGTAGATTTAGACGTGTTTGGACGTAACACATACTTATAATAAACAGGCCTTCATATGAGGTAGGGCCGGTCGCAAGTAGCCGTCACCGCATAGGTTATGTTAAACATGTTTATGTTGTTTCCAATTCTATTTAATCATGACGAAGAAATGAAACTCACCGATACGACCGTGACCATGGCTCACATGTCCTCGTAGCTTCCTGGTCTTCTTCTTGGAGGTGGCCTGAAGTGGAACAACAAATAAAATTTACAAGATGTTTCAACATCGTTATTTGAAATAATATGCTATACGACACTGATCTCACTTATATCACACATAACACGCTTCATATTATAGATTTGTAAGGTGATCTTATTGAAAAATACTGATAAAATTCATAAAAATAAACACGAACCATATTCTCGTCTTCCGTCAAGTTTTGAAAAGAGGAAGAAAAAGATCGGGCGTTCACTATGGTCAACTAGTGGTGCTGCTGAAGAACAGTAGTCTCTGATTTTAGTCGACTTTTGGTCTATGGTGCATGTCTATTAAAAATATGGTTAAATAGAGAGGCTTCTTACGTCATTGGGTTAAATAGAGAGGATTCTTTAGTCATTGATAAGTTAAATGGTTATAGCTATAGATTTTGTATTTATTTACTTTTGTAGAGCTCAGTGTAATCAAAATATCAATTATTTATTATTACGAAAGTTTGGGTGTTTATTAAATAATGTAAAAAAGTGACTTGTTCTTGTTGTTGATGATGACACAATGATGAATGACCAAAGAATCCTTGATGACATATGGTAATTTTTATCCAAAGAGTATCTTTTATCCTAGAAATTTCTTTCAGACTAATAATATTGCAGGCAGATGGAGTTGCGGATGTCACTAGTATTTATATAAAATTTTACTATTGAAGCTTATTTTTAGTAGAATTTCAACTTTGCATTATTTGTATCGTATAAATCGATTTTTACTATAATTGATCACAACTTGTCATTAGTAATACTAATAATAGTACATCTCTATTCTGTCAGTACGTTTCCAGAAAATGGTGGGATTGTGTATCAAAATTGAGCCTGACACGTATTTTACGAGAAAATAAAAATAATTTGTGAAAATTTTCAATGTTATTATGTCAGTAGAAGTTTTACCTCTAGAAAATTATTAAATCGCGAGAAAATGGAGTTCCGCGAGACGTTATTAGCTGCTCAACGAAATCAACAAGAAAAGTCATCTGTGAGTTTTAGTACATATTTTGCGAAATATTATGCCCATACTTTTGCATAAAGATAGGTCATTCGATAAATTATGAGCGTCTTCATGCGTATACATTTAGTTTTTACACGTAATGCTCTTAGTATGACTTGAAGAAGTATCAACTTTTACTTTGGAAACTCGTAGTTTGTGAATGTTTTATATTGTCAATAAATACATGTAACAATTTTTCACTTTCAGGACAATTCTTACTACAAAGCTCGGTTCGATCCGCCCAAAAAAGAGCAGAAGCAAAGAGATAGACTGTCAGCAAACATACAGAAGTTTTTAGCAAAAAAAGATGAAGAGGAAAAGCAAAAGAAAATGGACACTCTGAAGAAACGGGATGATCTGCTGGCGATGAGGGATCCGAAAGCCATGAGGAAGATTCAAAAGACTCTGAAAACAATAAAGTCAGCCAACAAGTCCGTTATAGCTGACGCAATAGATCGGGACAACACGGCTGTGACCCGTGAGGGCCCCGACCAGCCAGATCAGGATGACTATGGTTATGAATCTCAGGAGGCAGCCGCTATATATGAGAAAATGATGGAGAAGTACAGCAAGATCCCAGATGAGCCTAAATTCCCAACTGGAAGTGAGTAGACACTTATAATTCATTTCTAATGTATTTAGGTCAAGAATCATACAAATCACTACCTATAGAGTTCGTTGTTATGTTAAGCTGTTTGTCAATATACTGTTTTAAATGTTTTTATTCACATTTTTGACTGAATATTCAGACTTGCTAAAATGTGAATGTTTCAATTAAATTACAGCATTTATTTTTCTAAAATAAAATACTGTGCAAATATAGAGAAATAATTTAGGTAGTATATTTGAGAATATTCCTTACAACTTCAATTAAATGCTCAAGCATTTTATGAAAATATATCTGTGTATAATAAACATAATATATTTTGATGGTTAAAGATCATTTGTACTAATCAACAATTTGTAATATTACAGGAAAAATATTTAATGTTACGTTTTTCGAAAAAAATATAACCATATAATATTTTTTTATTTTTAAAATAAAATATGTTGCTTATTACGAATAGTACTTTCAACCATCAACATTATTATATGCATTGACATTAAATTAATCATAGGTCATATTAATTGATTTTGTTTACACTTTACACCATCTATTTTTAGAACAATACAGTAAATTGTATTCTTTGTTATTGAATCAATAGAAATACCTAGCTTGTTGTAGTCCACAGTACAATCCTCAGCCATCCAGAATCATATCATACAATACGCGACACCTTTTCCTACAAGAGTAGACAGAAACTACAGAAATGTTACATACTACAATCAATATTAATCTTGTCCTGATGGATCTATCAACGCACAGCCTAAACTACTGGGGCTAGAAACTTTATATTTTTGCCTACGCACTAGGAAGGAGTTTTTGGAAATTCCACCCTTATGGGGGTAATATAAGGGGATGAAAGTTAAAGTTAAATTCCTAAAATTTGGTATAGGGTGCTTCGGTTAGATATAAAGAAACACATGTTTAAGGATATTTGGAAACTGGGAAAAAAATAGGGGATGAAATTCGTCTTCCACATAAGCAAAGCTGCGGGCAACAGATTGTTTTATAATATCTTCATTAAATTTTCTATCTGTGAGATCATTGTACTTGAAACCTTATTATTATGGACATGCATAATCTTACATTGATTTGACACACAAAGAAGGTGTTCAGTACATCCACTCATAGTTACAATGCCAACTAAAATACAGGTTAAATTGAATGGACATAAGATTATTGTGAATTTTTATTATTTGTGAAAACACATGACCGCTATTCAGCAGATACAATAAAAAATCTATTGTGTATCGTTACGGGTGACTGACATGGCGATCAAAGAGTTAATTTATGATAGAGTAGCCTAGATTATTAATTTTAAAATTAAGAAATGTTTATCTTCTTATGTCGCTGACTGTACTCTTATGTCGAGCTCGGGCACGACTGCGACGCCAAGCGACAAATTATCGTCGTTCTAGTTGTATGTGTGCGTTACTTGTTATCGCACATTGACCACAGTAGAACTATCTATTTAGGTGGTTTTGATCATGCCTCTGAATTCTGGCTGAATTACCATTGCCTGTGCTGAATACTTAGATTAGATTACAGGCAACGCAATATCACCACAGATATTATGTCTACAAATATATTGTACTGATACGGCATCGCATTTGGGCGCTGATGATTCAGAATATCAAGCTTGTAGGTGACCTAAAGAATACATAATAATTATGTATAAAAAATGGAACAAACATTTCCTTCTAGTAGATAGTTGATAATAGTGTAAACAAAGTTATCGTGCTGCAATATTTTCGATATCGCAAGTATATCGTATAAAATCGCGTGATCTCAACGCCGCTTAGGGAGCTGACTGCTGGCACATTGACGCAGACGCAGCGAAATTTAAAGAGATTAATAAAGATGTGTTTACACTTGGCTAATTTGTCCGTGTTTTACATTAAGGAAACAAATGTTCTTGGTTCTTGCTTCCTTGCGCATATAAGGAGTAAGGTTGGAATAGCACAGTGGTAACTAAGTGGTGTAAATATGTAGGTTCCAAAAATTATTTTATTTTTCGACTGTATTCTTACGAAATTGGCGAACGCTCGATTGAAAACTGCTTTGTATGAGAAGCACGGCGCGGCGCTGCACGTACGTTAAGGTGGCTTCCCATCACACAGCCTATGAATATACGGGCCGCCCCGGGTATACGACCGTGGTTGTGCCCCTGAAAATTTGGCTACCCTTTAAAAACTAGCCCTATATCTACATGTTGAGTTACGCGCGGCTGCCAGTGGCGTTCTTTTGCAGTCGTGGCGATTTAAGAGCCGCGATCACGCCCATGGATATGTTATATGACTTAGGGCTGATTTTTCAGTCGCCAGATAACTTAACCGAAAAAATAAATTTGAATTTTTGACATCTTTTCTATACAAAAGTGGCAAATTTATTGGCGATTGAAAAATCAGCCCTTATTTGAATAATAGGAATCGCGTGCGACCATCGGCCGCGACTAGTCGCTTAGTGGATCGTAGGTCTTAGTCTAGTAATATTGAAATATTTGATTTATATATCAGTTTAAGTACACAGTACACACATTAATAATAATCAATACAATTATATAGGAAAAACAACAAAGGTAGGTACTACTGTTATTTGTATGGAACAGCTGTTTTCTTTTTTGCGATTTCAGTGTTGTTCCCATTGTAAAATATGTTCATAATGATGAGTACAATAACCTGTTAACGCAGTTATCCTGTTTAAATATACACTCTATAGGTACATATAAGCGCCCGCCGCTATGAAACGCTGCGCCGCCTAGAAATAACGCAGCTGTAAATAGCAGGTACCTACATAGTGAATAATTTTTATATTGATGATTTTGATTCTCAGACAACACCGTGAAAAAGGATTTAAATGGTACAAGAGAGAGAGTCAAACACGCCCTGAGACATGAAGACGACCCTGTGCCCCACAAGAGACGGCGGAGAGGGGAAAATGGAGGTCAGTTCTAGTTATACCTAATACCAGCTAGACCTACAAGTCAGAGGCTCTACGAGTAGAGAATCAAGTGGTAGTGGATATAATAATTCACTGTAAACTGTTTGTGTCACCTTGCGAGCTAATTCCGTCTTTAGTGCATAAATAATCAATTATCTATTAATAAATAAGTCGATTAGTTCACATTTACACGTCGCGTCATTCTTTAATAACAGGCTACTTCAGCTGCCTTTTATAACTAGAGAACCATTCATGACAATAAAACTACAATCTAAAATTAACTTAATAACTTTTACTTTGGTAACCTAAGGATTCACGTGTACAGAAAATAATGAACGCTACAATCAGATGATTGAATTTATAAATTTCCTCTTCAGAATTCCGAGATCCCAGCCCTCCGACAAAGTATGAGCCTGAAAAAAAAGAAGTAAAACCAGAAAAACCTAAATTTCGTAAACCAGCACCGCCACCTATGGACTTCAATCAGTTGTTGAAACTGGCTGAACAGAAGAAAAGCGAGCCGATTGAAATTGGTAGGAAGAAGGAAGTTGTTACTGAAGCGGAGCCTGGCGCGGAGAGGCCGATGACCAAGAAGCAGAAGCGAGAGTATGAGGAGGAGATGGCGCGGCGTCAGCGTCGCCAGGAGAGGCTAGACGCTGAGAAAGCTGGTGGCAGGAGACGTGAGTACATTTTGTTATAATTTAATTCTTTTTAAACGTTCTTATTTGATTTTCACCATGTCCCACGAAATAACATCGACTTTGGTAATAAACTTCAATATGATCCAGAGAGACTAAATTTAGAGCTACCGAGAGGACTCCCATCTTCATGATTGGCAAAAACATTACAAGATAGCTCAAAGTTCAGTCTCTCACGATCGTATTGAAGTTTATTACCAGAGTCGATGTTCACTATCATTTTCGTTACGCGGTAGACCCACTGATCTCCACACCCTTATCAACATCAGTTGTCTCAATTTAAATTATCAATAGTATATTCTATGTCTCTTCCAGCTCCAAAGGATGATAAACCAAGAGATGTAGAAAGAGAAAGAAAACCAGAACCAACTACTGGTTTTGGCCGCATCCCAAAAGTCTCCGACAAATTGAACAACTCCAACCCCAGAAATGACAGTCCTAAACCATCTGACAAAGAGAGAATTGAGAGGGAGAAGATTGAAAAGCTACTAAAAGAAAGAGATAGAGCTAAACTAGACAAAGAAAAGGCTGAACGTGACAAGGAAAGAGCAGACAGAGAGAGACTTGACAAGCTGAAAGCTGAGAGAGAACGTATTGAAAGGGATATAGATAGACTTAACAGAAACAGGGAAAAATTAGAAAAGGCAACATCCAAATTGGAAAGCAATAGTAGATCATCTGACAAAGTAAACAAAACTGTAGACAAATCTGTAGATAGATCAAAATTAAATTCTAAAGAGAGCTTGAAACAAGACGTTAAGAAAAATATAGATCTAAAGAGCCAAAATACATACAGGATAGATAAGAATTCTAATGAGAAGAAGTTCAATATACCAAGTAAGAATGGCGATACTAAATACATAAATGGTCACCAAGGTAAACCAGTGCCAAAACAGAGGGAAAATGTAGAGCAAAACGGTATCAAGGATAGAGCCTTATTAGCCAAACAAAAGGCAATAGCTGATGGATCTCAGAAGAATGCTGATAGAAGAGTACCCGACGGTAAAGCAGTGCCTTCTAAAAGACCCGATGATAGAAAAGTAGGTGGATCAAATGATAAAGCAGGCCCAAGTAAGCAGAAGGTGTCAAATTCGTTTGATTTCGATAAGCACGTCAATTCTTTGGGTAAGAACGGCGTGAATAAGAATGGGGCGCGCAAGCCGGACGGCTCGCGGCAGTTCCCGCCAGGTGATGTGAAGAGAAAAGGACATCCGGATCAGAGGAATAAGAAACGTAAGTACATAGGTACATAAGTGTTTATGAACTTACTATAGTCCGTGCGGAACTAGTTGGCTGCGCCTTAGGTGGCGGCGGCGGGTTGTCTAGTGTGGACGGCGCCGTACTGAGTAATGAATAAGCGCCCCGCCCCTGCGTCCCACCGCTCACATACCTAAGGCGCGACCAACTAGTTCCGCGCGGACTACAGCTTTACCCGCGACTTCTATTTCTTGAATAAATTAGTACTACTTCAATGAATATTAAACCTAGTTCGCAAGGTATAAAATGGTTATAAACTAGAATTTGTGTTGCAACGAAACCGTAGTTGACCTTACACTGCTGTTAATATGAATCTTTATTGCAGGCCAATCATAAAATAGATACTTTAGGGGTTTTGTCTGATCCTGATGACAGTCATAAGTTAAATGATAAAAATTATCTCCTTGGCTATGCTAATTATCATAACTTAATTCCAGGTCGGTTAGATTCTGAATCCGAGTACGACTCGGAGCTAGACGACTTCATTGATGATGGTGATGACCAAATGGACTACTCCAGACACATCAAGGAAATATTCGGTTATGACAAGTCCAAGTAAGTGGAATTACCGCTTTTTGAGTAAACAGAGGGTCCAGGGGGTAAATATTGGCACACAGATGTGAAATTAATGTGGTGTGTTGGGGAGGTAAAGATAATAATTTCGGTATAAATAACTTACGAGTATCCCAATACGGCGGAATTTTCGAGAAAAACTAAATACCAAAAAACGCGTAATATATCTGGATCTAACAGAGTTACAAGGTTCATTTGTGTTTTAAAATATGCAGCATAAGAGAGGCCATCAAGCTACCTAACATCTTTATTGCGTATATATTAGTTTAAGAGTAATTCTTTTTTTACTAATTGTCTGCATAAATGACGGACGATTTTCAAAAAAAAAAAATACTCGATAACTAGACAATATGCTAGCTCAATGGGGATACGAAATCTTGCATTTAAATGATTATATCTATCAGCTTTTGTAATAAAAATGTCCGAATAATGGTCTTTTTAAAACACTTTGCGCAGTGGGAACATTTGTAGGCTGATGAAAATTTTATACCTCCTGATTTGAACCCTCATTTCATCATTTCAGTCGTAAAATGTTTGTCAATTAATTTTCGTAATAACTGACTTTAAATTTAACTTTTCAGATATCGGGACATGGATGATGACGATGACCCCATGATGGAGTCTAGTTTCGCGCGGCAGCAGCGTGAGGAGTACATGAGTAAAAAGATCGGTATGTATTTATGATATCACATTATCATCGGTTATACGGTTTGGCAAATGTTGTGGCGCTACATGGGAGAAGCCTATATCCAGCATTGGACAGCTATAGTCTGACGTGTAAATGAATCCTCCTTCTCGCCACGTTCTCCTCAATGCTGAAGGTTTTTGGTGGTAGTAGTGTCTCGTTGGCATGTCAGTATGAATGGGTTGGCACGACCGGGGAAGTACTACCCTCCCACAGAATATCGACGTTAAGTAGCAGTATGCATACTGTTGCGTTTCGTTCGGTGAGTGTGGAGCGTTGGAGGCCCAATTCCTCCCATAGTCCCCTTCCGTCTCCTTTCCATCCCTTTTTCCTAACACCATCCTAAAAGGTGATCTCACGGTCGGGCGCAGCGCACAGTGCCCGCTTTCTCAGCCCCCGATACTTCGGAGCTCGCGCACAGACTATAGTTGAGCTACCATTAGACCATGCATATTATTCTAATTTGTAATGAACCTGTATTTTTTTTTATTAACATGTTTTTAAACAATGTCCTAAATTTTCAAGGTATTATGGAAGATTTAGAAGACATGAGGATGGAAGCTATGGCGAAAAAGAAATCTAAGAAAGGACGACGCATCAGCGATGACTAACTGACCACCCAGCAATGTTGTATGGACTGCGACCATTAGTATTTGGAGACAATCGGTTGCGACCGAACACTAATTATTGTAAAAAAGTAGGTAGTCACATTATTGCAAGGGATCAATAAGTCAATTGGATAACGATTGAAGTTGCAATTGATTGTCTCCCAATAATTAATAAGACGCAAACAGATTGGGACTTATCAAATGAATTATATGAGCTGTGAACAGACTGGCGCGTCGTATGCGTCAGATTGCATATACGGTGTAATTGAATAAACGCAAAATCAGGGGAAATTGAACTTCCCAGACATTTCTAGTATGAGCTGACCTCGCACTGTATAGGTTTTTCGTACAATGAAAGGTCACCTTATATTGGAAATGTTTGGGCAGTTCAACTTCTGCCCTGGGGGGCTAAAAAAGATCGCTTTAGATGAATCACAATATGATTTATATTACAAATGTCAAAATATCTACTTAATTGACAACTCTTAATGTCATCCGCTTAAGGTTCATATTCAGTAATCATCTGTTTAACAGTTACCATGCAGATCAGTAGATGAATTGCTCAATGTGGCCTTTTTAGGCCCCCTGCTATAAGAGCTTGTAGCAAGCCCCCTGAATACAGGATATTTTTTTATGAAATGCACATAATTTGTAAAGTGATTGCGTTTCTGTACCTAAATGTAACCGCCGTATTCGGATACACTTTAAAACGAAACGAAAATTCGACTTAGTGTGGGGGACACGCATAATTTACTAGCGCAAGCCATACAAAATCAAATTTTTATTTTGTTTTGGTGTGAATTTTGGTACTGCGGTTGCATTTGGCGACGGACATGAAACATTGCATTTTTTTTCAGTAACTTATAATAATGGTAATTTTTATGTTTTTCATAAAATATGAATTTCGCCAAATCGACGCTCGATTGAGCCAAAGAAAATTCAATCTTATTTCAATGTAATAAGACTCAATTTTAAATGCAGTAAATAATGCTAAACTCAACACTTTTTACAAATAATAGTCAGCTTTAAAATTCTTAAGTTTTGATTATTGTATTATGATTTTATCTTAATATTCTAATTGGGGTTTATGAGGTCTTACGTTAATTAAGTTACACATTGTATGAATTGTTCTTATTCATATATCAATGAAAACTGATGGGTTCTGGATTTGATGGACATATCACCACGTCGCGTCATGTATACCCAATCGGTTTGCGCCTATGGTCTAGTTAGTAATATTTCAATTAGTTACCTGCATAGCTATTCTGAACATATACAGGGTGTCCCAGGAAACCTGTACCAACAAAGGTCTGTGGTCAGGGGACACTAATACTCATCGATTGAACCCCCATGTATGTTCTACGATATTTTGTAGTTTTCGATAAATTAATTGTTTTGTAATATTTTCAGATTTTTCAAAATTGTAGGCGGGTTTAATTATAACTTTTTCTGAGTGGCGTTTCTTTGAGATTTTTCTTGTCAGTATTATGGCTAGAATGTGTGTTCACCTGTTAAAAACACAAAACAACCAAATTCTAACTACTAGTAGCTCAGAATATGATCACAAGATAAAAAATTCTGTTTCGGAGAAAATATTACAAAATAATTAATTCCTCGAAAACTACAAAATATCGTAGAACATACATGGGGGTTCAATCGATGAGTATTAGGCTGACATTCAGAGACAACAGAAACGAGTCTAAGCGTGAACTTACGCTTCCATCTGTCAAACTTACAAACAAATTTTGACAGATGGAAGCGTAAGTTCACGCTTAGACTCGTTTCTGTCGTCTCTGAATGTCAGCCTTAGTGTCTCCTGACCACAGACCTTCGCTGGTACAGGTTTTCTGGGACATCCTGTATATTTTGTGAGAACATCTCGATTCGAATCTCATTCATATCATCGGTTGATATTTCACGAATTAACATAAAATAACTTAATAACAGAGTTATTAGTCCCCGGCTTCGCACGGATGCAATTTCTCTACTATCCTTACATTAAATATGAAAGTATTATACATCAGTAGCGAAGCGTCCATACAACCCGATTCCCATCGGCTTCCCTTTAGGAATTGGTTAGTGCATAGACCAACGTAATATGGCTTGTTATTCAATTAAGTCGAGCTCTTCCAGACATGACTATATATAGGTTACAAGAGACGATATGGATTTTTTTCTTGCAGCATTAATTGCAACAATTTTTAGAGGGCATTTTTGGGACGGCTTGCCCTTTTAAAACTGTCGCCCTTCGCCACTGTTACACATATAAACGTTCCGGAAGAAATGCTCAAAATTATGGTGAATACCGCATCAAAATCTGTTGCGTGGTTTAGGAGCAGTTAGCGGATATACAGACAGACAGACGCGGAAAGCGACTTTATTTTATACTATGTAAAGTTAAAGAAGATTCATCATAGCAATCGATATTAAGAATGACATTCGAATCGAGATGCGATATGTTCTTAAGGAATAGCTCCCCTGTACATTAAAATATTTTGTGTATTTGTAGAAAGTGATTTTGATTTTGGGTTGTTATAGAATAAATAGCTTTGTTCCCTTATGTCATTGTATTTTTGACTGCTTTTTATCATAACAGGCACTGATTTTTAACTACGTTATGACTTCACAATAGAGTAACGGTTATATGTAATATATTATATATTTTTAAGAACTTGATGTACCATATTCTGCAACTAAATAATCAATCAATAGTTGTTACATATATTATATTATAGATCTTTTCATTGTTACTATTATTTAAACATACACATGCAATAGACAACTTGAATGATCACAATATAGAATATTTATTTATGTATAAAGTTTTTATTTTTTATACCAAGTTTAGTTATATGATGTTGTTGCTGGATTATTCTGCCTGATTGCCATAATTAAACTTTATAAAAAAATGGTTATTAAGGAATAATTTATCAACAAAGCTTTTATTGTAAGCAGATTTGAAATACAAGACCCTAGTTTTCTCGTTCCCTTTAAGGGGTTATTGTACTCATCATTATGAACAACTTTTACTATGGGACCAACGCTGTAATCTCAAAAATAAATTCAGCTATTCCATATATTTCAAAAATCAACCATTGTTCAATTTTTTTTTGTTTTCTAGGCACCTTTCTCTACAATAACATTAACAACAAAATAGCAATAAGTATACAAAAATACATAAAGAAGTTGCCAAAAAGATATATGCATAGCTTCAAGGACTTGATTACCAAAGTATTGAAAATGTATTAAAACCTTTGGCATAACCATTTATTTTCATATTTAAGGATACACGCATACGAGCGCATAATAAATTGTCACATATTTTTAATTATTTTCTAGCTACCTACATAATCATACAGGATGTAAAGAAAATATTATGTTGATGAGAGAAATAAAGATTTATGATTATTTAGTCGAGTAATATTTAATTATTTGTATGGTACAGCTGATATTTTTTTCACGATTTCAGTGTTGGTTCCATAGTAAAAACTATTTATAATGATGAGTACCATAATCCTAGGGATCGGATCTCGAAAGGTAGGACCATATCGACTGTTGAAAGGCTAAGGCTAGATTATAAGCGACATTTTTTTTTTTTTGGGAAAAAAAAACTAAGTTGTCAAGAATGGTATATCAAAAAAATAAAAAAATAAATCTGTCGCTTAGAACAAATAGACTTTCAACGGTTGGTATAGGGTTAAGTTTTGCTACATGTTTGTATTTATGTATGTTTCAAACGCGTCCATGATACAACTCCAAATAAGTATGGTAATCAGTTCGTATCCGACATTTTACTTTCCTGCTATTGGGTGATTATCCAAAAAACAATTAAGTAGGTACATCATTTACGGTCACCTCCAAGTTAACAATGCAGAAGTTTAAATCACATAATGATTTTATGAAAAACGGAACTACGATACTCAAATCAAATTTCTTTATTAAGGACAACAAAAGATCCATTTTGTTAGTAATAAAAATAACTATGCATTTCCTACCTGACCATCCACCCCACAAAATGCCTTAAAATAGGAGACTAAGTAATCTCCGCTCCTGTTTTCAGGATTTCATTGTCACTGACGAACTAATGATGACTTTTTTTTTCGAAAGATCGCATGGCATCAATGTTTTCGATTCAGCCATGACATAAGAATAATCACAATTCAAACATAAATGTGATAATTTTATATAACCAAAGGTTGGAAGGATGGCATGATTTATGATGATGAATGATGAAGGTTTTTTGGAGAATCACCCTATTGTCTTTTAATGGTTGTGAGGTCAGTTATCAGATCACAAATCAACTTTGGGAAATAAAACTCGTCTTTGTTTGAAAGATTGGTTTAATATTAGTTATGTTAAATAATTTGATTTATTTATGTTTTATTAATTTAATTAGAACTTTGAGTTATTTAGATTAATTCAAGCGACATTGATAAGACGATAGTAACTTTAAATATTCTATGTTTCATGTTTGAAACATGTTGTTTCACACTGTTGTAGTAAATCCTTGTTTCATTATGCCCTGTAGTATTTTTTTATAAGCTCTTTAACTTTCAATTTAAAATGGTAACAGACGATTGTATATTTTTCAACGGGCACATTGAGTAATGTGGTTATCAGTTATTCAGGTATATTTTAAGAATGTAAAAATGTTAAAAGCGCTGTTTCTAACAAATTCAATAAATTAGCATCTTGCCTCAATACATTTTGCAATTTTGTATGACCATATTGTGTGATCGAGAGGAATAATTATATACTTTTTTGTATATGTATTCACTATGGTAGATTTTTCATCTTCTAATTTAGACATTCCCAATGTGGCTACCTGTGCTTGGGTAGAACGTTGGAAAGAATTCTTTTATATTTAATCAATAATTTAATTATACAGTATATAGATATTATAATAACTAATTATGCATAATTGTAACCTAATGGCATGTAAATCTTGTATACTTTTGTGATACTGAAGAGCAAAAAATAACAAAAATATGAATTAAATATGAATATTTTGAAAAACCAGTTTATATACATCTGATACTTGTCCCGATCGATGCCTCCATCGATGCCTCCATCTTTCTCGTTATTCTGTAATCAATGTTCTTAATACAGTCTCTTTGAGAAGATTGATAGTGTAATGTGATGATATTTTTATTTTTTTAACACAAAGATTATCTCCTATTTAATAACCCTTCTTCTGGTGCACTCGGGTAAAAAGAATATCCATGGAGGCTATGTTGGTACTTTGATACTTTCTCCATAGGACCAACCCACGTGGAACCGTGTACCATGGAAGTAGTAAGTACTGTACGGTAGTTCTTACTACTTCCATGCCGTGTACCTTCAATCGCGGCGTTTTAAAAGTGCCTTCAAAAGTTTTTTTTTTTTTTTTTTTTTAAATCTGACTGAAAATAAAATTCCTAGGTTTCATTTCATTTTATAGGTAGACAAAAATTTGATCAAATGGATTTTAGCGAAGCGAATTTAACCATAAGCGAGCATAACAAACAGCAAGGAAGGTAACCCGATATACTATTGTAGTCTTTGAAGGTAACCGAAGGTTGAGAACACGGATGTTTAAAATAGCGGGTCATGGGGAGGTAAGTAAAAGGGCACAGAAAATTTTACATTCACTCGCACTGTCGCACATTAGAAAGAAAGAAAATAAACATTAAAATGTATAATATAATATATGTATTAGTACAGTCAGCATTATATAGTAAGTGACAGTCAAAGTGACCGATATATTTTGTGATGTTCCGATATATTTGTGCAAAATGGGTGTTCTGAACAATTTGACGACCATGGTTGACATTATATCAGTGATCACTTTGGATGTTTCTAAATATTTGGTCACTTTGACTGCCCCTAACTATATGATGCTGACTGTACATGTCCTCCCGTTATATTATGCTCTTGTAATATGGGTTTGGGGAAATTGCCGCAATATTAAACAACTTCGGACTCTGAACCTAATACAACTTACGAGCTCCCGCGCAATTCGAGGCGCGAAAAGCAAAAGATTTGCTCTTAGGAATTACTTCTCTTATTAAATTATTATTGCAGCCAAATAAATTATGAGTTGTGCAGTGTTTACATTTTATGTACAGAGTTCGGAGTTGCGGTAAGTGTGTACGTTGATTATACTAATATTATGTATTTTATTATAATTTCCGTTTTACACATCAAACTTGTCCCTTAATAAATAAAATAACCAGCGGCGCGGTACCCGAACAAACAAAAATAATTATGACACCGAAGTTACCGATTATATAACTGTCACGCCAGTTAATCAGTCGGCAAAGCCCTAATAAATATTTATTTATACTTTGCAAGCGAACTCCTAAGTCTATGTATAGTACGCGCAAATCTATATGAGCCAATGAACCCTCTAAACTCTTAGCATCTATAAATAATAGTACGCTTATTATAGGTGCTAGAGGGAGAGAGAGAGAGCTCAGAGCTCAGTTCAGGGCTCATAAAGATTTGCGCGTATTAAACTAAATTACTGTTTGTAGTAGTTGCTACTTTTTCGTATTTTAGTCGGTTCGATTTCCGGGTGTGGCAAGCGTATTTTCAAAAATCTGTAAATGCAGTTTTGTTTCTCTTTTAAAAAATAAAGGAATGTTTCCTTTGAGTAAAATTTGCTGTCTTCAGTATTTAGAGTACTTTTCCTCCAGGTACGCTTCGAACATTCCACCCTGTATACTACCTCCATGGATAACCCACGTTGAGTCGTTGATGCAAGTAAGCCTTAGCTTAGTGACTTTTAGCTCGCAAAACAATATTTCTGCCGTATTCAAACTGAAAAGGTTCATACCAACATAGACATAGGACATTAGTCTATGCATACCAAGAATATTTAAAACACTAATAACAACCGTGACACTGACAGTCTGAAACGCGGCCGTCGCTGTGGGTGACACAAGGGTGACATGACAGCAAAGACTACAATAGTATATCGGACACTCCTAGTTGCCATAGCATGGTCGGACGTGGGCTGTGTATCTCCTGTAATAAATAAATTATAGCGACGAAAATATTACTGTGAGAATAATATTACGAATTTATCACTTATCAGTAGCAACAGAATCTTTGCGTTTAATTCAAGTGATCTTGCATTACAGGTATCTGAATGTATTACATATTCCTTTGTTTTCAAAATAGTTGATTTGTATCATGATAAACGGGTGTATAATACGAATTTGTAACAATTAGAAGCGAATATAGTTGGAACGGAGAATATAGATTATTAATAACTATTTGTCTGTTCGTAGCTATGAAGTTACTGTCAAGTTTGAGCGATGTACCTGAGCTCCAGAAAGAGAATGTCCACATTCAGGATAGTGAGCAATTGATCCAGAAACTGAATAAAATGATCCAGGATGGACATAGTAAACTGCAGATCGTTACAGATTTCGATCACACACTCACTAGACACACTCTGGACAATGGAAATACTGTGCTCACAAGCTTTGGTGAGTCCAATAAATTATAATTTTGATATTTATAATGAAAAATACCTAGCTAAATATTTTTTAATTATCAAATACTGTCTGTAAAATCCTCATACCATTTACATTGGAGATGCAGTTAATTGGGAAATTTTATAACAAATGAAGTGTTAAAAAAATATTAGTATCAATAAAATTATAAAATCTTAAACCATAGGTATGTTCCGTGAGTGTCCGTCAATACCGCAGCATTACAAAGATGAAGACAATCGGCTAGCAGCTATCTACAAGCCTATTGAGTGTGATCCCGTTATGTGTGTGGAAGAGAAGACTAAACATATGATTGACTGGTATGTGGCCGCACATGCCCTGCTCAAGTAAGTTATTTGTTTTTTAATATCACCTTTGTTGTGTGAACCATAGACATGTAATAAGATTGTATTTGGAAGTATTTTTTTGTTTAGTATCTCAAAAATAATATCAAACATTATTTAATTTTTTGTATTTTCTTTACGCACTGTGTCTACATTTCTTCTTTTTTATCTCTCCTCTCGCAGGTCTACTGGAAGAGATTTCTTTAGAAATAAGCAGTACCTTTGTACTTTATGCTCCTACTTCATATTTCTCATTGTTAAATAAATAAATAAACATTTTGAGTAATTTATGCAGGTACTAAATTAACATCTCATTATAAATTTCACCCCTTACTAATAAATAGAGACTGGAAAATCATTAAAAAGTGACAAAATATGAATCAAGTACTACTAATAGTGCAGTATAATTTTGTAGTTTTGCATAGCTACTAGAAAATTATAGTTCAAAAATAAGAAAATGCACCTATGTATATAAGGTTCAACCTTTCTAGGCCCAATCCCTTTAAGGGGTTATTGTACTTATCATTATGAACAGCTTTTACTATGCAACTAAAATTGAAACCATGAAAAAAAAAAACTGCTGATCCATACAAATAATTCAATATTACTAATGTATAGAACAACTAAAATTTTTTTATAGTATATGTTCATTTTCGTATTTTTCTAGTTAGATAAAGTTATATAAAATTATAGAAAATACCCAAATATGCATCATCAGTAGATTTAAGGTAAAATATGCAATAACCCGAAAATTTAGCCCAACAATGCAAATAAATATACTTACTTAATCCAATTTTTACTAATAAACAATGTTGTACATAAAAAAATTATGGTTAAACCTTTATTTTTCCACACGCACATAAGATATGGTTTCGCCATTTAAAGTCCCCGGGAAGCGGCCCCGAGTAGACGACGGACTTTTTGTCCGGAGGATTTTCTGCTGTGACGATAGAGTTTATGATATCCTATGTTGTTGCATAGGATTTCATATACGGCGGACAAAAATTCCGCCTGTTAATACACCGCCAGTGTCTGGCGGCAGATGAAGCGGTGACGTCGGACAAGATGTCCATTGTATGCGCCGTTAATGTATGAAAGAATAAAAATAAAAAAAGGCACACATTTCTGGAACTACCTGAGATCTGTCTAATTTACCAAGTTTATAACAGGTTTATCATTAAAACCATTTACTGAAATGGCAAACTGACGATTATAAAAGTTCTGTAAATTCATCTATTATGTACACAGTTATCTTTTAATTGAAATTCCTACCTTATATCCGCATCTATAACTATAATTATGCTCTGTAAACAGGTACTTACTCCTCATGGTTGTTATGGGAATCCCCACACATGTTCTTACATTTTTTAATTGTTAATTTCAATTGATATTTATCATCAAAACTATTTACTGAAGTGTCATACTCAAACAATAAGTTTAGGGGAGTCCCCATATTATTTACACGGATAGTTCACTTTTTAATGAAATTCAAACCTTATCTCTATATTTTTAAGGTTCAATAATAATTATATGTTGTAAAAATCAGGGTATTCCCTAAGTTAATATCTTTATATTTTATGAGAATCCCCATATTAATATTATTAATTATTATATGTATGTATAGATTTACGAGTGTGAGATAATAATTGAGTATGTTGATACTAACTATTCATATCATGTTATATGATATTATCATGAATCAATATAATGGATAATTTGATATTATTATGTAATTTTTTTATATTTACAGCCACTTCTGGGCAAAAGATTATAATCTTGAATTTTAATTATTTATGTGCTAATTATGACTTATAAAAAAAACTAAAAATGTTTCTTTTAAAATTCTCCTCCTGAAGACTTGATTAGGTACAATTAGTTCGCCTCTTTTTTATCATATTAATGTTTAGATTATGTTTTCAGAGGTGTGAAGTTTCCAAGAAATGAATTAATGGATTCAGCTCATAGAATGGTGGAGAGTTTCAGGTAATATTACATTTCTATTTTATTAAAAATAATGTTAATTAAAATAAAATTAATCTGTTCGAACAGATAAATTCTTTTCTAGTAGGGAAAAATATGTAATGCTAGCTGTCCCCCGAATCTGCGAGCGCGGAAAAACAAGGCAGCGATATTTGAAAAAAAAAATCTGTGGAGGAACGAGGTATAGTGTTCCCCATTGACCAGGGCGGATCCTCCGACCAGGCGAGGTGATATTGCCTGGCGGGCCGAAGCCCGACGGTTAATGTCGGACAGTTGTATATGTGTTAGATACGAAAATCTTTTTCCTTGCGCGATGCAGCCCTCGTAATCTGATTGGTCGAATACATATTTACGTGCCACTGTAGTTAGCTTGCTTCCTTGCTAAGTAGATATTCCTATGTGACGATAGGTGTCGCTACAAATCTTTCTATTTCAGCAGTTTAGTTGTGGAAACGTAACAAACAGACAAAGAGACAGTTACTTTCGCATTTATAATATTAGTGCGATTATTTAGCCATTATGTCCCCTACCTTCGGCCACATGAATTCGGAAAGACAGAACTCAGACCCTCCTGCATGGAAAGCAGGTGTTCAACCGCTGTTGACTGTTACTCATCAAAAATAATTGCCTCCAGGAGAGGTGTTCCAGACATGATAGAGTGGAGTAAGGACCAGCAGGTTCCGGTGCTGGTGTTCTCAGCGGGTCTCGGTGAGTCTGTGCTGGCCGCCATGAAGGCTGCCAACTTCTTGCTGCCTCATGTCAAGGTATGTGCCATACGAAATGCGAGATCATATTTAAGGGTGTGGATCAGCGCGTCTACCGCGTAACAAAATAGTAATGAACATCAGACTCTGGTAATACATTTCAATGCGATCGTGAGAGAACAAACTTCGAACTATCATGTAAAAAAATTACCGATCATGAAGATGGGAGTCCTAACTTTATGATCGGTAACTTTTTTACAAAGTAGCTCGAAGTTTATTATCAGAGTCTGATGTTCATTACCATTCTGTTGCGCAGTAGACCCACAGACCATCAAACTGAACAAGTTGCCCTATGGGACCAATATCGTAATCGCAAAAAAATTATCAGTAGTCTCATACAAAACTTACCTACTCGACCCTAACTCTTCACAAAACTTTTTTCTGTATCATTTTAATAATTATAGTGCGGCCGCCGAGAGAATGCGTTCCTGACACCTGCCAATTGAACATGTTTCTTTTTTATTTTAGATTATATTTAGCGCTAAACTATTTTAGTTTATTATAGGTTAATTTTAATAGAATTTTGTATCAGTAGTGCATGTAAACGATAGATAGGTACTATTATGTAATAATATTTCGATAACAAAAAATTCTCGTTTGTTCGTAACTGACAGGTGTCAGAAACGCATTCTCTCGGCGGCCGCACTTTAACAAATAGCTTTGACCCAGTGGGTAAGCGATGGACTACCAGTCGCGAGTTCGGTCCCCGCACGGAAAAAATATTTATATGGCCTACAGATAGTTGTTCCGGGTCTGGGTGTGTGTGCATGTGAGATAAGGATGTGTGTTTGTAAATTATACCCATAATACAGAAGAAATCAGGCAAGGATTTTATAAAAAACATCTATTTCGCAGAACCCTAATGGAGGGTACTTTAAGAATTGCTGGTTTAGATAATGAATGAGTACCATTTATTTATAGATAATGTGTGATGACTGTATGCAAGATGGAGGGTACTAAGTTATAGTCGATATAACATAGACAAATCCCTGCAAATATTTAATGTTAGGTATAAAAATCTAATAGCTTTTCCTTTAAGCTAATTTGCTTCTATTAAACCGGAACTATCTCATTTAGATGTCTCTATGGCAGACAACCTTGCTGCCAGTTGTAAGAATTGCAACACGTGCAATTGATCAACTATCGCAGTAACGATCCTTGCGCCAGCGCATTGCATTCAGTGGTATCTCTTACACAAAGAATTGCTGAGTAATAAATCGTGACATTATATTGTAATATTATACGCTAAATTATATTATTTTATGATTGTCAGCTGTGACTCAAGTTACAATTCAGTTTGTTCTAATATTAGAACATGGTTTACGCATACGTAATTAATTATTCATTAAATTGTTTTTATTTGAAAGAGATGATAAACAACTTCTGGCCCGTGGAATTCGGAAGCCATCATCTCTAGATTGGCGTTAGCAACGAAATATTTATTGTTACTACTCGGAAAATACTATTAGTATAATTATTAAAAGCAGTGATAGCCTAGAGGTTGAATGCTTGCCTTTCAAGCAGGAGAGTCTGAGTTCGAAACCGGTCTGACTTTTCCAATTTATGCGCGGATCGCAATTTGATTGTCACCGTTAAGGTGAAGGAAAACATAGTGAGGAAACCTGCACACCTGAGAGGGCCTCATAAAGTTCTCGATGGTGTATTTACTCCGCCAACCCTCATCAGGCTAGCGCATAGATATCCGCGTGGGCTAGCGTGATAGACTAAGGCTAATTCCCTTCTCAATATGAGAAGAGGCTTGTGCCCAGCAGTGTGGGACAGTGATGTGCTGGAATTATTATTATTTATTTTATGATATATTATTAGCTTCTTATAATTCTTTAACCAGCCGATTGCTATAATATCACTGAGTAACATAAGCTATAATTTATAAAGATATCACGCGGACAAAGCCGCTGGCGGAAGCTAGTTTCACAATAAAATCTAACAGTTTTATAACTAATTCAATTTATATTTATAGGTCGTATCGAATTTCCTGGCCTTGGACGAAAACGACCTTATAGTGGGCATCAAAGGGGAGGTCATCCATACGTATAACAAGAATGAAACCGCGATCAAGCACACAGAGTACTACGAGATGGTGAAGCAGCGGTCCAACGTGATCCTCATGGGCGACAACATCGGGGACGCCGGCATGGCCGAGGGCATGGAGCACTGCGACGTGGTCGTCAAAGTTGGCTTCCTAGGAAAAAACGCTGAAGGCAACCTCAGGAACTACCTCAACAAATTCGACATAGTCCTCGTCAACGAACCATCTGTGGACGCAGTCAACGCCATACTGCAATTTGTACTGTGATTTAGTTAGTGAAACTTTATTATTTATTGTTTGTGACGATGTTCTTGTTAAAAGAAATTATTTTGATTGTGCAATAGACAACTTCCAGGGTGGATCAGCCAGACCCGTGTCTTGCTTGAAAACATGAGATCATTTAGATATTATACGCAAAATATGTTCAAATTAATATTATTTTTCTTTTATTAAATTATTAAACTTATGAATTATCACTATGTGAACCGAGTGCCTTGTTTTATAGCAGCGTTTATGAAGTGTTCGTTTATTTAATGAACAAAGTTACATTTATAACGGATCTTTCGAGAAATCGAGACAAGTTTATCTTTTAATACAAAGTGGTGTTTAAACTACTGTTTTTAACAGTATTTTACTGTGAGAGATTCCTTAAGTTAGACTGACTTTTTGGTCAGTTGCATGACTCAACATTTATAAAAAAAACCCGGTTTTTATGACGGTATACTAAGAGATTAGTTTGTGCAACACTGTTGTTATCATGTTAACTTATAAGTTCATACTTGAGTCAGACAGATGCGGTCTACTTCCGCGAGATATCAGCGACGGTTCTCCCGCGAGTCGAGACTGATAACTCGCTGAAGTGATTTATTATACATTCACAGTCGCTTATTGCCTGAATATAGTGATTGATCACGTATTGATACTAATTTAAGCCACCAAAAATAGGTAATTAATGTGATCAAAGACATTTGGGTCTGGCTGTTAAACAACAATTAATTAAAAAGTGCAATAGCAGAGATTTTTTTAATAATATCTTACGGATAACCGTTTCACGGTGTCAATTGCATTTCTTTTGTCTTTTGTACGGTCATAGGCCTCTATGTGTAGACAAACTATGTACTTTATATATTAAGATCTTAGGAGTGAAACTCGTTTTAGGGCTGATTTTTCAATAGCCAGATAATTTTTTATCCATCGAATAAATTTGACACTTGACATCACAATATTTTGTATAGGAAAGCTGTCAAAATTTAAAATTTATTCCCTCGGATAAAGTTATCTGGCGATTGAAAAATCAGCCCTTAGGCTGCTTAATTCTCCATTCAAAGATTATATCAAATCTACTTAGGGTCATTTTCATGTACAAAATAACAGACTGTTAAAATGAAGACGGTGGATTACCTATATTAAAATTCATGTCAAACGACCAATATTGACCAAAATATCTCTTTATTTTGTCGGTGACCTTGGTCCTTAGTAGATTTACCAGAAGTATATTTTGATATACTTACCATAAATACGTCATAATATTAGTATTTAGTATTAATAGGTTTGTATTTGAAGAAAATTTATTTTCAAGTTTTGTTTTTGTTTTATTTTTTTGTTATAATTTATAAATAACTGTAACTATGCAATACACGTGGATACTCCACACAATCTGGTTGTTATTGATTCTTTATCAAATAACGTTATTTTTATGTTGACAAATAAATTTAATTATTTGTTAGTTTCCATTTAGATTGTTACTATATAATGTATTTTTTTCTGTCATTTATTCAATATTTAATACAGGGACATTTTCTAAACGAATCATTGAAAGATTCAGTAATTCTCCATCAAGTACATGAAACAAGACTTAAAAATCATATGGTCACATTATACCCGCAATTATACCTATCTTATAGGGTGGCACTATCTTGCACCGATTCTTGCTAAGGAATATGTCCCTCGATCAACTCGCCCTGTAAATATAAAAGATGTAATCTAACACCTATTTTCCACATACTTTTTAACACGCTTTTATTAGCTTCACCTGTACCTATGTAAGAAAATCTTGGAAGTTAAATTTGACTCACTTCCCGGTTTCCGATTGAGCTGAAATTTTGCATACACGTTCAGTTTGGATGACTAAAGCGTGTTCTATAGTTTTTTTTAAACTATAATATTATTACTAGTAAAATAACGTGTTACGATTAGCAAAAACACGTATCCTGATAGACGCGGCTGTGTAGAAATACTAGTCAATATGTTGGTCTGCCGGGATCATGTGTCTATACAACAATTAAATGCTTCACGGGTGATCATAAAGCGTAGTTGACGCTTGGCGTTACTCGCCCATAAATGCTTAGTCGCTCTTTTATTAATAATGGCTGAACTACACTTGGTCGTTAGCCCGTACTCGGGTACCCGAATAACTTTACTATGACTTTATTTTATGAAAAGAGTATCCATGGAGTTTCTTGCCGGTATCTTCTCCAGGACCAACCCACTTGGAACCGTGCACCTAGAATCACGTTTAGAACGTGCCTGCAAAGGTCCAGTTGAAATAAAAACCTCGACTTTGAGCCGAGTTCGGGCACTCAGTTCTTTACAGGCAATTTCAAAACGTCATAGCAATAGATAGGTCATTTACACTCGTTTGTTCGAATTCCATGCGCATCCGAATACGAGTGAACGAGCAAGTGTAATTCCGCCTTAAGTCATTTAAGTATAGGAATTATGTAGAAGTGTTTAACACTTACAAGTGAGGAAGTAGCGTCGCAATTTGATCATTGAAACTGCACAAAACACTGGATTGTTGAGATTCAAAGACACGTAGGTATAAGGAGGGAAATAAAACAAGATTTGTAATGAAATTAAATAATTTGTTATTATTATAAAACAACACATCTATATGATGTATTTTCTAGTCATTGCCGTGCTTACTTTTGATATAGCGACTATAAAAGAGATTTATTCTTTGTTTTGATAATATCACAAAACATAAATGCACAATATTAGTTTAGGAATCAACATGATTTATTTATTTATTGAAACAACAGAACAAATGCAAACATTGATAGAATGCCTCTAAATATTCATGGAAGTTAAGATAATTCTCATAATACTAAAACGTTAACAAAATCTATATTTCGTTGAAAAGACTAGTAAATATTAAACTCTGATAAATACCGTCAATAAACGAGACAAGTATAAGTACTAATAATTTTAAAACAGCGATAACGCACTACTTGGGAACTCACACGCAAGATTATATTTTAAAATTGAAGTAAATGAGAAGATTCTAGTACTAATACACAGACCGAAATTGTACTAAACATTGTTATTAACTACACAGATGGAACGGATATGGCAAGAATGAAAATTTAAACTATTCAAAGTTGGTCAGCATGATAACAAAATGACTGGAAAATACATGTGTTCATCACAATACCCTATTACAGTTTAATTTAACTGAACAAATTAAAAGCTCTAAAATAAACAACAGTCTTAGAACATACAAGTTATTTACACAAAGATTTGTTTCATATAAAAATATCCTACTGTACACGTAACAATCATCTCATTCATATAGAAATATATTTGTTTCTATGTACAAAACTAGAAACGATAGTAAAAATAGTTTAATCTTTTAGGAATCCTCTGTTCACGAAGACAGACGCGGCTAGAGACACACTCATGATCGTTCAAGGCACTTGTTACAAACCAAATTGGAATTAGCAATTGACTTAAGTGGTTGATGAGGTTATTACAACATTAAACTAATAAAATTGATATAAATAGAGTTAAACTACGATAACATGGCGCGCCCCTCCAAATTACTGTTTCAATGTTTCTAGTTACATCACCTTACCGAGCAACAAATCCTTCGATATATTTTTTGTTCGACGGCCGTCTCAGTACGCACACATGCGTTGTGAGTCTTCGAGGCGCTTTGAATTTTGGAGGGGCGCGCCATGTTATCGTAGTTTATCTCTACATAAAACGCATAATTCTCTTAATTAGCGTTAGCATAAAATATAAATTAAAAGGTTTTTTATATATTATCATAAAAGCAAAGTGTATTTAGGTTAGTCCTGTTGTCTCATAAACACCGTTTGCCTTTGGATCAGTTCTTGATCCGTACACCGCACTTCGTGTGTAGTATACGTCTTATAAATACTATATAATTATTCTCGTTACTTATTCTGGAATTCAATAAATATGTTTTGAAAATAATATTGGAATGTCTCTTTACTTATTGAACGTACTTATAAAAATATAACCCCATAAGTGTTAGGCGTATATAAATAAATATACTTTGTCAATGACAATAGCCCCTTCAGATGGGAGATTGTCACAGATAAAAACCCAAATATACTTTGCTCACCAGCAGCCGTAGCATGACCACTATAGAAATAGATTTTGTCTACGGAAGAAAAGACAAAATGACAGATTTTAGAAATATTTCGACGCTTCGGTAGGATTTGGTAGAATTAATATATCTCAAACTACTTCCCCGTTGCTATGGAAATAATATTTTGTCTTTGTCTATGTAACAATTCGATTCTAGTTGTCCAAATGGCTAGAAAGAGCTTTGTCTATTGTTGGAAATATAGAAATAGAAATGATCATGCTACGGGTGCTGGGTGGTATGTACAAAAATTTACTAAATGCACATGATCCCCCCGTACCGCGTATCCTTATCTTCCAATTCACTTATAACTTCAATCCAATCTTTCTAGTAATACTTTACGATGACTAGTTTAATCATTTTATTCGAAACTCGAATATTTGAACGCGTTTTATCGAGTGTGTTTCTAGCCACGATTTAAATGTATGCCCCAATACCGGGTGCAGTCTCAGGCAAGGCAGCGTTTCTCTATGAATAAATATAAACTTTCTGAAAGGAAGTCAACCGTTGTAACGTTATCACACTAATCATAATCACCTACAAGTACAAGATTTTATCAACAATCATGTCCGACACTTTAACGTACGATGCCACAGAACACGGTAATGTAACAGGTAGACACGAACATACGAACACATACGTCTGTTTGAACACAGTCCGAGACCTAATATCACCATAGTCAGTGTGTTACCTAATAAGGAGCTATTATTTTAGGAAAACAACTGTAAACCAGGCCCATTTTCTGGGAAAAAATATGGTTAATGTTGCGATGCAATTGGCACAGGACCGAAATGGCAGGCTACGGATGATGGCTACAAACGCTATACTGAGCAGAATGTTTAATGTATTTTTAAGCTCTACATTATTACAATGGGAGGGTCCTGCTTACAGTTGTCAAACTATAATTATTTTAGAATATTTTTTGTAAGATAAAATTTATCATTTTTATAGAAATAGTTTTATATGATACGCGGCGGAACAAAAATATATAGTTGGCGCACACGAAGCGGTTAACGTAAGGATTGACGTTTACATTTATGCGCTGGCGCATGGCGTACCGCGAAGTATTCACCGTCATGGATTTAGAAGAGGCTTGAACACGTTAGTTTTCGGCAGTGGACACAATCAGATAGGGAAGTTATATCATGCTTATTGTACCAACCATGCTGAACATTTGCTATTAAATAACTGTAATAAATTAATCTTAATTATATCGAACGTGTCTTATCCGTTCTAAATCCATGGTCAAAGTATGCACACGCAAAATACTGATTAAAATTAACAAACTATACATAACATCAATAACATTGGCAGATCTAAGGGACACCGCGCGATGCGGCCGCGTTAGTACTATGTACCGATATATACTACACAAATAAATTTATACATTGGTAACTAACAACATCGGAAGTAGGTTCGATGATATGGTAGGTTATACGTTATCGTTTTGAACACTTGCGATAAAATATTTACAATGAAATAAAGAATGTATTTCGAAGAATTCAGATTCAAGTTAGGTTGTACGAATTAATATTTATATAATTTTCCTAGCTCACTGAAAACTATTTTTGCACTCGGTGAGAAACGACACAGTATCACTCATTTGCAAAAATGTGAGCTAAGATAAATGCTAGCTAAGTCTCGCTGAGCACACGACGCGACAGTACGCGTCAGTACGCGACAGTACGCGTCGTGCGCGCGTCTCTCGGACGTTGGTCCCGCTTTGCAGTACGAAGCACAATATTTAGTATTAGAATAGGTCTATCAGGATCACAGCCTAGGTTCAGTATCGCGAGGAGCGCGCGCTCAGGCGACGCGCCGTCAGGTTATGGCCGCCACGTGCGGCAGCCGCTTCTGCAGCCCGTCCTCGTCCGTCGCCCTGGCAGGTAATACTTATTGTTATTAACTTGGAAATTAAGTTCAGGTTCATTATACAAATCGATATCGATATGGTAATTTTGGAAAGAAAAAAAATCTTAACTGATCTGCTAAGATTTTTTTAACTTATTTGTTATTGCTATATGCACGTGTATGTGCGGCGTACGACAGACGCTTGGCGTAGATATCCGAATAGTGTAAAGGCGATATTAAACGGATTAACCAAACAATTCCGATGAAAAGCATTGAAATATGAAATTGCAAGCGTTCGGTGAATTGAAGTTTTCAATAAGATTGCGCAATCGCATTGAGATATATTTAGATGTCTCAATGCTATTGAAAGCAATATTGAACCGAAATTGAACCATGTAACATCAGCTTTAGAGTTGTGAAACTATGAAAGCATGACGTGGGCGGCCACAGCGTGTTGCGGATGTGTTGGGTGTGTCAGTGCAGTGTGGTAGGTGTGTCAGTGCAGTGTGGTGGGTGTGTCAGTGCAGTGTGGTGGGTGTGTCAGTGCAGTGCAGTGTGGTGGGTGTGTCAGTGCAGTGCAGTGTGGTAGGTGTGTCAGTGCAGTGTGGTAGGTGTGTCAGTGCAGTGTGGTGGGTGTGTCAGTGCAGTGTGGTGGGTGTGTCAGTGCAGTGCAGTGTGGTGGGTGTGTCAGTGCAGTGTGGTAGGTGTGTCAGTGCAGTGTGGTGGGTGTGTCAGTGCAGTGCAGTGTGGTAGGTGTGTCAGTGCAGTGTGGTAGGTGTGTCAGTGCAGTGTGGTAGATGTGTCAGTGCAGTGTGGTGGGTGTGTCAGTGCAGTGTGGTGGGTGTGTCAGTGCAGTGCAGTGTGGTAGGTGTGTCAGTGCAGTGTGGTAGATGTGTCAGTGCAGTGTGGTGGGTGTGTCAGTGCAGTGTGGTGGGTGTGTCACTGCAGTGCAGTGTGGTAGGTGTGTCAGTGCAGTGTGGTGGGTGTGTCAGTGCAGTGTGGTAGGTGTGTCAGTGTGTACCGGTAGAGCGTGGCGTGCGGCGGCGCGGAGCGGTAGTGCGCCGCGAACGACAGCGTGCGGCGCCGCGCCACCACGGCGCGCCGCAGCGTGCCCGGCCGCACCGTATTGCGGATGCCGTGGTACGCCATCCTGCACACAAACACACACTTTAAATACACAATCTAGAAAATATGATGTGGAAATAACAAGAGACATTACATTAAGAGACATATATTTCTTCTAACGCTCGCAAAACACAACTTAAGTTTCAGATTATCGCTGAATTCGGGCGTGAATCGCGGCGTGAGCGCTGAGGGTCACTCGCGAATGTGGAATGTGCTTTATTCTCGTAGAAGATTGGGCTGCACATGACTAATCCCCAAATGTGTGAAAACGACGAGCAAGTTGGCCATAGATAGGTATTTCGCTTCGAGTCTACATTTCCGAGTCGCGAACTAAAGCAAAATCTTCGACCATTGGATACAATATGAATATAATTAGTCTCACCTCGGCGCCAGTGCAGCGACAGTGGTGACAATGACGACGAGCCAGTACACCGGCTGCTGGATGGAGTGCTGCATCACGTGGAACGTGGACGGCAGGTTGAGGAACGTCACGCTGATGGACTGGTAAGCCACCGTCAGCATGAAGAACGACAGCAGCGAGCCCGTCAGCGCCATCAGGTGGATCACCGTCTGCAAATGAACATGGCAATGCTTATAATATTGTTATAGTGTAGTGAGTAACTACAAACGATCGGTTGAAAATTTTATTCGTAATAATATACTGGATGACTTCATTATCGTCGGTGATAGACAGGAAAATGATGATGATAGGTTCAAATTGAAATCACTCAGTAAAACATAAAATCTATTTTCAGACAATAGAATGCAGTTCACACTTGCAAATATTGCTAACAACCTTCACTCGTGGTATTTTATCTATGAAATTTCACACCCACACAAAAACGTAAGTGCAATGTTAAAACGGTGCTACAGTGCCACAAACGTATCTGACCCGGTAGGTAATCATGATACACACTCGCAATCGGAATCGATTCAATTTTGACAGTCCAACAAACTACATTGCGCGGTATGCTTTTAAAACCACTACGCCATACAATTTGAGTAATGCAATGAACACTGTTGTAGTGTCAAAATTGAGTCGATTCCGATTACGAGCGTGCATCGTGATTAGGTAGCCGGTCGTGTCGTCGCTTTTACCAATGTCATCTCCGATCATCTCCGTACAAAAATTCCATAGCGACGTTAGTTCCAATTTTGGTCACCGGGTCAGATAAGTTTGTGGCACTATAAGATATTTGTCTGAGCCAAAGAGTAGACCGGGATTGCATTGTCAATATTTATTTTAAATTAGCATAATCATCAATATTGCAAATTATAATGAGGTCAAACATGAGAAAAATAAATAGACAAACATAAAAATGGTTGACAAACAAAACATAATTTGGAAATAAGCATTCAATCTTCATACTCTGCTCACCATAATTTCTTATCTCGTATTTATTTTATTAGGTAATGGTAAAAATGCACGGCAATTTAACGAGTACTATAAATAATTATAAACAATTTACTATGACGGCATTTGTCTTATCATGCATTTTTTATTTTTGTCAGCTGGTGAAATAAACGCGATCATAAAACGCGGTATTGTGTTGTAGTTATAAAACGATGTGCTGCATTTATTAATCAATCAAATCAACCTATAGCAGTCCATTGCTGGACATAGGCCTCTCTCAAATTGTGTCACAACACTCGCTCCTCGGTCTACCGCATCCAGTCCTTCCCAGCTCCACAGATTCCATACATGTGTTGAGCATATCTCCAAAAAATTATTATGTGTAAAACACCACTCTTTGTAAAATATTTTTGTTCAAACCATGCATTATCCTATCGCAGCCACTTACAAGTTTTAAATGGAAAAGCTGCATGTAATAATCGATGAATACACATAATTAATAATACATAAAGTAAATGCATTAGTATAATAATTATAATAATACGCATATTTTAACCTTAGTGATGCAACTCTGAAACTGATAGAGGAAAGACAAATGCTACATTTCAACACACCAAATTTTAGGGAAATAGACAAACAAGTTAAAAGAAATATCCGAAAAGATGTGCGTCATTATAACGACAGACTAGTTCAGGTAGCTTTAGAAACTAATAGATCTTTTAGAATTGCTAAAAAAGGCATCGAAAAAGGACGATCAACCATAAGCAAGATTAAAGACAATTCAGGATCGACACACGGAGGGAGAGACAAAATTTTAAGTATATGTACCGATTTTTATAAGAACCTATATTCTGCTTCTGACCATCCATCTTCTTCGGAAACAATCAGTAACATTCAGTCTGATAATTTATCAGTATCAGTACCACCAATCACAGGTTTCGAAGTTCACTGCGCGCTACGCTGTATGAAATACACAAAAAGCCCCGGTGAAGATGGCATTTCTACAGAAGCTCTCAGAATTGGAGAGCCGGAACTACTTCCGTACATCACCAATCTATTTAACTCTATACTACACACCGGCATAGTTCCCACTAAATTCTGCCATTCCACAGTCATTCTACTACATAAAAAGGGTGACAAATCCGATATAAATAACTATCGTCCCATCAGCCTTGTGTCTCATTTATATAAAGCGTTCGTGAAAGTCATCGAAAACCGTATCTCCCAACAACTTGACTCTCACCAACCTCCTGAACAAGCAGGATTCCGTAGAGGCCTCTCCACCACCGACCATCTCCACTCTCTGAACCAATTAATCGAAAAATGCACCGAATTCAAAATCCCTCTATACCTAGCATTTATCGATTACGCAAAAGCTTTCGATAGCATAAATCACGATTCGCTCTTTGATGCCCTCTCTAACCAAAATATAGAAACCACCTACATCAACCTACTAAAGACCATATATAGCAATAGTACCGCATCCATTAAAATAAATTCCGCAGGATCAATATTTCCAATACAAAGAGGAGTCAAGCAAGGAGACCCGCTATCCCCAAAGCTTTTCACTGCCACTCTCGAAGAGGTCTTTAGGACCTTGACACACAACTGGGCAGACAAAGGCGTAGTCATCGGTGAAAAGAGGTTAACAAACCTGCGATTCGCCGATGACATCGTCCTATTTTCGTCATCAGCGGCAGAATTGGGTAAGATGCTCGAAGATTTAAACAGGGCGAGCCTCGAGATTGGACTTAAAATGAATATGTCGAAGACCAAACTCATGACCAATAGCACCAAGAGAAAACTGTATATGGAGGATGTGGAGATTGCATATGTCCAGGATTATGTTTACTTGGGTCAAATAGTTTCCTTCCAGGCGCGACAAGATAAAGAAGTTGCTCGACGCACCGAAAGCGCCTGGAGGAGCTACTGGTCAATGAAGGACTTATTGAAGGGAGACCTCCCAATATGCCACAAAAGAAAAATTATGGACATGTGCATTCTCCCCATACTTACATACGGTGCTCAAACTTGGTCTTTGACTCTTCAGCAGAGGTCCACGCTCGAGGTTTGCCAGCGAGCCATGGAGCGCAGTATTTTAGGAATTCGGCTTACAGACCGTGTAAGGAACACAATACTGCGCTCCAAAACTAAGATCACAGACGTTACCCAAAAAGCTGCCAAGCTCAAGTGGGATTGGGCTGGACACGTCTGTCGCATGTCCGACGAGCTATGGGCCAAAAGAACAACTGAATGGATCCCAGTAAATATAAAACGGCATCGCGGCAGACCGAGGCGAAGATGGCGGGACGAGCTTGACTCCTACCGAAAAAACTGGTCCGTACTAGCTAAAACCAGAAGTGAGTGGAAAAAGGAGAGGGAGGCCTTTGCCCTGCAGTGGGACAACCCAGGCTGAAAATAAAAATAAATAATAAAATACGCATATTTCTGGCTGTGTAAGTTGGATACTATTTTACACGTGCGATAAAATGGAACTTTAACGTGGAAAGGCGTCCGATTTGTTGATAATACATTAAATGATGTATTTCATAATGTATGAATCAACGTAATTGAACATATTATTATGTATTACAACTTACAAATAGTTTCAAAACTATTGTAGCGACATCTAGTGCGACATAGAATAACTACGTAGCAAGCTAACTACAATGGGCGCATACAATATAAATTCGACCAATCAGATTACGAACCCTGCATCACGCAAGTAAAAATATAAATGTATCAAACACATATACAAATGCCCGACATCAACCGTCGGGCTTCGGCCCGCCTGGAAATATCACTTCGCCTGGTTCGAGGATTCTCCCTTTTCAAAGGTTTCTTATTAATGTATTTGATTAATTTAAAAAGTATTTGCAGGAAATATATTTGATTTTCTTCATAATATTAAACTCCCAAAACTGCGCCTCACAAGATTAAAAGAAATACTTTAACAAACAGTAATTTAGTTATAGTACGCGCAAATCTATATGAGCTCTGAACTCTTTCTCTCTCTCCCTCTAGCACCTATAATAAGCGTACAGCGCAGCCACTCGCGTTCATTTTCCGAGAGCTCATAAAGTTTTGCGATAACTATATTTATAGTTCTGGAAGGTTATTAATGTTATTATCCTAAAACCACCCCAAGGTCTGAGTACATAAGGTTTAAAATCGGTTCCAAACTAAAACATGATAATGTGACTCACCCAACTCCTGGTCTCGATGGCCACGTACAGCAGCATGACGACCAGACAGCAGGTCATGCAGCACATGCCGAAGGACCACAGGTCCACCTCGGTGTCCCAGTAGGCGAAGGTGGCGGTGAAGAAGATGACGACGCTGACGTACACGCACTCGGCCAGCACGGCCCAGAACGAGTGCGCGCGGTAGGCCAGGCCGCGCCGGCTCGCGCCGTACAGCCCGGGCCGCTCCAGCAGCAGCGCCGCCGGCGCCACGCGGTCGTACGCTCCTAAGGAACATTCAAATTCTTTATTTGCTATAAATAGGGTACATAGAATGGGTGTTACATGGTAGAATAGTTCAAGCCCATTTAGCCACCATAAACAGCATGCAAATTTGACTTATAACTAGGAGTAAGTATTTTTGGATAATATTAACAATAACGACGTAACATAACATTACATGCATCATCTACTGACCGCTTGGAGCGTCGCTTGCGCTGTAAATAGCAGCAGAAGACGCTGGTAATACTAGATTGTTCAACGAGTGCTTAAAACGAGTCCATATTACACTGAGATCCAGATCTAGATCCAGATTTTCGTAGTTAATATGGTTTTTATAACCGTACCGTAGTATCATCATAATTCATTGAAGAGAAAGAGAACTACTTTCCACTTCAGTGACTATGATGATATGAAGCAGGAATGGCGAAAAAAAAATCAGCTGTTCCAATATAACACACAACGTTTAGTCACATTGTGTGTTATATTGGAACAGCTGATTGCTGATGTATGGAACAGTAGAATTTTTATTTTCGTGATTTCCATATAGTTCCTATAGTAAAAGGTATTTGGTTTTATAAACCCTTTCCGACAAACGATTTACAACAAAAGGTTAACAAAGTTACCAATATTTAATAAAAGTTTCAATGCAAAATAGGTTTAAAATATCGTGTTAATTTTTTTATCATCTAAGTATATTTAGTATTGTTCTCGGCCGCAGGCGTCAAAAAAGGTTACCGAATGTTTGCATTAAGAGACAAGCATCAGAACTCCGGAATATAGGAAGAGTAAGTTGTTCAGACTCACCGATGACGATGGGCGGCAGCGCGGTGAACATGAGGTTGTAGGTCATGAGGTGCACCTGGTCGATCATCACCATCGACGAGAACCCGCAGTACAGCTGGAACCAGAACACCAGGAACACGAACGTCTGCGGGAACACAATTTGGATAATTATTTTCACGTTCAACATTATTTTGAAAACTATCTGCATAGCTTTTATGAACTAAGTTTGGGTAAACATTCACAAACAAATACGGTTATATATCAAATTATATTATATTTTGACTTCTATTGCGTAGGTAATAGGAGTAAAAGTCGGTTATTTGCCAGTTATTAAGTGTCGTTCTGTAGATTTTGACTACTATTACTATGACTAGGGCATCGACTATGTTTTTGTCTCTGCATCATCCTAAGCTTGTCGGGCAGAGAATGCCTTAGGCATTAAGACCGCCTTTGTACATATTTTTATGAAAAGCATTAAATAAATAAATAAATATTACCTACGCAATAGCAATCAAAATCAGTTGAACGACATTATAAAAACCATCAATTACGACACCTTTCTGACATAATTGAGACACTATTGATATGGTAGAATTAGGGCCAGCTATCATTCTCAGTTACTTACGCCGTTCTTAAGGAAGAAGTACAGTATCATCCGGGCGAGCCGGTCGTAGCACCAATGACCGTGGACCAGCAGTAGCCTCTCTATGAACTTGAACCTCGACACCGCGAAGTCTGACGCCATTACTGCCTGCATACCCTCTTGGCCCGATATACCTGTCAACAAATACAATTACATTGGAGATGGCGTGGAAGAAGGCAACTGTCTACTGGCGAGGTGTGAAGACTTTGTTCTCCTGTCTCAACATCTAAGGTCTGTATGACATCTAGAGTCAGTGCACCTTATAGAGATAATATATAGTGGGCACAACAATTTTACACTACAATATTAATAGTAGTAATAGGTATTTCTTACATGACAATGTTAAATGTTTATAATTATTTATACAGAGGAAATTTTTAAGTGTTTTATTTGTATTATATTTATGAATTTTTGTTATTTAACCAATTATGTATAGTGATTAAAATTTACCGAGGATTACAAATACATACTATAATTTCGTTACATTACAGGGATTCAAGGTGACTGAGCCATTGACACAGTTTATCTTTTTAATTTGATGGCGCCAGCACGCACATAAAGCAGTATAAAATTAATTAAGTCATTGACGTGTCGGTTCTGGGAGTGTTCAATAGACGCGAGCACGTCATCGTAGAATTAAGACATTAATAAAATGTAAACAAACAGGTCAGAACAGATTGACTTTGATTGAAGAGAATGAACTGATTAGAGGAGCAATTTGGACTTATTAAATCTACCATGCGAAAGAGACTCTTAATAGGTGGAAATAACGTTTGGTTTAGGCTTGGGCTTGACTTTTGGATAAGTGTCGAGTTATTATTAACCCCCGACAAAAAAGAGGCGTATTCTAAGTTTGTAGTGTTCCACACGACGATTACAATGCTGATTTTTTTTTTATTGAAAGCTAGTTTAATTTGGTGTCATCTTAGCTATGTTTCATGAAAATCTGTTCAGCCGTTAAAAAGTTACAGCTCGTTTTCTAGTTGGAGTTGGGGGTTTCTGACGGTTAGATTTATATTTCTATTGGGCCACTTTACACACATTAAAATTTTATTTTAATAAGCACTCAACATTGGGTAAAATATACGGAAATAATAGTTATGGGTCAATATCTATAAATGACATTATTTTTGTCAATTTTGGTGGCTAAATATTTTCTTCAGTTTTTTGAGAAAATAAGAACCTCGTATGAGAAAAGAAAGTCCACTTAATGGACTTTCTTTTCTCATACCAGGTACAAAAAAATTCATTTACAGATTAACTGTAATTGAACTACCCTTATGTAAATATGAATGTATCTCACCAATTCCGACGTCTGCGGTCTGTATCATGGACACATCGTTGGCGCCGTCCCCGATCGCCAGCGTTGTGACCCCCAGCTCCTCCTTGACCGCCTGCAGACACACAAAAATAAAATTAGCAAAACTATATCATCTTCCACTACAAACTTAACTATTAGTTTGACCTATATGTATTTGTCGGGAAGCCTTTAGAAGGCTCCAAATCACATTTCACCCTACACAGTTGTTAATTATAACAAGTAAATCACCATTGGAAGTTTTCTGAGCCACTAAAAAGTACAGCGTAGGTGCATTATTTCATATTTTGGGTGCCTATGTTCAGCATTGAAATATGAGGTCACGGCGGAGCAGCGCCGCGCGAGCGATAGGAAGGGCGTCACTAGACCGGAGCGACGGTCCAGTATGTGGGTGACGTCACACATACATACCTTGACGATGTAAGCCTTCTGCAGCGGCGTGGCGCGGCAGCACAGCACGGCGGAGCAGCGCCGCGCGAGCGATAGGAAGGGCGTCACTAGACCGGAGCGACGGTCCAGTATGTGGGTGACGTCACACATACATACCTTGACGATGTAAGCCTTCTGCAGCGGCGTGGCGCGGCAGCACAGCACGGCGGAGCAGCGCCGCGCGAGCGATAGGAAGGGCGTCACTAGACCGGAGCGACGGTCCAGTATGTGGGTGACGTCACACATACATACCTTGACGATGTAAGCCTTCTGCAGCGGCGTGGCGCGGCAGCACAGCACGGCGGAGCAGCGCCGCGCGAGCGATAGGAAGGGCGTCACTAGACCGGAGCGACGGTCCAGTATGTACGTGAGCGTTCGTCCATCCACGACTAACGCTCGACCGCTGCTGCCAATGGCCGCCCCGCCTTCCAGGTAGTTCTTTATCGTTGATTCTGCATGCTCCTGTTCACGGAAAGAAGAAGATTTTCTGGGGTGCTGATACCGAAAATGAAGGATAGTCCGTGCGTGAGCAGATCCGAGTACTTGGCGCCTCAGGAAACGGGCACTGTGCGCTGCGCCCGACCGTCGCTCATACCCCGCTCTCTCCCAGTACCAGCAGTACCCCAGACGCTGGCACTGGGCGAGTGCGCGGTATGAGTGAGATGCCCGTGTCGTCAGGCGACGATTCCTCGGAACTCGCGCGCGGACTGTAGGTAGCCAAATCCAAGAAGGCGGTCATAATTTTTCAAAAAATTCGTCATGGGTGTTTTATTAGTTTTCGAGTATTTTCGGGGGTGGGTACCAATGATAGGGATGTTGCTGATGCATATTTTATTCACATCAGCGGATGCTGATGCTGATTTTAATCATTTCATTAAAAAAACAAGAAAAAAGTAGTGACCATTATGAACTAATAATCAGCATCGATCAATGCTGATGCTGAAGTTCCGCGGATGCTGATGCTGACGTTCGCAACAACCTGTAGTGATACTGGTTGCCGTGGCCTGGTGGTACCTTGTCGCGCGACATGAGGTGCAGCAGACGGTCGCTCTGCGAGAACAGCGCGGCGGAGTAGGCGATGTTGATGGCGGTCTCGGGCTTGTCGCCCGTGAGCACCCACACCACGATGCCGGCGTCCAGCAGCGCGCGGATGGTGCGCGGCACGTGCTCCTGCAGCCGGTCCTCCACGCCCGTGGCGCCCACCAGCGTCAGCGCGCTCTCCAGCCGGGCTATGGAGTCGCGCATGCGCTTGTCTCGCCCAACTGACGAAACAAAAAATCATATTAAAATTAACATTTCACATTGATAACTAAATAATAAATATAATAGTTTAAAAAAACTAAAGAAAATGCTTTTGTAATCCAAACTAAACGTGTATGCAAAATTTCAGTTCAATCGGAAACCGGGAAGTGGGTCAAATTTAACTTTCAAGATTTTTAAAGCGTTTTAAAAAAGAGCTGTAATTTTTGAACGGCTGAACAAATTTTCATGAAACATAGCTAAGAACGATCCCGATTAAACTAGCTTACAATTTAAAAAAACTGCATTGAAATAGGTCCATCCGTTTTGGGGCTACGATGCCACAGACACACACAGATACACATTACAAACTTATAACATCCCTCTTTTTCGTTGGAGGTTAAAAACCAGAACTGTCAAAGGAAATACAGAAAACAGGCCTTTACATAGTCCGGATGGACAGTAGAAGGTCATTATTCCAAAGACATGGAGTGCGTACCTTCCCCCATCTCCGAGGCGCGGCTGTGTCCGGCGAGCCACTCCTCCCACAGCGCGGGCGCCATGGTGCGCTTGGCCATGACCAGCGTGCGCAGGCCGGAGCGCGAGTAGTCCAGCAGCAGCGCGCGCGTGCGCTCCAGCGCGCCCGCCTCGGCCGAGCCCGCGCGCGCCGGCGTCAGCGCCGCCAGCAGCGTCGTGTCCGCGCCCTTCACGTACAGCACTACCTGGGTGGACCAAACATAAGGGTTACACGATTTTGTTTTGGAGTTCATTTTAGTACTGCAGTTACTCGATTTGCAGTAACTCGACAAATTATGCGCACTACATAAAAAAAAATCCTGTATAATCTTTCCCCTGTAGCGACATCACTCTATTTTGTTTACTATGAGGCATTATGACGGTCCATGATGTCCTTCATAGTGTCATAAATCGAATGACAGCCGAGAATAAGAGCGAAGATATATTGCCAAATGTCGTGTTTTCAGAAAAAGAAATTAAAAGTATATTTGTGCGGTAACGAAAGTCTTATGCATATTACAGAGTTCGGCGTCACAGCACTGTGCCAAATCATATTTTTCACCAGTTTTGGCAGAGTTCGCGACAAGGCCACAGCCAGAAAATTATTTAGAACATTGCAAAATTTACAATGCTTTAACTATGTTGCAATGTCAACCACTTCTGCTTGAAGTCTTGTAACATGAATACAAGTGACGCATTCGTTTCGAAATAAGTTCATTGACAATTGTGTCAAGTTATTGAACTTGTAGGTTTTAAGCCACTCATTATTTGGACGACAATGCAGGGTTTTTTTTTGCCACATGGGTTTTCCACATGGGTTTTTTGTTTGTCAACATTTTACGTTACAACATTCATTCACATCAAATTACTTTATTCTCGCAGCTCTTACCACAACATTATACTGATCAAGATAGTAATCTATTATTTTAAAAGAGCTTACATGGAGTTTCTTGTCCTTTCTTCTCCATAGGACCTACTATTTGGAACCGTGCACCTAGAGTTTCGACATTTCATAAGTGCCTGGATCTGGTTTACATGAAATAAAGATCTATTCTTCGTCGTCACTTCATGATGTCATTCATTTTGGCGACCTCGCCACCTCGCCTCGCCGTACGTCGCGCGGACTCGACGGATGAAGAAGATGGCAATATGCCCTAAGAGCGTAAACTGTATAAGTCATTGGGATATTCAGGTGGCGGATATTGACCCTTACCTGTCCATTAGGCGTCCTCATGGCCACGGACATGCACTTGCGGTTGCAGTCAAACTGCTGCACCCTCAACACCTTCATCTTGGTGAGCTCGCCGCGGATGCCCAGCTCCACTTCATCAGGCGATCGGTTCCGCAGCTCGTAGCCGTATGCCATGGCTGCCTCGGCGAGAGCCAACTCGTCTGGGCTCTCTGCTTCGTAGCGAGCCTGCTATTGACAAGAAATATAATTATTGCAAATAATTAAATCACATTTACATTTGTTGCTTACTTAACGGGTATTTTCAATATCTATCAGCGTTTTGGCCTACTAATTAGATATCTATACTTAATATTATGAAGAGAAAAGATTTGATTTTTTGTATGTTTGTTTGTAATTGATAAACTCAAAAACAACAGGATCGATTTTAAAAATTCTTTCACCAGCAGTGTGCTATATTATCACTGAGTAACATAGGCTATAATTTATAAATTGCTATCCGTGGAGACTTTTTAATGGCTTTTTATTAACCATTTAAGTTTTTATTTTTTATGTAATTAGCTGATAGTCTTCCTAAAAGTTATAAATAAAATAAATAAAGATATATAATAAGAGTAGGTAATAATATTTAAAAACATGTGCAACATGTAATGTCATAGATGCAAATCAAGTATTTGGAATGTTTGGCAATCTTAATCTCAAATAAAGTAATGCGCGGTTCGAGTACATTTCAAACATTTCACAGTCATTCCGCAACTGTGTTCGCTAACCGACTATGAAACCATGTTGCATTGCACCACTGATTACGTTGCACAAGTCTAAAATCACCATAGTACGAGTATTAGTGTTCACGTCTTTCATTTTTTAACCCCCGACAAAAAGAGGGGTGTTTTTGTATTGTGTATGTCTGTGTCTGCCTGTGGCATCGTAGCTCCAAAACGGATGGACCGATTTCAATTCACTTTTTAATTGAAAGCTAGTTTAATCGGGTATCATCTTAGGTATGTTTTATGAAAATCTTTGTAGGCGGTCAAAAGTTATAGCTTTTTTTCTAGTTGGAGTCGGGGGTTTTTGACCGTTATATTTTCATTGGTCCACTTTACACACTTATTTAGATTTTAGATTTGCAAAAATATCTCAAATCGTTCAACTGTACGAGATTTTCGATACAGAAAGCGAATTTAAATAAGGTTCTATCTTTCTCGTTCCGATCCCATCAAGAGTTTATTGTACTCACCATTATTAACAACTTTTACTATAGAACCATACAGAAAATCTCGAAAAAATCAAAATCTGCTGTTTCATACGGCAGTTAAGTAACATTGAATTGTTTGTATGATACAGCTGTTTTAATTTTTAGTTATTTCAAAGTTGGTCCCATAATATAAGTTGGAGTACTTAAAGATATCAGGACTACAAAAGTATTACATTGTATATTTATAATTTGTGGATTTATGATTACTTTGCGGTTTATTTATCTTATAAATATTAGGTTTAAAGAATCTTTATTCTCAAGAGAACATTACAGTTCACTTAAATGAGAAATTTACATCTAATTAAATTATATACATTGTCGTCTAATAGGGGCTCGTAGCTACATAGCTACCGCGCAGATCAGTCGATCAGCGAGGTTAAGCTGCGGTTGCCGCGGTCGGTCCCTGGATGGGTGACCATTTCTTCGAACATCGAGACCCCTCCGTGCCTCGGATAGCACGTTAAGCAGTTGGTCCCGGTTGTTATACGAATACCTTTGACAGTCGTTACGGGAGTCAGCAACCCAAAAAGTCTGACAACCGGTCTAACCTTAGGGTATCAGTGTCTCCCTGTAATTGGGTGGCGGAGGTCAGATGGCAGTCGATCCCTATAAAATACTGTTACTCAGCCGCATCTGGTTAGACTGGGAGCCGACCCCAACGTAGTTGGGATAAAGGCCAGGCAGATGATATACATTGTCGTCTAATGACGAAGCATGCAGAGCTAGGCAAACAATAGTTGAAAAATGAATAGTTGAATAGTTGAGTAGTAGTAGAGTTGTTATTTCCGTGTTAAAGCAATTTTTGTGGTCAATGTTTATTTGATAGTTCATTATCACACTACACGATAATGATTCATATTAACGAGACCTATTGAATACAATTAAAACATCGGAACATGAATTTAAACGAATACCAGATATTAATGACAATTTATCCTTAAACTCAAACGCTAGTTAACTTTAAAACAACTAATTACCGACTTCCAATAAACAGAAACTGTAACTTGTGGTCAACGACATCAATATTCTGCGTAGTATTCACGACATAAGGAAACATTTTGCTCCCAAAAATACTCAATAATAAATATCATGAAAAATTCAAAGCTGTTTCAAAATTCAATGCTGAAATTACAAAGCCATGAAATGATAGCCATATCTATGGCTATCATTGAACTCAGTAGAGTCAGTTACTTGACCGTGCCATTTGTGGCACAGAACCATACCCTTACTTCAGTTCCTGGGGGAGTAGTAAAAGACGTCTGGAAGAAAAATGTCAAGGGATGCCAATACACTACTGCGGTCACGAACCTACTTTCTAAGCGCGACACGACACTCAATTACAGCGGTCGAATAAGCTATAAATCTCTTTGGCGTAGTGGGCGCCAGCGCGACTGCCATGCGTGAGGTCCTGGGTTCGATTCCCAGGTGCGGCAGTATTTTTTTTTGTTTATTTATTTATATTTTATGCACTAAGTACAGAGGCGGACTTAATGCCGAAGGCATTTGTTCTTTGGTTTCTCTGTTAGAAAAATTCTCAGTAGCAGCCCAGTTTGAATTTGTATCCGATAAAAATAGGCGCATACCCTATTAAATGGGTCTTAATATCGGCATCGACGAAATGTGCGTGTACAATAGTACACTTCTGCCACTACCTAACCCTTTGGGAAATACTGGCGTGATGCTATATTATGTAAATGGTTGCAAATTATATCCATTGATAACTATCCGAGTCCATAAACCACAATTTTTTGTTTTAATATGTAGGTACACTCAATTGACTCAAGCTTCGACCACAGTGGATCTTTATTTATCGGCATTGTTTTTTATATATTTATCTTCGCAAATTCGCACAGCAACACACACAAAACAATGACGACGAAGTTTATGTTTGTCGTTTGACTTGACATTTAACAAAACAACATTGAGGTGAATCCCCTCGTAGCTGCATGACATTGCCCCCTTAGGATACACATTGCGTGTGATACAGTATTGCAAGCAGACATAATCGTAATTATCACAATAATTATCCTTTGCAACCTTGGTTAGGGGTCATCCATAATGTACGTCACACTAATTTCGTGATTTTTTTACCCCTCCCCCGTCCTTGTCACAGTTGATCACATTTGTGAGACCCCCCCCCCCTCCATAGTGTGACGTCACGTATTTTTCAATTTTACATCTAGAAATTATTAAATTAAAACAACAGTTCCGAAATAAATTAGTTTTATTTCCATTTCAATTATTTTTTAATATGATTTTGAAATGTGACCATAATGTTACACTTCGTCGACCCCCCCCCCTAACGTGTGACGTACTTTATGGATGGTCCCTTATGTGTTATGTATTAAGAGGCTCATATTCAGCGTTTCAGGCCGATACGATGATTGTAGACTTACTGCGTGTTCTATCGAAGTGCTGGGTAGGCTGGTGTCTTCTCGGCTGCCGATCAACAGCTTCGGCAGTCGTATCCTGAGCGGGGAGCCGGACGGCGGCGGCGACGGCGTGGTGGACCGGGACTCTGTGAGACGAGCGTATCTTTGGACAAGACGAGAACATTGTAACATGTGGCTTGGTGGTTATTGTTCAATGGTAGGCTAGTAACACACAGGTGTACCAGCAACACGATCAGATCGGTTCCCAGTAGTAATGATTAAGAGTACAACAAATTAGTGAAATTTTTCTTTTTTTTTGTTTGTCTTTAGAATGGATTCGCTCTTGTCCTCCATCTCGCCTGATGGAAAGCGATGGATGATGGATGAAATTTATGATGGAACAAGCGCACCCAGAAGATTCCTATTCACTCTTACTTTATCCATGGTGGGAAACTAAGTCTTCATTCAAATCTTTTCTGAAAGTATCTGTCATATTTTTCTTATAAAATATTGTAATCAGGCTGGATTAGTTTTAGTTGTCCTACGTAAGTTTTCGAGACTAATGTAAGTACTAGTTTTTACCCAACTGCGCCAGAAGGAGGGTTATGTTTTTTGAGTGCATGTATGTATGTTTTCAGAAAAATATTTTATACGTTATAGTTTTTTGAAGTGGGTTTTAACTTTTTTTAATATTATTTTCTTACACCAAAATGACGTAATTAGGTGAAACACTTGAGTGACTCATTTCACGACTATCTGATTAGTGATAACTGGTGGGCTAAAGGCACAGCCCTGCATAAGTGCCGGATATCTATATTTGTCGAATATTTTATCTGTCAGTATGTTATCGGTATCTTTATCAGTGAGTGTAATGGATTTACCGCTATTATCTTACTACTGGTACTCACTACTGAGCTACTACAAGCCTGCCGCACAGACGGTCGGTGTCTGAGGTTGAGGTAGTAGTGAGGGGGGAAGGGGGTGACACTCGCCTACTATTGGCTAAGCTGAGCTGTATGCACCTGTCGGCCTGTAAGAACTTTAAGGTACGGCTATCGTACTAGATAACTAGACGGATGGCGCAGGCGTTATAGAATAGAATAGATCTTTATTTCATGTAAACCATATTCAATACTCAAAATTTATTGCGTAATTTTCTTAGGTGGTAAAATAACAATTATTTCGCAATGTAGGAGAGAGGAGAAGCACTATGTGTCTATAATTATATAAAATTATCAAGTATTTTATTTTTATTTTATATTATAGTGCTTTTTATTATATTTATATATCTACAATATATTATTTATTATGTTTTATTATTACTATAACATTAAATAAGGAATAAGGTCCTATGGAGAAGACACCGACAAAAAACTCAATGGACTAACTTCATGGATACTCTTTTAAAATAACTCTAAGTATATATACCGTAGTAATAAGAATTTTGAGCTCACTCGAATCAGGTATTAACATTTTTGATATCGTTAAATTATCCCTTATAAACCGATTTATTTTTAAAAACATACGGGATGTTATGGATTCCCGTAGGTATTGTTTTTTCGTTTCCTGTAAGATGGCCATTTGGCTTAAATTCAATTCATATTTCCGCATTCGGTATTTGGATAATGGCTACTTACTTATCGTTCGATCGCAGTGTTCCGTTCGACCGGGACGGTTTTCCCGACGAAACTTGGTCGCCAGAGTTAGAACCGCTGAGGTGCATGGTGTCTATATGCGGTTGACTGACCGCAACCGTATTACACACCGCCAGGATCAGGAGGAACTCGCGGACCTGCAATATTAAGGAATTGGTCTCTATTTGTTTGAGAGTGGACATGGGCATATGTAACGCATAAGCTACGTGCATACGTCGCATATTTTAATCCAATAACGTATAGACTATAGAGTATCTCTGGTATAACTTATGCAAAGTAAATTAATTAATTATTTATTCCCGTTTAATAAAATTATTTTTTTTCGTAATTAATTATTTTATATAATCTTATTACTCAATTTATAGAGGTTTTGCGATAATACGACGCACGCCCCATCTAGCTTACTAAATTTTATGGTACGGTATTGCCCTATTGCCGTATTGCCCTTAGCACAAATAGGTCCCTAATATAAGTTGGTTATACAGTTCTATTCTCTCACCCTGTTTATTGTAGCTTGTGTATATTTTATGTACCTATATCTAGTAGTATATTTTATGTACCTATATCTAGTATATATTGATAGTTTCGAGCGTATGGCACTCGTGGGTTGCAGCTGAAAACCAGCGTCAGGTGGCCAGTATCTCTGTCTCCTGACATTATGCTGAGCTGCGGCCTTTTGGCACAATAACTCATTTTATGTTTTCTTTGATTTGTTTTATTTATTTTTTATTGTGCTAATAAACTCTTTTTCTTTCTTTCTTTCAAAGATCGTCTAAGATCGTGTTCATCAAACAAATTTGTGAGTACGCGGGCTCTATCCAATTGCGGATTCACCTTCCATATATAATCTATGCATCTATATCTATACAAATAAATATAATTGCAGTATCTGTTTGTAATCTCAAAATAACAGATTTTACTTAATGCATAATTAAAGTAATATACGATATTTAAAACTTATATATTTAACTTTTAATTTAAAAAAAAAATATTTTGTTGAATTACACGCAGACGAAGTCGCGGGCAGAGCTAGTAATTAATATTAATATGGTAAACGAACTTTTACCTTTTGCGTATGTGCGGCGTCATTGCTTTCGAGTACATGTTGAAGCATTTGTGGATTTGGAGAGACGGAAGTGATAGGAGTGACGATGGGCGGCAGCTCGGGCGACGGGTCCGCGGGCGGGCCCGGCGGGTGGTCGTAGTCCACGCCGTCCACCGCGCAGCGTCTGAACACCATCTTGTTCTCCGTCAGCGTCCCCGTCTTATCGCTGAACAAGTAATTAATCTGCCCCAACTCCTCCGTAATATTCAACGCGCGACATTCCGTCCGCGTGTTCGTTTCAGGATCGTACATCTCCACGTCGTGGTGTATGTGGTACACTTGCAACAGCTTCGTCATCTCTATAGTGACGTACAGCGACACCGGTATCATGACTTGCAATGCGATTATGTACGTCCAGAATATGAGAAGCCCCTCAAAAGCTGGTTTGTTTACGTTCGTAATGAATGGAATGAACTTGTATAAGGAAACATAATATTGGTCCAACCAGATCTTGCAGCCGACTGCGCCGGCGCAACAAAGGAAAAGTAACACTAAGACACACCATATCACATCTGTGTTCATTTTTTTCTCTAAGGCTGAACACTTGTACCTCGGTCCGCCGTTGTTGAGCATCGCTTTGGTTTCGTGTCCTGCGTATACGACGATGCCCTCCACATAGTCTGTGTTTTTGATCGTGCAGTCCCGCAGCAGGAGGTTCTCCGAGTTCAACGGCACTCGCACTCCGTTAGGGTGTGATATACAGCCAGTAAACCGATATATTTTTGTAGACGGTCGCTCTACTTCCACAGAACTTCTGAATTTTATTGGACTGAACTCCAGTTGCTGTGAAATAAAAGAGATTATATCTATATTAGTAAAAACCAACGGTTCGGCAAAGTGGGTCGCGAATCGCGGAGCTACTCCGTCAATTGTGTTATTTTACAATCATTGGAGAAAGTGTTCCCACGCTCTGCTTTTTTTGGTGGTTTGCATTGCACGCATATAGCAATAAATAGAAGCTAAAAACAGCATTATGAAGCTCAACCAATAATAAAATGGTCGTTCCAGTCACCAGTGACACTTCGGCAATCCTGACGGATTTAGAAGATCGATAGTATTAGGTTACACAATCGACGCGAGACGAATATAGGGCTGCCCTTCTTTTAAAATTACTACCAACAATTTTTGATCTTGTGAATTCCTGAATGTAACTAAACTGTCTTGTTTTTGGGTAAGCAGGGGTGTTACTCATGGTATGAATACTGAAAGTCCGGCCCTGATTTCAATATTCAACATGCCACATGGTATTCAACTATTTGGTTCTCTTAATACGCAACAGCATTGGTGCAACTGCAGCAGTTACAACAGTTGAACGTCTACGCCACGTCCAGGAATCAAATCATAATGCTACATAAGCTTACTGGCCTTTTCATTTGAAGACTTTTGGGATACAATCAGTAGACTTTTGCAATTTGCGTGGAAAACTAGCATACTTCGAAGTCATACTTCGTTTTTTCTTTCATCACATGAACTATTGTTTAATTTGATGGATTACTGATAACTCGAGATATATGGAAATAATGGAAACAGTCAATACCCAGCGTTGGGACGTAAATTAAAACAGGTGTTACCTTGTCCTTAAAACCAGGCGCAACTATCCTCTGCTTGAGATTGGTCTCCCCATCTAAATTACACGTATCTAAGTAGCAGATGCCCACGGAGTTTGAGGAGTGCAGCAGCACCATGTCTGCTGGCACCGACTCGTTGTTCGACAGGTGGACCAAATCCCCCACGCGCACATCTCGCCATTTCGTTCGCACGTAGCGCTCCGCCGATCTGCCAGACAGAAATAGAAACAATCAATAACGTTTTATGTACAGCTTAACAGATTTTCGTGCATATTTTACGTCAGTCATGAGTTTACACGACACGTGTTCTATTCTATTATGGAGTTCCACGTTGTTGAATATAGTAAGTATTCGTTTCACGCCCACAGGTTTAAAATAGCGAACGCTTATAAAGTAGTATTATAGATCATAAATGTTATGATCTATATACAACATGTCCCAAAATTCAACGATAAGCGGGCACCAGGGGATTGACATGCTCAAGACTACTCGAGAAAAAAAAAATGAAAAAAAGAATTCTCAATTTTGAAGAAGTTACATAAAAAAATTGAAATCCTTCAGAAATTTACACCCCTTAAGATATTTTTAATTACCATGACCACAATGTTTCAAATATTTCTGAATTTCTTTTTGTACCGGAAACCTAAGTAGCCCTGCTATCCACCACAATCCTTGAAAATCCCAGAACGCCTGTAGATTTGACACAAAAATCAATCAAAATTATATTTCAACCTAAAATTTTGAAATGTTTTTACTTTCGGTCCACTTTAACTCATCGTGGTGTAAAAAAAAAGTATGGACACTACCATGGCAAGTTTTTTTAAAAATTGACTCAATTATCCAAGATTCCAAAATGGTATAATACTCTAGGAAATCTAGCCACAAAAAAAAGATATGAGTACTATTTCTGAACAAGAACCAAATTTCATAACTTTTACTATGTGCCCAAAATAGGTTTTTTGTTGGAAATTCTTCGAATTTGAATGGTACATATGCGTAGTCAATAAAATTTAGAAGTTAGAGAGATTATACGTTAGTGAGAGATAGATAGATAGTATGTAAAGAAGGAAATCAAACGTTTTTAATAATTATACCTCGTTTCTCCACAACTACAACAGTCTGCTAGTACGCCTGTGGCGTGATAAACGCTAAACAGTCCAAAATACGCTAAAAGTTTATAAAAACAGCAACTTCTCTACCTATCTTATTGTTACTCACAGCAAAAATCTACAGCCAAATCCTAAGTCTAGTCTGTGGACAGATGACAGGTGATAGTACGCCACAGACGTACTAGCAGGCTGTTGTAGTTGTGGAGAAACGAGGTTTATTTTTTAAAAACGTTTTTTTCCTTTTTTACATACTATTTATCTATCTCTCTCTAACGTATAATCTCTCTCTAACTTCTAAATTTTATTGACTACGCACATGTACCATTCAAATTCGAAGAATTTGTAACAAAAAACCTATTTTGGGCACATAGTAAAAGTTATGTAATTTGGTTCTTGTTCAGAAATAGTACTCATATCTTTTTTTTGTGGCTAGATTTCCTAGAGTATTATACTATTTTGGAATCTTGAATAGTTGCGTCAATTTTAAAAAAACTTGCCATGGTAGTGTCCATACTTTTTTTTTTACACCACGATGAGTTAAAGTGGACCGAAAGTAAAAATCTTTCAAAATTTTAGGGTGAAAAATAATTTTGATTGATTTTTGTGTCAAATCTAAAGGCATTCTGGGATTTTTAAGGATTGTGGTGGATAGCAGTGCTACTTAGGTTGCCGGTACAAAAAGAAATTTAGAAATATTTGAAACATTGTGGTCATGGTAATTAAAAATATCTTAAGGGGTGTAAATTTTTGAAGGATTTCAATTTTTTTATGTAACTTCTTCATAATTGAGATTTTATTTTTTAATTATTTTTTTCTCGAGTAGTCATGAGCAGGTCAACCCTCTGGTGCCCGCTTATCGTTGAATTTTGGGACATGGTGTATATTAGATCATATATATCAATAATATTATATATAGTTTTAAAATACATGCGCTGAACAACAAAGACATATGTGTCACCAATACTGCACAAAAATAGATTATTTTAATGCAAATTCTACAAAGTAATATCCATTCCAAGATTCCAACAGATAAGATGAAATGCGCTTGCACAATCACCGTGACAAATTCTCTGCAAGCCACGTCGTTATGTGAAAAATTGATCGATGAGAATTCGTTATGCAATCAAAGACTTTACTCCATCAATATCGCATACTGGAGTGTTGACGACAATAGCGTGAGGAAAATGCAAAATGAAATTGACTTCCCATTAATGCAGGCGTCGACAACTTGTTATGTAACCTCATATCGCGATTATTATGCTTCGATATCGCGAGACCCGTAGTGAAGTGATGTGATAACGTTAAGTGCGTCATCCAGCACATACGTCGTTCAGACACAGAGCGTCAGCACACCTGTCCAAATGTAAACGTGCGTAAATTCCACGCGCACTATTTGACAGTGTTATAAAACTACAATCATTTTCAACATCGTCATTGTAGTCAATGTTATCGCTATAAGCTTGTGAACACTATTGTAGTTGGTCGACAAATTCGTGAGGAAAAGCAACAGGTCGAGATTAAAGATTATAGATATTCTCCACTCCGGGCTTACTGTGGCTTACTTTCCACGTTTTGAATACCTTAGAGATAATTTCGTGATAACAGTTGTTTTTCCGATGTTAGTCTTTATTTTTGTTGGTTATTCGAATAATAAAGCGTTTACTCGTATCTGGCATGCGTAGATTGATTGAATTAAGTAATAAGATCTATTGCAATAAGTATCTATACGAAAAATTTTAATGTATTACTTTCTTCGCTGCGATTGATTTAAAAAGTTGGTTTATTGATATATTAACTATTACATTCAATCAAGTTTAAGTACAAAAGGTTCCTCTACTTGGAATCGAATTAAAGAGATGTTTTTTAAGTAACATTTACATATTTTCACCTAAGGCGATGTTCAATATTATCGTGGTCTTTTTTTAAATTATGAACTCCTCCCCTTTATGAGATTTGATAAGATCTTACCTAATTATCTTATGTGAGGCGTAAGATTTACCCTATAGTTTTTAATTAATTAAATTTATTTGATTGTTTATGTATTTTGCTTCATACCACTAATATCTAGCGTTAATATTGATGTCTTCTAATATTTATTATTGTCTATGCCCAGGATTGATTCTGTAATACAATTATTTTTCTGTTAAATGTATCTCTGAATCACAAAGTTGACGTGATATTTTCAGTGAATCTTTAAATGAGATTTGGTGAGAGTTTGCAAGACCCCTCCCCCATTTTGAGCTCACGTTATTAATGGACGCCCCCTTATAGCCTTGATCTAAATAAAAGCAATTGGGTGAAAACGACGCTACAAAACATTATCCATCATTAAACCCTGTAAATATTGTCGAAGTAATAAATCACCGCCGAAACGGTTGTTGTGACTAAAAAACAATGAAGTAACATTGGAAAGTGTGCCTAATTTCGTCGTGACCCGTTTATGAGTAACAGCCAAAACAATACTTAATACAACTCGTCTCAAATGTCGTAGACCAAAGCTAAGCAGAGTGACGCAACATTGAAGTTAACGTGGGTAAAATTCGCAAACACTTTTAAGCGAACATAAGTTTTTAACGCAATCTGTCATTATTCTTGCTGAAACCACAGATTAAGTAAACGATATTCCAAAGCTGACTCACATACAATTAAGTTTTTTGGATGCATGATTTGTTTATAGTCAAAATTGATAGAGATGGGGATATAAAAGTTATCAATGTAAGGCATAAACACTGCTCTGTGACGCGACGACCGGTTTGGTGTCGGTACTTGATTCTTGTCGTGTTTTATAGGGACTCTATTGTTCATTATATGTACTTATGTATGTAATTAGTTGGAATAATAATTTATCTATCTAAGTATTTATTTTGTAGTAAGTATACCTACGTATTATAATATAATATTGATAGTTTCGAGCGTATGGCATTCGTGGGTTGCAGCTGAAAACCAGCACATAACTCATTTTATTTTATTTATGTTTTCTTTGTTTTTGCTGTTGTTTTTTTGTTGTGCTAATAAACTCTTTTTCTTTCTTTCTTTCTGATAAATCAAAAGTACACAAACATAGTTCCTTGAAAGAAAGAACGTTGAAATTAAAACAATAGTGTGTGATATAAACAATATTTTAAGTGCAGCGGCGGGTAGAACCTCCACTCATACAGCTGACGAATGACGCCTGAGAATCTGTGTCATCAACACAATGCAACCAACAACTGAGTATTATGTTTATTTAACTAACAAAACGACGCATTATGGACATTATGGTTCATATAAATAATAAATAGTGGATGTAGTTTACTGTATAGTAAACACAGGAAATTGTGGCGCTTACTTTGTGTGAGAGAGATATAATACGTACACTCGATCACTCTGCCAATAAAAAATGCTTTAAAGATAGACCGAGGTGTTAAGTAAATCCCCTGAGTTAAGTAAAGCATGTTATCTTTTATACGACGTGTATCGGAAAGGTGTATTCATATTTAAGCGTGTGGATCAGACCATCAAACTGAACAACTTTCTCTATGCCACCAACATCGTAATCGCAATAAAATAATTAGCTGTCTCATACAAAACTTCAATACTGACTCTACCCAAACGTATGAACAGTGTTTCCAGATTGTAACTTTTGTAACATTTTACATAAGTTTTCGTAATGTATTAATACCTCAATTATTTATTTCGAAATAGTAAAACTTTATATAAATAAATGAAATGTTACTTTTCTCTAAAGAATGTTACTTTTCAGGCAGATCCAGGTAACTTTTGACTAAATCCCACTGCAACTCTGCGTATGGGACAGTTAGTAATATTTTCACGATTACGATGTTGGTCCTATAGAGAAAGTTGTTCCGTTTGATGGTCTGATCCACACCCTTAAATATGATCACATAATATTTCTGATACACGTTGTACCTATAGCATCAATGAATTTTAATAATTGCTTGCAGCGGACTGCCTCCACACAGTGGCCGGACGAGACTTATCGCAAGCATTTATGACGAAACTGTTCAGCATCAAATAGCTAATATAACTTCGTTAAACAATACCCAGAACACATAAATATTATCTTGATATATTTCTGTGACCCCGAACGTGTTTCAAGACAACATTACTGTTGCTTAATTCTGATTTTGTTTCAACAATACTTGCAACTGCAATTGTAATTTAACAACGGACTATTGTTACCTTAATTAGGTTATAGGTTCCTATAGGAGATTGACTTCATAGAACGAAAACTGATTCCAGGTGCCAACGGGTGGGAAAAGTAATATAGGTACCTGCCTAACGAATTGTAAAGGGCTTTTATGGAATGCCAGTGGTGCTGGTGGACTAGCTTAGAACAAAGTATAGACTGAAGATGTAGAATGTCATCGGGAACGAAGCAAAAAGGACAGTGTTACTGCAGAAATTAATTCAATAGTTCAATACTGGATTTAAAAAAAAAACACACACATTACGAGTACCACTAGCAACCAATACGTGACACAAGCCCCTAAGCGCATATCACGCACACATAAATTTAAAACTTAGAATATCTTTATTTTGCTGAAACATGCTATTTTTAAAGATCTTATAAAATAATAGTTCTTCATATTTCGCCTACTTAGTTTAGCATGAAAAAATCATATAGTAATTATATATTAAGTATAAAATATAATGTCAAATAGATACACAACTTTTGTCAGAATACTTGGCTATACTATACCATCCATGCCATTTACCCTGATCAATGATCAAGCACAAACTGATGATACATAATATTACATTGTTATTTAAACTGTGATTTCACTGTTTGTAGTGTCAACAAAAACAATGTCACTGATGATTATTGTTTTACTAAAAGTGCATTGCTGTGCTTAAATAAAAACAATAAATCAACCGCTGACGATGACATTTGCGTTTACACAAGCGGGTATTAAGACGGAAGTGATAAAATCTCTTGTTTACTAGATGTTGTCTTATCGATGATGTAAGGCTCGACAAACTAATTTGTAAACTACTAAAAGGTACATGAATCATCGCATGAACATTACAAGTGTTTGCACAGCAGTTCCAATACTTCGTTACCTACTGGAAAAACAAAGTTAAGAGACGAACGAACGTCGAATAATTCTAAAAACAGTTAAAATTGAAACTAACAAATTATTTGGTACGAATTTCGTAGTTTTGTATTTTACGAAACTAGTAATCACGGCATTATACTAAACGAATCAGACAATAATCATTTATGTGATATCAAAGAATACGTGATAAAGTTGAATCAAAAACATATTTCAGAATCAACAAAGAACACGTCAACGACGATTTGGAAGAAAAATAAAACAAAAAAATTCCAACTGCTGAGACGAAAGGGTTCTGTTGATAACAAAGACAATAGTGTGGTAACCTGTCATTGCAAAGTTATTTTATCTGAACTTACTCCGCCAATTTATGCTCGACCAGGTTACAAAGTCATGCGTCAGCACAAATTATACTGCATGCTTCGTTCTCGATATATGTTGTTAACCATGCAGCTTCCTCGATTTACTCGGCAACTGAACGCAATTTTCAGAGCTAAAACTAAACGGTATATTGAGTGCGTTATCTGTGTCCCTACGTCAACTGTCATTCTTTTCGTTTGCGCGGCAACTGATACGTTGTATCTCTGTGTTCATTGAAATAATAAAACTTTATGTCCTCAATTCAATCTCAAACTATGCCTAAAAGGCATCATGAAGAGGATTTACATTACTACAAGAAGAAAATAATAAAAATTGAACGCAAAATGAAGCGTTGTCGAGACGACAATCATTCTTCGTCTGATGTTTTAAGTGATACATTACGTTCTAGTATTCCAGGTACTAAAAACGTTGTCTTGTGATTGCTATTACACCGGTACGGCTACTGGCTTTCATAGCAGTTAAGGCCGCAAAGATTTTAATAACCTTCATACCGGTTGACACGGGTGGTGTACGAGATACATTGACGTGCTCATTGGACTCGGGGTGTATACGAGATATACGCACGAGATCATCCTACTCTTATGTGAAGTCCGTGAGGCTTCAATAAGCAGTTTTATCAATCACTTGTACAATCTGTTTTCAGTGGTATGGTTATTTATCGTTTTCCAGATTACAATACCTATTACGTATTGACACTTCGAAAGAAGTCGAAATTATTCAACCAAGTGATACGTCACCAGGACCTGTGACAGATCTAATCCCAAATGAATCTGAACTTCGTTTAGTGAAAAATATCTCCACTGCGACGGTTGAACCTGAGCCTACCTCAGCAGCATAAACAATAAGCTCGGAGGTACTGTTAGCACTGGGCAATCTTATACCAGATAAACCTTAATATGGTCCGGCTATAAATAGCAATTTAGCTCGTATTTGGAGCAATATTTTGAAAAATAGTCTATATTGCATTATAATTGTTGGTAAATAATAATACAGTGGACCGATTAAAATCTAAGTACTCAGTGATGCTGATAAGATCCTGACAGATTTACATTTTGTTCAAACAAAATCAAGGAGAAACCTGGTCTTCCCTGCTCTTGATACAAAGTTTTTAGATGTTGTAAAAGAGATGACTATATCTATGGAAATAATTAGTGATATGTTCAAAGTTTTGAAAACTTGCCAACAAAGTGGCCAATCCATCAAGAAGCCTACAACAAATCATAAGGGAAACTCAGCGAGGTACGGACACAAGATGATCCAGTCCTCAATGCAGGCCCGGTAACATTACAGCCAGCATTGTCAGTCCACTGCCAAGAGAAAAAATGCCTCACAGGGAAAAACCTCCTGCTCAAACATAGAGGTAAGTCATGCCGGAAGGCTTGCACATTTTTTACCTTGCTGGAAGAAAATTAGACAAGTCCATACCTGACCATATCAAAGGATACTCAATTACCTTTGTATAAATGACTCACCGGGACTCAGTAAAATCAGCTGAGGAAGATACTGGACATGCATATAATGATTTGCAATTTATTAAAATTGGGAGCTATATCCCCTTGTAAGTCATGTAAAGACTAGTTTACAGTAGCGTGAATAGACATTTCTTACAGGTTAGGCGAAAACAACATAGTGTTGTATTGTCAAGTTTAATGATGTTGTGATTGGCCACCTCACCTAAGACTTACAGTTAGACCTAAGACTTGCATTAACTGATATTACAGACTTATTAATGTTTGTATTACTTAATACTTAATTTATTAAGACAGGAAGTGTATTTTTGTCTTTATGGAGTGCAAGCCACTGCCAGTTCACTTATTCTAATATTTTTGAAACCAAAAAATAATGGTACAAAAAAAAAAAAAAAAAAAAATTAAAGGAATCATAATTAGGTATATTATTAGTAAATATTACTTTACGATATAGAAATACCTATGTTTTCAATATAACAAATTATTTGAGTTTATGGCTTGTGCTCTGCACCTGTTGTGGTGACACATCTTAGAAAAAATGTTACAAGTCAGTACAATATCTAGATGACCTGGTATTATATTGTATAGGATCTGGTTATCAATCATACTTAGAGAATGTTCAAGAAACAATAGCTCTCAAAGTGCTTGGGATTTGGTATAAATTTTGACAAAAGTACATACAAATAAATAATAAAATATAATAATACATATTGATGAATAATACCATCACAGTCTTATCAATTTCTAGGTTTTATATTTGATACAAGAAATGTGACATTAAAATCGCCCTTAGACAAAGTCACACCTGGAAAGTTGTTATTTATATATGAACTAGCAAAGTTAATTGGAATATTAATTGCAGCGTGTTCAGCTACCATTATGATTGGGTTTATACCTACTAGTAATAATAAGTTTATGGTATATACCAAATTTTTAGAACATCATAAGCATAAATACTTAGATAACAGCAATGAAAATTATGCTGTTAAATAGAATTACTTTAGAAATTAAATTAGATCTGCAAGGGTGGGCTAATAATATCAGTACAGTACATGTAAAAGTATTGCTTACCATAAACATGATGTTGAACTGTTCATTTATGCCTCCAGGACTGGTGCTGTTTACGAAAACTATAAAGCTTATGGTTACTGGAGAGAAGTTAAATTTAAAATTGCTTGCAATATTTTTGCATTAATCTTTTTTTGTAAAGAATTATGAATACTAACATCCTATTGCATGTAGATTAAGACACAGCAATATCATAATAAATAGAATGGATGGTTCTCAGTTACCATATTTAAATTACTTGGCCAGACCCATATGGCAGTGGTCACATCTTACTAATGTAGGATACGACCACTACACTACTACTACTACTACTATGTAGATTTAATAATCTGAACTAGAAGAACCTGATACAGAAATATTTGCATCTCACACTAATACTAAATGTTTTTCCTATGTCTTCTGGAAACCAGATCCAGAGGCAATAAATATTGTTGCTTTTTCCCTGGCTTGGACAGAATATATCCTTAAGGATTTTCCTTCATTCAAAAAAAAAAAAAAAAAAGCAACAGTTATCTTGGTCACACCCCACTGGCCGTCACAAGCCTGGTATCCCTTAATGCAGGATATGTTAATTTATTTATTATGCAATCAATATATAAATATAATTTATTATATCAATTTATTTTTTAATCTCAAAGCGAATCTATTTGTAATCACAAAATATCTTTGAAGTTCTGCTTTCAGATACCACCACCCTCTTCACCACCAGCTTAATCTGATTGCCGGAATTATCAGGCAAGCGTGGCTGAAAAGGGCTATTCCCCCAACATAAATGTATGTCATGTTTGCATTCCTTTCAAGTAATACCTACATTAAAACAGTATAATGTTACATGTAAAACTTGGTCGAGCTTTTATCAGGAACATGGTATAGACCCATTTGCTCCATCTATACAATTTATTATGTATTTTTTTTTAACAAACTAACTCTCACAAGTCAGCTCTATCTTTGATAATAGGCTCTAAAATTGGGGAGGATGATATACAGATAGTCTGTATATGTCTGTATATAGCCTTTGTAGGTACATTGTACATGAAGCATTTTAAATAATTAATAAATAAATCGTCAGATACTTTAAAAGTGTATGTAAGTCTAAACCACTATTGGCAAAATACCAAAGAATATGGGATCCAAATAAAGTTCTAAATTGATTATTAAACTGGATTCCCAACATGACATAAAGTCTTAAAAGTATCTCAAAGAAAGTGGTGGTTTTGCTTGCACTAAGCACAGCTCAATGAGCACAAACTTTATCACTTATTATAGTACCTAATATAACGCTTATTGGAAATTGTTGTGTCAATATTGCGAGTACTGATATGATTAAAACTCTGGCTGTGGGACGAACCCAGCTAAATCTTCACCTACCCCTGTTTTGAAATACTGAGATTTGCTCAGCCAAAACAGAAGATTTATTAGAGATATTAGAGTGTATAATGATTATTATTTTGTTTTTAACACTTAAAAAAAAAAAAAAAAAAAAAACTCCATAAACCTTTTCCTACTTCTACCATTGGTAGATGGATTAAAAGTACTCTTTTGTCTGCGGTATTGATACCAGTATCTTCAGTACACGCCACGCCTTTCCTGCCAAGGCTAAGACACAAGGAATTTCATCAGATGTAATCAGTCAGACTGCTGGTTGGACAAATAAGTAACTCATTAACAGTTGAATATTTTTATAACCGACCAATTGTTAATTTAGTAGATTTTGCCCATGCTGTGCATAATGCAGAATAATTTTAAATACCTATTTTAAATGATTTATTTTTTTGTCACTATTGATCTCAATCTTGCCTTCATAATTGCCTTCAGTTATTATAAAATTAGATTGTTAGGTATCTAGCAATTAAGACTGATTTTAAGTTAAAATCAGTCTTATTTGTTTATGTTAAAAATTTTAACATAAACATTTCCTGTTATTAAGTATGGGAAATTCTATATAAGTTTAAAATATTTAAGTTGTTTCAAATAAAACTACATTGATTTTTATCAAAAAAAAAAAAAAAAAAAATTTATAAGTACCTACTTTTGGATTCTAAGGTTCATCTCAAGTTTACCATGTCTCTAAACATCTGCATGGTTAACAACATATATCGAGAACGAAGCATGCAGTATAATAAGTGATCAAACGAACTTACCTTGTGATGTTCGATCATTATTATACGAAGTGCTTCGTTCGAAGATATATGTTCCCTACCCACCCTAAACCCAGTAAAATTGAGATAACCTTACAAGACTCTAAAAAGAATGACAGTTGACGTAGGGACACAGATAACGCACTCAATATACCGTTTAGTTTTAGCTCTGAAAATTGCGTTCAGTTGCCGAGTAAATCGAGGAAGCTGCATGGTTAACAACATATATCTTCGAACGAAGCACTTCGTATAATAATGATCGAACATCACAAGGTAAGTTCGTTTGATCACTTATTATAACTTTAAGCTATAAAATTATGTGTCAAGGATAATAAGCATGTAAGGACAAAAAAGATATGTGACGTTTCTTTTAATCTTGCTATTACAGACGTGTTAAGCGCACGAAATCCTACCAAACATTAGACAAACGCTGCACAAATACAAGAATAAAGATCTAGAGATAAAACCTTATTTATAGAGGAAAATTCTTCAATAAAGATAATAAAAATGATTGTATAACGGCTTAATAACGTTGATATGATAGGTTGGCGTGCAGCGACCGGCTCGTAAGACGTGCAATTTATCTTTCTGTTGAAACATCTCGGCTCGCGCACTGGAGGCAGGTCCAGACTATCAATACTATTATAATGCTCTCGATTCTTCACATTGTTTGTTCTAGAAAACTGTTATTAAGAAATTTCATCGTGATTGTATGCGTATTTGTTAACAACAACAAGTGAAGCAATTACTGAACGTTTAGAAACGATTAATCAAATATTCAAATGAATATAAACGTTCGAAGGTGGTACACAATGAACGAAAACACCACATAAATTACAAAGAATTTCCTTGACTTATAAAATTAAGGAGATAAATAGTTTCTTATATTCGCAAAACCAATACTGAATTAGGTACATACAATTGAAATTTATACAATCGTAGTCTACCGACTTTTCTGTCAATTTTACTACCTATCAATTTTGTTTACACAACTTTGTTATTTTTTTATGTAGGTAACCTAAACGTGCTGGGCCGATTTTTTAATAACGGTTTATAGAACAAGATATAACTAAATACACAGATGCATGATTATAATATTTCTAAAATCGCAGATTCCACTAGCGGTTAAGTGTAAGAAAGCCAGCGTTATGACGACATGGTTCTGGTCAGTACAGCTACAGGCAATGTGAAGGCCGACACGTTCACTATTGGCCTTACTAAGCTGTCTGTAATCTCACGTAATTACAAAATACGTACTCTTCCAAAATAATGTCACTCATTTTTGTGGAAAATGGCAAAAATATTGAGAACGCGTGTATGCGCTAATTGTTTGTTTCTGATTGAAAATAAACTTTACGATTCTTGTGAGGTTAATTGAATGGTTTGATTGTTACATTGTAGTTACATAGTGTTGTGGCATTTTCATTGCTAAGGTACTCTAATTAAAAAGATGTTGTCCTGATCCTGATTCGGGAAAAGTAGGTCAAACACATACCTTGTGAATACGTACATGGGATGTTACAAATCCAACTAAAATCGGGACATTCTATTTGATACTGAGGGTGTAAAATGCATAGGTCAAGTCGAATTTACTTAAAAAATTCGTTATAGCGTAATAAGCTAAATATTCTTATTTTAAAGGAATTTTATCGTTACCATTTCGTACACATTCAAATCCGCATCAAGGACCTTACTTTACGCCATTGGCCTTAACCGCTATTACTACTGACGCACATATATCTTCAAACACCACATTTGTTATTTCTGCATATGGCTTCCAGCGGGGCCAATACTAGTTCCTTGCGGAACTCGTTTCCTCAACGCAATACATAAGATGTGTATGACGATATTGTTTAAATGTATTATGTAACAAACGAAGCATAAATAAACTAAATGCTGTATCGTCGATTCCCGAGAGTTACACCAATGTATTTTCCAGGATTGTAACCTTCGTCGGTCGGTATTCCCGCCAGATTCGTCGATACTTCGTCTGCGTCATTACTTCCTATATTTTGATAAGAAAGCGACCTCGGGCGTGTGTTCTAAATTCAATGCCAACCGATCAATGCCTCTCCATGTATACTTCGTGCAAAACTGATAACCTTTCGACAATCTATTCGCTAAACATTTCAAACACTTCGGTAAATTGAACATTTAAGATAAAAGCAGGCTGGCAGTAGTTACGGCTTATAGTCAAGAGAACAAAAAAATGTAATTTAGAACATTTGCATTCAGTTCAGCAGCGGCTTTTGTTGTAGATTACAAAATAGTGGTTTTATTTTTGTTACTGCTAATTGCTAATTATAGATAATGAATAAACATTTGCATATTTTAAAAACTGAAATTGCTTTATTTTCTTAGATGGGCAGTACGTTTAAATATTAGAATAGTTATTTTAAACAATGTATGTGACATGACTGACATGAAACTCTCAGCAGCTAATGTTCACGGTAAAGAGTTTAGTCATCGAAATACCTACTTATGGAAAATTGTACTATACTGTGAATACCCAACCGTCGATAAACCACGTGGTTGACGCGACAGACAATTGAACAACTCTATAGCTATAATTACTAAACCGCATTATTGTGAAAGCTACAATTAATTTGAACTTACACCGTTTCGTGTTTGTGTTGATTGTGTTATTGACGACTAACAATATTGGTCAATACTATAAACGGCCGTCGATCACGATCGTTAAAATTAATGGTATCCGCACAATTTGAACAAATAAATGACCTGGAATTAATACATTTCTAGTTTTCTAAATTATTTTCATTGGCATCTTTTCAAACAATCGTAAATATTTTTTTAATATACAATTTGAAACTACTGTACGTTAAAGATAATATTTATGTAACGTCTGACATTGACACGAGCTAGATGTCAGACGAGAATCGGGATCCTCATATTGGTAACAAAACGGAGCAGTGGTAGTGAACGACAAGCTGTGAGTGCTGTGTTACCTTGATTGAGTTCCAGCTGATTTCAATCAACATTTTGTTGTTTAGTAATCAAGATTTCACGTCAACGCAGCCGGGGAAAACGTCAAACTCAGCGGTAAATTGTGATATTTAGATTGTGATCGCGATGAATAAATTCATGGTGTATTTTTATTTCAGAATTTTACTTATGTTAATTGGCAAACTTGGAATAACCCCGACAAATAATAAGTTGTTATCAATGCGACTATAATAGATGATGGAACTAACAAAAAGTAAACAGTTATGATAGTGTTATCAAATTATAAGTTTTAAGGTTCTTTAACCTCAACACAAAACTGGAAAATTCTCTCGATTTTCTTTTAATATTCATTATTAATTTTATTGCTAAAATTAGTGCCTATCCCAATGAAGCAGAAACAGCTATATGTATAACGGTATCTAAGTAGAGAAGCCAACAATACAACGTGTATCAGAAATGTTTGGACATATTTAAGGATGTGGATCAGACGATCAAACTTGAACAACTTTCTCTATGCGACCAACATCGTTATTGCGAAAAAATAATCAGCTGTCCCATATAAAACGTCAATACCTATTACCTACTCGACCCAAAAGTATGGGATTTTTTTTACGTGATTACCTTTTTGGTCTTATAGAAAAAGTTGTATATAAATTAGTAAAAAGCTTCGCACGGGTGCAATTTCTCTACTATCCATACATTAAACATGAAAGTATTGTGCATGATATAAACCTTCCGGAAGTAATGCTCAAAATGATAGTGAAAACAGCATTCAAAGAGTTACCGGATATGCAGACAGACAAGACAGACGCGGAAAGCGACTTTATTTTATACAATGTAGAGATAGAGAAGAGAACTGTGCCTGAGTATAATAAAATACCTTTACGGGAGTAAAGGCAGATACTCTGTAAATAATACTTTAATGATAGCTGTCACCAGTTATCCTTTAAAATAAAAGCCGTTTACGGACTCAAGGAAAACACTACACATGCTAGCTGTACGGAAGACATGCTCAATTTTAATTTTAATAAGGTTTAAAAACGTGAGAGTGTGCCAGTAAATACGTTTGTTATCAAATATTGAGATTTGGCAAGGACGTGCAAGTTAAACATTCTAAAGAACAATGAATACTACGCACCCGTTTCGTTTTCATCACAACACTTGTATTACATTAAACCGTCTAGAATATTTTTGCTAATTAAATTATCACTAGCCTTGGCGCTGAGACCTACCTTCTGGTTATTATTCTTGAACCAATAATATGTGATGTATTGGCATTTAAAATAGAGAGGGCACTATTTAATTAAGGGTTGTGTAGTTGTAAATCATCAACACCCCTACGAGTACGACCTAGGCTTGTCTGAGAAAGGTCAGCCGAGAATCAGTATTTTTATTTTACCTTGTACAAAATCTTTGTAGATATTTGAACTTTGTTGGTATTGAAATCAAATTTTTCACAATTTATTTTAATTCATCAATACTAAAATAAAATTCATGTAGGACTTTCTTAATATTTATCTTTATGGTAATTTCCGAATATGGAGCGATATCCGAGGTCATATCAAACAAGATGATGTCATTCATGCCATGATTTGATTTGCGGTTGTTTTGTTCACTTTTACTTTCCGACATTAGAAAGTTATGTGTTGAACAACCCATAGTAATATGTATGGGTTGTCTGATGTAACCAATTTAACTAGCGATTAATTTGAAACGAATATTTTATTAGACTTACGAGATAACGTTCTCAATAAGGCGAAAGACTTAGGAATATAAGATTATGTGTACTGTAAAGATATTGAAGTGATCATGAATGACAATGCTTAGTAGGTACTAAATGTATGGAAAAAAGTCATGATTATGACAGAAGAAAGAGAAATTAGCGATGTGATAGAGGTTAAATTATAAACGTGTAGAATAAGCTTCAAGAAATATTTTTGCTTTATTGGAAACGGTTGCAAATCTCGAAAAGTAATGGTAACGACCTAAAATAATGTGTCAATTCTAACCATAGAGATAATACATAGTACCTATAACTCTAACTAAAATGTGTTTCGTTTCAGATGTCAAACCGTTTCGTCGCCGTTGCTTGTACCAGGGTCAAATTGGAAAATATGTATAATGTGTATGTATTGTAAATTCTGTCGCGACTGGTACCAAACACATCAGCTAATAGAATATATTTGACGACCATCGCCACAGCGCGTGAAGTTTTATTAACAGAATTGAGTGTCAATAGACAATTGCGGAGTGCAGGAATATTATCTGCAGGCCAATCAGACTGAGCGCTAGTCATGTGATGCAAACCTGGACAGACGATCTAGCGCTGAGAGAACCCATTGTGGCTCGTTGAGAAAGTATACATAGAATGCCCACGTATCTAATATTTATATGCTTAATGCTATAATTAATATTCATACACTTTCGATGCCTAAAGGGTTTAACAGAGTCGACGTATCTTACGCAAGATGATAAGAAATCTCTTGATTCTGTTTTCTTATGACGCGTTCGTACTATCGTATGATACTCTCGCCGCAGAATATTTAAACATATTTAAATTTTAAGCTTTGGAGTCTCAAGCTGCCAACCATTTTGAGGTGGATAGTAGAGACAGAACTGATATACGACTTTGGTTAACGAAAGGTGAGACTGAATTGAGCCTGCGAAATTAAAAAAACAAAACTAAATCTCCCGATTTTCTCTACACATAATATACAGGTTGTAAGGGACATCGTAACTCAAACTGAAACCATGGATACAGTATATCTCCCCTCGGAGAAAGAATTTCGAGTCGGTCTTTCCAAAAATACTTTTAAGTTATAAAAATTGCGAACAAAATCGTAATTTTATTGAAAAAACCGACGCATAATTTCCTTATGGTTTCCAAAATCATGTCAGAATCCATGGTATAAGTTTTAGTAACGATGAGAAATGGAAACTAAATAATGTATCAGAATTATTCAGAATTGAGTAGATTTGTAGATTTCAGTAGTTTTCTAAACGGTGTTCAATTCAGTCTCACCTTTCGTTACCCAAACTAGAGCGTTTAAGCATTCGTCGGTCAGCGTCAACCAACTTCATTCTCCATACAGAATAATGTTTTATTAATGTACCGATTATATATCGAAGAAACGTGATTTGATTTGAAGGAAGGCATGTCAACAAATCAATTCCGTTGAAACTTGAATTGGCAATCAGTTTCGTCCACATTTGGGAATATATTCCAAATTTCCGTTTATTTTACCATTGGTTACACTATAAACAAAATTCTTCAATCGCTATGACGTAAACATTGACGTTAACGCGTCATATAAGTCTAATTAATTATACATTTCAAATGAACGGGTTTTGGTATTGAAACAGATAAAGTATGTTCACCTTTCAAAAGATAAGGAAAATTGTGAATTTTGTATTAGGATAACAACACGTGACTGAGTGAAGAACTAGCTTTTCTTTCGTACAAATCGAAGGAGGAAATTGTGATAGATACTCGTGGAAGTGGATCACACGGACGTCGACGTGGTCACGTCATTTGGAGTCGATCTCAATTAATGGCTTTTTAGTGATTGCTGTATATCGTGTTATACTCTCACTGGACACTTTAAACTGCTGCTGTTTGATCATTTCCGAAGCGTTAATCAAATACTGCGATATTTTGTATACAGGATATTTTTTTATGTAGTGCGTATAATTTGTAGAGTGATTCAGTCTCTGTTCTTAGAAGCAACCGCAGTATTGGGATACACTTTAAAATAAAACGAAAATTCGTCTTAGTATGGGGGACACGCATACATAATTTACTAGCGGAAGATGCATGCATACAAAATCTAATTTTTATTTTGTTTTGTTTTGGAGTAAATTTCTGTACTGCGGTTACATTTGGGAACGGACACTGAATCACTGCAAATTTTGCGCACTACATAAAAAATTAACCTGTATGTCATAGAATTAGTTCAATCAAATGCATTAAAGGTGTCCAGTTGATTAAATTAGGTGACATAACTGATATTGGATCACATTAACCTTCTGCCCACACAATGACTTCTTACTCAATATGCACCTTGAAACTATACTTAGGTGACGTGATTCTATACTAAACCCACACTAGCGTTTGTCCATATAGAGCTGTCAATAAACAAGGACTTGAGGAAAATTTATACCTTTACTAAATCCTGCAATTATTATTGTTGCATCAATATAACCCTTTTTTAGAAAAGTTGAACTATCATAGATACCACTGTAAATCCTAAAGGTATTCGGTTCTACAATACCATGGTTGTAGACAAAATACGAGTAATTATGCTGAGTAGCGCAGTACCGTTACCTATTCGCTTTCTTTTCTGACGAGAGCCTGCGCGTGCGCAAGCAAGGAGAAATTCATGATCCAATCGTAAGCGAAACGATTTCACGGAACAGCAACATGGTGAATGAAGGAAAACATGTATGCATTGCATATATTTATTAATATTACACAACCAATGTCAATTTTGGGTTTAAAACTTAATACAGGAAAATTCAATGATAATAAACAATATTTTACGCAAAATCAAACAACTCGGTTAAGTTGTAACTTTGATATCATTCATGCTATAACCTAATCAGTAGTGTTACACTAACCATGTTACTACGTAGACAAAGAGACCGCATGTAACATTTCTCACTTCAGCAATAATTAGCGTACATAGTTAACAGCATCATCTACTCTAACCACAAACCGGGACAAGAGCATATTAAAATATAACGAAACGGAAAGTCCGATAAAAAGTGATTAGTTAGGTATTATAGGTGAAGCCAACAATCGAACAATAGCAAGTGAAGTTGAAAGGTAACGTCCCGTTGTGACATTATTAATGGAGTGAGATTTATTGTTTACGGACAGAAAACTGTTTGAACGCATTTGGGAAATTTTCTTTACCTACGAGAAATTCTTACTGAACCTATATTTTTGTATGAAATTGTACAAACAACCAAAGACAGTAAAGGTCGAAATAGATATAATTTGATTTTAAAACCATTGATTTGGTTAGACTGTACCACGGTGACCTATGAGAGACTCAATGTTGCACGGTCAGTGCCGACACAAGTCCGTGTATTTTAAGGTTGAGGAGAGCAACTATGTAGTATAGTAACATTAAAACGAGTAGTAATCAGGAGGAAGTAACAGGCCGGTCGAGATATCGGCCTCGGCTCGTTCACAAAGTCGCACCCGCGGGCAAAAACAGCGCCAAGCGGTGCCTCGCGAGACGCATTGTGTCTCAGACTTAAAACCGGATGCCAGCCAACCTTCAGAAACCTCAGGGACTTGGAACTAGTTCCGACTATTACAATACAGATTATGTTATAAATCTAACAATGACAAGTTACACTACTTCGCAACGCGGGGTTTTTTAGAATTGCCGAATTGTTAGTTCAAAGTTATTCTTGATCTTATTAGAATGCAAAGTTATAAATAATCAAGTTTGTTTGCATGCAGAACCTTGTTTATCTACGAAAGCAAGGTTTTTGTACCCATTCTAGCTCCCGAGGAATGATTCATTTGCATATATATGGCCCAATCTTTTCGTACAATATTGGAGTTTGGCCAATATTGTTTTTCTTGACATCGTAGACAATATGTGCATCTCGATATTTTGTAATAACCGAAACGTTACTGAAGGTCGTACCAGGACGACATTATAGTGAATACAAAATCAGTAAGTGGCAATAGCGCCGAGCTCATAAACATAAGCGTCAATATAAATTTTATTGGTTTGCCCCGGTGTCGTCACGGGATCCGATGACCTTCAGAAGTGATTCAGCTCGTTACTATACCATATTATAAAGTATGCCATTTTAAGGCCAATTTCAACAATTCGCACACTAAATTAATGCTATTCTTCAGGATCTTGTGCCAATTTCTAATTTGGACTATGATCTGCACGGAATCTTATCCAGGAGCTGATGATAGATTTGTTAAGTCTTCATTTCCATCGAGATAATGATAAGCTATTTTATTATAAACCGTTACAAATACAGCAGTTTAGCGAAAGTGGAACACACAGGTCATGTCTGAGTGACGAAACGAAACAACTTGCGGAATTTGACTATTTAACAAGATCAAGGCTACGATACGTATCTGTCAATATAATGATATTAGTGACGGTGATCGGTACGTTAGGGTTTTGGCTTCCTATTTGATGATTGGTCACAGCCGGACAGTAAAAAGCTTATAGGTGACCCGGACACGGCCGCGACGTTGTCGCCAGGGCTCGCTTTACACGCCAACTGTATCGATTGACATTGACCGTGCATCGTGATTCGTGGTCACCATTCTCTTTGCCGCATGCGACGGTTTCATGAATATTCTAGTGGGATACGATACGATGAAGATCACCGTTGTTCGTTTTTTGTAACACAATCAGTGCTAAGTATTGTTAACGGGAGTCGAGGCGCGGAACACTAACATTTGATTGAAATGACTATTTTATTAACACTGCGATATACACGCGAGTTGGTTAAAACCGTTTGAATGATCAAACATTGCTATCAAGATTTGATGCTGCTTGTTATGCTGACTTATAGAAGTTAAGAATTTATGATTGTGGCGATCAAATGAAACTCAGCAATACGCTGGAAAGTGAGTTAAGTCCAGAATCACACTAAAGCACCGTGAAGATAAGAAAATATAAACATTAAACTTGACATAACCGTTACGCCTGTACTCGTGATTCCTGAAGGATTTGGCAGAGGCACAGTTGGGTATGTTAGCAACTACTATTTATTCTGTGATATTCATATCATGATCCCACATAATATTGACCTTCATCATGTGGGACAACAGTCCAAATTTCTAAATTAAAAGACTGATATGTAACTGAAAACAAGGGCACCTCATCCTAATTAATTCCAGTATTTCCAATCTCAGACATAAATATTAACATTTAAATAGGCAGCATATTCTTGTTAGACTGGAAACAGGTCCTAAGCTCTAGGGTGATGATAAATCCAGTGAGTCTCAATCTCAGGTTACAAACGAACCGTACGTTTTCTGAATGTGACATTATAATGTAACATTATCTGGCAGTACCAAGACCTCCAAATTCACCTTCAATAAAATTGTTACCACTGGAGCAACGAGGAACAAACATTCGACAGTACTATTTATTTATTCAGGTACAGTCACTATCGAAATTCGACGAAATACGATGTTTATCGCGTTGGCGTGTTATAAGATACCTAATACTGATAGAAAGTCAATCAAGTCCGCTAATCAATTGTTCATGAACTACAGTCACGGAAAAAAAGCAATTAGATGTACTGTCCGAGTTGGTTCAAGGTCTAGTTTTCCGTGACAGTGTTGGCTGGGTCCGGCTCCTATTTCAGGGACAATAGGAAATTAATTAACCCAGACCACTACAATATTAATTAGATTGTTTTGGTCATAATTTTCGGAATTAAATAGGCCGCTGATACCAATTTTCACTACATTCTTTTTTCAGGTTCCTAATTGCCTGGATGGTTTGATTTGTATCACGCTTCTCAGTGTTCACAGATGCAAATTGATCGTTGCTATTTACATCAACTATGGGAAGAGGTAGAAGGACCACAATATTACAGAATCATGTATAAAAGGACCATTTTCTATGGACAGCCCTAAAGTTGTAACCATCAAAAATGTCTGGCTTTAAAACCGATTCTTTGTCTACGAGCAGATTCATCCAGTTCTGGCTGAATTGGATACAAAAACCAATTGATTGTTAGGAACAAAAGAATCGTTACTGAATTAAAGTCTGCCGGTTTCCTTTCAACTTCTGACCGTTCCGGCGCGAGTTACATCCGGATACGGTAGACTAGCGCCAGCTGATTCATTATGGACGAGATTTAAATAGAACGGTATGGGATAATGGAACGGTCACGTTAATAATCTAGATCACGGACTTTTAGCTTTATATAGCTTTTGAACCACGGGGGACGGAGATGACCTACTTCAAGTGTACTTTTTTTAAATTTGTAAGTCGTGGTTGATTGGAAAGTCGATAAGGCAATTCCGTATTTATTTTCTGCGTGCAACGATCAAATCTGTGTCAGGTTTTTGCAGTCTGTTTATTTCCCGACAATTTTATATCATTCAACTTGACATTTGTTTGTCCACGTAATATATGAAATAAATGTTTCCTGTTCCGCTATAAACTGACGTTAAAGTTTTTTGCTTAGTTTACACTAATATTATGTATAGGTATAGTAATATTTATTAAGATCCCAAGTATTTTCATGACATCAGAGCCAGAATCTGATCATTTGTATTTAATACTTTAAATAGATGGTTTAGAAATCGTCACAATTTGATAATCTTCAAGCATCATTACCTATTCAGTTATCTTCGCGTTCAGCGTCTTCGTCATCAATTATATTTTCAAGGTGGCTGGAAGCACTATTAAAGATAGATTTATTCGTATGAGCCTTGATTTTTGATCTAAGGTAAAGCAGATAAATTCTTCAGCATAAAAAAACCCATTTAATTTGATCAGCATCGCCTTAGCTCAAGTATTTTCCATTTCTTATATGGAGCCCTTGTACAAATACGCCCACTTATTAACAAGCAATCGTTAATGGAATTAAGTATGTTTCAACTACACTAAAACAACATGGGCGCGGCAAATCTACGAATTGACGTCAGGACATCACGACGACACCGTCTGACTCCGACCGGTGAGGTTCAGCGAGCGGTCAATGTAGAAGGCTTCGGCTAAGCAATGCTGATCCGCAGACGACGCTGGTAGAAACACCCCTAATAGGACTTAGTCCGGAGCTAAGGACCGCAATAACCAATACCCAGAGGCCAGCTTAAAAGGTTAACGAACGGTTTTCTTTCAAAGCCAGTACAGAGTAGAAACTTTAGGAAAATTATGACGATATTATCTATAAAAGCAAGAGTCATAGCTCTAACAAAGGTCGCTGCGACCGCCATACGGCTAGGGAGTGGTGAGTTGGTGACCGAATAACTGTTTTAACATTTAAGATTTCACATTCTACTTTGGACTACACAGAACACACGCCTTATTGTAATACTGATTGATATAAATACACAAAAATTACCGATGACGCATAAATAAAAGTATTTGCTCTGACTTTTGTGTGTATTAAAGTCCGTTGCCCTGTTGTCCGACACTACACTAACAACAATTGTTGGACCGAGTTATTGCAGATAGCTTCTTTTTATGTGTTCATAGGGTTGCTGACCATGCGTCTATGGGCCGGAATGTCCGATTATGTGGTGACTCTGAGTCAAATGAAACGTCCCAATTAAAGTAATGTATTAGGCAGTAATAAAAACACTAGACTTAGTGGATACTTGCTATAGGATATATTATATGTTTATAAAAGCTCGCCATACCATCAATAATATCAAGAATACAATATGTTACTTTACTACAAACAAAGAGTACCACAGACGACAGACTTCAACCAATATACAGGATAATTTTGTAACTAGTACGCATAATTTGTAGAGTGATTCAGTCTCTGTTCCTAAATACCACCGCCGTATTGGGAATTTGGGATACACTTTAAAAAAACGAAAATTTGACTTACTATGGGGGGGACGCATATTTTACTAGCGCAAGCCATACAAAATCAAATTTTTATTTTGTTTTGGAGTGAATTTTATTACTGCGGTTGCATTTGGGAAAGGAGTCGGACACTGAATCACTCTATAAATTTTGCGTACTACATAGAAAAATATACTGTATAGGTAATTAGGTATAGATGCGATATCCAGTATTCTAAAGTATACAATATCGGATATCGCATCTATTTAGAACTAGGTTTAGAAACTAAATACATAGATGCGATTCGATACAGTGTAAAATCGATATTACCTGTATGCCTACTATAAACCGGGCTAGCAAAACTGTATAGTTAGCAACCCTGCAGCCTAGAAAAATTCGTGACTAAGAACTGATGTGTTTGACGTAAAGATATTAAGAGAATGCGAAGTGATTAGCAGCAACAAGCGAGGTGAAACAATTATCGTAGTCAATACACAATTAGCACCAAGTAAAAATAACACAGCTATTATTCAACATGAGGAAACGCTGCGTCTAACCATCAAATAATAGTCGCTTATTAGAGGATGCTGGCAACTAAACACGACACTAAATACCTACAATTTAGTTAACAGTCGATAAAAATATAATTTGAGTTATTATCGTTTCCTGTTGATACATAAAATACCCAAGAGAGTACGGTAATTATAATTATTAAACATTATTTCCGCTCTAATAAGTTGTGGTTCAAGTATATCGCAAAAATAGGTAATTTATGAATGACCTAATACCTAATTTCCGTATTAGCATTTATTGGCTCTTACCACAACATTGTACTGATCAAGATTGTAATCTATTATGTTTGAGTTTCTTGCCGGTTCTTCTCCATAGGATCTACTATTTGGAACCGTGCACCTAGAGTCTCGACATTTCATAAGTGCCTGTATCTGGTTTACATGAAATAAAGATCTATTCTATTCTATTCTATTCTATTCTGGGAAAATTAATCAGTCAGTCGCAGAAATTACACGCGGATATCTAATCATGTATTTATGTATAAAATCATGATCGTTTCTGATATAATCTGGGCCATTAGTTGTTATCACGAAAATTGTTTCGCTATGAATAAAAAAATAACTTGAACGGATTCCCTTGAATCTCCGTTGTAAAGAAACGTAAATAACCTCATGTTTACTGAAAATAGTGTATAAAATACTTCGAAAAAGCTGTGGAACGTTATGCCTAGTACCACACTAAATATTTTCGTAAAAAATGTAAATACTGTTTTACATGTTTCAAATGCCAATGTCCTTACTTCGTGGGCCACTAAGGTCGCGCTGCCAAGGCCAATGTGAAGCACGCAATTAGTGGTTTCATTAGTTAGGTTTCGTATTAACACCCTCGCTTATTTCAATTATTTTTCATTACCAAAACAAACGAACATTCGTTATTGTTTACTGTAGAAGGTATTAGACCTCTTTATCGTCCCGTGCAGGTCGTCAAAGTCATTTCAGGGGATAGGTTATGTTTTGGCTAGGTTGGTCGCAAACGTCACGAATTTATGAACTGCTATCCCGCCACATTACTGCAGGATTAGCACAGCCGCGGCGGGTGGACAAAACAAATTTCTCAACTCTTTGTCTCCTTGACGGAAGACAAACGAAAAATCGAGAAAGAAAATGGTAAAGAGATGGTTATGTCGCCGAGTTTGTCTCCCCTTTTTTGTCGAGCTAGCCCTGCTGGTACCCAAGATAAAGATAAAATTGATTTATTCATGTAAACTCTTTAAGAGAGGTACGAATATTCAGCCTTTAGTTGCCACGTACGAAAGCTTTGATAGTTAACTTAAAATAACAGATTAAATAGAAGGTCTGAATTATAATACCGAATTTGCATGATAGAAAATGCAGCTTTAACAACTTGGTGGTCTAAAAAGGCCGCTTTAAGTGAATCATAATATGATTCATATTACAAGTTTCAAAATGTCCACTTACTTGATGACTCTTAATATCATTCGCGTAAGGTTCATATTCAGCAATCATCTGTTTGACAGTTACCATGGAGATTCGTAGATGAATTGCTAAATGTGGCCTTTTAGGCCCCCAGTTGGCTGTTATATTAAAATTCACACGTTTAACATCTGGGTATCGAGGTAACCGGCTAAATGTCGAACGAGGTAGAGGTCACTCTGACTATAATAACTGACGTAAGTGGACTAAACCAGAAAAGTATAGCCTATTGATATTTTAACTTCGTGGTTGGGTAGATGGTGCGACGCAACTTGGGAGAGGAGGATGTCCAGCGATGGACAACAGTTATGTTGAGAAAATTGATCGTTGAAAATGTGGTTCTTATCCTACTGCCTTTCCATAGATTTACTCGAAGTTGCGTTTACCCGTTTTAGGGTTAATGTTATGATGACACATCAAACGGCATATATAAATATTCAAGTTCAACACGCAAGTCAAAACGTTACTTCAGGCAATTTAATTTAACCTGGCGTGAGATTGCTCACACAAAATAATTATAATTAGCTGTTGTCCCGCACACCGCTATATCCAATTAACAACTCTCTAAGCACGCTGTACTAATTAATTTTGGAGTATCTCTAAAATCGCCAAACATTTGTACTCCCAAATATTATCCGTTCTAGTTAAATGCCAGCCGAGTATTTAAACACAATAATTATACTGCATGCTTCGTTCTCGATATATGTTGTTAACCATGCAGCTTCCTCGATTTACTCGGCAACTGAACGCAATTTTCAGAGCTAAAACTAAACGGTATATTGAGTGCGTTATCTGTGTCCCTACGTCAACTGTCATTCTTTTCGTTTGCGCGGCAACTGATACGTTGTATCTCTGTGTTCATTGAAATAATAAAACTTTATGTCCTCAATTCAATCTCAAACTATGCCTAAAAGGCATCATGAAGAGGATTTACATTACTACAAGAAGAAAATAATAAAAATTGAACGCAAAATGAAGCGTTGTCGAGACGACAATCATTCTTCGTCTGATGTTTTAAGTGATACATTACGTTCTAGTATTCCAGGTACTAAAAACGTTGTCTTGTGATTGCTATTACACCGGTACGGCTACTGGCTTTCATAGCAGTTAAGGCCGCAAAGATTATAATAACCTTCATACCGGTTGACACGGGTGGTGTACGAGATACATTGACGTGCTCATTGGACTCGGGGTGTATACGAGATATACGCACGAGATCATCCTACTCTTATGTGAAGTCCGTGAGGCTTCAATAAGCAGTTTTATCAATCACTTGTACAATCTGTTTTCAGTGGTATGGTTATTTATCGTTTTCCAGATTACAATACCTATTACCTATTGACACTTCGAAAGAAGTCGAAATTATTCAACCAAGTGATACGTCACCAGGACCTGTGACAGATCTAATCCCAAATGAATCTGAACTTCGTTTAGTGGAAAATATCTCCACTGCGACGGTTGAACCTGAGCCTACCTCAGCAGCATAAACAATAAGCTCGGAGGTACTGTTACCACTGGGCAATCTTATGCCAGATAAACCTTAATATGGTCCGGCTATAAATAGCAATTTAGCTCGTATTTGGAGCAATATTTTGAAAAATAGTCTATATTGCATTATAATTGTTGGTAAATAATAATACAGTGGACCGATTAAAATCTAAGTACTCAGTGATGCTGATAGGATCCTGACAGATTTACATTTTGTTCAAACAAAATCAAGGAGAAACCTGGTCTTCCCTGCTCTTGATACAAAGTTTTTAGATGTTGTAAAAGAGATGACTATATCTATGGAAATAATTAGTGATATGTTCAAAGTTTTGAAAACTTGCCAACAAAGTGGCCAATCCATCAAGAAGCCTACAACAAATCATAAGGGAAACTCAGCGAGGTACGGACACAAGATGATCCAGTCCTCAATGCAGGCCCGGTAACATTACAGCCAGCATTGTCAGTCCACTGCCAAGAAAAACAATGCCTCACAGGGAAAAACCTCCTGCTCAAACATAGAGGTAAGTCATGCCGGAAGGCTTGCACATTTTTTACCTTGCTGGAAGAAAATTATACTACCTGACCATATCAAAGGATACTCAATTACCTTTGTATAAATGACTCACCGGGACTCAGTAAAATCAGCTGAGGAAGATACTGGACATGCATATAATGATTTGCAATTTTTTAAAATTGGGAGCTATATCCCCTTGTAAGTCATGTAAAGACTAGTTCACAGTGGCGTGAATAGACATTTCTTACAGGTTAGGCGAAAACAACATAGTGTTGTATTGTCAAGTTTAATGATGTTGTGACTGGCCACCTCACCTAAGACTTACAGTTAGACCTAAGACTTGCATTAACTGATATTACAGACTTATTAATGTTTGTATTACTTAATACTTAATTTATTAAAACAGGAAGTGTATTTTTGTCTTTATGGAGTGCAAGCCACTGCCAGTTCACTTATTCTAATATTTTTGATACCAAAAAATAATGGTACAAAAAAAAAAAAAAAATTATAGGAATCATAATTAGGTATATTATTAGTAAATATTACTTTACGATATAGAAATACCTATGTTTTCAATATAACAAATTATTTGAGTTTATGGCTTGTGCTCTGCACCTAATATTTTCACAAAAATTATTAAGGTTGTGGTGACACATCTTAGACAAAATGTTACAAGTCAGTACAATATCTAGATGACCTGGTATTATATTGTATAGGATCTGGTTATCAATCATACTTAGAGAATGTTCAAGAAACAATAGCTCTCAAAGTGCTTGGGATTTGGTATAAATTTTGACAAAAGTACATACAAATAAATAATAATATATAATAATACATATTGATGAATAATACCATCACAGTCTTACCAATTTCTAGGTTTTATATTTGATACAAGAAATGTGACATTAAAATCGCCCTTAGACAAAGTCACACCTGGAAAGTTGTTATTTATATATGATCTAGCAAAGTTAATTGGAATATTAATTGCAGCGTGTTCAGCTACCATTATGATTGGGTTTATACCCACTAGTAATAATAAGTTTATGGTATATACCAAATTTTTAGAACATCATAAGCATAAATACTTAGATAACAGCAATGAAAATTATGCTGTTAAATAGAATTACTTCAGAAATTAAATTAGATCTGCAAGGGTGGGCTAATAATATCAGTACAGTATGTAAAAGTATTGCTTACCATAAACATGATATTGAACTGTTCATTTATGCCTCCAGGACTGGTGCTATTTACGAAAACTATAAAGCTTATGGTTACTGGAGAGAAGTTAAATTTAAAATTGCTTGCAATATTTTTGCATTAATCTTTTTTTGTAGAGAATTATGAATACTAACATCCTATTGCATGTAGATTAAGACACAGCAATATCATAATAAATAGAATGGGTGGTTCTCAGTTACCATATTTAAATTACTTGGCCAGACCCATATGGCAGTGGTCACATCTTACTAATGTAGGATACGACCACTAGTAGTAGTAGTAGTGACTACTACTACTACTATGTAGATTTAATAATCTGAACTAGAAGAACCCGATACAGAAATATTTGCATCTCACACTAATACTAAATGTTTTTCCTATGTCTTCTGGAAACCAGATCCAGAGGCAATAAATATTGTTGCTTTTACCCTGGCTTGGACAGAATATTTCCTTAAGGATTTTCCTTCATTCAAAAAAAAGAAAAAAAAAAAAAAAAAAGCAACAGGTATCTTGGTCACACCCCACTGGCCGTCACAAGCCTGGTATCCCTTAATGCAGGATATGTTAATTTATTTATTATGCAATCAATATATAAATATAATTTATTATATCAATTTATTTTTTAATCTCAAAGCGAATCTATTTGTAATCACAAAATATCTTTGAAGTTCTTCTTTCAGATACCACCACCCTCTTCACCACCAGCTTAATCTGATTGCCGGTATTATCAGGCAAGCGTGGCTGAAAAGGGCTATTCCCCCAACATAAATGTATGTCATGTTTGCATTCCTTTCAAGTAATACCTACATTAAAACAGTATAATGTTACATGTAAAACTTGGTCGAGCTTTTATCAGGAACATGGTATAGACCCATTTGCTCCATCTATACAATTTATTATGTATTTTTATTAACAAACTAACTCTCACAAGTCAGCTCTATCTTTGATAATAGGCTCTAAAATTGGGGAGGATGATATACAGATAGTCTGTATATGTCTGTATATAGCCTTTGTAGGTACATTGTACATGAAGCATTTTAAATAATTAATAAATAAATCGTCAGATACTTTAAAAGTGTCTGTAAGTCTAAACCACTATTGGCAAAATACCAAAGAATATGGGATCCAAATAAAGTTCTAAATTGATTATTAAACTGGATTCCCAACATGACATAAAGTCTTAAAAGTATCTCAAAGAAAGTGGTGGTTTTGCTTGCACTAAGCACAGCTCAATGAGCACAAACTTTATCACTTATTATAGTACCTAATATAACGCTTATTGAAAATTGTTGTGTCAATATTGCGAGTACTGATATGATTAAAACTCTGGCTGTGAGACGAACCCAGCTAAATCTTCACCTACCCCTGTTTTGAAATACTGAGATTTGCTCAGCCAAAACAGAAGATTTATTAGAGATATTAGAGTGTATAATGATTATTATTTTGTTTTTAAAACTTAAAAAAAAAAAAAAAAAAAAAAAAACAAACTCCATAAACCTTTTCCTACTTCTACCATTGGTAGATGGATTAAAAGTACTCTTTTGTCTGCGGTATTGATACCAGTATCTTCAGTACACGCCACGCCTTTCCTGCCAAGGCTAAGACACAAGGAATTTCATCAGATGTAATCAGTCAGACTGCTGGTTGGACAAATAAGTAACTCATTAACAGTTGAATATTTTTATAACCGACCAATTGTTAATTTAGTAGATTTTGCCCATGCTGTGCATAATGCAGAATAATTTTAAATACCTATTTTAAATGATTTATTTTTTTGTCACTATTGATCTCAATCTAGCCTTCAGTTATTATAAAATTAGATTGTTAGGTATTGGTAGGTATTGGTAGGCAATTAAGACTGATTTTAAGTTAAAATCAGTCTTATTTGTTTATGTTAAAAATTTTAACATAAACATTTCCTGTTATTAAGTATGGGAAATTCTATATAAGTTTAAAATATTTAAGTTGTTTCAAATAAAACTACATTGATTTTTATCAAAAAAAAAAAAAAAAAAATGTACCTACTTTTGAATTCTAAGGTTCATCTCAAGTTTACCATGTCTCTAAACATCTGCATGGTTAACAACATATATCGAGAACGAAGCATGCAGTATAATAAGTGATCAAACGAACTTACCTTGTGATGTTCGATCATTATTATACGAAATGCTTCGTTCGAAGATATATGTTCCCTACCCACCCTAAACCCAGTAAAATTGAGATAACCTTACAAGACTCTAAAAAGAATGACAGTTGACGTAGGGACACAGATAACGCACTCAATATACCGTTTAGTTTTAGCTCTGAAAATTGCGTTCAGTTGCCGAGTAAATCGAGGAAGCTGCATGGTTAACAACATATATCTTCGAACGAAGCACTTCGTATAATAATGATCGAACATCACAAGGTAAGTTCGTTTGATCACTTATTAGATGCTGCCTTACGCAGGTTCCAATTTAAAATGATGTTATCCTAAATTTGTAAGGAATCTAAAGGAATTCCTGGCAACAACCTCCATGGCACATCAAAGGAACAGGGTAGACAATTAAAAAACAAGAAATTTTTTTTTGTTAAATAAACAGAGGTATTGGAAATACAGGATATTTTTTTATGTAGTGCGCAAAATTTGTAGAGTGATTCAGTCTCTGTTCCTAAATACAACCGCAGTATTGGGATACACTTTGAAACAAAACGAAAATTCGACTTAGTATGGGGGGGACACATAATTTACTAGCGCAAGCCATATAAAATCATTTTTTGTTTTTGTTTTGGAGTGATTTTAGTAGGTACGTAGGTACCTAAGTACTGCGATTGCATTTGTTAACGGACTCTAAATCACTCTGCAAATTATGCGCACTACATAAAAAAATATCATGTATAGCGACAGTTAGTAATTCTATTCCATACCTACATGCTAAACCATCGAACTGACTCTCATTAAAATCAGCCATATCAGGCAGTAAAATCCCACTGAACATGACTATGTTGGGACTCTTGGGAGCCCTAATAAACCCGTACAAAGAACAGTAATAGTTGTGAATGGAACAAACTGGTAGTCATACATTAATGCCAGACTAGGGACCATCCATAAAGTACGTCACACGTTAAGGGGGGAGGGGGTCGGCGAAGTGTGACATTATGTGACAAGGGGTGGGAGGGGTCCTAAGTTTCGTGACGTCACATTTCAAAATCATATTAAAAATAATTGAAATGGAAAAATACTAATTTCGGAACTGCTTTTTTAATTTAATAATTTTCTAGATGTAAAATTGCAAAATATGTGACGCCTAGTGTAAAGGCAGGGCGGGATCTCATAAATGTGATCAACTGTGACAAGGACGGGGGAGAGGTAAAAAAATCACGAAATTAGTGTGACGTACTTTATGGATGACCCCCTATCAGTATGTCCTAATTCTAACTCCATTGTGACGGTTGGAGTTAAATGCTAAATTCCTGTCTAATTCGTGTCAGCTAAATGTTGAGGCAATATGTAAGTAAATAGATGTAATTTATTACAATCATAGTTTTGTAGATATTTCAGGAATGCTTTGCTCATTACAAACCGCTAACAGCAATTATCCAATTTCAAGTTTAAATAAGCTTGTTATGAAAGTTAATTGAGTAATTAATGACCAATATGGTTTAATCTAAATTGAACAGTTTAAATTACGCTAGTATTAGATTGGTTTCGATTCACCTATAACAATCGGTATTAAGGTAAACTCATTAGTTGGCTTCTTTGCTGATTCAGTATCCTTTTAAGTATCGTCAAACATTACAAAGGCTCTTGTCTATAAAAAGGTTAATTGGGATGCTTACACGTATACCATACCTACTTACTACACTTGCACTATCAGACAACATTGTCGTAGGCTTTGTGGCCGATTTCCACGAATAACTGATCCCGATCTCTTCCTACAAGAGATATCGGAATCATTATTCAGTTGTATAATAAAAAGAAAAATAAAGCACCTTTAGAGAAAACTGGTCTTTAGGCAGTGGATTCGTGCAAAACAAGTCTCGCCGGATTACAAATAGAAGAGCGCTTGGTAGTAATTCCAAGAAGAAATCTTTAAGTGAAGTGATACCTAGTAACAAACCAGGAAAATGCTAGTATGAAAACAATACAAGCATATCTGGACAACTTATCTATAGATGTATATTCTACTAATCAGGTAAGTGAATATCTCATCCACGTAAAATGTGAAGTGGATAACACCTACATATAACAGAAATAACTGTTCAGCACATATCTAAAATGTATGCAACCGTAATACATGTTCAATATAATTAACGTTCGACGGTAACGATGTATTGGAACATTTTGCGATAGCGAATCCGAACTGAAAACGTTAGCCGATCGTCATGACGTCCATGGAGTTTGCACAAGTGATATGCTGGTAATACTTAAAGTTTATACCTATTTACGAGTAAATGACGCAAATACTAAAATATATCACTTTTCCGGAGTCCGTTTAACTACTGCAACAAAATAACGAAGTATGATATCTTTAACAATTATAAACCAGATAAAGAGGTTAAGCAGAAACTGTTTACACGGAAAGCCCAACGCAAATTATACGTGTTGTAGACGAAATATATTCTTGCAAAGATTTTCCTGGTAGACAGAAGGCATTTAGGCACATGAATGTCCATTTATGCGATTTCAAATGACGTTCACCCTAGCCGTCATAAAATCATCTACATAATCTGTAGACGTAAACATCGAGATATCAAAAACTGTTCTCTCATTTACTCACAAAAATAATTCATGAATAGAATCATATGAACCAACTTGTTTTTATTTACTCAGCAAAATCTAGGACTTAGGAGTCATTCTGCGCCGGCTTCATTCATACTACGAGCTATGTTAAAATATGTAGATCTGATAGAATCTTGGCTTTTGTTCTAATTGTATATTTTTTTACAAGCATTTTGTTTCTATCAAGCCCAAAGAAAAATTCTTACAAATTCACATGGAATCGTTACTAAAGATATTGCAACCAATACTATTTATTACAAGATGATAGGTATGACAAAATAAGGTGGGTGTGGAGATACCAATAAAGGAACTTTTGTTATTTTCTGCAATACTGGTCTATAAAGCTAAGCTAAATTACGCTAGAAATAAAACATTTATGGAAGCTCGCCTGGGCTTATTGAGACCTTCGTGCGGCTGTAACGGAATTTAATGAAACGACCCACTTCGAAGGAGACGACGACGGACGTCCAATTTGCACTATGATTACAATATTTGCATGTAAATATTTTTTAGATTTTATAACGAGCAATTTAAGTCAGTCTTCGCATGGTTTCGTATTATCGCGTAATCAATAAATTTAAAAAAACGTTTAAGCGTACCAAAATAGTTATTAATTTTATTGTTTATACAATAACGCATTTCAAGCACGTCATCATCACTTTATCTGCTCGTGTCTGTAAGGCTATTTTGTTCCGATTTCATATTTCTCCATCTAAACAAACAGTCGTCATTAAATCGATCGCTTATCGACAATCATGAAATGTATTCTAATGCATTATACTTATATTGACATTAAATGTAATTGTTTCTCGGAAGTTATGAAACATTCAGTAAAGGTCGAAGTCGGGAGTTGGTCGAGTCATATTAACCCCTAAATTAATCAATAATCTGATAATTATGAGAAGTTCGACTTTAGATCCAATTTCGATTGGTGAAGATTAGTCATTTTGTGAACAGTTTTGCGGAACACGAATCATCGTTTATCAAAAATGAAACCGGAACAAATTTCAGAATACCAGTTTGCTCTTTATGTACTTACGAATTTCCACGAAAGTTACAAAAGACGGCAATATTATGAGTAACTATTTTTACGACGACAAGTTTTGTTAATTAGCAGTTGAAATATTACTTTCTAAGCACGATTTCTTTTTATGGCTTCTTACGTTTAAAGTGGCGACACTCGATCTCCAACTATAAAGTTCCAAAGTTGTCGTCAATTATTTCTTGAGTCACCTAAAAGCGTCTAAGAAAAAAATCGTTTAGATTAAAGGTGATCTTAACGCGCGTCGTTCATTTCGCTACTGAATTCGCTCGGATAACATTCCATTTCTAACCAATCAATCTAAAATATGCACAAAGATTTCTTTGAAGCCACGATGAGTAAAGCTACAAGTACCTCGCCTTGATTTTTATATACATTATATACATAGAAACATTGATTATACACGTGTAACGTACGTATTGAATCAACCCATAGAGATAATCTGCATCCATAGCCGCGGTGATACCGTTATCAGTTCACGCGTCATATCATACTAATACGGCTATACGCTTTAAGATTGTCTTATATGGGCTATATCAGAGGCCTATTGTTCGCGACCTTGTTTAACGAGATGGAATCATGGAATTTTAAATTACTAACAATCTTGGAAATCGTGATTGTTCGTCATTTTGCTTTTTCATTTAAGTATTACCAGCACTCTACAGACATTGACGTTTCCAAACAAGAAATATATTATTTTATTTCCTACACCTCGCAAACATGATAAATGAAATCAAAGTAGAAAACTTTTAGAGTTCTTCGTAAACACCGGTAACTGCTCATTTAGGCCATTAGTTTCGGAAATATACAAACCAAGAAAACGCATTCTCTCTAACCTTTTAACCCAAAACTTTAACTTTTACTGTAATAATGCTTCTCGAACACGCAGACATTTTGCTCCGAGGACTTTTAGAAACATCGTGTACCAGGCCTTGACCAATGACCCAGTTTGAGGGGAGCTGGCGTGTCCAGTGTGTCCAGCCATAACAGCACCCTCATTACACATTCATTCGGAACGTAATCACTGTCCCTCGCTAATGGCCATTCATGAATACTCCCACTTATACCAATGCATCATAAAATATGTAGTCATCGCTGTTTGCCGTTAATGTTACTGTCGATATGAATCGTTTCTTTATCGACCATTATCTACTTCACATTTACATTTGACTAAAGTAATTGAAAGATCTAATGAACATTTTATATTTACAAGTAGCTGAGTCGAGAATTAATTGCTTCGTGTTTACCACGAGCAATACTGCTCGATAGGAATTCCCCAAGTCTTAAAAGAGAATTGGAATTGAATCTTGTAAGTGTTTTGCGCGCAGTTCGGAAAATACTGCAAAAACACGTCATCGTAACCTACTTTAATCCCTGTGCTGTAGTGAACTGTGATAATTACCAGGAAGGAAAGGGAAATTAGTACAATAAATGGGCATTTCCACAAATATTATCTAAGTATGTACGCAACCCATTACCTACACAGCAAATGTTGAGTCTTTTGACCATATTTCTAAACGTTTTATGATTACACATCAAATTGCATACATAATACAGCGTTAACAGGTACTATGATTAGCACCAGTGTTGTAATGTGTCATCTATAGGCAGTTTTCAAACAATCTCTCTTGATGGTGTAGTATTATATAATTATGTTGCTAGATTACAACATCTAGTAGATCATTGACGTTCACATTACAACTACTATACATACGTACACTTTGAATAACGATTCTATAGCTAGTGCAGTTTCTCGATTAAAATAGACTTCGTTGGTTTCAATAAGGAAAAATAGAAGCCTTTTAATGTAACGTTATTTAAAATATAAGCGGACGCACCGCCCGCTACAATAACTTGGTCTATCAAATAACTCACAACCGCTTTACAACAGTTTTATTGAATTTTATACGGTTCGATCATGGACATTAAAGTATAAATCACAATTCTATGGAATAACACACTGACACAGATCCAAGGAGACAAGAGAATAAATTAGCGTGACTTAATTAATATCAGTTAACGAGCGGTCATTAATATTATAATGAAGGTTTCTAGTCAAGACACAATTAAACAATTTGCTTCGGCTTATTGTATTGTACTGTAAATACTGGACAATTTTCTTATTGATTCGGTGCGTGATGTATGCCCGGGGGTTGGTGTGTAAAGCAATTATTTGTGTGTCAACAATAATTAGGCTCGACACGACGACGACGGTAGTAATCAAGACGTAACAGGCGAAAGTATATTAAGTTTAACTTGACACTTGTATGTTATTTACGTCAAAGGCTTAATAAAAAATAAATCGAATTGACTGTCCAAGTTTTTGTTAGTATTGCGATCGATGTATAGGAATCTGGAAACGTTTACCGACCGAAATATAGGCATAAATACTTAAAGTACAATTGTTTGTGCGACCTTGAGGAGTTCAGGCCAATCTCGGCCCAATCAATTTAAATTACGGCTAATGAGGTGTGCGCCGTGCGAGTGAAAGCTGTGAAGTTCGACAACGGTGTTTATGGAACCCATAGAATATTCGACGAGCCATCGATCAGGCACGTGCTCGGCTGGCTCCACAAATATTGCCGTAGTTCCGCTCGGCCTTACATGTGCTCATTTTATCTATGACATGGGAACTCTAGAGGCTAACCTTGCCTCCTTGCCTTTGCCTGCTGGGCTGGCTGAACTTCTACCTCTGTAATCTATTTGTGAATGAATGACCAGAAGTATTTTTACTAATACATATTTTTATTTAATCAACAACATGCTGCGCAGACGATTAGATAACCATTGATCCGCTAGACTACCGTGGTATTTATGGATTATACCCCCAAGACCGTTTATCGTTTCATTGAGGTCCATGGCATGGTTAGGAACTGGTAGTCTGAAAAGGGCGCTTTATATGAATCATAAGATCCATATCTAAGGATCCATATTACAAATATCAAATTATCCACTTAATTGATGACTCTTAATATCTTCTTCTATCTCTTAAGGTACACGTAGGGCTCATATTCAGCAATCATCTGTTCGACAGTTACCATGGAGATTCGTAGGTGAATTGATAAATGTGGCCTTTTTAGACCTGTTGGTTGGATTTGCGAACGGATATTGAAGAGGGATTACTTCGAAATACGTTTCTAAAAGAAAACGGAAAAATATTTCACATTTTATTGGGAAATTGAATAAATAAACATCCGAAAGCTTTACCGGCAAAGTTGCTGAGTTTCCATCATGCGCTTTTAATATTAATGGGTAATTTATTACCCGTGTGGCCGGAACGCCCAACTACTTGATGGAGCAAACATCATAAGAAATTCACACTATGTCCAATGAATTACTTATTAAATGTCATGTGCTATAGAATCATACTGTGTAGGTCCGCTTATTTATGAAACGACGATCGATGGATACGACATTTAGGTACCTTCCCGAAATGTATTTTCAAAATGAGCAAATTATGACTGCGGTGATCAGGAAGTATATGAATAAAAATGAAATCAGTCTTTTTATGAATAAGATCTTGGATCCCGCAAAAAGACAGCATCGTAGTTGGAGAGTCCGGAAGAATACCGAAATCGAGGAGCTTGTAGCCAAGCCTGATATAATCGGCGTGACGAGATCGCATTGGCTAGGTTGGCTCGATCACATCGAACGCATGGGGGAGGATCGAGGAGTCAAGAAAGCATATATGGGTCGACCGATCGGGCGCGGACGCGTGGGCCGCTCCCGGTACCGCTGGTGTGATGTCGTAGAGGCGGATCTGCGTGAGTTTGAACCCAGTAATTGGCGAGAAACTGCTAAGCCAGTAATATTTTTCAGCAAGATGTGTAAGACATGCAGCATTTTTAACAAATGCTCTTAGATATTATTTCAGCCAACTCATGAAAATTTAGCAGGATGTTGTAAAACCTGATAAGAGCTTAGCCTATATATTATAATCAGCTGGATAACACAACATTCATTATAACTGCACAACGGATGCACAACACCATGAAGCCAAGCAACTAGATTTTATCTCAATGAGGCAGAGTTTAAAGTAAAAGACTTATTTTGGCGGGAAGAAGATCATGTCAACAGGTCGATAACACTACATTAGGAAACTGAAGGTATTGCCAAGAATAAAACGTTTGATTTGAACAGACAAGACGACCGCCACATAGGTACAGTAGGTAACGCGTATTATTTTGCCTCTCTGAAGTTAGCCGTACCTGCGCAAAAGTCACCGATTGGTGACTGATCCCGTAAGCCCTCGGCCCCCGCGTCCCCCGCAAACTGTTTAGACGTAAAAAGCGACTACTGCGCACCCTCTTGTTGCGTATTTCACACAGGCAAAGATAATACGCGTACTGTACCTCAAAATTCGGTGTTTGGATAAAATATGACTTGTCATCTCATCTACATCATCGCATCGAGATCGTAGCTTCTCGAAAATGTAGACCTAGGTTCAAGATTACGACTAAAGACAGACAGCAGCGTCAGGTGTCATAGCCTGACACATGCTGAGCTGGACACCCATTTGCTACGGCTCGGGACACACACCGAATAGTCAAAAGGCAAGATGATGCTCAGTCGGTGCAGTATACCCAATAACCCATATCTTTTATTTTTTTGTTGCCATCCTAAGAAAAATGTATGTCTATGCATCGGTCTCCTTATTACCTATGTCTATCATTCTAGTGTGTCTTGTTTTTGTGGCAAATAAATGATTTTTCTTTCTTTCTTTAGACACAGAAAACACATCTTCCGTTCTTTCCTTTACATTCTTATCGTCTTTTATTTTCCTTCAGTTTCGTAATGTATCGTTATCGTGCTAGAGCTAATTTAAGTGAGACATCGATAAATCTTTATGTCAAGGAGTCGACAACTATACTTATTTGTTTTGGGGTCATTAATCACGCCCAGTTATGGACTCGATTTATGACTATAAACAAACACTTTCTCTGGTTTTCCCATATTTATGAAGTATTAATTGATAATTGAAGGGAATAAGGAAGTTAGAACAATTATGCCAATTATAATTAGGGGATTTCCCCAGATTTCCCCAATATCATCACATGTCATGTGCTATCAAGCATTTGCGCAACCATTCAGGACCACTGATTACTTAAAATAGGATTTTTAATTCATTGAATTGGACTGCCTCATTGGTCTTGTGGCCGCAAGCGCGACTGCTGAGCGTGAGATCTCGGGTTCGACTCCCGGGTCGGACAGTGTTATTGGGTTTTTCTGTATGGAAATTCTCAGTAGGTAGCAGCCTGGAGTTTGGAATTGTGCGCTATGAACCCTTCGAGAAATACGGGCGTGATGTTTGGATAGAAAACAATTATTTTTTTATCAATTTAGATACCATTCCATTTGTAATGAAGAGCATTTTCATTGATATCACACTGATAATGTTATCATTATTTTTGGACGTGATTTTTATGTTTTGTTTTATCACTGAGAAACTTGAAATATTTGTGACATCGGAATATTAATATTATCAGGCTTTATCTGAATTGCTGATGTTGTTGTGTTATTTATTCATGAATATAAATTGATAATGGTTTTGATTCTGTTTCACATTTTAATAGTACTAAACTGGACTAAACACATGTCACTTTCTTTTTCTATTGAAACAAGATCTTAAAAGGACATTACAACCTCAAGGACTTTGATAAGCTATTTACACATAATCACAATGTCCATCTACGAGGCTACCACAGCTATGTCTCAGATTCTTAAATAAAAACCCTCACAAACACTTTCTAAGCAATTGAATAGTCAGGGTGTGGAATAAGCTCCCAGAATACATAGTCTCAGCCCAAAACGCCAGCATAAACAACAATTACGCATAGAAACAGGGGCCCTAACGGGCCACGGTGCCTTTAATAAACACCTCTATGTTATAGGAGTTACAGACAGTCCTCTATGTCGAGCTTGCATGGAGGTGGACGAAACAGCGGCCCACGTACTTCTGAACTGCCCAGAGGTAGCTGTCTTCAGGGCCAAGTACTTCGGTAACCAGAGTGCTCTCCGGGAGCCCACCCATACGCAAAATACGCGCATCGCCGTGGAGTTGCGGAAACTCGCCCGTTTTACCAATACCAAATACATAGTCTCAGCCCAAAACGTAAAATCAGTTCAGAAACCGACTTGACAAATATTCTCAACTACAAGAATGAAACCTAGTCGGGAACAGCAGGATACTAATTTAACGTTACGTAATTTATTCCAGGTAAGAAAACACACAAAAAAATTCTCTAAAAGCTAACAGGAAACCATTGTTAAGCAATATGGTATTTTTAGATTTAAATTTCAGTTTATCCAGGTTAGTCATAGTAGAATTCGGAATATTTTTGTTAATCTAGGGCTTGGTAGACTGCTTATAATGTAATATGTGTTAAAAGATGTATTAAATATCATTAAGTAATTCTTATTTTTCATTCACATTGAATTACATTATTCTCACAGCTCTTACCACAACATTGTACTAATCAAGATTGTAATATATTATTTTAAAGAGTTTTCATGGAGTTTCTTGCCGGGTGTTCTCCATAGGACCTACTATTTGGAACCGCAGAGATAAAGTTGTGCCTGTATCTGGTTTACATGAAATAAAGATATATTCTATCTATACCCACACATGACAAGTCATCAAACTGAAGGACAGTTACCTTGTTGTACCTATAAATTTTTATTATTTACATAATTCACAATAGGTGCTTTCAATTATGAAGCACAGTGCTAACCCTACATATAAAATATAATGATTTTGTAAATAATTAAGCATCCTTTAGTGACTTTGTTGTTCATACAAAATAATGCGCATGTGGCATTTTTTATAAAAAATCAATGACGGTCTTGCCTCAAGATCATAAATTTTATAAAAATACAGGTTTCGGTATAAACACAAGATATTGAACGTATTTCATAGGTTTTTTTTTTAATTATAGGGGCAGAAGAGCTTTCACCCGATGCTACACCGATGCAACACCAGAGGTTTCACTGATGCATTGCTAACCTTTTAAAATGGTATAGGCTCTTTTCTTGATTCATTTATAAGTAAGTAATACTATTAAACTAAAACACCATGCTTCAAGTTGTTTCATTTTAGCAGTTTTACTTTTACATTTAAATATCTTGTACTTAATGGTGGCCCCAGAAAATATCAAGGACAATTCAATCTTCTTTAACAGTTGTGCATGATATGACTTAGGACTTATCCCATGTAATTGGGCAGAATTCACCTCCATATTAATAACAGGATGTTCAAAAAGCATGACTTCCTGGGCCTACAGAAATGAAACTTGAGTGAGCAGTTCAGCAATCGCTCAGAAAATTTGAAACATTGAGGATGAAGGAACTCTTTGTATGAATAATAAGTAGCAGTGCCTATCAGAGAAGTGGACACTGGCAGACCAGGGAAAATAACATTTATAGTAATTGAATAACTTAATTCTCATACTAAGTATCATACCTAAGAAAAATTAGATAAAAATGGTGCAAAATGTTTCTTTCCTGAAAATTATCTTAGATTCATAATCTACTCTTGTATGTTATCAAAGTGAAGAATTACATTATATCATAGTAAGGAACTATAATGATTACTTACTTTTTGAAGACTCTACAGAAGGAGTTGTTTATTCTTTTATCAGACATATGTCTTCTTCGGTCTTCAAATAAGTCTTTGATGGCAGTCACACCGAGCACAAACAACACCGGCAGCATTGCCACCTCTTTACCGAACGCACTGATCGCAGGCACCCAGTTCAATAACACTATGAATATAAAGTACACGTTTGCAATCCTGTGGAACTGTTCAAACAAGTTCTTAGGTAAAAATGATAGCAGAGTATACTTTGTAGTCCTGATTTTATTGTCGCATCTTTGTCCATTAGGGTGGTCTTTGAGTGGTGTTTTCTCAGGCACCAGGTGGTTGGGGGTGACCATGAGATGGCGGTTATCAACAGCGGGCTGCTGTCGCCGCAGCAGCCAGAAGGCGGCTCTCCTCCAGGGGCTCATGACGGATGTGCGCCGGATAGTGTAGATGGAGTCGGAGCGCGAGGCCTGGCGCGAGTGGATGCGCACGGAGCCGAGGCGCGGCGCCGCGCTGGGCACGGGCGGGTCGCGGTGGCCCGGCGGCAGGATGAAGTCCGTGCGGCTGCCGGCGCGGCTGTGGCCCGGCCCGCTGCTGGGCCGCCCGCCCTCGCCGATCTGCCCGTGCGACAGCGCGCGCTGGTGGCCGCGCATCGCCGACTTGAGCGTTGGCCGCGGCGCTGCAGGATTCCCCGCGAGCATAGGAGTTCCTCCATGGCTCACAGACCTCGAGTGCCCTTTCGCTTTGGGAAACAAGTAAGTCTGCTCCGGTGCCCCGGGTAAACATGGCACGGTAGCAGGTGTCTCTCCACTGCCTTCTGTTGACATTTTTATTCATCTGAACGGTGTTCACCCCACTTTTACCTTTCATTTAAAGTATTGTGTCGCCACACCGTGTTTCGATGTAGGTATTTGTAAAAGGTGATCCAGGGAGAATGTGCCGTACGAATTGAAACATATGGTAGAAGTCACCTGTTCACAGATTCACACATCACTAACATACTTATTTTCAAAAAATACTAGACGAAGAAATAAACTTTGAAACTGGTCGTGTAATAAACATTCTAAGAACATTTAAACTGAATATTTAACAAGTAGATCACCACGGTGCATTGATACACGAGAGAGTACGGAACACAAAAAACAAGCAAAAAAGACGAGACGAGTGCTGACTGAACTCAATGACTGTGACACACTGCTGACAGTTCACCACACTTCTCGCTTGCTTGCTTTGCTTTTGCTTTTGCTTGGTGGATTGGTCGCTGTCGCTTGACAAGACAGATACAGTGTTACCAGGTTACATTCAAATATCCCCATTAATATTATAAAATAGTCGAGCAACACAATCACAAATCATTGTATGAGTGTAGCGATAGACCACAGTATTGAGATTTGCGAATATTGATGTTGTTTGAAGAACATTGAAGGGCAACCTCCCGTTATCACTGAAGTGTAAACTCATCGTCATATTGTGTATCTTGCTACAGAACAGCAGAAGTCATGCGCAGCATACAAGGCGTTAAACGGACGGACCGCTGATTGTTCTGTGTGTAGGAGTGAACACAGTCAAGATAAAATCAATCATCAAAATAAAATTATCATAAAATTAAGATGTACTCATGAATATATGTAGACTCCGACTGAGTCTGAATCTAGTCGGGTATCCATACCAAATGCATATGTAAATAAGCTATAAAATATTGCTGATGAAAAATAAGTAGGTAGAAAATTAATGTTTTCGGGCCTAGAAAATGCCATTTTAGTTAATTAATTTCAGACAGCAACTTATATTTTCTGAAAATACAATTTATCTGGGAAAAATGATATATTGGTAACTTCATTAACACCAGTAGTGACGTCCCTACGTATTTCATTTTTACGGTTGACATTCTATATTTACGAAGCGATATACTAATAATACTGAGATATATATAAATATTGTACCTACTAGTTTTGGTTTCGAAATAAGACTCAAATTATTAAAAAGAACTTCTCCCCAAATTCGTAATAAGATCGCCCTCTCGTCATCCCGCCGCGCATCTACTCTCTTCGTTTCCGCTTGCACTGGGGTTGCTTTTTCGGGCGCGTGGTGCGAGAGTATGTAAGTGAGGCGAGACCGCGGCGAGACGGCAGCATAGATTAGACGGCAGTGACTAGCAGTGACTATACTCGCGCTCCTCAATATCCACATTATTATGCCAACAGATTTTGTAGGTGGAAAATCGGCTAATTAATAATAATAGAATTTTTCGCCGAAATAATGGTAATTGTCTGGACGCACGACGAATAAGTAAAGTTTGTCGAGTCGCATGGTAGATAACAAAATTCAGCAACTTAATAAGTAAAGACACTTGCAGTTGCAGAAGCTGTGTTGTGTGTGTCCTGTGACTTCAAGCACGTCCATTATGCTGGTGGACACAAGGCGAAACTGAGCAAAGGCAAGAGTATAGACGGACACTTCCTCGCTTCATTTCGTGTTACTTACCCAGTATTGTCATTATTGTATGTGCACAAATAGTTAAAATCACCACACACTTGATTTTTTCAAAGATAATCTCACAAAACACAAAACACTTGACGCACCGAGCCCTCCAGCTTGATGAAAACAACTCGACTGATGGCACGCAGCGTTTCAAGATGACGTAGAAACTCTATCGCTATCTCACTTTGCTTATAGAGCTAATACATTAGTGAGAGTAGGGGCATATATACGTCTCCTGCTCTTACTTGATATACTCCCTCTATAGTATTTGCTCTTAGGTAGTAAATGATTAAGGATTCTGTTAAGCTTGGTTATGCTACAGAGTAATGTGATGTCTCTACGTTGTAGTTGTAGAGGCTCGCACTCAGTGTATTAAAGAGGTCAGGTGATTTTAGTTTATTCACAAAGAAAACCACCCATTGAAATATTTTATTTAAATTGATAAATACTAATATTTTAATGTAATCGACTAAAGTTTTATTTATTTTGCAGTGCACATCACTTAGGCAAACGTCGACGTCACCGAAGTCGGCCATATTCTTTCCGACATTTTGACATTTACCTCCCGGTTTGCAATTTCGTATTGAAAAATCTTTTCTTGTAACTTTCATCATGGATGAAGAATACGACGCAATAGTTCTGGGAACTGGCTTGAAGGAGTGCATCCTAAGTGGAATGCTCTCCGTGTCCGGAAAAAAGGTATTGCACATTGATCGTAATAAGTACTACGGTGGTGAATCTGCGTCAATTACCCCGTTAGAAGAATTGTTCGCAAAGTTCAACGCACCGGCCCCCGACGAAACATACGGTCGAGGTCGCGACTGGAATGTAGATTTGATTCCTAAGCTGTTGATGGCAAATGGGCTCCTTGTGAAGCTGCTCATTCACACGGGTGTGACCCGATACCTGGAATTCAAGTCCGTGGAAGGCAGTTATGTCTACAAAGGCGGAAAGATTTCAAAGGTGCCCGTCGACCAGAAGGAGGCGTTGGCGTCGGATCTTATGGGGATGTTCGAAAAGAGACGGTTCCGTAACTTCCTTATTTACGTCCAAGACTTCCAGGAAGATGACGCTAAGACCTGGAAAGACTTCGATCCGAGTCAGGCCAATATGCAGTCTCTATATGATAAGTTTGGCCTTGACAAGAACACTCAAGACTTCACTGGGCATGCATTGGCCCTCTACCTCAATGACAACTACCTCCAACAGCCAGCAATACAAACCATCCGTCGTATTAAACTGTACTCTGACTCACTCGCAAGATATGGAAAGTCTCCCTACCTCTACCCTATGTATGGTTTAGGTGAGTTGCCTCAAGGCTTTGCGCGTCTCTCTGCCATTTATGGAGGCACCTACATGTTGGACAAACCAATTGATGAGATAGTTCTTGGAGAAGGTGGCAAGGTTGTTGGTGTACGCTCTGGTAATGAAATTGCTAAGTGCAAGCAAGTGTACTGCGACCCCAGCTATGTACCCGACCGTGTCCGCAAGAAGGCTCAGGTGATCCGTTGCATTTGTTTACTGGATCATCCTATACCAAATACAAAGGATGCTTTATCAACCCAAATCATCATTCCCCAGAAGCAAGTAGGCAGACATTCTGACATTTATATATCTGTTGTGTCCTACACACACCAGGTAGCTGCCAAAGGCTGGTTCATTGCCATGGTCTCCACCACTGTTGAGACTAATGACCCTGAGACTGAGATTAAGCCTGGCCTGGATCTCCTTGGACCAATCCGACAGAAGTTTGTGTCTGTAACTGACTACTACGAGCCTCTTGATGATGGTACTCAGAGCCAAATCTTCATATCCGAGTCTTATGATGCTACCACACACTTCGAGACTACTTGTTTAGATGTAATTAAAATATACAAGTATGGCACGGGTGAAGAATTTGACTTCTCCAAAGTGAAAGTTGAGCTCGGGGAAGAGGAACAGTGAATTCTGATATATCATATTTATGTACATTGCTTGTTAATTTTATATTTGTTTAAGAACTGTTCTGGCAACAATAACAATATATTCTAGGGATTTTGGGTTAACGATTTTAAGAGCTTAGATTCAGCAGTAGGTCAAGTATTAATGTATGTACAATGCTCCCAGTGGTTCCAAACATGATTAAATGCATATTATTGCCAAAAATGAAATATTATTTAAAGGAATTTATACTTTGTTTTAAGGCTGCTTTTTAAGTATACAAAGCTATTATGATCTGCACAAGTGGTAGGTTATTTGTACCAGATGTTATGCATTCCAATTTGGTAATTGTTTGATTCTGTAACCATATCATACTAATTGTAACAATTCAAAATTAATGAATGCTCATTATACCTATATGTTGTGTAAGATCATGAATAAAAGTTATAATTATGAGGTGTTTTGTTTTATTTTTAACCAAAACTCATCATTTTGTAAATGCCTAGGATAAAAACTTGCCACCAACTCTTCTAATTTTTAGTTCAAATTGCAGCACTCAGGCAAACTTGCAGTTTCACTGTAAGTCCAATAATAACAAAGTAATATTTTTCCTTACGTTTATTATGCGATTTATACTTAAACTGTAAATAATTTAAATTATCACCAATTTATTGCTAGACTAGATGAGTCACAGTTCACAAATTCAAAACATATTTAATTGAATACAGGTGGTCATTTCTACAACCGATAAAAATGTAGTCGCCATAGACTGCTGGCGATGAAAATGTTTCATTCGGCAATGTGAACTCCTCTAATATGATTCCATTTTCTGCATCAAGAACACAAAGTTTTCCATTATTTGATGCGGCTAATATCAGTTTATCGCTCAAGCCACAAGGCGTTGAATATACTGGGGAAGTAAGTTGTGCCTTCCAATGCAAGCTTGGTTGGAAATTCTTTATGTTTAGGCTGTAAACCTTTTTGTCGTGACAGCCAAATACCATTTGCCATCTCAGCGTATCCACTTTCTTTACGTAGATTGAAGAGAATACGTTTCCTTTCGCGCCTTGATATTTCCAGATCTGTAATTACAAATTATTCGATTACATTTTGTTAGGGTACTAAAAGTAGTCTATTTGAGTACTTGTTTACAAATGGACAGACCCTGGGTCTTGCTATGATATAATTTTTAGATTTAACTAAATAATACTTTTTACGTACATAATTATGTAATTTGTGTCCAACACTGCGTCTATCAGAAGCGTTGCTTATCAAGGAATCAAATTACTAAATTAGGTAGTGAAGATAACATGTTGCGTTTACTCTAGGTACTCGACAGAACCATTTATTATAATATTTATTCCCAATCAATGTTATTTTCCTAATTGTAATAAAAAAAAAATTGCCTCATTTTTATGAATTGTGGTTTGCCCCTACTTGGCTAGTGTCTAAGACAGATTAATAGTTATAATGTAGAATTAAGTAATTTCTACACACAAGCTGTGGGAAAACCTTGATAAAAAATAAAGTATGTACTTAAAGTCGCTAGGTTAACAGGTGAAGTTACCTTGATACCCTTCTCCACAGTCCTGCAGTGTATATCCCCGCCCACTTCAGCGAACACTACGTATTTGTCGTTATCGTAAAGGACAGGGCTGGCGAACACCGGACTCCCGAGCATGCCGCGCCACGCTAGCATGTTCGTGACAGTGTGGATGCACGCGCACACGCCTGACAACGTGCCCAGTAACACGAACTCGTTCTTAGCGAGCACCAAATCAGCAGATATCGCTTGGTCGGCTATGTTTATCGTCATTTTTAGTTCCCCCGTCTGAAAGTTATCAGTAACATTAGACTTGGATATCTATTACATGCGTTTTGAGGGTAAGCGCGTTGATGCAGTGTGACCCCGCGTGCGCATCGCCAGTGTGATACCGCCTTTATCAATCTGCGTATCCTAGGCCACTGTACACTGTGTGTCATAGGCCTCTCCCACCCGGTAATCCACCAGAATAGGGGTGTTAATACTCGTTCAATTGCGCTGCTAAAAGAACACTATTCTCTCTAAGGGTTAGAAAGAAACGCCACGTGCTACGAAACGTTTCGTATTTGATATGCATCGATATAATTATGTACTATGTCGTCATGCTTTTCCTGTTGCTGAGAAGGCATGATTCATGGCCAGCTCGCATATAAATTAAACTGTAATTACGTAGATATTTGTTTAGTTTATAATGTAGCGAGCAATTAAACAAGTTAGGTATACAGTTTTCCTGAGGTATTAAATGCGCCCGTCACGACAAAGTGCAGCTTTAGGCTGCGTTTCCACTGAAGCGGAGCGGTGACAAAACAACCAATAAGATTTCAGTATTTTCAATGGAAATGCAGCCTTAATTAATCATAGACACAGGAGAAACGTCGTCAGAATGTTATTTTAATGTACTTAAATATAATTATACTTGTATTGTAGAGTATAGGGTAGGTAGTATTCTACTTAGGTTCTACATAAGTAGGTAAGTATATTAACCTCTTACCTCACCGAATAATAATGACTAGTGCATCTACCATGTTTTTGTCTCTGCGTGACCCTGAGGCTGTCTCGCAGAGAATGCCTTAGGCATTAAGACCGCCTTTGTACATATTTGTATGAAAAGCATTAAATAAATAATGCTACCATCTACAAAATTCTGCCACGCTGGTAGACAATCCGTGCGCGTCGCCTACACTTTTCTTTGTACAATAATTTATTCACCATAATTATGAATTTGGCTCTTTCCATTGACCGTCAAAAAGACATCGGGAAGGAATATTGCCATAATTAGTACGCTTGGCAAGCGCATTGTTGATCGCAGAAAGTTGGCATTAGCACAATGAGGATGCTACTGCTCATCCTCTTATCATAATCCCTTAGATGCCTTTTAGTCATTGTTCCGAGATTATTTACACCTCTTGAAATAATGCATAACAACTTTTTTATATCAACTAAGTACATATTATTTAAGATTGTACCTATAAAATGTTTATGTAAGCATTTAATCTACATAAAAACATAATAATATCAAACAATACGACAAAAGCTGTAATAACATCGTCTGAATATTGTTATCAGCGTACAATTAGGTACAATATGTTGTGAATGTGATTATAATATAGGTAGGTAAGTATCTAGTATCTACCCAACCACTGACTATAGTCCGTAAAATATAGCTTCATCTCTGCGACAGCCGTCATCAAAGTCAAGACCATTTTAAATATGCAATCTGATGTTATCATTAGTTATTAATATAATTTTCTTTCATAGTAAATATGAATAAAATAAAATAATAATTCAAATTATTATCGAGACGTTTGGTCAAGCTTTGTTTTCCACTTTGATGAATGAGCTAAGGGATAATAATAACTTTATGACTTGCGATGGACATCCAACCATAGTAATGTCCATGCCATGCCATGCCATGCCATGTGGGGGTGTGTGTAATCGCTACTTTAGCAGCGTCATCTCGTTCTCGGTGACAGCGGCGCTGGACAAACGCCCGCTTCAAACGACGCACCGGCAATGCCTCTGGCTATTGCAGATGTCCGTAGGCAGGTTTTTTAAAAATAATTCTAATAGGCAGCAACGGGTGTGTTCAGTTATTGCGGCGGACGACGCTCCGATCGTCCGGTGATCACAACAAAACCGTCAGGCGATCGCTCGGTCTCCCGTAAAGTAGTAGGGTGAAAGGCGCACTGCTGTCAACCGACCAATGACTATATGTATAGTCATAGGATCCGACAGATATTTTGAGGTTCGATTGGTCGCTCGCTTAACGCAGCTGTGGGTTGCCCGAAGCCGTTCAATTATTCCCGATGAACGAGTGACAATCGCACGAGTGATTTTCACACCGAAACATGAATTACTGAACGTAGCCAGAGACTAATTAATATTAATACTAATAATTACCATCACGCGGTCAACTTGGTTGCCACTAAACTAGCTAAATATTAATTTAGAAAAATGGCTACAGACCAGGATACGTACCACAATATCAATACACCTCACATTCCCGTCATACGACGCGACATACAACTGTCCTTTACAACAAACCGCTTTGCTCTTAATCATAGACTTGATGTTGATTTTCCACAGTTCTCTACAACTGTCCAGACAGAAGCAGATGATGCTGCCGTCGTACCCGCCGACCACACCACGTGGCGACGCCACTGTCTCGTCCATATAACAGAGCACGGACGCTTCGATCCTCGTCTTCATCGTCAATATGCCTTGTAGCACGCCGCTTATAGCGTCAACTATGATAATCTTGCCAGAGTGACTGCCCACGGCGACATATAGGTTGCTGAAAATATATAGCTGGTTTTTACAGGTTTAATAACAATTAAATACAATAGCGTTGATGTTACAGCTGAATGGATAAGGCGCAAAAAATGGGACGTGTTACAATGACGGTAGGTAGGTTGATATCGTCTGGGGAACTTGTAAATCTTATTAAAAGATTGCCTCAAGGATTTAGTGGTCGCTGTAGACAGGAAGTCCTCGATTCGGTTTCGTGGCATTAGTGGGTTTTATGTTAAGGAATTTTTTCTATTGGCATCAATGGAATGCACATTTCCTCATATAGGTACCTCTACCTAATTCTTCAGCGAATACAGTCGTGAACGCTGTATATACAATGTGTAACTGAATTAACGTAAGACCTCATACCTACACCCCAATTAGAATATTAAGTTAATACAATAATCAAAACTTAAGAATTTTAAACCTACCTTTTATTTTTAAGTAAATAGTGTCGAGTTTTGCATTATTTACTACATTCAAAATTGAGTCTTATCCGTTTGAGATAAGATCTAATTTACTTTGGTTCAAACGACTATTACGTATATCAATTTGGCGAAACATAATTTAAAAATTGCTAAAATCGATTCAATAGTCAATTATGAACAAACTAATTTCAGGACTTGCGTTTATTATGTTACATGTGTATATACAATTTACCCCTTACCACTAAAACAAACACTGCTTGAATTATACCTGTCCTTGTCATTTGTATGCCAATGAATAGAGATGGCAATATATTTAAGAGCTAGTTTAGTTAAATAACGTTTAATCATCGTTTATTACGAAGAGGGTTTGTATGAATCCTACGCAAATTGTACAAGTCAGTTTAAATATGTAGGAGGATAAGCAGAGTTGATGTAATCTACACTATTATGTTCCCTCTCAGATTAAAGTGGACCATTTATCAGTTACTATAGCTGTGCTCGCGACTCCGACCTAGATGCACCTAGAGTTTCAACATTTCATACGTGCCTGTATCTGGTTAACATGAAATAAAGATCTATTCTATTCTATTCCGGCAGCGTGGATTATGGATGCTGCGATTTTTGAACAATAACCTAACCGTCAGAATCCCCCGACTCCAACTAGAAAAAGAGCTGTAACTTTGCAATGGCTGAACAGATTTTCATGAAACATAGCTAAGATGATTCCCGAATAAACTAGCTTTCAATTTAAAAAGACGTTTTGGAGCTACGATGCCACAGACATACACACAGATACACACTACAAACATAAAACTTATTATCCTTGCTAAACGGGTACCATCTGTCGGGACTGGTCAGCCTGTAACTGCCATGGCAATCTTATTCACAGGCAAATCATTATTACTACAGTATAGTTGTAGTTAGTTTTTGTTATATTATCTTTAAAACTGTTTTTGTGCTGTGTCAAATAAATACTTTTTTCTTTCTTTCTTTCTTAGTAGGTATATAATATATTATTATTACAGTAGCCTCCAGTGGTGACAGAGGAGAAAAATAAAGTGGACGGTTGGGGCAACTGGGAATAACTCGGCGCTAATACCTTGGGCGACGATAACGATGAAATTTTATATGGGTGCTGAAAATCATTCGTCTGGCTCACAAGTTATCAATGTATTATTTTGAATCCTCAAGGGGCGTCGAACGAGAAGCTCGCCCCAACTAAGAATTACGACCACCGCTACTTAGTTGAAATAATAAATTATTCTCGTTACTACCTCAATTGGCACGGCTGGCGCAATGGCTAAGCGATTGCCTCGCGGGTTCGATCCCCACACAGAACAAATATTTGTATGGCCTACAAATAGATGTTCCCGGTCTAGGTGTTTGTGCATGTGAAATGTATGTTTGTAAACTGTATCCACGACAACGGAGAATAAAAGTGTAGGTAACATAATTATTAAAAAGATTATTGCAAAACAAAAATTGAATTGAACTTGTAAGGATATGATATTACCTATTTGGAAAATTGATTTTGTCATCATCACTACATAGTATAAAACAAAGTCGCTTCCCGCTGTCTGTCTGTCCCTACGTATGCTTAGATCTTTAAAACTACGCAACAGATTTTGATGCGGTTTTTTTTAATAGATAGAGTGATTCAAGAGGAAGCTTTATATGTATAATACTTTCATATTTAATGTAAGGATAATAGAGAAATTGCACCCGGGCGTAGCCAGGGACGGGTCGCTAGTAATTTATAATATACTTACAATCCTAACTGAAATAATGATGGTGAAGCATCGACGCATTTCCCAGTGTCAAACGTCCATATCACCATGAACTCTACAGCGTTACTGGAAGACGCGAAGCTTGTCTTCTTGTTGGACGCACACTCTGTATGGCAGAACGTTTCACTGTCCGACCGAGCCCTCTTCATGCGCTTTTTAACTTTTGGATCTTTTACACATATTTGCTTTTGAGCTATTTGTATTATCTCATCAATAGTAATCTTTTGTGACATCAAGTAAGGCAGGATCAACTTCCCAAATTGTGGACAAGTCAAAGACAATTTATTACACAAGGAAACAGCTAGGAAAGATGTCCCTCCAATAGAGAAGAAGTCTTTATTTTTTATTTGATCATATGTGAAGGTTTTAGTCATTGCATCCTTGAGCTCATTTAAAAAGGTCACTTTTAAAGAATCTACAGTCTGTGGTACAATAGCCATTTTTTCAAACATCCTGGCTAATATTTGTTTTGATATTTTCCCATGGGGATTTGTTGGCAAGTTATCCACCCTCATAATTTTGTCAGGCCAATGTTTGTCATCAAGTTTACATTTTAGAAAATCTGATAATTCTTGGCTGTTGAGGGTTTCTGATGAAAAATACACAGCAAGGAGCATTGGTTTTGGTAGCCAAACACATGCACAAGTCTTAACTCTCGGACATTGCATGATGGTAGCCTCTATTAACTGCAGATTAATTTTATGGCCAAATCTCTTGATGATATCGTCTCGTCGGCCCCTGTAGTAAACAGTACCGCCTCTCATTTCTCCTATGTCACCAGTTTCCACAAATTTTAAAGAATTTTCCTCATCACCATGTTTTGACTTGTTTAGAATTATACACTTTCTTGTTTTGCTCACTGGAATGCAAATATAAATATTATTAAGGGGTGTCAACCTAAATAAATGGCTCTTGAACTATTCTCTTAATTTTTTTTTGTTTATATTAAATTATTTATTGAAACGAAAAAACACTTTTACAATGTAATTGCGTACGTTAAAGGTTACAGTCTGCGCGCGAGCTCCGAGGAATCGGGGGCTGGAGCAAACAGGCACTTTGCGCTGCGCCCGACCGTCGCTTATACCTCACACTCTCCCAGTACCAGCGTCTCGGGGTACCACTGTTACTGGGAGTGTGAGGTCGGGCGCAGCACGAAGTGCCCGTTTCCTCAGCCCCCGATTCCTCGGAGCTCACGCGCAGAGTACATAATAGTTAGAAACTGTGTCGTAGCTATTAACACCCACATCCAAGAGGTAACGGGTGACAGTGATAATTAACTTACCTAATATAATTTTTCCATTATTTTTATTTTCTTTGGCATTATCAACAATTAATTGTGTTTCAGAGAGACAGTTGCCTAATGGTATTTCTCTGTCAGTGAGTATTCTCTTCAGGTCAAGTTCTGCAACGCATGCCCAACATGACATCTCAGTGACTCCGTACAGGGTAAATATCCTGGTCTTATTCTCTGCACTCTTCAATTCCCTTATCCTTTTAATACTATTGAGTGGTTCGCCTCCGAGAGCTAATATTTTAAGAGTTGAGTTTGGACATAAAATTTTGTTTTCAATGTCAGTATTTGTATACTGTAGAAATTTTGATGGTGTTGTTTGCCAAAATGTGATGGAATTTTCTTTATTTTCAGGGAACAGTACATCTGCTCTATCTGGTGCAATCAAAAGAGATGCTCCATTCATGCACGCCAGTAATATTTCTACCATTGAAGGGTCAAAGGTAAGTGGAGTGGATAAGAATATGATATCCTGTGTTGTAATGTTAAACATTCTGGTCAAGTCATTTATGTTAGGTTGTATGCATTGTATTGGCACTTGTATGTGTTTGGGCTCCCCTGTGCTTCCAGAAGTCATTGCTATGAATGAATGTTGAAATATATAATTACTAGTCAGTTCACTTGGAACATCACAGTTATAAAAACTTATGGACAAGTCAAACACGGACACTGTCAGTTCAGGCTCTTTACCAAATAATTCTGTGTTGGATACATTTTCATTTTTCTTTATGGTGATTATGATTGTAAAATCGATTTCTTTTGCTATTAACTCTATATCCTGCGCGGGATCCACAAACATAAATGTTGTACAACATTTGTGGGCTCTGTAATAGTATAACAAAATATTTTATAAACAACAACAGAATGGAATACTTGTAAATTAAAGTATTAGTGGCGTGCACAGACATTTCTTAAGATGACACTCTGACCCAATTTAGTGTTATATTATCAAGTTAAATGATGTTTGTGATTGGCCACCTCACCCTGACTTAAATTAACTGATATAACAGACATATTAACGTTTGTATTACTTATTACTCAATTTATTAGGGTAGGTAGGCAGTGTCTATTTGTCTTTATGGAGTGCATGCCACAGTAAAGTATATTGTTTGTTGTAACCTATGTGTTTCGTATTTGTGGTACTTACGCTGCTATAACACATGGTATGATGATGTTTCTCTCTGAAACTAATCCAATAACGCCTCTTTTGCATTTTAGTTGTTGTAGGTTTTGCGTCATGTACTCACACACTCCATATAGCTCAGAGTACGTGTAGTTCTTATAAACACCATCGTCGTAATGTCTAACAGCGATGCTGGATGGGTATTTGGCACATGTTCTTACGAAAACATCGTAATAACCACGCTTTACTTTCATTTGCCTTTTTCGATTTGAATAAGACTACAACTGAGCATTCACGGGGATACGAAATCAAAATTTTGTGATATATAACTTTAGAGCATATTAATTAAGATAGTGTAATATCGCAGTAATTATTTGGTGTTTTCTATTTATATTACTAAAACATGACAAAAGCGTAGTATTTGTTTATTATTTTTGATTTTGCTTCAAGCGAGATGGATTAACAAATAAGACATGACATTTCAGTGACGTTTGGTCTTGACACTCTTGACGTCTTGTGCGAAGTACCGATCAGTGTTGCGTGTTGTAGCGATGGTCGAGTCGAGTCATTTAACTCGCACTACTCGAACTACTCTGTAAATTCGTTGACTCGAGTTGCTTTTCTCGAAACTCGAGTTGGTTGCGTGTAGAGGTGCCCCACTAGGGAAGTTCTTATTGAACGTCTAACTGGCGCGTTTGAAATAATGAGAGAAGAAATGCGACTACGTACAACGACCATTGAAATAAGAAACAGATGTCGAGCATGCTTACGAAATGTAAGAGGTCATTTCGAACAAGATTTGTAACTTTAGTTAATAAAAACTTAATAAGTCTTTTCTTAACCCCGACTCTTATAACTAGTATTTTGACTACTGAATTGTTTTCTATGACATGTAGCATACCCTGAGATAGGGCATAAGCTAAAGACTTTAAAAATAAAACTAAGTTCAAAATGGCTTTTAGTTTTTTTTCATATTGAATTTAGAAGTTATAATTTTTTAGAAGTAGTTTTTTTCACACATTTTAAAACAAAAATAAGAATACATTGCAGAATACAATAAAAGTTATTTCATGCAATTAAAACAATAAACATTAAAGTAATGACGATTTATAGGCGAGATTTCGGGTAATTTTGGGAAAAAAATAAAAAAAATCATATCTCATTAACCGTGATACTTAGGAGGGGGTCTTTTGGTGAAACCTTGCAAATAGTTGCAAATGACCCTCCCAACCCCACAAAAAATTGTGTCGGTCCATGCACCAAACACTCTGTATAGTCACCGAGTCAAGTCAACTCGAGTTACAAATCGAGTCAAATAACATTTGAACTGGATTAACTCGAATTGAAAAAAGTTCGACTTGTCCCATCGCTAACGTGTTGCCGCTGGCTACGTTTGGGGTAACCGTATACAAGTGGAAAAATTACCGTATCAAAAACGTTAATATTTCCGAAAAAAAAAACCGTTCTCTGTTTATGTAGGTACAAAAATTCATTTAGAACAACAAAATTACTTCTACTCAATAAATAAAAATAAATATAAAACTTGTCAAATTAACTGAACTAAGAATGGACGGACGTTAATCCTCACTGTTCAATTATTAGCAAGTACCTAAGCATCTTTAATAAATACGAAGTGATTCGATTCAACATAAATGCGACTCAGAGCAGGATAGCGCGATATTTCGTAGGTTTCTCGCGTGATACATGAATCGGGGGTTTCCCGATGCCATAGACAATATAATGCTGCAAACACACGCACTAGACCTCAGAGTAATTATCACGTGGAGATATTATATATAGTACTTGTACTATTTCTATGAATTATCATCAATTATCATTAGATATCAGCATCAATCATTGCACTAGACATATATAAGCAAGTATGCACTAGACGATGTTAGGTATAGAGACAATCAGTGCCACTGACAGCTTTACACAGTTGAAATGAAATTGAAAATGAAAAAAGTTGACAGTAAAGTTGGCATTTTCATTTCATTCACAAACAATAATTGTGTTTGCCTATTATATTTGGCAACAACAGTATCAAGTTACATTCCATTTTTTAATAATCCCTGTAAATGATGCTCTTCTAATTGATGTGATAAAATTACCGTATTTTAGCGTACGGTAGATAGTAATCATTTGGCCGTATGCCTTACATTGTGCAATTTATAGGTCTATAAATTTATTTATTGGTACACAAAACAGAGTTACAGCATTGTACAATATAAATTACTTAACACTATAACATCTGACTGTGACTCCAAAAGTATGTGTACACAGCATGACATGCAAGTGGCAATACGGTTAACTTAAGATCCGTACGAAATGGTAGTACGATAAAATATAGTTAAATATATACGTAAATCACACTACAGTATCATTAAGAAATACCTACTGTAAATAAGAGCGTAATTTTGTTAAAACTTATTTTTTATAGAATCTAAACTATGGTGATACCACCAGCGTTAAAAGAAATGGAATATTGATCTGCTTGGAATATTGTCTTAACCTCACAGGTTGTCGTCATTTAGCTACGCTACCCTCTGCTACGAGCCTCTACGAGATGATTTAAAAATATTTATCCGGATTCAAATAACTCCTTAACCACGCAAGGGATTTTGATGTGGTTTTCACCATCAGTTAGATAATTTTTCATGGAAGGTTTATATGCATAATACTTTCATATTTAATGTAAGGATCGTAAACAAATTGCACAGCCGCGCGCCGCCGCCGTGCGAAGCCGGGGACGGTTTGCTAGTACTTTATTTAAATACCTACCAATGTGATTATTTTAATTTCTGTTTTTGAATTTTTGTTTTTATTATTTTTATTATTGCATGTGGTGCCTTAATTTATGCAAATAAATTGTTTTTCTTTCTTCTTTGTTTAACTATAATCGAATCCATCCATGTATAGTATAGGTATAGTCTGTGTGACGTCACACATTCATGTCTAACATCCACATAGATGTTATACTAGTCATGGAATGCTCCATACACCTACAAACATACCCCAAACCAAATTATTTGAAATTGCCGGATAAATATTTTTATTTTTAAATCATCTCGTAGATGCTCGTAGCAGAGGGTGGCGTAGCTAAATGACTACAATCTACGAAGTTAATCTGCGTTTGCCACCGTCAGTCATTAGATGGGTGACCGTTCTCTACTCCTTCGTACTCTGCGGTCCCGTCATAATGAAAACCTGTGATAGGTTACAAGATTAAGGGCGACTTGCACCAAAGCTATTTAAATCATATTTAAGATAAATACGTTTAGCCATCAGTCTGTCACTATCTCACAATATACAAATAGAAAGGGAGAGAAATATATCCAAACGTGTTTAGCTTAAATAACTTTGGTGCAAGTCGCCCTTAGTATTTGCTCTAAGCAAGGCAGTCAACAACACGAATAATCTGACAACTGCCCATACATTCGGAGATTATAGGGGTTAATTATTAAAAAAAATCCAATAAATAGGTAGGTAGGTAGGTGCAAATATTTATATTAACAATTTGTCACTTTCCTGAAAGCAGTCGCACACAGTTCAAGATAAACAGATAACAGAAAAACATTTTATTGATAATTAATTCAAATTATAGGCCATTATAAGGATATTCAAGCCTCACTACCCTGGTATACGTACCTCCACCGCGACTGTGGACTGGTCCCGTTATGTATTTATAGAATACAATAGAAATACTCTTTATTGTATCACCTGATAAAAAAGGAGCAAGAAATATAATAATTACAATTAACATCGATGTCTATAGATATGCTTAGTGAACTCAAAAAGTGAGACGTGTCAGGTACTCCATTTTCAAAAAAATGGAGTAGTTGATCACCAGTCAAATGCCGTTTACAAACATAATTATTAATTTGTGTATTGAATAAAAAATATATAATAACAGTAGCTATTCCATTAGTGCATGTATCGCTGTTCTATTTAAATATAATTCGAAAATTGTCGAATTTAGAATTCGACGTCTTCAAAAAATACGTCTCATTTTTTTAGCTTCCCTTTGTATGACAGAGCGTATCTATAGACATCGATGACAATTAATCATTTTAAGATTGTATGTACAATGGGCGGCCTTATCGCAATCGGCGATTTCTTATAAAACTATGCTAAGGGTTTTCTTTATTTATTTATTATTTATGTACACACATATACTTAGGTATACACGACAAAGAAAAGAAGTATAAATATCACTTATCTTGCCGTCTGGCTAATCTTTTCACCACGGCATGGCTCTTCAACGATGGCCTCAGTTCCCCTCACAGATGTGGAAGAAGTAATATTTAGTTACAAAATAATACTTATTAATACTTATGATCTAAATAATTGTTAAGGAGATAAAGTTACTCTATTACAATACATTTTCATTCATATAACACTTGAAACTTTCTACAACCAGTTACTTTTGACGGTGACTGTATAGCAGACATATAAATAATTATGTTACTGGCAAACACATGCACGGGGTAGTACTTAAATAGTCTAGGCTCTACGCTTGTAACTGTAGGAATTGACGATAGACACGAGACATTTGGCAATCTGTAGATGCCCGAATATGCTCACTCACATATTAAGTAATATTAAAAACCTGATTTCGTAATTTTACCGCGACGTTGGTCGCGTGGTTACTGGGTTCAACCCCTTGCTTCCTTTCCAGTTCCGCCTGAGCGGTAATTTAGAATAGAATAGAATAGATCTTTATTTCATGTAAACCAGATACAGGCACTTATGAAATGTCGAGACTCTAGGTGCACGGTTCCAAATAGTAGATCCTATGGAGAAGAACCAGCAAGAAACTCCATGGTAACTCTTTTGAAATAATACATTACAATCCTTTATCAGTACAATGTTGTGGTAAGAGCTGCGAGAATAATGATTAGTGGCTAATATTAATATTTCATAATAATAATCATCTAATAATAATTATTATTATTAGTATCCGTTTGTGGCTCTTTGAACTTAACTAATAATGAACTAAAATTGATTTGCAGATGTTTTCGTATTAGCAGGATCGCTATTCGATGGTATTTGCTTTACTTGGTCGTCTGATCACTCTGCCAAGGACTTGGCATGTGCATGACCGACTGTACAATAAAAATATGGGTTTATAGTACCAACAAACGTAGAATTTATGATCACGCCGGCATCACGTAAGCCAGAATAAATAATAGTAAAGCGAAAAGGTTCAAAAAAGTCTTCTTTAATTTTAAATGGAGGGTCACACTGTGTTATAGCTGATGCAAACACTCGTAACATTAATTGATTTTAAGGAAAAAATAAATAAGTAATCCTAACCACAACGACTTTTGTGAACAATCTTGAAATATATTATACGTGAAGAGAAAATTTTGTACCCCTTTATAAGCATATTGCGCGTACAGAGGGGTGTGAGATTTGGCATAGTTAGATTTATAAAGATTATAAGAATGAATGTTTTTTTTTAACTTTCTGCATTCCTAATCGAATGCAGAAAGTTAAAAAAAATGTATATCTAGTATGTGATCGGATTTCGACCACTGGGCAACAATTAATCTACAAATAGGTACCTATTGTAATTAAAATTTTGTTCAAGCTGAATTTCGTATGAGTCTCGCATACTACCAATAAGTTTCGATTAAAGTATATCGTATAGTATAGTTCTATAACTATTACTCTCTATTACTCCATCAATTATTCTTAATCTATGCATAAATAAATTTGCATGCCATATGGTAGAATGTAATTGATTTAGTTTGTTTAATGCCAACAACACCATTGTTTTGTTACCTAAATTCGTTGCAAATAAATTATTTCTGATCTGATTCTATTTTTTTCGAAGCTACAAAAGTTCCCACATTACAAGATGAAAGTGTTAAGTTCGTACTGCTAATGGCTCTATATACAGCAAGGTTCCATTTCCACAACTCCTCACCGAGCTTAACAGCTCAAAGATCCTAGGAGCGGGGCGCAGAGGCTCTGCGGCTGAGCTGACCTAAAACGTGTTCGGCAAGTGAACGGGCCCAATCAATTAGGGGCGGTCAGCGATCCGCCAGAAAAGAGGGCAGCGCGCGCGCTCTCTGAGGAAACTCGGAAAATGGTGGCGGGGCTCGGCGGGGTGGGGCAGTGGGGCTGCCTCGTCGGGAGGGTGCGTGTCCGACAGGCGCGAGCGTGCATCGATCGAGCGCCGCTCAGTCCGCCGGGGCGGCCGGCAAGAGCGCGCGTATCATGCGCTGCCTCTGAAATGGCCGGCGCTCGGGCGCTCGTCACCGCCTGCTGCTGCTGGTGGTGGCTGATTACCGCAGCCGGTGAGTACACCCCTACATACTCTTCCCACTCTGCTCCGCTCAAGCGTCGATCGGAACAGCTGATTCACCCGTCGTGACCTCCAGAACGGCTGATTTCGTCGACACATGACTTTTCACGATTTTCCCCGGTGTTGCGTACGTTACACGCGTTTCGTAGCAGCTTCATGAATATGGTAGCGTTTCGTGTATGATTTATTAACGAGCACCCTCTGTAATTATGCCCCAATTCGATCGTGTGGAGGTTCGATGTTTTATTTCAATTGCATTATTTTAATAGGGCTTAGCTAATGATTGAAATGTTCTTAAGGTTAAGTTGAACTGCTACGAACAGTAGTTAGCGAGAGGTTTATATTTTTGGTGTAGTTCAGTAAGAAATCGGTTGTGTTAATGGATAACGTTATTATATAATTGTGCGAGTCGAGTGTCGCATGCAGTGGCCGGGGTTGTCTCCAGCCGGCACTGCTCAGCAGGCTGGCCTTAGCTCGTCCTTGCCTCGACCACTGGCTGAACAAACGTTGATAATATTACGTAATGCGGCGGTGAAGTGACACATCTGCGTAAATATTGATCATAATCACGCCACTGTGGGCTGAGGAAGTCAGGAGTACAGTGCAGGCGTGCATAACCGGCAACACCTGCCGACGCGACGCTCGGAGACTGACAAGTCCGCAGTGATAATAAAATAACAATATTAGGGGACACTATGGAATTATTATCAGTTTGATATATTACACCAATAGATTTATTTATGGAGCTTTGATATTTCGAAATATATCGTTATAAATATATTTATAAATATATCGTTATATTACTTATACAGCGCATATTTATGTAATGCGTCGTTGATATAGTTAAAGTTTAAAATTTAATCTCTTTTAAAAGACTTCAACGCGCTTGAATATTTTTGGGTCACATCATGTAGTATCTTAGTGAAACATCAACATCATCATTCGACCACATACCTATTATAAATAAATTTAAGCTTTCTGTGCTCCTTCTCTCTATAAACTTTAACTATGCCAAATCTCACACTCCTCCGTGCGCGCAATATGCTTAAAAAGGGGTACAAAGTTTTCTCTTTACGTACCTATATAGATATATCCTTAGTTTAGTTAGTGAGCTGTGTCTAGTATGTTCTTACTGGGTATTAAGTACTCAAAATAATGTTGCTTCATATGCTTTATGGCACACACAACAGAAACACGGAAAAAACATATTTTACTACAATTAGTAACAAATTTCACGTCCTTAAATGTATTAATACTTATATTTAGGTGTAGGAATATTATTTTAGATTCTTTATCAGTTCTTTCAATACTTGTTGTTATGCGGAAACACTACTCACAAACTACAAGATAGGTACTGTTCTAAGTATAAAGGAGAGAGTATAATGTACAGTAATAAAATAACAAGTACTCATCAGTGTTCTAAATTTTCTTAAAAAAAAAATTCAAAGTGTTCTAACTTAAAATAAAATAATTGAAGATTAAAATACTCAGGCCATGGCTATCGACTATCACTGTGCCCGCCGTCTTCGATCAGTCTCTGTAGAAAGAAAAGCTTTTACCCACCGACAAACAAAAGTAAAGAAAGTCGGATTAAACGATGATCGATCGACATCGTATTTATCAGAAACTTGACTAATAGAATCTTCAATAAAATTGTTATTCGCATCACGTGACGATTGTACAGCTTATGTCAATTAAACAATGATTTAATTGTCATTTCTATCCCCTCAATCAAGGCGACAATCTTCGATGGCAAGGAACTGAAACGTAAAAGAAAAATAATAGTATTATTAATTTAATACTAATAGATATTTTGGGTCACGTGATCACGTATGATATCATATTATTTCAATTCTAGGTAGACCTTTCCCATTCCTTGCCAATGGTCATTATCATCTAGTCAAATGAACTGTCCAGAAAACAGTTTTACTTGGGTAACGTTTAAGCAGTGATAGCCTAGCGGTAGAACGCTTGCCTTCCATGCAGGAGGGTCTGAGCTCGAACCCGGCCCGCACCTCTGACTTTTCGGATTCATTTGCGGATTAGAATTTGATTATCACTTGCGATAACGGTGAAGGAAAAACATCGTGAGGAAACCTGCACATCTGAGAGGGCCTCATAAAGTTTTCGAAGTGTGTGTAGTTTGCCAACCCGCACTAAGCCAGCGTGGTGGACTAAGGCCTAACCCTTCTCATTCTGAGAAGACGTCCGTCCCCAGGAGTGGGACAGTAATGGGCTAGATTTATTTATTTAATGTTTAATTTCTGGGTTGACGTTTTCGGTCGTCTGAGACTGCAAACATTACAAATATCTACGTTTCGTTGATTAATGAATTCGGCCCTATTATCATGATATTATGACACAAATATGAGACGCGTGTTGAAAGGCTATATTTTTATTCTTAAATATAGGTACTATTCTAAGACTTAAACTAAATGACGCTGTATTTTCAATGACAGTTTCATGATACTGAAAAATTCGAACAATCAGTTGACATGAAAGCTATATAGCATTGCCTCGTGGAATCAAACTGGAGCATCGGTCTCGCAGTCAGGAACGGAGTGCTGCCGTTTCCTTCCCTCGTTTATCAACTTAAGTATATGTACCTTGGATTGATATTTGCTAGACCTACAATTTATATTTTGTTTTGTCTAGCATTTCTTTGCGAAATATCATTTTGTGAATGATTCTTTGTAATTTTTTTCATATTACTTTAAGTATTATTACATGAACAACATTCTAAGCGATTGTAAGATGCTTTATTGAAAATACAATGCAAAAGTTTTTTGTTCTACTTATAGCTTGGAAGGTTGAATTGGCCGACTTTAAAATTAACGTTCCAGTTTCAGTAGAAAGTTTAACGTTTTCCTTACAAAGTTGGGAAACCGATACTTTAACGAAAAGTCGTCGTTTATCTTCGTCTCGAAGGAGACTTTATTCTACAAGTCAGTAGATATTTGAAATGGAACACTATTTCTTCGTTGCTAATGGGTGTTAAAGTTGGGGTGGTGCTATGTTTCTACATATAAAAAGGCGAGCACTTACTGTCTCGTAATTAAATTTACTAAAATTGTCGTTCAATCCAAAATTTCAGTGCTAGACAATTGTTGGCGTAACAATTTCCACATTGTTCAATCCAATGAAATATTTTAATTCCATGACCATGATTGACATGTAACAAACATGTATACACAACCATCAATATAGAAAGGAAAATTGAGGCAAAAAGAAAAGAGGAAGATCAAGAAGAAAGTGCATTGATCAAACTCAAACTCAAACTCTTTATTGCTTTCATGTGTATCTAGTTACAGGTGTCAACTGAAAGAAAAAGTAAATTTAGGAATATAAGTCGCCCAGAAAAGTTAGTTTAGTCAAAAGTAGATGGGTCGATGAGCGTATAGGTACTGACTTGGCAATATCGATGTATTCGATGCTAGGTGGTCACTAAGCCGTGAACCGCACCCTGAATCAGCTGCATCTGGTTATACTTATGAAGATCTCAAGGCTGATCACGAATGTTTTTGACGTAAGTAAATACACTTGTTCAATGAAATTTAAAAAAACTGCGTTTATTTAAAAACATAACATGGATTAAACGTGTATTTTTTATTCAAAACTTACGTTAACTTTACGATACGTCAAAAAATTCGTGCTTGGCCCTAGGGTGAAGCTAATTGCAATCTGATCGACTTCGACACAGCTCGACTTTGGTAATACAACATAAAGTATATGTTAGTTGTAAGTTAAGTTGAAACTGTAGTATTCAGCGGTGAACATTTACTGGCTTATGTTAAGGCAGTTTTACAAGCTCCATTCGTTCATTCAAATTGAAATGTACCCACTTTGCTCTCCTTGGAAGATTACAGCTGTGGACTTTACATAAGTACGGATACTGTTTTACATGTAACAAGATTTCCTTATCAAGTATTAATAAGATTGCCTCATCTTGTGCCGTACCTGCATGTTGCTCAGTTTGCAGCGTTACGTAAGTGTCGGCTCATAGCAGTTTCATTTTCTCGCCGGTGTGCCCCGCCTCGAGGCTGCCTCGCTGCCTCATTCAACTTTTATTGTTATTGTATTTGAGCAAAAGTTCACAAAGAGTAAGACGTCTAATCAAGACTTTAGGTATATTCCTGCGGTAGTTAAAACGGTAAATTAATGTAACAAGAATATAATTAAGCAATATAAGTAATTTTTGAGAATTTCGATTTAATTTTGTGTCTAATTAACGTTTCCCTCGGCAGTTTCCCATTCAAAATCAAGGACTATGCCAATTCAATGTAAAATAGTGTATTTTTCAATAAATAAATAAAAAACAGCAGAATTTTCGCATTACTTCGTAAGTCTGTGTAAGCTTAAAATGAATATCAGTAGCCATCCATTTGATCATTCCAAGCCTTCATTACCGCTCGGCATTTCCGGAACCATAGGATATAAATCATCCACACAGACGGACAGAAGCGGTGTCACGAGGTCAGAAGAGGTTACAAGTTGGCATTATGCAATTTAAAAAATGTAATCCAGAATAATGTTACTTTAACTTGGCAAGGAATACATTACATTACATACATTACACATCAAAGCGTGCTGTGCTGTGAAAAATCCTGAATATTATTTTGAAGGTTTCCCTATTAATAGAGTTTGACTTTTAATATTTTTAACCTAAAAAGAGGGGTGTTATAAGTATGTAGTGTGTATCTGTGTGTGGCATCGTAGCTTCAAAACGTATGAACCGATTTCAATACAGTTATAAGCTAGTTTAATCCGGTTTTTTTTTTTTTCATGTTTAATAAACCTAATAATCTGTTACTTTTGTCGCTGACTGTACCTGCAGTTTTACAGGAAGTGACCTTCACTTTCATCCTCAAATTTATCGGAAACCCATAAGTTTCTTTGAAATATAATTACAACTTACTTGAATTTTATTGATACAAAAATACCTTATTTACAATAGGTAATTAGGTACAATTAGGTTACAAGTGAAAATATTTAGTATTAAAACTTTAGCTTATAACTTTGTTTAATTCGCTAATCAATTCCTCAGTAATTTTGCTAAACGTATTAGCCAAAAAACAGTGTAAGCATTGTTAAAATACACGTGTCTCGTCTAATCCAATTAAGGATTTTTCAATGGCGCTTATGACTTATGAACCATTAAATACAGCTAGATACTGTAGTGTTATTGAAAATCGGGCTTAAATCACATTTGATGCTATGTAGCATCACCCCTGTATCCCAGAGGGTTAGACAGAGGCGTTCTGTTGTACACCCACATTTTCATCTTCAGTCTCATGTAGGTAATATAGCACAATTGGCGCAGTGCCTAAGTGATTTGCTTTCTGCACTATGTGCCGCGGGTTCGATTCCCACATGGAAGTATGGTCTACAGATTTGTTTCGAATCACATGTGTTTACATGTGATATGTTTGTAAACTGTACACACGATACAGGAGAAATCCTAGAGTCAACATTATAGAAAAACATTTCCCGATTGTTAATTCACCGTCAAGTACTAGAATAATATAAATTTTATTGCGTAGCAATAGTAAAGTCTGCTAATAATAAAGCTTGATATCTTATCTTCTAAATCTGTGTGGAGAGAATAATCCATTAATAACAGTATTGTACTCCGTCGCTAAATAGGTAACATACAAACATTGAACTACGTCTGCCACGTACCCTTCTTTTACTACTAATATTTATCTGTTATATGATAAAATGCATATGATTCAATTCAGTGCCATCGCACTGCTGGCTACAAGGCTGGACCATACTGAGATTTATAAAATAGCTCTGTGTAAAATATTATGCTATGTTGTAGCTGGTGGGACGGGAAATCGACAAAGGCTTTCCTGCACTCGTAGCATGACCATTTCTATTCCAAGTCAAAGTTTTTTATTTCAACTGGGCTTTTGCAGGCACTTTCAAAACGTCGTGGTTCTAGGTGCACGGTTCCAAGTGGGTTGGTCCTGGAGAAGATACCGGCAAGAGACTCCATGGATACTCTTTACTTATAACAAATTAACAATAATATCTGGCTAAAATTCGACCTGCATTTACACAATATTACAAAAAAAGAAAAAAAAAATTCTTCTGAGAATAGAGAAACCTCTTTCTACCCATCTCGACATCTAGACTCGCGTTTCTACGTAGAAAAAGACAAAATATTCTTCCCATAGGAAATGGGAACTAGTTAAGTAATTATTTTACCATATTATATCCTACCGAAGAGTAGAAATATTTCTATAATCTGTCATTTTGTCTATTCTTTCCGTAGAAAAAACCCGTTTCTATGGTGGTCATGCTACGCCTGCCGATGGTAATTAAACTAGGTTATATTTTGTTCCTCAATAACGTGTTTTTTTAAATTATACTTATCTTATGTAGTATATTTACTCGTACGTACGTTTATACAATTTCCTAAATACATAGTAACTATATTATATACATACCTACCTATCAATATTAGTAATCGGAATTTAATAAGGCAAATCGTTCTAAATACTCAGAGGGTAAACCCCAACGTACTTTGAGGTATCGATAAGGACCAGTTGCATTAATGTATTTGAGTATTGCAAGAGAAATATTATCAAAAAATTGCCTAAACTTCCTGGCAAAAAACCGCATCTCTTAGTTCGTAACCACATGTTTACCTTGGAAGTTAATGGAGAAACCTGAAACCGAGGTCCAATAGAGAACTACAGAAGGCCGTCGAAAGATAAAAAAACCGGCCAAGTGCGAGTCGGACTCGCGTACGAAGGGCTCCGTACCATCTATAAAATCGAACAAAAAATCACGTTTGTTGTATGGGAGTGGGAGCCCCCTTAAATATCTATTTTATTCTATTTTTTAGTATTGTTGTTATAGCGGCAACAGAAATACATCATCTGTGAAAATTTGAACTGTCTAATTATCACGGTTCATGAGATACAGCCTGGTGACCGACGCCGACGTTCAGACAGACAGACGGACGGACGGACAGCGGAGTCTTAGTAATAGGGAGCGTTTTACCCTTTGGGTATGGAACCCTAAAAAAGCAAGTTATTTAAATTTAAGTTTTCAATACTTTCAATTATCTTTGCACATAGTTCTGCAGGCGAAGTTTCAGGAAATTGGTGCAGAGCAGCACAGTTTTAATTGGTTATAACAAAAAGGAAGTGTTAGAGATAGATCATATAAGATCCTACCTTTCTAGCCCATCCCTCTAAGAGGTTACTGTACTCATAATTATGAACAAATTTTACTATGGAACCAACACAGAAGTAGCGAAAAAAAATCTGCTGTTTATTCTTTTAGTCGAGTAATATTTAATTATTAGAATGGAAAATCTGTTATTTTTTCGTGATGTCAGGGTTGTCGCATAGTAAAAGTTGATCATACTGATGAGTACCTACAGGGATCGAGACTAGAAACTTAGGACATTGTATTATTTATTTTCGGGAAGAGGTAGGGTGCTATGCCCCTTAGTCACTGCGACATGCGAAAATCTACTGTGACGCTTCTTACATTGTTACATCACTGCCTCTAGCCGAAAGATGATTATAAAATTGATTATAACTCTGGGGTGGAGGGATTTAATCTCATCTAATGAAAATAGGTGGCCGCCCAGGTGCTGGCTTCTTGTGTTTAATATAAATATAACACTTTTTCAACCAGTACTACTATTATATTTTGCTTGTACGTTTGTATGAATTTTGCATTTATACACGTTCATTTTTGTTTGCCTATAAAAACTGTATTCTTTTCAACTTGCCAGTGAAAATATAAAAAGCCAATATTTATTCATGAAAGTCTCTTATAATTCCCGAGTACGTTTCCATTTATGAATAAAAAAGCTGCAGCAAAAGTAATAACTCATATGTTTCATTCTGAAAAGAAGAGCAGTGATATATTTACGGAATATTAATGTACGTAGCGCTATGTGGAGTTCTGTTTTGTTGAGTTCACAATTCTGAATTCAACATTACCCGACTGCTTAAAGGCAAATTTTTCAATCGCCAGATAACTTTATCTGAGGGAATAAATTTGAATTTTTGAAAAGGGAACTAAGCTATATTTTCCACATTAGAGACGGTTATATACACACATATCGCGACTAACCACACAGACTAGCGCTAAATGGTAGGATAGAAGCTGACAGCTGTATCAGGTTCGAATCCGGCCCCAGCACTATAACTTATTGTATTTAAATATCGTATTTTTATTTTATTTTTAAAAACGAGCATCCGAACTCCACGCGTACGAAGTTGCGGGCACTGCTAGTCTTACATACAAAATCTGTCAAGTGTCAAATTTATTCGTTGGATAGTTGGATAAAACTATACCGTGGATAAAACATTCTCTGGCGATTGAAAGATCAGCCTTAGGAAGATTTTAAATACTGGGTTCTTTTTTTTCAGCCAATCGTATTCAAGAACACTGTTACAAGTACAGGTGATCAATTGAACCACAAATAATCATCATCATAAATAAAATGGAATTATAAAAAGGTATCATTTTAAAATTACGCTCAGTTCAACTGCAATCGGGATTGTTACGAAAGCATTTTCTCGGAACTCTTTCGGCGTGGGAAGGTTTGGTCGAAACAAATACACATGTCGCCCATTGGTATTGACTATCGACCTATTGACACTGTCACGTCACCCCCTCTCCTAAGGCCATTAAAACTACAGCCACAATGTTCCTTTAAAACTAATAAAATGGACTGTATTTGGAATCAATACAATGTCTTATTTTAAAGATTTTTTGCGAGGCTGACTAGTCAGGGTGCGTCGGGTGCTTAGGGATCGGCACTCGAGAAAGATCTTTCTACGCACCCTCGTAAGAAAGTATTTATCTGCATTATTCATGGAAAATTATTTACATTTATTAGAACGATCAGAAACTAAAATTGAATTTTACGTTACAATTTTGAGCCCGTTTTCCCAGTAAATACCCTCATAACTTAAAACTAATGAGACAGATTTTAATTATAATACTTACACTGCTGTAATTTTAAGTCGGTGTTTACTAAATAAGGTATAAATTATCACAGTTTTTCAGAACGGGAGTAGAATAAATGTTTGAAAAAAACAATTCTGATCGAGTTTTCCGTTCGTAGTTACTTGGTACGTAGCCTCTCTTTGAACCACGGCGTGGCATAATGGCATTATATACAAAAAAAAAAACCCATTGTTTTTTTTTTTCTAAATAATACCCAATTCGTTTATTATAGTAATAAAACAAAGTAAAACAAACATAATCGATGGAAAGATCGTTCGGTAATAAATATGGGATCGCTATGTTTTTTATTGCGGCGATAAAACGCAAAGTATTTATTGTATGTGTGTATTACTATGTCTTAGGTAAATTGAGCACATAAAACATTATTTATCTTAACGATATATCATAGTAAGTAGTTAAAGTATGGAGATGCGCTACGTGACGTCATCGAACAAAGTGATTTTCTTGCGCAATTTTCCATTCTACCACTTTCTTATAATATCGTTTCGGGTAAATTGCCCCAAATACTGGTTTTGTAATAACAGTTGCAAGGGAATGTAAGGGTTTCTTCCGAGTCTGCACCATGTCTATTTTTGGAACCCTCCTCGAAATGTGTTCAATATCAATAAAATGCTAAATTGAATCCATTACCTGTAGCCTATGACGAAACTATAGCCGTTCCTAAGTAAATAAAGTGGTTCTGTTCTATCTTCCACGTTTTATCTATAATGTAAAATACAGTGAATGACAAATTCTTCGTGTTTTGTACAAAAATGGATCAGCAACTTCGGTATAATACAATCTCTGCATCAATCCTCACATTGGCTGTCTCAAACGTCACAGTGCACAATTAAAAGAAAAAGAAAGTAAAATCAGAAAAGTTCATCGTTCGTAGCGTAGCGGTGAAATAATAAAATTAAAAGGAGAGATCGCGTGCCGCCCGCCCTGCCGGCGGCGGCCGCGCTGTGTCTGGGACCTCTGCCACTGAACAGTATGAAACAGAAGTTTCACCCCATCCAATGAGAACACCAAAGAAAACGATCGTAATATTAATGCTACACGACACAAAAATATCGCCATGTGCAACTGGAGAGGTTCGAAATCAAAAGTTTTTCATTCCGTACCGTAGGCCGTACCATACGACCACGGCTATCCTCTGAAGATCACTATGAATATGTATCTATTAATATTTTCTTGTTTCATACCTTTTCAGTAGTCGGGTTTTAATTTTTTAACTTAATTTATTTTATATTCATTCTAATTGTCAAAAGTTGGCATACTCTATCACATAAATGTCACTTGTGGAATTCCTCTGTATAAAATTCAATTTAGTATAAATCTCCCATTTTTATAAAACTGTGCCAAACTGCCAAATACTTTGGTATAACCTTAACGCATCAGCTATGCGAAATGACTTTTATTTTCGAAGGAGAAACATTCTACTGGTAATGTTTCTAGTTTATACCGCGGAAAATTTTACTGTTGTGTGTAACCTTTATACTTACGTAGATGGTGGAAATGAGCCACTAAAATATTTAGGGGTTGGTCGTTCCTATACCTACTTTGTAAACTGTACGAACAATGGGTACATTCATCAAGTTACCAACTACAATTCCACAACTTAGTACGCAAGTTAGGGAAGTTTGGCAATTTTGGCCAAATTGCCACGTCACTGGATGTACTGCGTGCTGCCTTCATGACTCTATTACAGCTGTAGTGGCGTTTGGTTGTAGTTTTTCGGTAATTTCTCCGTATAAACTTATATTTCTACATACAAATTTGTGATTGACACGCTTCCTACTTGTGCGTAATGTCGGTCACGCAACAACTTATATATCGTGTATGTTATCAATCAAACTGAAATTGATTATAGTTATTTTGGGCGGTATTGTGATAGAATTCCTTTTAAAGAATCCAATTACGTTTATTTGTGGGTTATGTTTACCAAAAAGGTAATAAATAAAACTGTTTTCAGTTTTACGTTAGGTACTTAATTTTCTTACTTAGTACATACTATGTTTTCTGAATTGCTGGTTGTAAAATAAAAGTGGTTTTTAATGGTACCTATATAAAATGTTGCAACGTATAAAATTTGAAGTAACTACATTTAAAAATATGTGAACGTTGCCGGTTTTGTATTGCAAGTTTACAACAAAGTATGTATATTTTAATGCACTTAAGAATACAATTAAATCACATGCGTCCATTCCCACGAACAGGCCGAAAAGTCGACTTAGGGAAAGGGTGGTACACCCCTTCTCTTAGTCGCCTTTGAGGCAAGGTACTTTTGACAACTACAAACTCCGTACAAATTTTTAATCTAAGCTTTTTACCAGCACGGCCCACATTATTTTTAGCAGATTTTTGGTTAAATTGTAACTCGTTTATGGTGATATATACAGGATATTTTTTATGTAGTGCATATAACTTGTAGAGTTATGTTCCTAAATGCAACCGCAGTATTAGGATACACTTTAAAACAAAACGAAAATTCGACTTAGCTTGGGGGACACGCATAATTTACTGGCGCAAGGCATACAATAACAAATTTTTATTTTGTTTTGCGGTGAATTTTATACTGCGGTTGCATTTGGGAACGGACACTGAATCACTCTGCAAATTTTGCGCACTACATATCCTAAATATCCTGTATAATTTAAAAGCGTAATTTTTTGTACAAAATGTATCCTAAAATTTGTTTTATCCGGTGGTACTCTACTGAACCCTTCTGGATCATGTTATGCACTATTTTATGTATGTATACATGTATGTATATTTTATTCAATCCTTGGCATTGACACTGATAAGTGTAGCGAACCTGCTTTTTAATATTTCATGATAAGTCGGGCGGCGCCGCCACTTGAATTTCCATGAGATATCGCCCTGAATACAATTTCCATTGAAAATCTTAGTGACGTAAGTGGTATATTTCAGGACAGTACAGACAGGTGTCAGTGCGGGACCTTGGCTGGTACCAGCACTCGACGACAGCAATTTACATGCATATTGAATGCTCCTTCACCGCCTGTAATCATCGTGTCTGTTAACATTCGCTTTTTATGGAATATTATTTTTTTAATCATTTGTTTAAGGCTGTTTGATGTGCATCGTTTGTTATACTGTCGTAAATATTTACTGCCGCACCTAGGCCCTCTCCATTTCGATCCTACTACAGTGAAAAATCAATAGTGTTAGTACTTAGTAGCCTCTTAACGACAAGGTCAAGATGTCGTCTTTTCGCAGCCAAGACCTAGCCTGAATGTGTTGCCAGAATGATTAAAAAATGTGCACTTGGCATAAGATAACGCACTGAGAGGTTGCAGGTGTCGCAGTGAGCGCAATGCGGCGCTTCCACTAAATCTATAAAATCTAGTTTGACCTCAGTTCATGGCCAAGAGAAATAAGTTTTAACTTGTACAGCCTTAGCTCTATCGCATTTTAAAATGGATTAAAAACTCGATAATTTATTTCTTATACACTAAGTGCTGATTTTTGAGTGTAGATACAATTTTAATTAGGGTTATCATGAACACAATTTGTTCTAGATAGGTACTGGGATTATAAAATATGTAATTTCTGTCTAACATCATGGGAAAAAGGCGTGATATTATGTATCTATTTAAAGAAAGAAAGAAAATCAACTTATTTTACACAAATTATGACACAAAAAAGTAAAATTAAAACACATTCCAAAACAGAAAACAACAAGTAAAAAATTAACAATGATTAAACGAATAAGTTAAATGTTAATGAAATTGTAGTTAAATGTTTATGTCTCATTTAGATTTTGATTACCTACACATTTGTACGCTTTCTGGCATAACATAGCGCACTCTTAATAATCTTTAAGACCTATATATTATTTTGTACCTATGTCAAACAAATGAATAGGTAAATGATTTATGATTTAAATGTTTATGTATGCAAGTAAATCCTTTATTTATGTTTCATCATAGTTTTCTTCTCAATCTAATCTCAGGCATTGTTCATTCCTGGAAAGACTTGTTACGTAATGTGGAATTTAAAAGTGTTAATGCTCGTGTTCGTAGCACATAAACTACAAACACTAACCCCGTAGCTAATGCTACACCAATGTTTCGCTTGATAAATAATGGAATCTACAGGGGGTGAAAGGTGACTATTAATTACCCTGTAATTTTTCCCTTCAATTCTGTTGTTTTCTTTTTGAAATTTCTCATTGGTACCACTGGAATGACCAAGATAATTCTTAGGGCCTGCGGGGACCACGGAACTAAAAGCCACATAAAAATATTGGTTTATTGACGAGTCCAGAAACGGATAAGTCCTATCGATTTTCCAGATTTTAGCTGAAATAAGAATAGAATTTAAATCGTGCGATCAAGGTTACCAATCGGAATTATTTGAATAATGTCGTTATTCAATAGTGAGTTTATACTATCCCGTTACCGAGCGACGGCCATGCCGCATGCCACCCAAAAGTATGTATCGATCAGCTTCAATTAAGCGTATGGTGTTCCAAACATACTAGTATTGTGGTCGGGTCGTGGCTCGTAGACCACGACTTGGTCGCGTAAATTATGGACAACCCGCAATTAGGTCGACTTTACTCGCCTGCTCTGTTTACGTTAGTTTATTTAGTGTACGTTATTTAACTAGAACTAGTTGATCGCGGTCTCGTCCCCGTGGATTTCGGTCATAAAAATTTTCCTCAACTGTACCCCGGCGTAACATTTAGGGTTCCTAAAAATACTTTCTTGCACCTCTTCATGTCTCCATAAACATATCTTCTTTAATTGCACCTGGAATCACGACGTTTTGAAAGTGCCTGCAAAGGCCCAGTTGAAATATTTTTTTGTTGACTTTGTATTAATTTTTTTATTTACCCGAAGCCCAAAAGGGGGTTATTGTTTTTTTCAATCCATTGATATTTTACGTAGATAAAGACGTGTATGAAGATGCATAATTGCATACATATCAGAAATGAGAATTCATGCGTACGCATTTTCATACAAAATAGCTATTTTCAATAGATGAAATGCGAACCGATGCTGATAAATGTGATTCAGGCCATAATATGAATTCGTCAATTCCTACCTGTACCTTTAAGGTGTACCACGTAACATGCAAAGAAAATGATTGGATTTTTAAATCTTTTTCTATTGCATTTACAAAGATTACTTAGCTACTCTTACTTAGCCACATTTTTCCAATACCTATTTGTAAATTAACGTTCCTAAAATACAGTTACCAAAAACCTCCCGAAATTAATCTTATCAAATGACGTCACACATAAGGTGATCGATATGATTATGTGCGAAGTGTTCGTATGACAAACTTGTACCGCTTATCAGCGGGTGTCCGCTAAATGGAACTAATTTTGCTCCCTGGAGGGTTCAAGGCCGGGTTCCCTATTCCCCGACGTGTCTGTGAAATTTGCCGGTGTACCTACTAATAATTTTATCGTTATTGTCATTGCTATATTGGTCTGTAATGTAAATAGGCGTCAGGCCAAATGTTAATGTTTGCAACCCTATTGTAGGTATGTTAGGAAGTTTTGTAATGGAATATTTTTGGTTTTGGTTTTAATTATGGAAATGCTTGATTTAGTTACGTTTTGGAACTCTGCGTGTTTAATTAAAATTCTGAATGGACCATACCGACATTCTATGCTTCGTCATTAAGCTAATTGTTGTTTAATTTTGTTACAGTAGTTAAGATATATTAAGTTACTCAGTTTAGTGTCTCACAAAACGGACAAGCTATCCGTAGTGAGAAAAATACGAGATAGATAAACACATTTGTTCCAGCCGCATTAAATGTAAAAAGATGCTTTTCTCTTGTACAATTTTTATGTTGTATATTTAATTCTCAAAGAGAAAGCTCTCTTTTTTTATAAAAAGATCCCTGCTACTTTCCACTGAAAATTTTGAAAGCTATATTAAAACAACCTCCCTCGCTGATAATATATCAAGTATTATTAAAATTTTCACCGTAACATGAGCTAGCTGTTTTGTGTAGGATGAACAGGCACGTAGGAAGGAAGGGGGATCAAAATAACATGTCAGAACGTGGCAGGATGCCTTCCAGTCCGGAGGATGTGGGTTAAGTAAACGCTATACGTATGTTCGTATGAATCATACTGGTTATTTTCTTTATTCTACTGTTTTCTTATAACTTCTGTTGGTAGATTCCACCCCTAAGAATGTGTTTAGGTATAAGAACTTAGAATAATCAAGACGACTCATATTTATCAAGCTAACCAGCTAGAAATATCGGCTGATCTAATTTTATTTTTATTTTTCTTAGGGCAGATTTCTCAATCGCCAGATAACTTTATCCGAGGATATAAATTTGAATTTTTGAAAGCTGTCCTATACAAAATCTGACAAGTGTCAAATTGACCGGTTAGCGAAGGCAGGCCTGTGTCTTGTCTGGCGATTGAAAAATCAGTTTTAAGAAAAATAAAAAATACCTACGATAGAACCATGATAGAACATTATAGAAGGAACACATAGACATAAAAATCTACTGTAGGGGAGAACCTACTTATTATTTCTATGAAGGAACATTATAAACTGTGACATTACATTATAGAAATATCTTCCAGCAGACCTGCTGGAAGATATTTCTTGAGAAATAAGCAGTACCTTTGTGTTGCCTTTCCTATCTAATTGTAATTATTTTCTGTGTGTATATAAATTGTTAAACAAATAAATAAAATAAATTATCTGGCAATTGTAAAATCTGCCTATACACGTGTGAATTCCATTTAGCTCTGTAGTTCTTAAAAAGCTTCATTTTACAGTGTTGTTGTTCTTGTAGTAAAAGTGGTGAGTTAAAATTGCGATATATGCAACCAATTAATTAGCGATGAATTTCTCACCAGTCTGGAGAAACAAACTTAACACGATATACCAACAGTGCCATACGACTTATGGGGCATAGACTAACGATGTACAGGGAGATAAACAGCTGACGTCTGGGAATTTAACGTCTTTTGTTTCAATTAATTTAGATTCATTGTACTGTGACAACAATTCTATCCAATTCGAAGTTTTATGAGACACATCGAACTTTCATTTCTCTACAATTAATTCCCCTTATACTATAAATCAATATTTTCTAAAAGTGATAAAAGTAAATGAGTTTGCTAATATGAAAGGACTGCATGACTGCAATTGTACCAACTGATTTATTATACTTGTAAATTTTGTTTTACGGAAGAACTGAGTTGGCCAATTGGCCGCCGCCGGCGAGGGTTGGAATGTATTCACAGAGGGTTGTGGTACCGACACCGACAGGTTGTCGCCACCCCACGTTACCCGCGACATTACCGCTGCTTACCTTATGGGTACCGCGCGGTGTTTGCTCAATACGCACACCACGACACTTTTATTCGGCTGTCAATAAATCCCGCACCTAATAATGCCGCCTCATGATTTAATATGTTGAGGGTCCACAAATGTATTTAAATGTAATCGATCAGCCGAAAATGGTGATGTACCATCCATCAGTCTCAAATGATGATCCTAAAATAATTTGCAAGGATCGGTCGGTAACATTGAACTTTGTATCGATCTGTAACTAAATGTTAGTTTATTTGCTGTTATTTAATGTTACGGCTTTCTTTTATTGCTTGTGGCCACGCAATATTTTAGATAGGTCACTTTACCTTTTCAATTTGGACCAAAAATAATATTTGTCGTAATTAGTTCATTTTCACACGACGTTACTCGAAAGAACTTACAATTTGACAACTTTACACTATTGGAACGTATCACTGACGTGTAACGGACCGATTACTAAACTAGCGCCTTATGCGAGCCTGCATTGCAATAGTGCTTGGACTCAGAATAAATATTAAGTAACTGATTGATTTTTGAATAGCCTTGTGTGAGAATGGGCCTACAGTACAGGTAACTTTGAACATTTGAATATATCGAGTTAGAAATATGTATTGAAGTTACGTCATCTTGGTTTGTCAATCAAATCCAGTCATTCATAATTTATTTCCCAAGGACCGCTATATAGGGTGTAGTGTGAATGAAGTGTCCAATATCCCAAGTCTCAAGGTGCAGGAAGCGGCCAGTGTGTACAATATACATAATAGTGGTTTGTACACACGTGTGGCGGTATCGGTACTGTTATCTCTCGTGCTGTTTGCGCAGGATTAGACGCGCGCCCGCGCAGCCGCCTCCACTGTCAAGTTCAAAATGTCAAAGACACTTCTAGCCGAATTATTCAAGGTTACGTTACTACATAACGGTGTTAACGTGCCAGAATTAGGTTTATTTGCGAACTTTTATTCATTATCATAAAATTACCAGTCAGTTTAATGATTATAGGGTGAATTCTTGCACGGGACAGTAGGTAGTACTCGTTTGAATAATAAATTAAAAATCACTAATCTACATATACTCATATTATAAAGAGAAAAGATTAGATTTTTTGTATGTTTGTTTGTAATGGATAAACTCGAAAACTAATGGACCGATTTTAAAAATTCTTTCACCAGCAGAATGGTAAAGCATCACTGAGTAACATAGGCTATAATTTATAAAGATATCACGCGGGCGAAGTCGCTGGCGGAAGCTAGTTTGGAATAAGCATAATTAAGTGTCTCGTTAAAAAAGTACTTCTGTACCTATATAATATTTTCCTTCATCATTCACCGTGCAATTTTCTTACAGGACCGATTTTCGTAACGCGGCCAAGTTATATAATTAGGTAGTTTATACTTAGTGCTAATAATATTGTTTGAAATCATAACATATGATAAGCGCAGTACAATAATACTGGCTGCTTATGTGTAACTTGTAACTTACTATTAGCTCATATGTACCTACAGTTCATTCATACTTTCTTTGATCAATACACGATAAGTTAACGAATACTATCGTATATTTTTATTGTACCAGCTATAATACTGTTAAAACTTAAAAGGTTGTGTTCGTCGCTGGCGTTTTATGTGTAGGTGTCTAGCAGTCTGCCAGCGGATTAACTCCACTTCATTAATTTGTTTGTGTCATGTAGGTATTAGGTTTATTGCAAGTATTGATGTTTCTCTGTACTGTTTCAAAATAAATATTACTTCAACATTAATTTCGTCAACAACAAAATCTTTTTAAAACTTTCCTCAATAGGTTTTGGTTAGGACATGCAATACCGGTACTGTCTTTCGGTATTGGTGTTCAATAACGGGATCCCGGTATTAATCCCGGTTTTAAAGAAAATGTTTGAAACAATGTTTGTATTTTAATAAAAAAGGACCCTTTTTGCCGTGCCCGACAAAGTTCACGATGATACTTAAATTATTTTCTTTGTCAACATCCTGTAAAACATTGTGGAAGTGCAAATACCATTTTGAGTATTGAAAAACATGTCTATTTTCAAAATATTGTCAGTATCAGGATTTTTAGAGTACAGTACATCGGTTTCTGCATAATATCTAAACACGGGCAACATAAACTTAGGTTTAGGTATCATATGCGCCACATAGTGTAAATACTGACTATACTATTAGTATTCTAACCCACCGGATGTTATTTGCAGGCATTTGAGTAGGTACATAGCTGCAAAGGGTACCCGAAGGACATAGGATATCGGAATTTCAAATAGGGCGTTAGAATTGTCACCAAAGAGATATTGTATTGAATATTAACGTTCTAGCTACTATATATTCATAGTTTGCGTCTAACAGACTAGTTTATACTGTAGGTACATTGGCACTGTGATTAAATTATATACACTCGCGAGCAAGAAAATCGACTCAATCTGCATGTTTGGCTTTTCCGCCCAATAGCTTTTCACCTGTTTACAGGATCCTAAAGAATGTGGTACTGAATGAAAACTGTAAGTGTCAGCTTTCAGAAAATTTGAATTTCATGCTTTTACGGTCTGAAGAATGAACAAAGCGGCATTTTCCAAGAATACGCCTTAAAATGTAGTCAAGAAACAGCAGGGTAATCACGATGCACACTCGAAATCGGAATCGATTCAAGTTTGACAGTTCAACAATGTACATTGCGCAGTATGCTATAAAAATTATACTGAACGACAATTGGAGCAACGCAATGAACATTGTTGTAGTGTCAAAATTAAGTCGATTCCGATTACGAGCGTGCATCGTGATTAGCTAGCCGGTACCTAACTGTACATCATACGTCGGCTCAAATAGATCTAATAAATATTTCTAGTATTTAAATTTTCATCATCATCAGGCCGTCAATATTAGATAACTGCTGAATTTCGGCTTCACTGGACTGCTACTTCGAAAAGTCGTGCGGAATATTGCCATTATTAATTGAGTAAGTTTATCAAACACACTTCAGAAAACACGAGGCCAGTGAAGTGAGGAATGCTCAAATATAATCAAAGAATATTACCTCTCTAATCTACAAATTGACGATCAGTATTTTCTTCGTGCTGTATTTTGGTATATTATTTGGTATATATATGTAGATTTTTGTTGTACATAATTAGGTATAGAATAGAATAGAATATATCGTCATTTCATGTAAACCAGATACAAGCTCTTATGAAATGTCGTGACTCTATGTGCGCAGTTCCAAATAGTAGATCCTATGGAGAAGAACCGGAAAGAAATTCCATGAAAAATCTTTTAAAAATAATAGATTACAATCTTGATTAATACAATGTTGTGGTGAGAGCTGCGAGAATAATGTAATTTAATGTGAATAAAAATAAAAATAGGATAATAATGATTTGTATATTTATATTAAATACATATTATTTAGTATGTACCTAAATGTGTAATTTATCGGTGTACAATAAAGAGTATTCTATTCTATTCTAATAACCGCTGCTAGTTCGATGTATTGCAGAATAGTTCACAATTCAGAGAAAAACAAGGTTAAGGACCTTACTTCGAATTTCAGAATAATGTTATTCTAGAAGTGACATCATGTCTATACATTCTTATCCACTTGGCCATAAACTTCGCATTACTAGTGCTGTTGCTCCATGTTGCTTATTCTTGGATATAACGACTTGTATCTACAGTCTTCAAAACTTAGTGTACATCAGCTGTATTCGAGAGTTCGCAGAGATGCACGGAATAACGACTTCGCAGGCTTCATCCGAACCAAGTTCTGGGTTGTAATTAGCAATAACTTGTTTATTTGTAGCCATTACATTATTTCAGTGTAGATTTGTTATTTTGTAGGCTCTATCCGTACCAAGTTATTCGGTGGTAATTAGCAATAACTTGTTTATTTCTAGCTGTTACGATTTATCAGTGTGTTTTGTTCAGGATCACCCGTGTATTTTGCCAACGCTATTAAATTCCATATCTCGGGAGGCTAGACGATTGATTGCATTTTTCGATTCTAATTTACTAATCCAAATGACACTGCCTAACATGGGACTTGAACCCCGGACCTCATGTTCAGTAGCCACACGCCCTCTCTAAAAGAAGTAAAAGCTAAAATTCTAATACTAAAGAAATTGGCTTAGTCATAATAGTCATATCCTACCAAACGTAAAGTTCCTGGCACCCATTAAATGAAGGAATATTTCGGTGGGTATGGCACGGGTGCGCGAGCGCAGCGGGCACGGGCAGCGGCGCGTGTCGGCCACCTGTCAGCGCACCGGTTCGATTCCCGGTCACCCCTCGACCACCGCTGCCTTATTAACTAACTGTATATTCCAAAATCCTGCTGTTAATGCACTAAATTAGCTTAAGATTTTTGAATTTCTAATTGGCTCATTTATATCTAGTAAGTATTCATAATAATCTTTATAGAATAGAATAGAAGATTTTTATTTGTCTTTGAAATTACATAGGTAGCAAAGAGATACATCATACAAGAAGGTAAAAGACAAAAAGGTCTTGCACTCAGCATAATAGCTGGCAGCGCGAGGCATGCACAACTGCTGATATTCTGTCCAAGCCAGTCATGCGTTGAATAGAACACAATTTTTATAGTAATAAATAGGTATATCATACATAAAAATGCCGTAATATAATGTAAACAATGAAATGGATGTACCGCAAACTCTATAATTGAGTCCCAGAAACCAATTAATTTAATATCGCGAAGAATTACTGAATGGCTCCAGGATGATTAAAAACTGTTTAAGGATTACGTAGAATAGAATAGAAATATGCTTTATTGCACATCAAGATAAAAAAAACATACAAAGTACATACCTACCCATATTTTACGAATTATTTTATTATATTGATACCCTTGGGACTCATAATTATAAAATAATATAATAATAATAATAAATTATCTAAAAGCTTTATAAATATTAACAATGTTTATAAGCAATTCATGTATAAACTATTACAAACACCTGTAGGTACCTATGTAGCGTATTATATTGTACGATTTATTAGTATTTTGACTAGACAGATTCTCCTAAGTCATCAGTTTCTACCTAGCTATGTTAGGTAATAATTAAACCAAGCGTTAGTCCAAGGTGTCAAGTTGTAATTCTGCTAACGTGAGTCACACATCATACGATGTTTTCTGCTGATGCCCTCAGTCGCGAGATTTATTGTATCTTTCGTAATACATGTATATCGCGTGATTGTTATTAGACACTTCCCAAGGCAATTACAATAATGGCTTGGACTGTTATTTACTGACTTTACAATAATTAAACGTGATGGGAAAGAATGAGGGAATATTATTTGGTGCCAACTTTCAGCTCATCATAGTACGCTGAGCTGTTGGTAATAGGCTTCTCTGAAAGTATAGGTTATGCCCGTGAACACCACGTTAAGATCGTAAGTAGAGCAGCAATTTAAATCTGTGATCCCGTGGCCATAAGAATCATTCTCCTACCCTGCCCTTATCCTATTTTATTTGTTGTGAAATATATCAACATCTTTATGTCACGTGCGTGACGTGACCATATGAACAAATTATCTTGGAAAAAAATATAAATTCAAATCTGTAACCCTGGCTCAAACCATGTACGTTTTATACTTAATTTATAGCCCCTAAAATTAGGACAACATTACTATAATATGCTTAGTATTCTAGTAATCAGCCCTTATTTATCTACACATAAATCTAACTAATACATCACTGTCAAACATAATTTACAAAATAGACAATAGGTTCTAGCTACGCGATAGTTAGATCAATAAATACCAAACTAAATGTCAAGGCTGTTTCACTCTTAAAAGAGTTACGTTTATTTAGGCTTAGCATGTTAGCGCCGGCAAACATAATGACTTGCGACATAAAACTTTAACTTGCATGTAAGACACGGGGTGTAGGCACGCGCACGCGCCGCTTGGCATATGTCACAAACCGGTAGCTCCCTTTTTCTAGCCAGTGGGTGCATTTCGCTTTCGGTTTTTGGCCTATTTGGGTTTTATGGTGCATGAGTCAGCTAATACGACAATTTTAAGTTTAATTTCTTGTTATATTTTGTATCACTATTATACTTGTGAGGGTGGCTACGTGTCTGTCTAACACAGAATATATTGTTTAATAATGCTTTAAATACATGTAACCTTTTATTTAAAATAATTAAACTAGAGGTCGCCAAGTGGTCGACGTCGACCGTAATTTTTATAGGTTTCTGCACTCCTTCTCCATATAAAGTTTAACTATCTTTCTCTTCACGTATTAATATATACATATATGTATAGATTACTATAGAAAACAAAACAAAATAAATATAGTCAGTTATACTGACAGTCACGTTTAAAAATCGAATAATCTAAGAAAAATACTGTGTACAACATAGTGCTGCCAAGAAGAATAAGAAACAATTAACAAAAAACCACACATTACTAAAATAACAAGATATAGCTACAAGGTACTAATAATATAGAAACTACGTATTGAGTAAATCAAGTTGAGTTGAGTAAATCAATGTCTTTCAAATAAATATATTTATTTGAAAGAGTTAGCGCTAAAACATTTTCTAGCTTGTTTTAAAAGGACCAAGATCATGCTTTATGCTGCATTAATAAAGACTATGTGATGGGTTGTCCTACTTTTTTATTGGAATAAACGTTGTACGCTAAAAAAGCCTTTAGTACTCAATATTTATTACTAATTATTATCAACAACGTAGGTAATAACTATCCCCCTTGCGTAATACGCAAAAAAATTCGAAATCTATGTGAATACCTTCAGTGCCTATATAATATTTTTTGCTAATACGTTATAATCTTAGAGTATATTTTTGTACTCCAAGCTAATAATTTTCCTATCTTACACGATAAACAAGAAGAAAATCCAATCTTTTAAATTCCTTTCATAATACCTGTTTGAAAATGTTGCAATGTGTGATATTGAACAATTCCATAAAAACAACACTTATTTACATAAATTTAAATTAGTTGCATAATATTTTGACGCGTGCACCATCCACTTTGTGTTCCAAGAATCGTATTATAAATGCGTAGGTACTTAAGGGTGTATGTGACCCCTCGTGTTTTGAGGTTTTACATATAATTACAAGCCTTAAGTGGCCACCGTCCATATGGTCGTGTGCCAACAAGTCGGCAGGCTTCCTGCGCGGGCGTTGACCGTCTCAAGTTACCAGGGACTTCAATTAATTGTTATTACCCCTTACACTGATCGCCTTCCGATTGACTAGTTATTAGTTAATAGATATTATGCGCAGGATCGGATTTCAGTAGTGTAAGGTTCACTTCACGCTACAGTCGATATCACTTCGACATCGATAAGAGTTTGCTCTTGAGAATGTTGATTCATTTACACAATACTCAGTGAATTGCGTAAATTAATTGACATCGCCTTTGATAATCTAAATAACAATGTGCAAGGCATATTAAATACTTAAATAAAGCAGATATTAAGAAACTGTACATAACCGCAGTCGTACTAAAAGGGTATTATAAATGCTACCTACCATCTCTATCAGATCTACCTACCTACCATAGATATCCGCTACCTACCACCATCTAGTCATCTAACTACGAGTAAAACTATTTTACCTCCTTATTATAATGTAAATAATGAGTTAACGATTTCTATAAGGCGTAATCAGGTAGTTAAATGACGGTTTCCGTAAGGTTCATTATAAACACACAAACTGTTTGTTCATGGCAACCAACAATAAAGCCTAAGTCGATTAATGAAATATAATTGATATTGTGTCTGCATACCAGACGGCTTCCACGTAAGGGATCGCTTTATAACAATTTGTTAATTAATTTGCTCGTCGCTCATACGTCGACACTGGGCTACCATGAATGTTTTTGACATATCGTAACGCTAACGTAAGCAAATTTAGAATGAAAATTACAATAATTCTATAGCATTTTTGTTTAATTTTACGCAACATACACGCTTGTTTCATGAAAATCTATATATCACGGAATTAACTTGTTATACTTGTGTATATTTGGTTCAAAGTGTGCTTACGTTTACGTTAAGATAAGTCGAAAACATTCGTGGTAGGCCCTCTGTTACGCCTGGTTAAGCTTTTTACTTAGAGGATGTTCAAAACCTTAATGCATCGCAAATTACCACCAGCTTTTCAAACTGTTTTGATAAATTACACGAGCAATTACTCTAAGTTAATAAAACGCTTAGGCTCTGACGCGCCCTTGTCATTATCGTACGCCTTAATAACGTCTCCCCTATTTTTCTGGGGTGTCGTAGAAGGTGACTAACAGATTAAGTCGAGAAGATGGTCAGCAGCATCGTCTTGTGCTAAGAGTACGCATGCCGCGAAGACAAACTCACCGTATTGCACCCGGACAGAATGTTTGCTATTTCACCAAGCGCCGTGTGAGAAACGGATAGACACGATATTGAATAGTCAGCTAGTGCATGCGCACACACTCCCGTATTGTAAAAATGAGCGCGCGTTTTTTAGTCTTTTGGAAAAATAGTTCTTACAAAAAACTACCAAATGTAGCTGCAAAATAAAGTTATTAGAATTTTCGAATAATTGAATCATGCCTACTGCTATAATATTTTGGAGTTTTCATTCTCCTTGTTATTTATTTACACACAAAATTGCGTTAAAATTAGTGTCGAAATATGAATCTTTTGACGATTGTAACTTCCAAATCAATTTTTTTTTTACTGTTCTATTTAGGAATAATCCTAGATAATGACGAGACAAATTGATATCATGCAAATTTTTGGACTTTTAATATCTAATAGTGAAGTTATTACCTTCCTACATTTGTTTGGAAAAATAACCGGCACGCGCACCCTTAATAACATCATACGGTCCACTCCAATCTGTTTGCTGAGCGTGGTGATTATGGCAATATTCCTTCATGATAATACCATGGTCATACAGCAGACCGATTCTTTGGCCCATTGCCGAGATTTCACACATAGGTTCAAGGTTGATAATATGTATTTTTAATCTAAGTACCTCTGTAATGTTTCTAAGTCGAGTTGTAACTAGTAGCGGCTATAAATCGTGGAATTTTTGATTGCTAAGTAACAAAACGACTTCATAATTAAAGTGTAATAAAATTTTATCGTACCTTCTTAGTAATGCCCATCGCAATTTCCGACTCATAAACTGCATTTGATGCAATACGAAACTGCATTTCCCATAAACCGAATTTTTGCTCCCTCGAATCTCATCCTTAGAGCTTCAAGATAAGGCTGATATTTGTGTACCACGGCTGCATTTCCACAAAATGTGATGCAGCATTATCTGGTCGTTACGGTATCAGTAGCGATGTACTATTAAACTGGATAGTGTGGGAGAAGTGTTTACGATCGCGTGGAAAATACGTTTTACGGCTTTCAGCCAGCATTACTATTACCGAATGGACTCCGGACTCCGATAGTCCATTTGAAATGTAGACGTACGTTTTAAGACTTGATTGTGGCATAAAACATGAATATGGTATAGGAATTAAGGGCCATAGTATACTAGCTACTTTCAGCAGCAAAATAGCGCGTTTTCGCGTTCGTTACGCACTTTATATAAGCAAAAGGCAGCCAAGGAACGCGAAAACACTCGATGCGGCTGCAAAAAGTAGCTAACTAGTAGTAGCTATGGCCCTAATATTTAAACGAAATTCATCTCCCGAGCTTGTCGCATGAACAGCTCATTAATCTCTGATTAGAATAGAATATCTTTAATTCATGTAAACTAGATACAGGTACTTATGAAATGTCGAGACTTAGGTTCGCGGTTGTCCTATGGAGAAGAAAATCTTTTAAAATAGTAGATATCTTATATAATATGATTTTATATAATAAAAAATATATAATTTTATTTATAATAAAAGTTGTTTATAATGATGAGTTTCTACAATAACTCACTAAAGCAAGTGTGACCATATATACATGCTGTACAGGCACGAAGTTATATACATGGTGGTAAGCTTATTGTTTCGTTTACTGGGTAAATAGAGCTTCTAATTGTACTTATCAGAATAAAGTGTATTTGTCCACAGCTAATATCGTAGCACACATTATCATACCAGCGACCGTTACAACACAACATAATACAGGGTGTAAGTGACATCGTAAAGAAACCTGATAGGTACTATGGATTCAGTACATGATTCTGGACACCACGGCGAAAGAAAAAGGAGTCATCTTTTCAAAAAAATTACGATTTTGAATGCAGTTTTTTATAATTAACTAAAAATACTGCGAAGTAAATCGTAAAACTTTTGAAAAGACCCACGCAAAATTCTAACTTTGAGGGTAGGGTTGCCAACTTTTTGAACAAAAAATAAAGTATATTTAGGTGTGAGAAATTAAATGAACAATATTCGAACATTTTGAACAGTATTAAATTTTTTCAAAGATTCCTTAGTTACAATTTTATTCTCTCCACTGGTGCTTCGAGCAATCGGCGGTAAAGTGACTGTCCGAAAAAACATTTTTATACTGGTGATGAAATAAACAGTATTTTGCAAAAAAATTGATGGACAGTAAACAGTATTAATGAACGAAAAACAGTTACTGTTTTCAACAGTATGGCTGGCAACTCTATTTAGAGGTCCAGAATCATGTACTGAATTCATGGTATAATTTCGTTACGATGTCACTTACACCCTGTATAACGTTACTGTATGAAATGTTTACGGCATGTAAAATTACCCTTTGATGGATTGCCTACTAATTTAACTGAATAATGAACACTTGCCTGGCATCGTAGGGTTGTAAACCCTTGGGGAACTACGAACTTGATCTACTGGGATCAACGCAAGCTTGTGTAAATCTCTTTGATAAGGGTTGTATACATGAATATGTTTACAATAGTTTAAGGGAGTAGTTGATCAGTAGAGCCGTGAAAGTGGGAATAATGAAACTTACTTACATATTTTGATGTGTTGAGATGCGCCAATGCGTGGACCAATAAGGCTTCTGGTCATTCGTTCTTTGGAATGTAATTCAAGAAGTCAGCGCATAGAAGCGTTTTTTCAATACGAATTAAATTAGATTTGTATATTAGTTTGTGCTTTCGTTAAAAACAAATTCATTAATTGTTGTACGTCATCTCCTGAGGACACTCTTCTTTTTCGCCTTATATTAGAATACACCAAAAACTACCCCTAAATATATTATTAGTTGTAATGAAAACCATTCCATACCATTCATAAGGCTGCGTGTCCACAGAAGCGGAGCGGAGTGGAGCGGAGAGGTGACAAAATAACCAATGAGATTCCAGTATTTTCTCCGCTCATTTTTGTGACGTGATAATGTTCGTATTCTATTGGCTAATTTTTCTCCTCTTCGCTCGTCTCTGCCTCAATGGAAACGCAGCCTAACCCAGTAATTTTAACCTAGATTACTCCTAACAGACAGCTACGGTTGCGAACCAAGTTGTATAAGATGCATTGATAGATCAATAGCCTATAACTATCAATTCGATAACTAAACAATTCCGAATAGCAGTTATGGGTCAGCTGCAAACACGGAGAGACTACAGCGACAGTTTACGAGGCAATCTGGAGCATCTCTTTTTATGTAGACCGTATCTAGTCGGAGGAGGCAGACGTGCCGGCGACAGGACGGCGCGCCGGCGCCCGCACCAGCGGAAATATAGGGCTACCACCATCGATGTCTATAGATACTCGTATGCTTAGTGAACTCAAAAAGTGAGACGTGTCAGGTACTCCATTTTCAAAAAAATGGAGTGGTTGATCACCAGTCAAATGCCGTTTACAAACATAATTATTAACTTGTGTATTGAATAAAAAATATATAATAACAGTAGCTATTACATTAGTGCATGTATCGCTGTTCTATTTAAATATAATTCGAACATTGCTGAATTTAGAATTTGACGTCTTCAAAAAATACGTCTCATTTATTTAGCTTCCCTTTGTATGACAGAGCGTATCTATAGACATCGATGGCTACCACTCACACTCAGGAATTAAGATAATTTTGGAAGATAGTTCAGATCATTGGAAAGATAGAAAGTCGTTTTTTTTGTTTCTCTTGTTGTCATTTCCTAGTTGAGAACCTTTTTCGGAAGTTAGTTAGAACGTACTGCGATCGAGAATGTAAGGCTGCTACCAACACTAAGATTATCAAGTGGTTTTAGTTGTTTGTTTATTGTGGCAAATAAATGATTTTTCTTTCTTTCTTTCTTTCTTTCTAGTTTTTCTTGTAAATATTTTCTGGATGTTTTTTTTTCAGTAATCGTACGTACGAGTCCGCTAACGGAAACGGAAGACTGGCTTTGACGAACCCAGATCATTTAGTAAGATAGAAAAAAATATATTTTAGTTTCTTCTTATTTCCTGAATGACAACCATGTTGCGGATGTTACTGTCGTATAAAAAGCTTATTATGACTGTTTAGGCTTACTAGTCTTGTTTTTTCTGGACTGAAACACTTATGAATGAATATTTTTGTATTATCTTGGTTATGTTTCATCCCTACGGTGAGCTTTGTGATGCAGGCGTCGCAAATTGGTGCTTCTGTTGAGGCGAGAGTCTTGACACAATCTGTGACGCTTGTTAATTGAAGAACAAATTAAGAGGGCGGGATGAACTCTATTCCTAAAACTACCCGCGTAAAGGTGTTTGTGTTTCACACATACAATTTTTACGAATTTGTAACACTATACAAGCCCTATGCAGTTAAATAGACGTCAAATTATCAATTTGACGGCAGTATAAAAAAAAGAATTTAATTTTTCGGGTAAATAATTTTATTTTTCCTATCTTAAAACATTAATGGCCGAGTTCGATTGCCGGGCAAAGGAAGTGAAATCAAAAGGTTTAGGTAGCTCTAGAAATATATAAATGAAGAAGAAATTTGAAATTACTGTTGAGTACTAGCTGTGCCCGTGACTCCATCAGCGTGGATTTCCTGGAAAACTGTGTTATTTTCCTGGACAAAAACTATCCTATGTCCTTCCCAGCCTTCCCCAGATTATATACATAATAGCTTCTGCCACCGGCTTCGTCCGCGTGATATCTATATAAATTACTAGCTGTACCCGCGGCTTTGCCCACGTGACAATATTCGACTAAACTATGATAGTCACTTGAAATTAAAGAAAAGGAAAGATAGTTTTTTGAATTTGTATTGACAAAAACTTACATAATATGAGATCTGTGCAATAAAATGCCTTGTCTTATGGGGAGCACGTATGGGAGTGAAAACAATCTACACGTTACTTGGATGGGTGATCGTTCTTTACTTAAGACCCCTCAAAGAGCACGGCAGGTCGCATTCACGACTATTTTAAACGAATAATCTATGATAGTGCTAATGGTTAGGCACTCAAAAAGACAAAACCGTGCCTTCAGCTTTATGGCTAAAATATTTTTAAAAAAATCTGCCACCGTACACCGTTAAGACTACGCTTTCTCGCTATTATGTGGGTTGTCGGATATTCATCCCATACAAAGATAATCTAGGAACATGTTAGTTTTGCATACACTGAATTTTATTGTTATTAAAGTTTACGAAACCTGATTCTCCGCTAAGAAACAATAGAAAAAATTAATTTAAAGTTTAATTATTGAAATCTATTATATGAATATTGTCTACGAAATGGGTAATAAGTACAGAGTCTGCTGCCGACCGCCATAACAACGCCTTGATTGCATCAACAATCTCATCTGATTGTAATTCTGTCCGGCGCTTCTTGGGCAGTGAGCTCTGTTACGAAAATTGCTGACTCATCTATCCACTACATCATGAGCGAATTCAATATGAACACTCATGGCGAGGCGACAGAAGAAGATTCAGCTCTCCGGATTGCAAATGACTGTAGTCCTTCTTCTTTGTGTCGATGGTAGATATATACGTCCCTAGGTTTGTAAAATCTGCAAATTTTGCCACCTCTATGATGTTATTATTGGCAAAATAGAGGTGACTCAAGGTGCAGGTATTGCGGCATGTTGAGCAACACAGTAGCTGTGACATCGTTTGAGGGACAATACCACATCTCCACCCTGCCGCTGTTTCCTCGATATAGCCCTACTTGTTCATTTGCTCATACTAGACTTGTATCTGCCTAATTGGGTCCAGAGTCGGTTAAATAACTTTCATGTGATCCAAAAGATGATCGTACGATCGGATCGTATCTGGCAGAAAATTACTCACCGCGGACTTGATTACTGGTGAAGAAAGTTTCTCCAACCACAATGTATTTGCAATGGGCATCGGCTGGACAACCCGATAGTGCCTCTCTAGTGTTCTAAGGAAACTGTGCCGACTTTTTAGGCTGCGCTGATAAAGCACTGAATTGACCACTGAATAGCGGATGTCTTGATGACTTGATTAATATTCCTTACGCCTATAAGTATTTTGAAAACCCTTAAATACTTACCTATATTGTGAATATTTGAACATTACAAATTAAATTATTACATAGAACTCGGCCTACAGGAGTCTAGATGCCGTATCAATAAAAAAAATCGCTTTTAAATAAAATTGGAAATTAAAATCTCGCCTTTATATTACTACTAATGCCATCTAGGTATAAACAGACGAATTAAAATATATAAGGCTAAAGAATAAATGAAAAAGTACGTTTAAAAAAACATATCTAGTAGTTTAGGGAGAACTGACGAATCATTTCATCACGCTTTGTGTTTTAGGAACATGACAGTGAGTGTTATACATAATGATAATATGTAAAAGTTAGATGCCAATGACCGAACGTCCAGTAATTAATTTTAATTTGTTTATAAAGATACCATTTACTATGCCATTCGGTGTCACTGGTTCCAGTAAAGACTGGATTATTTATTGGATCCATCGAGGAGTTCAAATTTATAGGGAAATTGCGAAACTAATACCAACATATAATTGCTCACCTCCCAATAAAAATAGCGAAATGATTTCTTTTTGTATATAAAATGTTAATCGGATCTATTAACTACAATCATCCAATATTTCAAATGGATTCGTCATATAGGTAGCGACTAATAATTGTACACAGACATATTGGTTTATTGCTCACCCCCCTTTGACAATAGCGTAATAATTTGTACCCTATATGTTGACCAGGCTATTAACGGATTTTACTTTAAAATTTCATGACGATCTGTTCGGCGGTTTGGCCGTGAAGCTCGGACAGAGATACAGACAAACAGACAAACAGACAAACAGACAAACAGACAAAAATTCTAAAAATTATATTTCTGGCTTCAGAGTCGATTATAGATCATGTGCCTTTTTTTTTTTTCAAGAAATATTCAATGTACATTTTTCGCTTCGTTACGATTTTATTATAATCTATATAAATTATAGCCTATGTTACTCAGTGCTAATATAGCATTCTGCTGGTGAAAGAATTTTTAAAATCAGTCCAGAAGTTTTTGAGCTTATCCATTACAAACAAACAAAAAATCGAATCTATACATTAATAAAAAAGTATAAATATCGACTATCATAAAAGTTAGTCAGTGTTGTAACTTCCACAGTTCACCCAATTGTGTAGAAATTAGGTATTTATTTAGTGAAAGGAAACCAAGCGCTTTTTACGCGACCTGGCATAGTGCCCACTGGAGCTATAATTGAAATTTATTCTAGCTGAAAACCGAATTACATATTGTAGCACATCCAAGCCTGCACCAGGACCTCATTTAAGCTTTCAAATATTTCATATCGATGGTTGACAGACTATTTGCCTAAGCGATTTTTTTTTAATTTCTAAACCAAACTTTGTTATGTAACGTTTCGTTTTTCGAAAAATACAAATATATAAAAATAGCCTTAGTTCTACTCTATCTACGCTTCCAACCGTCGATATGGGATCATTAGCCGTTCATCTTTACGGCAATTTTCTCTAAGCTGTCGTTCAACTGGTGAACTCTGGCGGTGTCGGAGCCTCTCAAAGTAACGCGTGGCGATAAGCTCTTTTGACACGACACGTGTGACTTCGCTTTCATGGCAGTAATGTCAACACTCGTAGATATTAACTGTGTGAATATTACAGAGGCTATGCGAGTAAATATTAGACTTAAACAAGTTGTTTCAGGGCTTATTAAACTTTTGACGTCTACCAACAACTTTTTAACTGAAAACCTCAAAGTTTCACAAAGTTTAATACATTTAAAAGAACTGACCGAATTAAAACTTCGTTACGATTACCTACACCGTACTTAAACCACAAATTCCTTTTATAAAACTTTGTAAACCTTCGGCAAACATTTTTTCTGGGAACGAATAATAATGCAAGATTATAAAACCAAATTCGCAACTTTGTACGTATAATTTTGCGGTAGATTTATAAGGCGAGACGCTTCGTGGCCTAGTTGTAGCTCGGCGCTACGAGCTGTAGCGCTACGTGACCGGGTTACACGTGATAGATGGTACTCGCACATACATCTACTAAATAACACTCCAAAATTAACTTAAATACTACCTTACAACGTATAAAATAGCTACACTTTATACATAAATAATGCTCAAAGAAAAGTTCGTCCGTTTTAAATGAATGCCGAATTTCTTATTTCAAATACGGTCGGTTTAAATATGATGAAAAATCGCATTATGAAGTGACAACTGCGCATAGTAACATACTTTTACCATTAGTCGAATTTTACGAAAGTACTGGCAGTTAGTTAGTTACAAGTGAAGCTAATAAAAGCGTTTTAAAAACGTTAACTTTGACATAGGCTTAAATGGCAAAATCAACTTATGCACTAAATAGCTAATATTCTTGGTTGCCTTATTTAAAAAGCAGGCTAAGTGCGAGTCGGCCTCGTGCACGAAGGGTTCCGTACCATTATCTATAAAAACGGCAAATTAATCACGTGTGTTGTATGGGAGCTCCCTTAAATATTTATTTTATTCTGTTTTTTATTTAGTATTTGTTGTTATAGCGGCAAAAGAAAAAATAAGGCAGCGATGACTTCTTGAATAGATATTTATTTCATGTAAACCAGAGGCCCAATTCTCGTAATTAAGAATGTTCAAAATATAGTTCGAATCTCATTCCGATCTACTGCCAATGTCTTAAATGTCACAAATGGTATTCTCCTACCCTAACAAACAACGTCAAACGTGACATTATATTGTAATGAGATCGAAAGTTGAATAAAAGGCAAATCGGTATTCTGCTAACATTTTGAACTGACACAGATAATAAAATTGACACTCTCGTCCATCTCTCGTCTATACACAAACGTCAAAAATGAGATTGAAATGAGTTTGTAAGAAGATAGAATCCAAATCATACTGGAATCGGACTGAACTTTAAGAGGAGTAGAATACATGACTTTTTGTCAATTCATAATATAATCTCAGTTCGGTCAACTTTCAGTCATATTATAAATTAATTACGAGAATTGGGCTTCAGATATAGGCACTTATGAAATGTCGAGACTCAAGGTGCACGGTTCCAAATAGTAGATCCTATGGAGAAGAACCGGCAAGAAACTCCAAGGTAACTCTTTTCAAATAAAAAAATGATAATGTTACGAATGATATAGAAGTAGATATACAAGGTAGTAACATGACGTGGCTTCATAAATCAAATTACTACCCTGTAGATATTATTTGTACTAGATAATACTCGAAGCTGCTCACTACAATACAAAATTTTTGGATTCCTCCGCCCCGTTATATTATATTGATTGTATAAATGTAGGCCACTACTCTTTATTAGGTCGTAAATATTCATAACATAGAAAACCATAACGTATATTGATCTATCATGGTCCGTAATAGAGACTTTATGGTTTCAGTCTTGAACGATAAGTCTAAAACTGTTTATAACCGAATAAGGACGGGAGATTTAAGTGCTATTCAAATAACACAATGTTGCACGTAAGATACAAATGAATATAGAAGTGCAGTTGGTTTTAGTTGAATGGTATCTTTAGTAATGCTCTGTATATAGGCTGGCGCAACATTTTGGGGCATTAAGGGTGGCTACCAGTGGCGAAGATTCCATACAACCCGATTTCCATCGGCTTCCCTTTAGGAATTGGTTATTGCATAGACCAACGTAATATTATAATTATTATATTTTACTCATCCAACTGACAAAAAAAAGGCTTGTCAGTCAGTTAGGTCGAGCTCTTCCAGACATGCAAGAGACGGTAAAGACGGTTTTATTAATTGCAGCAATTTTTAGAGGGCATTTTTGGGACGGCTTCCCCTTTTAGAACTGTCACCCTTTGTCACTGGTGGCTACCCTTACTATTATAGTAAGATAGTTCTGGTCTTAGAAAACTTTGCTGGTTACATACAGGTGGCGCAAAATTTGGGGCATTAAGGGACTATCTTTTTTGTTATTGTTAGTTTATTTCTTAGAGCTTCTAATACTGTCGCCGTAAATTACGTGGTGAAAGATAAATGTGTTTTAATATAATTTAATTTACTCTGTAAGTATAAGTACCATTTAGGTAATTTGTATTATTGGGGGTAATAAGTGTTTTTTTGGTATTTGTGGTATGACCTCCAACCGCCTCTTCTAACCATCTAACCGTCACAACATGATCTTATATTATATTCTCAGATTGATTCAATACACTAATTTCTATAGTTATATCATTCAACAATATTCTTTATGCTGGAGCCACATTAAGGTGTAACGCCGTGAATTATTGCGTTAATGTATATTAGACAGCATAGATATAACCACGTCTTAACGCGTTAATTTTGTAAGGGCATTCATAATGCCGTTAAACGTTAGTCGATAGCTTGAATGCCATTACTAAATTAGCTACAGCTATGTCTATTGCTCATTAACGCGGTAATTAACGGCGTTAAACGTTAGTGTGGCCCCAGCATTAGAGTTATTACTAGTAAAAGGCTCACCAAATAATTGGTTTCAAACTTATTCGTGGTTCCCACGGACATGTCCCCTCTGTTCTCTTGTGTTTATTACTGATGACGTCACTGGGTGTGCACTCCATATTCACACCTCTCCTGTTCATTACTATTGGAAAACTGGCGTACAAATACAGAATATTTCTATTCTATTCTTCCCTTTTACCACTATTATTTGGGGGACTTTGGCCAACATTATTTTATATCCTTTTACAATTTCACTATTAATTATATAACGGCGCAGGAATCCCATCACAGTTTGTTGAAAGCGTAACGTTAGCTTTGCTAACGTCAGCACTTTCTTTAAGAGGATCAGACATTTGCAAGCAATAAAACGACACAGGAACAAGAATGACACGCTTAATATTTATTTAAACACCACACAAAAATACTTATAAAGAGAACCAAATTCTTAGAAATAATTATTAAATAATTAAATAAAATTTTCTCACTCACAAGATAATTGTAAGAACACCTTCCTCGACTAAGCTCCTTCAAAAAGTGCCGTCCTGATTCAAGTGATCGGCGGCCCACAACATGGCGGCCGCGTTCACACAACTTCCGATTACTTGCGTCAGAGCATAATTATTACAAAACTAAACCGATCATTATACAACTTTCTTGTTCTAATAATAATGTTTATAAAATTGAACTTAATTTATAAAAACGAATTAAGAAACAACAAGTCATGTGTTTTCAACATTGTCTAAAAATAGTAATTAAAATAAACATTGATTAAATTCGATATTTACTAACTTGATGAAAACACATTGCTTGTTGCTTAAAAATCACAATATTAATTTAGAATCTGGTTTGTAAAGAAACTATCACCTTAAATTAGATTATCATTTTAAAATCTGTAGTTCAGAACAATAACAATCGTTTACCATCCTTTTATGTTACAAAATGCAATTACTAGAGTGAAAATCAAAAACATAATATGAGCATAGTTAATTTACCTTGATTTAAAGCTTAATTAAGATAAACAATTACTTTCTTAATGTAAATTAAATCCCAATATGCTATTGCGTCGACACGGCCATTCTGCGAGGCGGTGCGCGCTCTGCACCAGCCGCGGTGGTTGTGGTTCTGGAATTTAATATTTAGGATTTCAGTTAGGTACCCATCTATAGGCACGCTAGCTGGTAACTTGGTTTCATTTCTGAACATGTTATTGCCTAAAATAACACATACATTTACATTTAGAGTTTCAGCTAATGAACTTAACCAAGTTATCAGCTATACTTTGTACCATAAAATTATTTGTCAACTTAGACGTTAGAGAATAGATGGATTTGCTGTACATACATAGGGATATGAGCTTGTGATTTTTTTTTTTGCCAATGCTCCACACATCATGGCTTATATTATAGTTTTGATGCAATGCAGTTACTCCACGTAAACCTGCATGATTTTATATTCTCGTAGATAAAGAGTGATGCTGTGGTGCTGAGCGGTCATATACGCCGTGGTCCACAGTGGCTCTAAGGACATGGGAAGGACGATGCTGTGGCCTGGGTCTTTATCGACCGTGGTCCACAGGGGCTCTAAAATATTATGAATAATAGAATAATCATTCATTGCTCATTAAGAACATGTGGCTGTGGTGCTGGGCGGTCATGTACGCCGTGGTCCACAGGGGTCTAAAGGAAATAGGAAGGACGATGCTGTGGCCTGGGCCTTTTATTGACCGTGGTCCACAGGGGCTCTAAAATATTATGAATAATAGAATAATCATTAATTGCTCATTAAGAACATGTGGCTGTGGTGCTGGGCGGTCATGTACGCCGTGGTCCACAGGGGCTCTAAAGGAAATAGGAAGGACGATGCTGTGGCCTGGGCCTTTTATTGACCGTGGTCCACAGTGGCTCTGAAAATGATATCAGTGGAATGGAAACAAGGAATAAATGGTTTGTACATAACGTATGACATACGAAGTTAATGCTTTGAACGCCATGTCGGACACAGTGTCCGACAACAATCAATTTTCTATTGTGTCTGCTGTCTGGCAGTGAACGTGTTAAAGACAATGATTGAACTAGAATGAACTAACATAAGCTCATTAGTAGTTTACCTTATTTTTACAAGTACATAGACAGGTGATACTCGTATAAAATGGATTGAACTCACCGGTTTATTTAGGCATCTAGCGAGGTATGTCAGCACGTAGATGGCAACACATGCAGATCTCCGAGTGTTGGTTGCAAGTTAGGTTCGTGTGATGTGTTGATCAGCTGTGATGATCCAGGTTGTCGGTCACCATTATCATCGGGACCTGTCGACACGGCTGCCTGATTTCCTGGTTGCGGAGCCCGACGTAGCTGATCGTGAACCACCTTGCGTGGCCGTCCTCTACCCGTAACTCGTTTCACCATGTAGCGGTCGTTATCCAATATCCTCTGAATCTCGTAAGGTTCACTGTATTTCAGGTCCAGGGACGTCTGGTTTCGTGGGTTGTTCTTGATAAGGACATAGTCTCCTCGTTGATTCTTGCCTTATTTTTGTCGAAATGTTTTTCATATTGAGCAGCAGCAGCCATTTTCTCTTGTACGTGTTGCTCAAGCGAATCCAAGTCAATAGTTCCACTATCGATATCCACCAACCTCAGGAGTTCCGGTGGTACGCAATGTTGTCGTCGTGTGAGAAGAGTAAGTGGTGCAACGCCGGTCACTCGGTGTGAAGTACAGTTGAAAGCAAGCTGCAATGCTTCTAATGCTGTTTGCCAATTTTCTGTGTTATAATGCTTAATCATAGTAAATGCGTTCTTCAATGTACTCATCACACGTTCTACCTGTCCATTCGCTCGGCTAATTCCTGCAGCTAGTGAATGTATATCAATACCAAAACGGTCACAATATGCCTTGAATTCCCCTAGAAATTCTCTTCCTCCATCCACTACAACCTGTATTGATGTTGCAAACAGGTGTACTAGGCGCTTGAGTGACGCAAGACTGCTGCTTTGGCTTTTGTCAGTAGAGTAGTTAAGTAATAAGTACTTTGTGTAAGGATCTATAATTACAATAACTCATCACGACCCTGAGAGTCTCTGGTACCGAGTTTGCCTGTAATGTCCATAATTATGGACGACTTGAAATGGTGCGGTAGGTTTTTGAATGGGGTGAAGTTGTGCTTGGATTTCACCTGAGGGGCCCTTGGAAGTTCTGCGTATAACACAATTGTCAACAAAATTCCTGACTACAGTGTTCATCTTATCAAACCAGTTGGATTCTTCAGTTTTTGTAGAGTATTATCCCATCCTGGGTGTTGCAGTGACGTATGGTAGGAGTTAATAAAACTCCATTGGAACGATCTAGGTACAACTGCTACCTTACAATTGCCAAGTACGGGATCTGTTAGAATCTTCTTAAGCACACCGTCCTCCAATGTGTAACCAGGGGTTGGATTATCAGTGTTCATGCTATCCATTAGTGAACGTAGGACGTCATCGCGTCGCTGCTCTATTTGCAGCCAGGCATTGTCTTTTGTCATAATATTAATCAAAATCTCACTTAAGGGATTTCTATTGAAAAATCTGCGTGCTGCAACCTCTCGCCTTTCCTGTACTCAACCTCGAAATCGTAATTCACCGCCAGTGTCTCGAGCTCGTAGGAATGGTAACAGCTCTCAGCGTCAGTGGTGCGTTGACTCATAAGCGACAGGATGTTGTCGTCCTTCGATGATCTGTACCAATACAGCTCCTTAGCCGAGGCTGCTTGCATCCGTGTACAATTCAATTGGTGTATCTTCCTGAAATAAGAAGAGGGTAGGCGCAGTAGACAGGTGTTGGATAATTTTATTGCGAGCCTCGTCATGTCTCTCGTTCCATTCCCACTTTGCATCTGTTTGTTAACTCATACAGTGGTACCATGACGCGCGAGAAATTGGGAATGAAACGTCTGAAGTATCCGGAAAGACCATTAAATTGCCTAACTTGTTTAACGGTTATCGGAATTGGTGCCTTTGTTAAAGCCTCCACTTTCCTTGGGCTCGGAGCAACTTGTCCATCCGAAATAATATTGCCCAAGTACTCAATAGAGCGTTTAAAAAAAGCAGTTTTATCAATGTTAGTTGAAAACCCAGCCTTTTGTAAAGCAATGAGTATTCGCCTAATGCGAGAGATTCCCTCTTGGAATTCCCTACATTTAGAGAGTACGTCATCATTTGTTAAACCACACACTAGGTTAACAAATTTTTCGCTGTGAGATCGCAGATGACTGACCATCGGTTGATGGAATAGTTTTGCACCCCGTGAAGTTACCAACACTTCAAGATTTGTGGTTTCGATGAGATTCATCCCTATTAGGATGTCAGAACATATCTCGTAATCAGGTACTACATGGAACTGTAGTTCTATTTGCAAATCATCGATAACACAAATCGTAGTTAATTTTGTTAGTGACACTACAGTAAATTGGCCAATACCCTTCAAATAACGAACAATATTATTTCTTTTTCCGGGTAGTTTTGCCGCCAACGACTCGCGTATCAATGAACATTCTGCGCCACTGTCAAATACAGTACAAATATTTAGGTTACTAATCATAACTTACATAGAAGTTAATTTATTTATGCCTACACAAGTTAACACTTGTTATTACAGCACGTTCACGTTTATAACACTTTTCAAATGTATGTCCTACCCTTGAGCAGAATGTACATGTTGGTTTGCCAGTGTCGGTACTTTTAGATTCAGACATAATTTTATCCTCCTGATGACGTGGTTGAGAATTTTCATTTTTATTGCCGTAACGACAGTCACGCGTGTCATGTCCAGGTCTTTTACAAACTTGACAATAAAGTAATGATTTATCAGAAAATCGTGATCGTTTACTTGTAATCGGCATGTTTGTCGAACCGGAATTTGGACGTTTATTACGCCGTATAGATGATGCTACCGAAATAAGCTCTGGGACAGAGGTGGCCCTCGCATTTAACAATTCTATTCTCAACCGGTCATCCCCAACGCACCCAATTACAGCCTCCACCGCGTCGTCATTGGATAACTTGTCTTTAGTAATACGACGCCATAGTACCCATGCCTGCGACAGAAACTGCGCAATATCCTTTGTATTATCATAATTATGCTCTCGAAATCGAGTAATGTCACGTGAATATCTATTCTCTGGTTCAAAAGTAGTAATTAATACGTCACGCAATTCCTGCCACGTGGCGGTAGATACTAGCCAATTGTCAACCCACAACCTTGCGCGACCTTTAAGTAAACTACCAGCTTTCATTCTAACCTCATAGTCGCTAAGGTTATAAGTTTCCATGGCAGTGGTAACATGTTGGCACCACTCGCGTATTCCAATGTCGGCATCCGGATCGTATGACGGCAAAAATATGTCTTTAATTTTGACCTTCGTATCAGGTTGAGTAGCCATACGATCGGACATGTGCTTCATTACTTGCAATGTCTGAGTAAAAAATTCGGTGGGTACGCCGCTAACAGAAGTAGCAATGTTTTCATTATTCAAACCAGAATGTCCGGCAGAAGTGGGTGGCGATCCCACTTCTGATAACGGCGCAGGAATCCCATCACAGTTTGTTGAAAGCGTAACGTTAGCTTTGCTAACGTCAGCACTTTCTTTAAGAGGATCAGACATTTGCAAGCAATAAAACGACACAGGAACAAGAATGACACGCTTAATATTTATTTAAACACCACACAAAAATACTTATAAAGAGAACCAAATTCTTAGAAATAATTATTAAATAATTAAATAAAATTTTCTCACTCACAAGATAATTGTAAGAACACCTTCCTCGACTAAGCTCCTTCAAAAAGTGCCGTCCTGATTCAAGTGATCGGCGGCCCACAACATGGCGGCCGCGTTCACACAACTTCCGATTACTTGCGTCAGAGCATAATTATTACAAAACTAAACGATCATTATACAACTTTCTTGTTCTAATAATAATGTTTATAAAATTGAACTTAATTTATAAAAACGAATTAAGAAACAACAAGTCATGTGTTTTCAACATTGTCTAAAAATAGTAATTAAAATAAACATTGATTAAATTCGATATTTACTAACTTGATGAAAACACATTGCTTGTTGCTTAAAAATCACAATATTAATTTAGAATCTGGTTTGTAAAGAAACTATCACCTTAAATTAGATTATCATTTTAAAATCTGTAGTTCAGAACAATAACAATCGTTTACCATCCTTTTATGTTACAAAATGCAATTACTAGAGTGAAAATCAAAAACATAATATGAGCATAGTTAATTTACCTTGATTTAAAGCTTAATTAAGATAAACAATTACTTTCTTAATGTAAATTAAATCCCAATATGCTATTGCGTCGACATATATGTATTTCTAATTCATCCCAGTAAAAATCTATTTTTATTCGTCAACTAATTACCCGCTCTTTTAGTATTTTCTGTCCATCGATACTGACATTTTTTTTAGGCAATGATCATCATTGATATACTGCCAATAATCTGAACTTATGGGAATCAAGTCATACGCAGAGGTGATTTATTACATATTTTCACGTATATGTTTATGTAAATATTTGTTTTTTATTTATTTATTGCACAATATTATAATTAATATTGATTTATTTTTAATGCTTCGTGACTATTTACGACAACTCGCGTAACTTTTGTTGCGCTTGAATCAGGAGATATATTACCTCCCCGGCTCTATGAACAAGATCTAGTCATATCGAGATTAAGTCCTATAGCGAACTAGTCATATCTGCTATTTAGTCTTAGCGAGAGGTAGTCATATCGCTTCTAACCCATGGTGCATAGCATCGCTTGTAAATGTCTTGTTCATTATTCACACAGAGGGGATGAGACGTGGACAATGGATAAGCAAGTGTCACAGACGTTTGTGCATTGCTTGCCTTTCATAATATTTCAAACGTGTATAAGAGAAGCAGAGGCGACAGCTGGTCTGACGATAGATCTTGTCAATTCCATGTCAATTTGTTAACCTACTGATTTGTTTAATGCAATGACGACACGGTTGGCGCAGTGGCTAAGCGATTAGCTTTCTGCGCTACATGCCGCGGGTTCGATCCCCGCACGGACAAAAATTATTTGTACGATCTACAGATAGTTGTTACGGGTCTGGGTGTGTGCATGTGACATATGTTTGTAAACAGTACCTTCGATACAGGTGAAATCCTAGTGCAGCAACGTTTTATTTTTAAAAAAAGCTGGCTAACAATTAACGTGTATGTTTTGTTACAGCCACCGAGCTAGACTTGCTGGGCGCTCTGTCGCTGCACAACACTTCGCGCGCTGGCGTCTCTGTCGCGCCTGGAATGCAGCCGCAGCGCACCGCATATACATTACAAGGTAACACTCTTAAAATTAGTTACGACTTTTCAAGAGCCATTTGTGTATTTTCGTAGGGCTAGGAAGCCCAAACTTGCAGCTTCAGTAACAGGAGCAAGTAATAGTGCATTCATGACTTTATTTATAGTTATTATTACAACGATAAACCTGTAAAATATTCAGTCGTTATTCTTATATAATGAACGCTTTCCTACGCGGCGAACAAAACAAATAAGGGCTCGTTAGGTGCCGGAGGTAAAGCTCCCTCACCGCCATAACGAACACTGAATATATTATGGTCTATCCACAAAGAAAAGGACGATGTTGGTCATGCGTAGATTGTACAGGGGCCTACCATCTTCAAATAGCAAACGGTTCTATGTCAAGGCATTTCGGTTTAAGTCCCGTATATACTTCGTACCAGGACGTAAAATCATGATTTTAGTCTGCTGAATGGCCGAACAAGTGAACAATTTTTGGGCTATAGCGACAATTTGAATTTGAATATGAAACATTTCAAATACGTTGCTACAAACTTATCTGAACCAGTGACCAAAATTGGAACTAACGTCGCCACAGAACAAAATTGACTTCAAAATGTATTTTTTGTATAGAGATGACATTGGTAAAAGCGACGGCAGCGACGCCATTACCGGGTCAGATAAGTTTGTAGCACTGTACTAGTTTATATGGTGTCAGTGTACTGTCAATTGCAACGTCATGGTATGCAAAAGAGTGGACGGTGAGCAACGCTTTTACAGCTTCTATTTCATCTACTTAAAAAAACTATATAACTGAGACAGCCCGGTACGATGCAGAACTATTCATTTCAAGCCGTAAACATAATTGTAATAAGAGACGCTGGTAGGCCCCCAGTACCAACATATACTTAGCTGAGACCGAGACTCGTTCTCGCCCGCACGGTATTCTTTTTTCCGGGATGCAAAGGGCTCAATACCACCTTTTTCCGGGTTGCAAGTTTCCCTTTTATCAAATTTCATCAAAATCCCGTCGAAAATTTAGCCCTGAACATGTAAGAAATAGACAGTTAGAATTATTTATTTGTATACAAAACAGAGTTACAGCATTGTACAATATAAACTTCTTAACAACATAGCATAGTAGACTGCGTCTCCAAAGGTACAGTCTGTCAATAAAGTCATGAAAAGGATTTTGAAGTAACTAAAATTCTTCTTCGCTCGCAACCCTAAATAACCGTAGGTGTCAGTTTGGGTACAACGATGTGTTTATTTTACTATTCTGTGTAGATTTTTTGTGATAAAAAATGTTTTCGGCATTAATATATTGTAAAAATAAACAAGAGAATATACAAGTGGCGCCCTCAATCCTTTTCATGACTTTATTGACAGACTGTATGTGTACACAAAATGACAATTCGATTAACTTATAATCTTAACTAATAACATGATACGTGCAAAATAGATTACATTTAGAGCTAAGTAGTGAATATTACAATTACAATTCTATTTGGATAATTTAAATACTTTTATTTATAGATTATTTAAAATCAAAAATATTTGTACTCCACAAAACATAGTGCATGTTCTTAATACTAGATATAACATCTTACACCATTGTAACCCTTCCCATGTTTACAAATACCACATTCTGATTCGGAGAAACTCACTTTCATTGGTTGGAGGGATGGACGACGAATCGAAAGGCTTCAATATTTGTTGACCGATATTTTGGTCATGTGGAGAGGATGAATGAAAGGCGATTAACAAAAGGGAATGATCCATAAATGTATGTCGAAATACCAGAAAGGGACGCCCTTGAGGGACTTACACTGACCTTATTGCCGATGTCCTTCAAAAAGGTCAAGAGCGTACTCGCAACTGGCGTTTGTATGAAAAGTTACATGAATGCAAAGAAGCAAAGTGGGTATGTTAGGATCGTAGTACGGCTTGTAGTTTGGGAATATGTTGTATAAAAGTATACACTTTGAAATTTTGATGGTTTAATAAACGGAAGGGGGTTGTACTACTCATAATAAATTATGAACTACTTGGGACGAACACTGAAATAGCGTATAAAGCAAATCAGCTGTTCCATATATTTAGTCAAGTAATATTTAATTATTTGTATGGAACGGCAGATTTCTTTTCAGATAGTTTGGTACCGTAGAAAAATTTGTTCATAATGATGAGTCCAATACGGGGGTCGGGGGGTGTTGGAGACGTTGGAGTCATCATTATGAACAACTTCATTTTGTACGACCATCAAAATTTCAGCGTGTATTTAATAAAGTAGGTATTTGTATGGCTCATAAGCTCATACGTAGTATAAGATTGCTTTAAAAAAACAGTTTTTCATTTAATATCTCAAACCAATCTTTAAAAACACATCAATTACAATGTAAAGTCTTCGCCCGTCTAGGTAATGATACCGTACGTTAATGGTGTAAACAGTGCAAGTCTGAATGCAATACGTTTAGGTGCAATTTCATTTCGATCCACTTACAGTCAGCGTCCATTAGTGGCGCGCCTCCACATTTTAATGTGCGGTCTTATAGGACGGCGATGCGATATCGAATTGGTTTTAATTTGATTACCGATCGGAATTATCGTGGATGGTATTTTATTTTGATATGATGTTGGTGTAGGTAATGGATAGTTGCAATTGCATTAGGAAATGTTGAAGGTAACAGAATTTGCAAGTCTATACAACGTGTATCAAAAATGCGTGGTCATATTTAAGGTTGTGGATCAGACCATCAAACTGAACAACTTTTTCTATGGGACCAATATCGTAATCGCGAAAAAATAATCAGTGGGCCGAGCACGAATGTTTTGACGTATCGTAACGTTAACGTAAAGCACCAAAAATACACGTTTAATATCTATGATATTTTTTTTGGAAATACATGCAATATTTTTACATGTTCATGAAACAAGTGCGTTTGTTGCATAACATTGAACAAAAATGCGATAGATTCATCGTATTTTATAATCAAAATTTGCTTACATTTACGTTACTATACGTCAAAACATTCGTGATCGGCCCACAGATGCCCCACACGTTTGGGTCGAGTAGGTATTGAAGTTTGGTATGGGACAGCTGATTATTTTTTATATCTTTCGTGAATGTTCCATAATTATTTTAATGTGTATCGGGATACGTCAATAGGAAGATCCGCGCCTTGATTACGTAAGAAAAACCTGACAGCCACAGCGACCAACAAGCAATGCATCCCTTTCTCGCTTATAGACGTTTTCTTATGAGAATACGAAATAGGACGTTTGTTTGCGACAACAACTGTCATATTTATCATTCGTAATCAGTACCTCCTCTACCATGAGTTTTCCGTGCCGTCTAACGTACACGTTCACATGCAAAATTTGTATGGGAATTTTTTCAGCGCCTCTAGCGGTATAAATAGTGAACTAAAGTCACTATACTTTATGAAATAAATTGAAATTGAAATTGACTATACAAAATATATTGCATGTGAACGTGAACGTTAGACGGCACGGAAAACTCATGGTAGAGGTACAGGCGGCGGAATTGGTTTTAATTTGGTTACCAATCGGAAATATTGTGGACTTAATTTTATTTTGATAAAATAAAATTCGTGTAGGTAATGGATATTGCAAAGGTGCAATTGCATGTGGAAATCCTGAAGTAATCTAATGTCTTTGGAGCTAAAGTAGGTAGCAGTTGATAAAAGGAACGTTAGCGTTAAGAACTTATTGATCTTATTTCGTGAATGCTGTTCTACTTCGAGGAGTTATCGTAGGTCGGTGGTGATGGATAACGTAGTCTAAGTAATTGTATTGGTTGTGTGTTCACGGGCGCTACGCCATATATACTAAGAACTGTGCGCATAACTATTATTTTAATTACAGTGGATTATTTACTAATGCTATTTACAAACACAGGTTTTTGAGATATTTTTATTGAAACCGATATTTTAGCTTTTAGTTTATTGCTATGAAGAATAGTGGTACAGTAATGTCTATTTGTATCTTTATTGCTATAATATTGTTATACTTTTGACATGGAAGTGTATGCTTGATATCACTTGTGGTTGTTATTGATAGGGGAGCTAGTCTTTTGTTCCCCTGTTACTTTTGTGGTGTGGTCCATCAAGATTGATCGAAGAGGCTGGTAAACATGTTGTATTAAATATTTCAATTTTATTTTGAAGACAAGAAGTGTCTACATTTTCATCGTAAACAGAGAATGTCTACGATTTTCATTTAATTTGAAAATTCTTAAAACGTTGGTTCTTTGTCTGTGTTCAATTCTTTATGCTCTTACGGGTCTCAGCAAAAGTTTGCATAGACTTTGTGAAGAATATTAGATAAATTGACGATTCTATAACATTTAATTATGGATCTCTGCCCATTATTAAATTTTCTCTGCCCATAATTATTCACTATTCATATTTTGTGCTTGTGGCCTTAATTCGCAATGGCATGTGTTAATACTAACCGATATGAATTTAATCTTGATTATACAACTTTGTCACTATATCTGTGACCCAAATAAAGGCAATGTTCTAACAGCTCCTCAATTAGCATGCTAATACCGACCATTAGCGGTAGAACATAGGTATGGAATTAGGGAGGTGATTACCAGTACATTCATTAGTCGCAAAGTGAATCAGTCAGCTCAACGGTGATGATGTAAATTGATTGTAATCCAGCGGCCCGCAGCGACCCGGTCCGGGTACATTAGCGGCGGCCGGCGGTAATCCGGCCGGCAAATATCCGCAATCCCTCTCGCGCCCCGTGATTAACTGGCCTCTAAACCGCCCTGGATTCTGTCACAACTCTCTAGGGTTGTCATATACCTATGAGATATTTATTTATTATATGAGTAGCGGGACGCGCAGGAATAATGATTTTTATAAAATATGATACATGTACAAACATGAAGTAAACTACTAAAACTACTTGATAATGAATTACTATTGACCAAAAATAACAAAATATTAATAAGTACTATAAATAGGGACTTTCAATAGATAAGTTTTAAAAGCCAAATAACTCATACAAATTCTGTTATATGTATAAGGGTACCTACCCTAATAAAACATGACACCCTTTACAGACAGATCAGTTATAAAAATACAATTCTATAATTAAAAAATATGTCACTTCACATTCTGCTTCGTATTTATGGCAACCCTATGAATTCGGGGCCATTTTCGCATTTCACTTACCCGTAACCTAATCCTCGCCATTAAGCAAGTTGCGTGCATCGGGCAATTGTCGAAGGGTGTTCACCCTAATTGTGGGGATCACCGGCGGGGCCATATTGTCTCGTCGTGTCGTTGCTGGCTCAAGTGTCAAACGCCAACCGTGGCCAAACGGATTAGGGACGCAGTGACATTGTGAATACAGGACCCTAACAACACCGGCTCATTGACTGAGTGTCACAGATAAAAAAAGTATATAATAATATAGATAATCTGTTAGAAAAATAGCAGGTCGGAAGCATCAGATTTTTTGTCGCTAATAGTCGTAACAAAAGTTTGCCGGTGACAATGAGCTTTCAGTAACAGACGTCTGCGGCGGACAGGCGGCCTAATAGCAGCAATTGCAGAGCTTTAGCGGATTATAAATGATATTCATGCATGTCTCCTTCGGTCGGCTATGTCAAGGACAGACAGCGCTAATAAATAGCTCGGATTGTTGTGGCGAGCGTGACGAACTGTACTGCGCTATGTGGATGCCATAGTGAAGCATGATGTAGGTATATTGCTAGTTATAGGAGTCTTTCATACAATTATGATCATAAATTTATTTATTTATTGGTACTTCAACGACAGACATGATTTTTTTTTTTATGTATTAACAAGGTTCCAGATTATGGTGAATTTGTAACTTAGAAGTACACAGCACTTACAGAAATTAGAAAATAAAATTATGTAGGTAATACAAGTTATTTATGAAAGAGTTTTTTTTTGTTAAATGTTAAACGTAGGGATTGTTAGCGAGTACAAAACCAATCATTGCACAATAACATCATATACAATACATATCAAATTATTATCGTATATTCTAATCACGGAATTATAAAACACAAGTGGAAAGAGCAAGTGTGCTATAGTTATGCGGAGATACGCAAACTTATGTTATATTCCATTCCAATTTATAAAAATATCTGTTTGGTCGTAGGTAAAATAACTTTGTGAGCTATGAATGTGTGGGAGTTGCGAATTTATGACTTTAGTGACATAACTTCTTCTAGAAACAAATATCAATGCCTTTTCCTCTTGTCTTTTATATCTTTTAAGCAGACAAGGTAATTCTTTACAGTAGGTACGACTACCCGAAGTAAACTAAGCACCGAGACTTTCAAAGTTTCAAATCAAACTACTATAACCTGAGAACATACTGTTTCATTACGCATAAATGAATACATTGGCAGAATATTAAAAAAAAACTTTAAAAAAGAGTAAAAACCGACTTCAAAAAACTAAAAAGTATAAAATAACTTTCTTAAAAAACTTAACAGCTTCTGAAGTCGGGGCCACTGCCAAGCTACGAGTAGGTACATTGAAGAATTATAGGCCCCGACTTCAGAAGCTGTTAAGTTTAAGCTCATAAGCAAATGGGACCATTCGGGAAGCACCAGCTTTCAAATAAAAAAAGAATCATCAAAATCGGTTCACGCAGTCGAGAGTTATGAGGTAATAAACATAAAAAAAAACATACGCGTCGAATTGAGAACCTCCTCCTTTTTTTTAAGTCGGTTAAAAAATAGACATAAACAAAAAAAAATACTTTATCATCATATCTTCAATGCAATCCTGAGTAACCATACTAATATTGTACGTATCACCTGTTTAAACCTACGTCCTCCATACCCATCTTTAATTATTTGATAAATAAATATTATTCTATTCAATTTTTTTCTGAAATTGCTTTCAAACCACCAAGAAAAATTATAACAGTAGAAAAATCTTCCTTTTTAATTGTTTTCCTATCATGAAAGTCGGGCGCCCACTTGGTTTGTTTCCTCACACAACTAAATAGTTAATTTAGCAACAGTAGATGTATTTTTTTATAAACGTGACATCAGATTATATTATGACTAACCCAACTTTTAATCGAAAGCTAGTTTAATCGGGTATCATCTTAGCTAAACTTTATGAAAATTTGTTCAGCTGTTCAAAAGTTACGACTCTTTTTCTAGTTAGAGTTAGGGGTTTTTATAATACTGTATATTATACACGCCACTGTGTGCAGTGATCTTCGTTTGCCCAACGAACCGTTCAGCTCACTCGTAGAAGCTTAATCACGCGAATATGCGTCCTTAATTTATCAAAATATTTATTAAATTATATCGTTTGAGTTAAACTTGAACTAATTCTAATAGAGGTTAATGTAACCTTGCCTATCGCTTTCCATAAATACCAAGGGTCCATTAATAAGTTAAGTTATTGGGTTGTTCTATCAACATGATTAACATTACCATATCAGGCTGTAAAAGGCACGGCACGACAGGGTTCGACTAAAACCCTTAATTTTGATACCCAAAACGATAGGTATTGAGGAAAAATTAAAGACATACAATATGGCGCCAAGAATCAGCCATTAATTTTTTTGTAATTTTGATATAGCCAGTGTCATTATCACAACTCAAGTTAAAATCCATCAAGCCGTTTAGGCTACAGAGTATCACAAAGAAAATATACATACATGTACATACACTCGAAAAATATAACCCTCCTTCTGGCGCAGACGGGTAAAAAAGACATATACCTTATATAAGTAAGTACTTTACTCGTAGCTAAATCTTTTTTTAACCCCCGAAGCCAAAAGAAGAGTGTTAGAAGATTAAAGTGTCTGTCTGTGTATCTGTGGTATCGTAGCTCCCAAACGGATCAACCGATTTTTGTTTAGTTTTTTTGTGTCATAGATACTTTTATCCGGAGTGTTCTTAGCCATGTTTCATGAAAATCTGTTCAGCCGTTCTAAAGTTACAGCTCATTTTATAGTTGAAGTCGGGGGTTTTTGACGGTTAGGTTAGGTTATTAAATGTCTATAAATTAGAAAGTTCCTTTCGTCCAAGTATCTTTACAAACTTTCCGTCATCCCCTCATCAGCCAGTCATCAAAAGAGACGATACAAAACAAAGTGATAAACTCCTGCTAATAAAACTAAGTTCTACGTTAAGTATTGATGGATACTTACCTTCTTTTCCTAAGAAATTTATTGATATGTCAAAACAAATAACTGAACGGTATGAGTGACTCGGTTTTCGATATTTGTAGCATTTAGGCAATTTTTTTTGGAGAAAATTCAATTTGTGAATTTCAAAGAGACTGTTGTACCTCTGGACCTAATCCAAGAAATACGAGTATATAATCAAAAAAATAAAGCTCGCGGCTCTTAAAAACCAATTTTCATCATATTATGACTTTAACATTGAGGTTTTTAGTTTTTACAGCATTATCCCCCATAACATTAGAAAGAACTATTATCAAAACTATTATGACCTTTATTAAAAAACTAATATTTTAATAATCTAAAGTACAGATGTAGATAAAAGTGTGGTGTAAGGTGTAAATCATGTGGCTTGCGTGTACACTTCAAGACATAATTACGGCGCGGGAGTCGTAACAAGCCTCGCGCGGAACTAACTGCCACCACCTCGTTGCAGGAATTTCCATTATTCGTTAAAAGCCTAAAAGAAAAGAAATATTTCAAATATTAAAAATATTTGAAATATTTCTTTTACCCCCGACAAAAAAGAGTAGTGTTATAAGTGTGTAATGTGGATCTGTATATCTGTCTGTGTCATCGTAGCTCCAAACGGAATGACCGATTTCAATGCAGTTTTTTAATTGAAAGCTAGTTTAATCGGGTATCATCTCCGCTATGTTTCATGAAAATCTGTTCAGCCGTTCAAAAGTTACAGCTCTTTTCTAGTTGGAATGGGGTGTTTTTGACGGTTAGGTTATAATAATACTGATTTTGTTGTAATTTTTTCTGGAGGCAGTGGGCAGTGAACCGTGTTATCTATTTGGGTACGAACACTCAGTGGGGTAACAACACGTTTTGGAAATACAGAATGGAAAATCATCTTAACTCGTGAAGAGGTAACTTTTTACGAGAAAATTATAGTTTTCCTAGCCACTAAAAGGACCTGGTATACACCCTGTATATTTAAACAGGACACATGCTTGAAAGGGGTATTGCAATCATCATTATGAACAACTTATATTAGAGGACCAAGGCTGAAGTCGCGAAATAAAATCTGCTGTTCCATCTAATATTTAGTCGATTATTATTAGAATTATTTGTATGAAACAGTAGATTTTTTCCAGATGTTTCTATGTTGCTCCCTCGTTGTTCATAATAATGAGTACAATAACCTCTGAAAAGGCTGCCCTTTGAAAAGTAGCCCTGTATATACAGCTTCTATTGTATTCCCGTTTTCCACTACTTTCGAACGGATACTGCTATTTTAGTGACCAATTAACTATGCTTGGCACACAGGAGATATTTTGTTTTTAACTGACTTCAAAAAAGAGGGAGGTTCTATGTTCGTCTGTATGTATTTTTTTTGTGTATGTTCGTCTATATTTTCGCCTAATACTTTGCCCCTCACTAAGATATATCCTGTACCGAGGATACAGTTTATAAACATGCATGTCACATACTCATACCCAGACCCGGAACAACTATCTATAGATCATACAAATAATTGCTCCGTGCGGAGATCGAACCCGCGGCACGTAGCATAGAAAGCTAATCGCTTAGCCACTGCGCCAACCGTGTCATCATCGTCGATCATTGTAGTACTTATTATAATGTTTTTTTCGAAAAATGTCACAATATATCACATCCCTAATTTGTGTGTATAGCAACGGATGTAACATAAGTATAGCCATTATATTTGTAACACTAGCTTCTAGCTTGCCAAGCCCGCATCTCATTTACGGGATGAGTTTATTTGTTGGGGTGATGAGAATCTGAATAAAAAATATTATTATAAACTTTAGAATAAATATGGTTAGGTTACAGAAACCCAAACACAGCGAAGTAAATGGGTTTTACTAGCGACCCGTCTATCATACTTAGATATAAACTTTTCGGAAAAAATGCTCAAAATTATGGTGAAAACTGCATCAAAATCCATTGCATAGAATAGAATAGATCGAAATGTCGAGACAAGTGCACGGTTCCAAATAGTAGGTTCTATAGAGAAGAACCGGCAAGAAACTACATGGAAACTTTAAAAAAATAGTATATTACAATCTTGATTTGTACAGTGTTGTGGTAAGAGCAGCGAGAATAATGTAATAATAAAAAATAAGAATAGGATAATAATGATTTGCTTCTGAATAAAATTGCTATGGCAGTTACAGCCCGACAGACGGCAGACAGTTGGATTGTGTCTTATATACGCTGGGCTGGCAGGTAAATAATCAAATGAAATGTATCAGCATCAGGTAAGTAATTATCATCCAATGTTCGTCTTAAAAATGGATTAAATAACAGTTCAGTTAAGTTGATTTGTAACTACAGGTTTAGAAATACCATTTAAAGTGTGGAAACTTACAACTGAAACAAGAACGGAACTTGCTCGTGAACGGGTGCTGTCTGTCGGAACTGGTCAGCTTGTAACTGCCATGGCAGTCTTATTCAGAGGCAAATCAGTATTATCCTAGTCTTATTTGTATTCGCATTGAATTGCATTATTCTCGCAGCTCTTACCACAACATTGTACTGATAAAGATAGTATTCTATTATTTATTTGAAAAGAGTTACCATGGAGTTTCTTGCCGGTTCTTCTCCATAGGATCTACTATTTGGAACGGTGCACCTAGAGTCTCGACATTTCATAAGTGCCTGTATCTGGTTTACATGAAATAAAGATCTATTCTATTCTATTCGAGCTTTTCATCTCCGAAAATTAAACGTTTTCCATACGAGAGGAGCCGCGGGCGCTGCCAGTCTCATATAAACATGAAATTAATTAAAAATCCTATCTATTTCCTCACAGACAGATAAACCGCGGCACGTGTGAGGAAGTGACAAACGATGGGCAATAAAATATATCCATTGCGGGGACACAACCCGTGTTTACACAAAGCCCAGTCAATATTTGTGTCAGTATAACGGTCGGGGGTGATTTACAATTAAATCCGAACATATCTGGGATCAGTTCAATAAAATACAGTTTAAACTCTATTTTGCCACGAAATAAATGGCAAGGTGATTTTGATAATATCACTCTAGCATTGCTCGTAACGCTCAATGGGGGACAACAGTGATTTACAGGTTAATAAGACAGTTTTATCGAAGTTTGAGCATTTAATTTAAAGTGTTAAAGTGCAGTTAACGGTTCTTCGTAATTTAGAAAAGTTCTACTCAATTTTAACCACCGACCATAGAGAGATATATTCTGTGATTTAATCAAATTTTAAGTTGAATAGCAGTTGCGTAGAACATGACTGGATTTTATAAAGATTGTTTAAAATGTAGCTCTCTCTCTGATCATATTAAGTAGGTACTTAGTAACTTCCATAACAAATGATATTCGCATTTGGCGTAAATACAGGATATTTTTTTATGTAGTGCGCAAAATTTGCAGAGTGGTTCAGTGTCCGTACCCAAATGCAACCGCAGTACTAAAATTCGAGCCAAAACAAAATAACAATTTGATTTTGTACGGCTTGCGCTAGAAAATGATGCGTGTCCCGCATACTAAGTCGAATTTTCGCAATACTGCGGTTGCATTTAGGAACAGAGACTGAATCACTCTATAAATTATGCGCACTACATAAAAAAATATCCTGTATAAGAAAAGCTTCAATGTAGAAGTAATGTTGTATCATTTCATAGTTTATTACAGCTTCGTAATTTCCGCCTGTTCTCATAGCACACGATATACGTGCCAACACGTACTCGTAAAACCGCTGTTTATTATTTACAAACGTTTAACATCAGCCGGGAACTGCCGCAATGACAAACATGCAACCGATGGGTGCAGGCAGCCGCCATAATCTATAAACATGAGAAATTATTGCCCTACGTGCCGCTCAGGCTTCTAAGGTCTAAGGGATATCATATTGGCTTATATGTCTACTCTTCCCACCAAAGAACAGTGGCCATAATAATAAAAAATCTAATTTCCAGAATATAAAGAAAGAAAGAAATAAGGTTTATTGGTCAACTTGACGTTGGTTGGACGATGGTTATCATGACGGTATGCGGTCCACTACCGTACGTTTCACGCGGCAGTTTTTGCCACTCACCACGGAACTGTAGAATCAACTACCATCAGCGGTTTTCTCGAACACATACGACATGGGGACCTTCAAGAAAAGAGCCTACACCATCCTAAAAGGTCGGCAACGCATCGGTGACTCCTCTGGCGTTGCGGTTGTTCATAGGCGGCGGTGATCCCTTACCTACCATCAGGTGAACCGCAAGCTCATTTGCTATATACTACAAAAAAAAAACAAGTTATTTTGCTAACATTTTAATAAACCAACAGCGATATACAAAATCGTCCCCTTATGTTATTTCAGCGTCAGACAAATGAAATATGAAGCAGTTTTATAAGATTCGCTTACCCCTCAGTAAGCCAACCTAGGGTTGTATCTACCAGTTTCTTTAGATCTCTTATTTTATACTTAACCTTTTAAATGTAAAGGCATCTAAGGTTCTAGTGTAACTGGTTGATTTTTCAACTATCTATTGACTGGAGCAGTGTGGACTAATTGATATTAAATAATAATTGAGGCAAGGGGAGACGGCACGGGTCGGAATGGGCCATGCATTATTCAATATTTTCGTGGAAAGCGAGCTTGCATGGAACATATGTTTTCCGACTTATTTGTATAACATTTTGATAATGCACTTGTGTTTTTAGCATGTTATTTTATTGTAATTGTAGCGTGTATGTATTAAGTTTTGTTAGTCTATGTAACTTTAAGATAAACAATGACGTAGCTCATGAGATTAACTTAACTATTGTATCTAAGCTAGCAACCGCTGTTACTGAGTTTTAGTGAACAGTCGTCCAATAAACCTTGAACTAAGAACACGCTTCTCTTTGCCACCCTTCTGACCAACCATACCACACCCACAACACCAAAATGGTACCATACAATTGGCAAATAAATAATATTAATAATTCATGTCACAAGTACGATTTTCCATATTGATCACGTTTCTAGAAAACAGAACGTCACCCCTAATGTCTTCGCTTAATTTTCTTTACATTTTCCTCCCGTTCAATTTCTTGGAAATATCAGCATCTAGCAACCCTTAACTACTTACGTAAAACTGATATGTATGTATGTATGGTATGTTTTTCTTTAGAAATGAACATGGAAAATATAGCAATTAGGTAAATTGCTTCACTTGAGGCACTATGTATAATGTCAGAGTGGCGTTCCCTGAATAACAAAGTACTTACAATTAGTACGTCAGCACTTTAAAAAAAGGTCTTGTACAAATTATTTAGCCTGCTACGAATCAACTGAACTACAAGTTCAATCCACTTTTAAGACTAACATTGGATGATAATTACCTGATGCTGATACATTTAATATGATTTTTTACCTGCCAGCCCAGCGTATAGGTAAGACACAATCCAACTGTCTGCCGTCTGTCGAGCCTGGTCAGCTCTTACCACAACATTGTACTAAGTAATCAAGATTGTAATCTATCATTTTAAAAGAGTTTCCATAGAGTTTCTTGCTGGTTCTTCTCCATAGGACCTGCTATTTGGAATCTCGCACCTAGAGTCTGGACATTTCATAAGTGCCTGTATCTGGTTTACATGAAATAAAGATCTATTCTATTCTGCTTCTGCCTAGTCTTTTCCAATGTAACCAGATACGGATCAGTGGCGAGTCTAGGATTGGGTTTGGAAGGGGCTTGACCCAGCTGTGGGTAGGCTGTATCAAGGTCAGGTAAACAATAACGAAATTTAAAATTTGAAAACATACTATAGATACGAAGTAAGGATAAGTGATGAAAATTGTAGGTAGTATAGTACTAATAAAGTAGGATAATATCAAGTTTAATTTGAGAATTGTCAGGGATGGACTCAGATGCTTTTGGGGGAGGCTTTGGGGGCTTGAGCCCTTGAGCCCCTGTATCCGCTACTGATACGAATAAATATCATTATTCAGTTGTATTTGCTGATAATACAAGTCTCTCTAATAATATATTCATTGAATGCCATATCACTCTGTGTATTCAGTCCACTTATATTAGCGGATCCATAAGCCGTTGTCTCAAAAGGCTTACGTAATCGACGCTTGTTCAGCTTCTGGGAACTGTCTCCCTCTGTAGTTTTTGTTCAATCTTGTACAATAACATGAATCTAAAGCCTTGTATTCACTGGACGACAATGTTGAGCAATACGGGTCGCCAGACTGCTAGACGTCGTAAAATGTAGAGTGCGAAGAGATGCCTTTAAAAAAAAAATGATAAGTTCTGCAAGTTTGTCTCTTGTGACATTGAGTGATGTCAGGGTACAAGACACTGGTTTAAAAGAGGAACTATACTATAACAAGTAATATCTACGGGGCCCGGGGGTCAAAAAGTAATCAAATTTTCTTGCCGGTGCTCCTCCATTCGATGCTCTATGAAAAACAATTCTACTACTATTCACTATTCATAAATGCCTAAACGATGAATGGTGACAGCTATTTAAAGTCATAAGTATTACTATATTCTGTGTTAAGGGTACATGTGACTCAACTATAGACGCCTAGTGAATAGGCAACTTTATCAATAACGTAGGTGTTTGGGCGGGAGTCATCGAACTCTCGGGGTAGTCGGGGAACTTTCTCGTTTATCGTACTCCTATTGAAAATATGGAGATTGAAACCTAGCTGAGTTTACCCAATCGAATATTCAATTGTATTCATGATGCAATTCAAATACTTTACGTTGACGTGAAAGGGAAAAGTACATTTTAGAACGAGAAAGTAAAGCGACAGAGTTTAGTATAAATTGTTTTGAATTTTAGTCCAATGTTTCAAAGTAGGTAAGGCTTTATCGAAGGGTGTTGATAAACAACGACGATGTTACTCACGTTTTAGGTATAATGAAATGCTTGCTTGTTAAAAAAGTTCCCTCATTTCCGACCCCCGGTTGACATCTTCGTGACAGCTCGGTCACGTGACCGGCGGGTAAAGTCGTGACCCCCGACGGCCATTTGTTACGCGGAGAACAAATAAAAGCGTATTATTGTGTAGTATAAGTTCGACTTATCCTTTACGTTACGTCTCGAGTAAGTACCGGAATAAATCACCGGAAGAAATATTAAGCATCATTCGTTTGAATAATTTATTTAGTACAGATATTGTGAATGACAGATTTATTAGTTTGAATTCTCGTTAGATACCGTAAAATATATTGTTGGTTGGTGGGTCGCGTGCCTCCCCTTCCGCGCAATTTACCCTCGCCACGGGGGGCTATCACGTCATTCATGTGAGATATTATTTCGTCATCTCGTTCCCCTCCGAGATTTAAATCTCTCTGTATTGCGCACTTTATTTACCGCTCGTGATTTCTGAGTGTGATTTTGCTGACACATTCCTTCGAATAGATCTGAGGGTTAATTTATAAGGGTGATCAATTGAATTTTTCATCAATCATTACATGATCGAGACGTCCGCGTCGCGTCGGTCGTCGAAGATGAACTATGAACTATGTGCCTAGGTATAATAAAATTTAGTTTTGTGGATTTTTATAATTCAATATAATCGCCGCAATACAAGAGAATTTGTGTGATTCGTAAATTGTTCTAACTAGGTACTGCTATTAAAAACTTTCCTGAAAAATTAAAATCAGTTTGACTCGTATTGAAGATAGGTGGTAGAGAGGTACTCATAGGAAATGCCGGCGCCATCTTGTATATAAAAAAGACCCGTAAAAGTGATTGAAAAAGCCAAATTGCAAGAAATAAATAAACATTTCATTTCATGCCGGAATTTGAAAAAATTCCTAGGTGTATCTAGTAACGTATGTTACATAATTGCCTGCAAAATAACCGTTGTATATTTTAATTCGAGTAACAATAATACTTTTGTAGGTATTATGTTTTGATAGTCACATCTAGGTATACTAAAGTAGTTTATAGTTAGTGTCCTCGGGAGTTTGTGCTGCATTGCAGTTGCATTTGCAGATCAGTCGCCGAACCGAGTTAATCTGGGTTTGGCAAAGATTTATACACAAGTAGGTAATGCATTTCTGCCAATAGAACATTAACTCGGTTTGATGTTTTGTTATAGAGAAACTCAAATTTCACAGTTTTATAGCTGTTTTATGAATTCATTCGACCTTTATGTACGAGCAGTACCGTAGATAGTGCACCAAAAAGAATCCAAAATATTAAATTATAATGTAATTAAGTTGCTGGGAAAATTCGTAACACTAATTGATTATAACTCAGGACCGGCAGGATGAAATAAAAAAACAATGAGAATATAGAGTTACACTGATGTCCTATACCGATTAGCACCGGTGTCAACCGTAGGGGCAAGCCTTTTTAATTTGGACCAGCGTCCATAGGAATTTGCCCATCCTCCTTTTAATGACTTTTGTTAGTAATTCCGTAAAGAGCTGTATATTAGTTATTTTACATAAAGTGTATCTAATATTTGAGGGATTTTAATGAATATGAGTCGCATGGAATATTTAATCCTAGCAATTTGGATTTCTTTTTTTTTCCATGATTTGCGTGTTCAGATGTGCGTGTCGCAGCATTGCTCAAAGTCAACCCGTCTGGCTGCATGTGACACTGTGGACCGCCAGACATTACAAGGCCCGCTGAGCTTTCGTAGGTATATCAAACATAAATAATGTTAATTAAAAGTTTCCAAATGTTTGGGACTTTTAGGCATTAAAGCCGGCTTCCAAAAACAAGGAGGTAAACAATTCGACTGTATTTATGTTGATTTTTCGATGGATTTATAGGAATTTTTCGAATTTACCTGTACAGTATATTTTATAATTCATTTCTTATCTGTAAATAATTATCTGTAAAAAATAACTACCTTCCTATACTCCGTCGGCTTAGGTTATTTATTAAAGGTTAAAAATCTTCTTGACATGAAAGTCTCAATATTATGCATTTAAAAAATCTGCATTTGTTTATCTTAAATATCACAAAAGTTTTCAGATTTTGTAAATGCAGGTTTAGATAAAAAGTCATGTTAAGATACCTTCAGGAAATTACGTATTATAGCCGACAGAGTATACTATAGTAAAATAAAATTGTCAATGTTTAGCAATACCAATACTTTGGACAATTATCGTGAACGTGATACGGGACAACTTTTATCTAACTGTACTAGATATTCCTGAAAGTATGAGTAATATGAACGATTTTATTAAAAACTTTAGATTAAAACTCCCAGCCAGACATTGTAAATAAATGACTTTAGAAACTCGCAATCAAAGTGTCAAAAAGGTAACAAATCGATTCGATCCAAACTTACCTTATGACAAATGTATTTGTTGAACTGGTTGAACGGTTAAACCATAGGGTTAAACTAACATTGTACCATGTCAAAACACTAACATGTTCGGTTTTAAACCAGTATTGGTGTAGTGACAGTTAGTTCGAACATCACGAAAGAAAAGCACACAGCGTGGTGTTCTTTACAAGCGTGGACGGTACAAGGGACCATCCATAAAGTACGTCACACGTTAAGGGGGGGAGGGAGTCGACGAAGTGTGACATTGGGAAATGTGACAAGGGGTGGGAGGGGACCTAAGTTTCGTGACGTCACATTTCAAAATCATATTAAAAAATAATTTAAATGAAAATAAAACTAATTTCGGAACTGCTGTTTTAATTGAATAATTTCTAGATGTAAAATGGGTACATGTTTGTTTTATTGAAATCCAACTATAGGACCAACATCGTAATCGGGAAAAATTATCAGCTGTCCCATACAAAACTTAACTAAACTAGTAGCTACGAGCTCCATTTTATTTACCAAAGTATATTATAATATTACAAAAAAGAAAATTTGAGTTCGTCTGGTGCACCCTGAGCAGTCAGCCTCGATAACACCCTTGCTGACTGGCTTTTTTTATCTTTCCACTACAGGATAAGCGATTCCCTTGCAAAAAAAATTGTTCAGCGGATTGACCTATATATTCAAATATAACTTTCACTATCGGACAGCCTGTACCTATGCTTGTGCGCACTACCGTGCGGACACTAGAGAAAGCCAAAATAAATTTATACTAAAACCAATCAAGCAAAGAGAAATCTTGTAGAGAAATCAGTGAACCAAGATAATAAAGTAGTTCTGGCAAGCTGCCAGTGGCTTCGATCGTTACCAGTCAAGGACTTGGAGATCACGATAGTGTACCAACAGGCCCACCACACCATACCAGCTGATTGCTGGGTGATTTATTCTACTGCAATACCGAGGATTATTGCCATGACCCGCGAAATATGGCCCACATAAAGTCATATTTTAGAGTGCTTTATAAATAAACAATTCATATTTTATGCTGGCTATAGAACTGGGTTAGACATAAGCATTTGTAGGACACTATAAGGAACATCCTTAATTTTGGTCCTTCGAACCGGATTAAGCACCTTTTTTTTAAAGATTACTTACAATGTGGGATGTTGACCCCTCCAACTAAGCTACAGGTGCTTGGTATAGGAATAGATACGTCAATAGTGCAATGGTTGGGGTTCAAACTTATAACCTCTTGCTCGTCAGTCCGACGACGCAGCCGTTGTGATTAAAAATGTTGAATGGTTTTTTTTAGGCGTCTTATAATTTATGTATCGTGTTTGTACAATTGTGTATGTATATCTTAGGAGAATCTCGTTCACTGCAAGTGGAGGGCGTCGCATTCGAGCACGCCGCGGAGCTGCTGCGCCGATCGCCGGAGTTCACAGTCCTCGCCTCTCTCCGGCAGGAGCCTGCCAACTCGGGCACTATCCTGTCCTTCTCACATGGATATAACAGGTAACAGCCTGCAATGTACTCGATGTTGTCGTACTTTTCTATATTTAGTTTAATTTTTAAGTTCGTAGCACGATTTTCTTAATGTGTATAATTTATTACTTATTATAGATGTAATTTTAGTCGTTTATATTAAGCTCATATTGAATGAAAATAAAGGTTATCACACCTTTTCAATCGATCATAAATTAATGTACTAATCTATACGATTACATCCTTTTAAAAATCAATAACATTGTGCGTAGCTCCAAGCGTAGCGTCAGCTACGCGGCGTAGCACAGTTTGTAGCACAGGATTTGATGTTTCGATAATTAAATTGTTGAAGTTGCGATTTCACGACTTAATTATGTATTCATCTGGTATCGAGTAGTGGAACAAGATGAGCCACTGGCGCTCACGTGGCCGTGGTGATGCGGTGAGCGGCGAGCGGCGAGGGCGCGTGGCCGGCGCAGTCTACGCGCCGCCGCTCCGCACGGTGAGTTCTAGATCTCAACATCGCTGCGCGCGCTCGCATCCCGCCCGTGCGGCGGCATGCGTGCGCGCGTCCAGGGGAGAATCATGTATCTTGGAATGTCCTGTGCCTCGGAATGTCCTCCTCGATCCATCCGTTGACCTGATTGCGCTCACTGTCACCTCTGCATGGATGTATGTGTGCGCGGACGGGCCGGCTTGCATGCGCTCCCCGCGCCGTCACCCGCCGTCCGTCTTGTGTTCTGTGTCTTGACGTGTTGTGTTCTGTATATGTCCGACCGCCCCTCATGATCCGTCTCTCGATGTTCTGTTACCTGGATGTTGATGTTAGCCGTGCGCCCCGCGGCCGCCGGCTTCGCCGGTCCGCGCTACACCGAGGGGACTCTGCCGAGCTGTTCCGCACTTGCATTCCAAGCGACATGGGAATCCTTTTTGTCTCGTATTGTGTCTAACGCCTCGCTCGGTGCTCTCGCCGTCTCCGCGCCGTTCGCTAAGTCGTAATTAACTGTTTGGTCACGAAAACTCCCTTAAAATGAGAAAGTGGACACACCGCGAGCCGGGCTCAGTCCGCGCGACGCCCGGAGCGACTTACCAGAAATCTTAGCGTCTCTGTGGACACCGAACGCAATTCGTTCCGAGGTACATGGTCCCCCTCTTGGCCGAGCGATATTGAGATGTAGAGCGAGCCGAGGTCCGCTCGCGGCCGGTCCCGTCCCGTCGCCGTCCGAATATATGTGTTGTTTGCTTTGTTTATGTGTACCTCGGAACAGTATGCGAGGGCGGGGCGGAGTCGTTCCGGGAGCGCGGCGACGTGTCGGGGTGATGTGTAGTGCAGCTGTGTGGCTCGCAGGTACCTGGAGGTGCAGTCGAGCGGACGACGCGACGAGGTGCGGCTGCACTACGTGGCGGCCGGCGGCAGTGCGCCGCGCGTCGAGACCTTCCCGTTTCGGCTGGCGGACGGCGCGTGGCACCGCCTGGCGCTGGCCGTGTCGGGCGCGCAGGCCACGCTGCTGGTGGACTGCCACCCACTGTACCGCCGCCTCATCCCGCCGCCTGACCGCAACTTCACGCAGCCCCAGCTAGCACTATGGGTCGGACAAAGGAATAGCAAACATTCCTTATTTAAGGTACTCGTCCAATGTTCCGCTAAATTAATGAACTGTCTGAAACCTTTACAAAATGTTTATTAATACTTGTCATTTCAGGGTACTCTACAAGAAGTAAGACTGGTAAGCGGGCCGCACGGCTACCTGGCACAATGTCCGGGGCTCGACTCGGAATGTCCCACTTGTGGGCAATTCGCTCTGCTGCAGGCAACTGTGCAAGAGCTCACTACACATATCCATGACCTTTCACTCAAGGTGACATTATATATCGACGATTTTTTTAGTATAAGTGGGATCAGGCCAGTCCAGGCTGTACTGTATGTTTGATGTAGGTCAAAATGGAGGGGTGAGCTTAGCACCCTTCAGAGAATAATGTGAAAAGGGAGGGGATGATGTGAGTACAATAAAAAATATTTGTTTGCATTGCAGCTGGTTGGTACGGAAGCAAGGTTAGCACGGCTCGAACAATGCGATTGTCAGAAGTCGTGCTACTCCAACGGAACGGTCCATGCAGATGGCGCCACTTGGCAACGAGACTGCAATCGCTGCTCCTGTGTGGTATGATAGTTTCTTATCTAGATGACCGCTTGATCAGAATCGGCTTCGGCTCGATAGCCAGTTTATGTTTATACCTACATCACATTTGATATTTTTGAGACATATTTTGAGCTCGTGGTGTATTGTAGTTTCTGCCTACTGCCATGGGAAAAAGGTGTGATGTTAAGCTGTTGTATTTTGAGCTTTTGGCTTGATATGAGCCATTTCAAGGCAAGGAGGGAGCCATACAGTAAGTATTGAAACTTGTTAATCCATTGCGATGTGTTTGTTTTGCAGCACGGCGAGATAACGTGCAGGCCAGTCGAGTGCGATAGAGCCGATTGTAAGAATCCGGTGCTGCATCCGGGAGAATGTTGTCCAACATGTTTAAGTAAGTCTCGTCGGTTCCTACCACGACTTATCGTCGAACATTGTAACACGTTTCTACTTAGTCACTAAAGCCTGTTGAAAATCGTGATGAGCTAAAATTCCAATGTTTTTTACTCATGAATGCCTCGAAAGGTATTCTCTTAAACGGTAGTCTTGTGAAGAATTTCCAGCTCACTCACTGCAAACATTGCCCATTGTTGGGTAAAGGCCTTGCCCAATAATTCCAGGTCTTTCGGTCCAGACCCAAAACAGCAAACTGACGGAATAAAATTGTGATAAACTGAACGGGTTGTTTGTCGTTTTCAGGGCAGTGCCTTCTGAAGGGTACATTATACGAGCACGGGGAGCGTTTTGCACCAAAGGAATGCGCGGAGTGCGTTTGCCATGACGGCAACATGCAGTGCACGCGCGTGGACCCCGAGGTGGCGTGCCCGCCGCTGCCGTGCGACGTCGCCGACCAGTTCACCGTGCCGGGCGAGTGCTGCAAGTTCTGTCCAGGTATACATGTTCACTTAACAGCAACCTTATCACTTTCAGCAGAAATCTTAACAGCTAGATTATATCAGTAGAAGGTCCTGAGGTGCTGTGATATTTTTTTTTATTGATCCCTAATCTGGCATGACTGGAACCTGACTACAGTAAAAAATGCTAAGCTAATTAAGAGAGTGACCGGTTACGCACTCCAAGACTTTAAAGTTTGCTTGCTAAATCTTCCTCGTTATGAATTGTACCGTAACGTTATGACTGATATCGGCAGGTGTGGACTACTGTAGCATGGGGCACTCGTGCGATGAGAACGCGACGTGCATGAACCTCAACACCAAGTACACGTGCAAGTGCAACCAGGGCTTCCAAGGAGACGGACTTTCATGTCAAGGTAATATTTCATTTCAGGATAAGACGTATCTGACAGAAGCTAGGAGGCTGTAGCGGGGTTGGAACCTATTTTAGTACGTGAAGCCAACAGTTGACTGAGGTTTTAATTTGATGCTGATTAGGATAAAAACTTAAATACCTTCTTAGGGAAAACTCATTTTCACGAAGTCAGGGATGGAAGTAGTACATAATTTGCAATTCAGTCAATTTTGGTTACCAAAATGATGGCCATTTCCTTAGTTAATCTTATTTTATCAAATAAAGTCTAGCTGGCGAGATGACTTGAACGCGTATCAGAGGGGCTGGTTCGAAGTAGCGCAGAAAACGTATGAACTTGGGGGCAGTCAGCAGTGGGACTGAATGGGCTATTATAACAAAGTCTCATGATTCAAAACTTTCATAAATATTATTTCCAGATGTGGACGAATGCCAGCGTGCGGGTGGTCTGGACGGCCACCACTGTTACTCCAACACGAGGTGTGTGAACGTAGTGGGGAGCTACGTGTGTCAGTGCCTGCCAGGATATACCAGAAGAGACAAGTTTAACTGCGTTGAGGTAACATTCTTTCAAAGACTTCCTTCTGTTCAGGTGGCCTTTCAAGAGAACAGTGGGTTAACAGAATTTGGGAGAGTGTTTCCACCATATACTTAATAGTGTCTCTATAGTATTTTGTACCACAATAAAAAGTTGCAGCGGAATTGCAAACGCGTGCAGGGTTACTCAAAGATATTTCCACCTTTTGAGGGTTATGACTTGGCAGTCCGTAGTTGATAAAAATTTATAAAAATATATTCTTTTTTTGTTTCAGGTGGATGAATGCGCGGGAGAGACGCACGGCTGTCACGCGCACGCCGTGTGCACCAACACCCCAGGTTCCTACACGTGCCGCTGCCGGGAAGGATACTCCGGTGACGGCTACGAATGCATACGTACGTAATACGAATCATATCGTATCATTATATTCATTATCTTCTCATATCATCGGTGGACAGAGACCTACCACATAGATTTTTATAACGAATGGGTTCGAGTCACTAACATCCAAAGGCTTTTGCGACTTTTACCAGGTCTACTGTCCATACATTCGTGAGCCATCCCATGTCCGCATTTCGATTGGTCGCCATGTGGGTAATTTTTTCCTGGATAGTCGTCAGATCTTCTAATTTTATGGCCCACCTTCTTCTTACTCAAATTTACAATAAATAGCTGTGTTGTATATTTAATCTATGTTTTTCTGTGCAGCAATCTGCACGGGAGGCTGCCTGAACGGCGGGGCCTGTGTGTCTCGCGAACAATGCGTGTGCGCACGCGGTTTCGGTGGCACGCGCTGTGAGCGCGATGTGGACGAGTGTCGTGCAACGCACGCGCCGTGCCCGCCCGAAGCGCTGTGCGTCAACACGCCCGGCAGCTACTACTGTGTCTGCGCAGAGGGATACAGGAAAGACGCGATGCTGGATACATGCCAAGGTATCATTTACACTGTTTGTTCTAACTAAACCTGAAGCTATTAGCAATTATGGCTATCAGCCTCACATATTGTTCCAGGAACTGCAATGTTCGCATTTGAGGTTACTCTTATTTTGACACACTACATGAGCCGTCGTCGCGACAATTCTCGGCCCAATGAGCATTTTTGGATCTTGAAGCTTTCATAATACCTGACCAGTGACCATATATAATATTGCACTTCTGTTTGCTTTTCATCATTGTATTTAATGGATTTATTTTAACTTTTAGATGTGGACGAGTGCGCGGAGGGTTTCCACACGTGTCACCCGAGCGCTCGCTGTGTAAATATTGATGGTGGCTTTAGATGTGAATGTGATACAGAAGAGCACTGTGAATTAAGTGAGTAGACTCTCTAGAGTCCTTGGTTGTCAACCTGAATTACTGCTTGTTTTTAATACGCAGTCTTTCCTTATTTCTTTGGTTTCATATTTTTTTTGTCCTCACATTGCAGGTTGTTCGTGGCAAGGCCGCATGATGTCGGACGGCGCGTCGTGGTCGGAGGCGGGTGGATGCCGCGCGTGCGCATGCGCCGCCGGTGTGGCCGCCTGCCAGCGAGCCGTCTGCGCCTGCGACTTACATGATAATCATACTACTGCGGTACTTGCCATTTTATTTACAAGTTCGGTGAAGTCTCCATTAGATCCTGTAAATATTTATTGTTGATGGTGATGGGGCTATGTTGAGGTTATGTAGCGGCCATCTGCTGAGTATTTCCATTTGACTCATGAGTACATGTGTTGTCAGGTGCAGAGCACGTCCCTGCCGGGCGCGGCGCCGGCGTCGTGCTGCCCGCACTGTGAGGCGCGCTTCCACTGCCGCCACCAGGAGATGCACCACGTCACCTTCCGCAGCGGCGAGCGATGGCTCTACCAGTGCCAGATTTGCGAATGCCTCGTGAGTATTTCAGTTTAAGATATTCTTTGCAACCTTGCGCGGCTATGTAGACTGACCTCCAAATATGAGTCTGAAGTCACAATGTTGGATGCTTGGGTCGGCAGGCGACGACATTGCTCTGCCTAGAGAGCACTATTTCACTGCTGACTGTTACGGCTGTTGTGTATTTTAGCTGGCAAGTGGAGTGGTTTAAACGCAGGGTGGGAAAAGCTTCCAGGGTTTGGGATATTTACATATGAGGCAGACTATTTTTGAAAGTCAGCCCATGGTAAATCTAAGGTAGAAGTTGACTGGTGATTGTTTGCTTGCAGCTTGGTGAGGTGGACTGCTGGGAGCCGGAGTGCGGGGAGTCGGGTGCGGGGTGCTGCAGCACGGGGGCGGCGGGGGGTGCGGGGGGCGCGGACGCGCCGCGCCGCCTGGAGCTGGGCGCGTGCGCGCCGCCGCACTGCGCCGCCTGCACGGTGCGTCACGCCATACCGCCCAGATAGTGCTGGCCTGACGTCACGCGCCCCGCCGTGTGATGTCAGCTCACGTCCCACTGTCAATGGCTCGCGTCGAGGTCGGCAGGATCTGTGTGCCCGACTTCCATGTACCCCTCAGATAATATTCACAATTTTCACTTATCTAGATCCTTATTTCTAATGTCATCGTTGGTTATGCTAGGTTTGTTACTGTTTGCGACACGTAAAAATTCAAAATTTATGATAGGAAATTGATGTTGATGACTATGTGTTTTGTAAATTCCAAATTAGATCCTACATTCGATCCTAATATATCTTCGAAACGAACGTATTTCTAGCAACACAAAGAAGTCGTATTAGAACAGTTACAAATGATAAGTAATTCGACCATCATTTTACTCGAGCGTCATGGATATTCTGTCCATTCTCAAGATATTCTGTCCTCTGCCAACCTCGACGAGCCCGAGCCTGTAACTGATCCCCGCGTGCTCTGTGCCGCTTCAACTAATCGCTTCCTAACCTGCCCCGACGCTTGTGCCCCGGCGCGGTGTCGGTGTGTGACCGCGTTATGCTTGTTGCAGGGCGGCCAGTGTGCTACTTTGGTGAGCAATCTCGCGTGTTGTGTGCATCGGTAACCATCCCCACTCTTCTTATTCATTAATACATCTGCTCTATTAATTAACACGTGTTTATTTTAGCTTGAGTCCTCGATTTAATAATGACGGTGTTGGTTCACTGTTTGCCACTGCGGACAGAATGGTTTACATTTTAATATGAGTCGACAAACTGAAATAAAAACTTTCTCCATTAGCTAAAGACAGCTAACGGAGGACGTTCAGTTCAATAGCAGGTTATCGCGTTTTATTTTGATCATTAACTGCTAGAGCGCAGCCTGGCAAGTATGCACTTGTAATGAATATCATCGTCATCAGTGGCAAAAATAATAAGTTCCTATAGAATTAAATTTATAAATAATGTATATCTAAGCTTTATTAGTTATGCATGAGTAGTTGTATCATGTTCCCATATTCATGACAACTCTAACCATTTTTGGTGAGTTGTTCAAAATGTCAATATTAGATCGAGGACATTTATCATTCTAGAATCATTTTATGTTGCATGTTTTATCGTTTACTCATTAACTTCATCTCGGTATCTCTTGCTTCAATATCATTTGAGCATCATCAATGCATAAAGCTAGAGTTTGCTTCTTTTTAAGTTTTGCATTTACACAAGTTTTAAAATCGACTTTCAGTTATTTTTCACCTACCCCACTATAGTATAGAAACTATAATATTAATGAATACATACCATATTAGATCACTACACTCTTTTTAAATTAGTTTTCCCCAAATTATAAGAGCTGTATATAAATGTACAGCGTAGTGCTAGTCATAGGTGGTTTTCAAAATAATAAGTTATGATCTGTCCTAGCTGAGCAGAGCGCCATGCGTACCATTGAACTTTGCTGCGTTAGTCCTCAGTACAACGCCATAGTAGGGTGTAAGCAGCGCAATGCTCAGCGCTGTTCAGCTAGGACGCATTGTTCTGGCGAGAGGTGTGTGTATGTGGCGCTGGTCGCTCGGAGCTGGTTGAGACGTGTGTGTTGTGTAGCGGGCGGCGGGCGGTGCTGCTGCTGACGCTGCTGGCGCTGTGGTGGGGGCGGGGCCGCGCCGCGCACCGCAAGCACCGCGGCGCGCGGCGCTAGAGCCGCCCTGAGCCGAACGCGCGGCACCTCTATTTATTCTAGATAGATCTAATGTTACCGCGGCGAGCGCCCGCGAGCCCGCGCCGCGCCTTCCGATTCTAAATTTAAACATAAGTCGATCGCTTAACATTATTATCCTAGACTCTGTGGAGTATTTAGCTGTTGTGGCGCTCGCGGTGCGCGGGCCGCGGGCGCGGGTCGCTGACTGTATATTGTTCGCGCGAGCGGTGTGTGCGGCCCGGGAGCGGTGTGGCCCGGGGCGCGCTGCGACCTCCGGTAGAGATAAGGGCCTAATATTGCCTAACGAAGTTTGTGGTGAGCGACTGAGTGAATCCATTAGTGCGTACATTTGTATAGTGTAGTATGTTACGTAAGTGTATCGCAGCGCGCTCCGGCTCCGCTCGGGCCGCGCGCTCGGCCGCCCGCACGCCCGCGCCCTGTTGTACGAAATTTTTCATAATATATTATAGTTTTTGTTTGTCTTTATATAGAGATCGTTTTTCTTGTATAATTTGAAAGTAACCAAAAATAGGTACCAAATATAGAAAAAGATATGATTGTTTCTTAATTTTCATAAAGCATTTTAATGCTTGCATGTTGTATTGTGTTCAAAAAATTACGATTAAAAAGATATCCTCGACTTATTTTATTTATTGAAATCCTTGACCGGCCATCACTTTACGCAACCGTCATGGACTTAAACCAAATACCAGAAATCAAAGAAACTTTGCCAACCAAGACATTTATTTTACACATATAATTACTTACGACTTCAAATAATTTTAAAAGACATTTGATATAATAATTTAAATATAACTAGATTTTCCCTAAAAGTTTCTTTCATTAGGAAACTTGTGTTATATTAATAAAACCTGCAAATCATTGACAATATAGCGCTGACTGAAAAGCCCCCACCCCCTTAATTAATTGCCAAGATTTTCAAAAGTTAGGAGACCGATTGTTTGATTGATGTCAACCAACTGACATCGTCCAGGAGTTCACGACCGGAAGAACGCAGAATTCAGAACTAGAATTTCATAGCACAAGTGCAATAATTATCAAAATGTGACAAGTTCGGCAACTAGTTACTACCAATTATAGAGATATTTTTAGTTTTAAGAATTTGGTGTTCGTTGAAACAACAACACACTACATATTTTGTAAACCACATCTCCACAATTAGATAGTGAACGTCCCCCATGCCACGGTGAGTGGCAGATGTTGAAACCGCGATGCGATGCTACGAGATGCGTTGTTCAGATAAAGCAGTCTTACAAATTAAGATTCTGGATTCAGTTAATTCCGGTGGGTTGTGGTAATAAGGGTGAGTTTACATGGGGCTGTCGTGGGGCAGTGCGGCGGGTGAGGTGAGCGCCACCAGCGGCGGCGGCGGCGGGTGCGCCAGGCAGGCGATGCGCAGCGGCTGCGGCGGCTTGTACGAGCGCACCTCGCCGCGCTCCACCACGCCCGTCACCAGGGTGTACGCCGCCGCGAACAGCGTCACAGCCTGCGGCATTACACAACTCTACTGCTGAACATAGTCTAATCATTCCCATGTGATCATCGACATTGAGGTAGTTAATAACTAAAACAGAGAAGTCTGCAAAGAATTTGAAATCGAAAAAAAATTAGAAAAATTGCCTATTTTATTTAAAAGGTGTGTGATCGTGGAACAAGATATGTATCTAATATATAACCGTGGGTATTTAAAAGGCGACGCATATTGCGTGCCTGACCCTTATATTATAAGGAGGCTTGTTAAGCCACTAACCAAACAATTATTATCGGGGTCTGATAAGCTCTAAGGAAGTGTATACGTCAGCAAAAATTCTTACCATAACGATGACGATGGCAGAGGCGAGTGCTGACAGTGAGTTGGCGTAGTATCGCAGCTCCGCCAGCGCGGGACGCAGGCAGCCCACGCTGTACAGCGGCATGTCACACATGTCTCCTCGCTGGGAATTCATGATACAACTTGAGGAGTCGGGGCTACACTGCCATCTTTATGAGGGTCCCGAGTCTACGCTAGTAAGAGCTTCTAGCACTTTTCCAGGAGTCACAGTTACTGCTATGCCCTGGATAAACTTTAGTCGAGTCAACTGTATAAACTTATACTTTCTAAGGAACTTGATATAGCAGGCGCCCCGGGCGCACGAACTGGATGCTATGAAGACAAAAATTATAGCGCTCTATGGGCGCGCGGCGAGCGCTTGTTGTAGGTAATTCATTCCATAGAGCGCCATACATTTTGTCTTCATAGGGTCCCGTCTGATGTTGGCGTTCCAGGTGACATCGAACGCTTTTATAGAGTTTCGTCATCGTACAGATCGTGATTGTAGTTTGCCGTTATTACATTACGCTCCTGTCGGCTATTCTACAGCTTATTATTCTTACAACATGTAGAAATGACGGTGAAACTTATTTGTCATCTAGCAGACGACGCAAGCGCTAATACAAACGTTTACCTTCCCGTTCCACACCCGACCGCAGCAGGCAGGCGGCAAAGTGCGGCGATGCTGATACCAATCAGAGTACGACTGCACGCCACAGCATCTCAGCTGAAACAGAAGCCGCCAAAATTATAGGATGGTTCATGAGGAACCTAAATACCGAATCAACTGGGCCTATTGCAGCCCACTGCTGGATACTCTCCCAAGTTGTTATAAACAATAGCTAGCTAAAATAGCTCTTCTTTTCGGATTTGGTCAACACTGACAAATCTAGTGATATTTTTTTGGTTAATCTTCTGTTTATCAAATTCTCGTATCTTCTGCAGCCTGGAGCATGTATACTGTTCAAGTACTGTTATAAATTTTATAATATTCTTGTCTGTATGTTAAGCTCTTAAAGGTTAAGCAGCTGATTCAAATTCGACATAGAAGCCTTTTGGAAATATTTTTCTTGACATCATCTCCAAGATTTTCCAAAGACTCACCTCCAATGTTCAAGAGTCCTTAATACACACAGTGTTCCGTACCTCGATCTGCATAGCAGCGAAGGAGCTTCTAACAGCGGGGTCGAAGGCGTCGATGGCCATAGCTCGAAGCATGCTGGAGTTGAGCGTATTCGGCTCGCGCACCGCTCGCGACAGCCCCGAGATCGAAGACATGCCGAGAGATAGCATCACCATCGCCACGCTCACCAGCGCCATCAACTACAAGCACACATTATGCGCTTTGAATGCTTTCATAGCCCAAGAGACTAAGTAGACATAGGTATTAAATGACTATCAAAGACAATCAAGAGCCACAATTTTTTTGTTTTTTTTATTCAATTCTGTTCATTTCTTTATTGCATTCCACAATGTATAAATAATATATAAATAAATAAATATAAAGTCGAAACAGATGGTAGGCTTAAATCTATGGATCAATTATGGACCCTGTTGGGCACAGCATGGTTTAGTAGGAGAGAGGAAAAGCATAAGTAGTATATAGTAGGTATAGTATTTGAGTGTTTTTTCATGTAAGTATATCCTCGGCCCAGAGGAGGCGGACGGGTCTGTCGGCCTTATACCGACTAAAAATACGCGGTGTTTCTTACTCCTGCCCTTTGGCCGGTGGCGCGGGATACACACTGTATTCTGCCACGGCCCCGGCTTGCCCAACCCACCACTAACATTAACAATTAGCGAGTAATGGCAGGTTCCGTCCTTTGTACTCGTGCTGCACTTCCTCTTGGAGAGGTGCGAGCGGAACATGGAGCGCCGCCGTCTTAGGGCAGGAGTCGCACCCTGACAACTATGACCTACGTCTTCTTAGGATTCTCCTTCCTTCTTGGATTACGGAAGCAAGACTTCAGTCGCTCTTTGTAAACGATTCAATTAAGCTGAATAAAACCCTAAAATGTGTGGGTAAAAAGAAAAGGTAACTAAGGTGACTTACGGTAGCATTCAATGACATGGACTTGGTGTGGTACGGGACCAGCGTCGAGAGCCAACAGGTGGGCAAGCACAGCAGCGCGCCCGCCAAGAACAGGACGCTGGAGCTCAGCTCCACGCCCAGGTCCGACGTCCAGAAGTAGTACGACATGCGCAGCAGGCTCCATGCCACCGACCCGCCGAGGATCGCACCACCGCTCTACACAAACATCAAAACTAAAGTACCTAAATTTATTTTACACCGTTTCCCAATCCTTTTAACTCTACTTCTGCGCTGTCGGTAGCTGTAGATCATACCTACGCAAGCCCACGCCACTCAGATAACTAGGATCGCACAACTCTACATAAATGATGCTTTTTAAATAGGGGTAGGTACTGAAAGTATATTATCCGCATTCAGGACACTAAAACTTGATATAGTAGTCGGTAGGTAATGAAAAGGCAAAACTAAGTACTGCTAAATAGCAGCCTTGCACGTGTTTGTACCTTGCATCGGGTTTATAATTTATAGGTACTCACAAGCAGCAGACCAGCACACGCAAACAACACCAAGCCGCTGCTTCTCATTCCGGTTCTATTTTTAATACTTTTTATAATAAATATTAAATTAATAAACGGTAAATACAATTTCAATATTTATATCTGACAACAAAAGTCACTCGACCAATTTGAAAGTAATTTGAATATCGATTGACTTACGAGAATTTTATTTTTTCATCGTGTTACTTCGTTTTCAAAAAAGGAGATAACACGACCTTATATAGCTCAATGTAGAACAGCATAAAGGGCCTAATTATATCCAGCCGCGACGCCTCTGCTGCGAAGACACGACAAGAGCCAGCGGCGTCGCAGCTGCTTGAATAAGTCGTCGCGTTCAAACTCTAACGGGCTCTACGTCTTCACAGGTAGAGTGAGCCTACAGAACAACACTACCCTGACATGCTAACTCTACCTATACTTAGTAATGCATACTCCGAACAGACCTCATATTACAATAACAGTATGGATCGATTATTCGTCTGCATACCACGCTAGTCGGGTTACACCATAAAGACGGCGCGTCATCGTCTGTGTGGTCTTATGGAGGTTACATAGTTTAGTAAATTAATACATTCATTCCTGCTGTTGCCTTCACTAGGAGCACACACATATCTATTTTGTACTTACTTTTTTACCCGACTGTGGCGAAGCCAAAAATGAAAGTTAGCGTAAGCGGGTTCTTCATCTGAAATATAGTCATATAAAGTATTTTTTTACTGACGTGACCGTGAAGTAAAGGGCTCGAAGAGACGATTCCCAAAATATAAAACACTAAAACTCAAAGGGTTAAAATGAAACAAATTATTAAAAAAACGGACTGAAAAGATGGAAACTAGGTGACAAGAAAACAAAATTCCTTTACCAAAAATTATAATATGCAGTCGGAGGCATCTAGGATGTAAAGAATGCCGAAAAACATGCCTCCGACTCAATGACCAAAGAAGCCTCTCTCCGACTACATGTTATAATTTTTGGTAAAGGATATTCTTTTTTCTTTTCATTTTGTTTCCATAACACACAACACAACACCTGTAAAAATACCATGTTCTTTATCTTTTCAGGTATCTAGTTTTTTGGCAGCCGGGTATTTTGTAATTAATAATTTCGTCCTATAAAGTTTTTACAAATCTTTCATTGATTGCTTAATTTTCATCATAAGTTTTTTGCAAGCAACCTTCAGCTGTATCGTTGTTTTCAACTACATTCGTTGTCATACTAGAGAAACATACTTTTGTTGATAATTGCGTAATGTAATCGTATCTACCTAAAGCATAGATAAAACGACAAACCAGTCAAATGCAGGATGTTTTTTTATGTAGGTAGTGTGCATAATTTGTAGTGTTTCAATCTCTGTTCCTAAAACCACACCCAATCCAGTTCTAGTACACACAAATACATTACAAATCTTAGATTAGTTACAAATACATTTTTAAAATGTCATTGCGTAGTACAGTCTGTTGCGCGCGTTACATTGCGAGCTACAGAAAATTGCTTATTTTAATACCAAAAAATTTTGTCGTTTCCCAAAAAATATTTTTGCACAATTTTATTTGGTTTGATGTACTCTATGCGTAAACTTTGGCTTAATTAGGGTCTTTTTACACCCTGTATATGAAATTTAACACTTGCCCAATAATTAATTAAATAAAAAAACCCAATTATACTTTACTCCACCAGGGAATGGAACCTAGAACTTTACACTGCGTAGTTGCGTTTACGATCACTATTCCAATGAGGCAGTGATATCGAAATGCAATCTAAAGAAAATGTTTTCGTGATATGCAATTATGTAATCGTTACATGCAAACCAATCGGCTGTACTAATTCTACATTCTGAGTATAATTAGGTTTTGTAGTTCCGTGGGGTCTTACGACAGCCATTCCACTCTGGATGTACATCAGACGGTGACAGATAGAACAGTCCTCCAACAACAGGGTGAGTAGAGCCATGATGCCACGACGATCCCTAAGTTCGTTTTGTAGCAGGGAATAATTTTATATGATTCAAAATATAAAGTTATAAACTGTATGCCAGACGTCATCTTAATTATGATGAGTTCATACACGTCCACTAGTGCTGGATAATGGAAATTGTCCTTCCTGTACGAGTAGATCGCTACAATTAACGATGTAAGAACATTGCATAGATTTCTATACTGACGTCAGTAAAGGGATCTATGGAATATTGCTTTTCCACGGATTGATGATTGATGACCAGCGATCTTTTACGCAGCAATAAACCAGTGATAGCCTACCGGTTGAACGTTTGCCTTCCATGCAGGAGGGTCTGAGTTCGAACTTGGCCCACACCACTGTCTTTTCGAATTTATGTGAAGATCAGAATTTGTTTATCTCTTGCGTTAACGATGAAGGAAATCATCGTGAGGAAATCTGGCACATCTGTGAGGGCCTCATAAAGTTCTTGATGGTGTATGTAGTTCACCAAGTACCCTCGATACAGGAGAAATTAGGGTGAGGAGCAACGTTTTTTAAAGAAGGAGAAGAGAGAAGGAGACACTTTCATCATGAAAAAAAAAACGTTGAGTCCATTCGTTTTATCAGCTCAGTTTACTGTTAGTTCTATAGGCGAGCGAGTAAATTGACGGTAAGTCCGAAGTCACTACGCTGGGTAGCTCTCTCATACCAGCGACGCTACGACTCATCACCTACCAGGCTAACATGCGCGCGACGACAAAAAATTGTCGTCATTACACGACTAGATAATGCCTCTAAAAACCTGTTTCCACACGACATAATACGACAAAATTATCTCGCGGCTCTCATGTTAGCCCGGCTGGCTAGCTCGACTGTCACTTCACCATCAGAGAAAAGAAAGAACCTAATAAAGTTATACAACATTAATAAGCGTAGGTAATAAAATTGTTAATTTTACAAAAGAAATTAAATTGAGCGTACCATAACAAATTGATTTACTTGTCAAAGCTATATGTAATACTATTCGATTAAACTGTAATACATTATATTATACTACAACACTGAAACTAACGTACTATGTTTAACAACAGGATTATAGGCGGATTAACATGAAGTTATAAAAAGCAATATTTGCGTGTGCGTCGAATCGTTCCTGCTGATGCTGTACGACTGTGGACGATGAGATCTCAGAGAATGCTCTTCATGCTATGTATCGCCCTGTCAGCGATACAGGGGCTACTGGCTGAAGTGTGGGAGTTCGGAGTGGACGCCCCCGGCAGCATCATAGTCGATCATAAAGAAGGCGACTTTTCATTCTTCCAGAAGACTCAGCATATAAAATTAAGAGTGAGTTATAATTCCTTTTAAATCAGAAAATCTATAAAAAATAATAAAAAAAATAAAAAAATAATTCGAACCAAATATTAGGTATTTTGCCTTTGAACTTTCTACGTGAAATGTGCGGTGATCATTCTTGGATACGCGTAAACAAGGGGTACATACGTACCTACATTGCTTCAGATTTATTGTGAGTAGATACCTACTTGAGGAAGCTAATACACTGACTCTACGAATCTATCATCATCACTAAACTTCATATCTACCATCATACCTGATCATAATTAAGTACTTTTACATGCCCCCGATTATTGACGTAACAACTCGCCCGTGCGCCGTTGAAGGTCCTGCCAAAATTATGATGAACGTATTTCTTTCAGACACCACAATGCTACGTAATGGAATACGTGAGGGTACAAGTCCACAACTCAATATCGAACCCGACGGTTAAGTTTAACAAGCTGTCCAACACGATAACGATTTCCTACAAGCCGCTACAGATCAGCTCGTCCACCTTCAGCATCGTGGCCAAGGCGGCGAGGAAGCCCGGCTGCTTCAACCAAACTGTGGAGTTGCAAATGAGACACAAGTTCGGGAGGAAACGGTAACTCTTGCCAACTAACCGAAGTTGTCTCGATGTCTTCCTAAAAATGGATATTGGTGTATTTTTTAATAAAAAATATCTATGCTTCGAGTTATTTTTGCCACCACTGCAACTGTACGCAATCCAACTTTAAGTCAGAATCTAGATACCTTACACCCATACTCCCACCCGACTCCCTAATTACCTATATCGCTATGATGTACCTATACAGGCAAAATTCTATAGAACGAAACGTTGGGCGATGTGGTTCCAGATTTTATAGGAATCAATAGGCCAAGGGTCGGTCAGAGTAGGTACCTACAGGTTTTTGTGGTGCCAGGATTTTGTCCCATTAATGGGACTAATGAAGGAGACTTATTTCTCCCACATTGCTTTCAATGGTTATGAAATCACGAAGCCGCGTCTAATCGTACTGTGACAGTGTTTGGATTTGGCAACAAAGGGACTACGAGATATAATAAGAACCCGCTTATCTAAGCATATCTTAAAGCATATAGTAATACATATAGTTGTACTTTTAATTTGATGCAGTAATTTGACAGTTGGGAGGGATAAGTACTAGTTTTAACAAGAAAAAGGTGAACAAAATTATCAACAAAATTCAATGACCATAATGTACTTTCAGGCATTATTTTTTTGTATTTAATAACTTGACGATAAAACCACGACATAATATCACTATTATTTGTCCAAGTTACTGCATCGAATTAAAAAAACAATTGTAGGTCTCCTCCATAGACTTAGAATATTTTCGCTTCCTACATCTATGGTCGCCTCCATGCTCCCAATGGGACAAATGAAAAAATCGCAGGCCGGTGGTGTAAACTTGGCACAAGCAGGATGATTCACTTCTCTTATTTTAAACCTCTCGTCAGCGATGCTTCCAGGAAGATTGTGGCGACTACGACTTACATTGCAAATACCACAAGATCATAAAGGGAGGATTGTGAAATGAGACGATATTAAATTTTATTGACAAAATATATTTTACTAAAACAACAACAAAAGTAGATTCACAACGATTAACTTAATATTGACTAAATATCGAGTGATTCCGATAAGCTATTTAGGTTCACGGATACAAAATATATATCACAATATGGTAAAATATAAGATTCATCTAGCAGTGGTTTAAGAGAGAGGAGATAACGCAAAATGCTATGTCGCTTGATTTGAAATACTATACTTTAAACAAACACAAAAAGCTACCGTAACGTGCGCCGGCGCGTCAGCGTGATTCCAAATCTAAAATTATACCCGTGTTATCATCTTTAACGATCTTTAATATATGTCTAACTAAAACTAAATAACTAAAGTGCCGCCGCCGAGAAAATGTCTGTCAAATATAGGTACTGGTTGCTTTTTTAATATAGATTAAATAAATTAAGTTTTCTTATAAGAAACCTATATTTTAACGCATTTTCTCGACGTCCGCACTTTATTAATGATATTTATTTATTCGACTAAGCAGAAATGCTCATTCGAGTATCATATTATTAGTCGAATATTATTTAGGAACAGGCAAAGTGTTTGAGGTACGTTTTTAGCTCACTCAATTTGAATAGCTAACGGATTTGACTGTTCTTAGGTCCAAAAAATTATTTTGGGCATCTAACGTTCTACCAATTGAATGGCCCAGCCTTTGTCTTAGCCAGGCATTATAACTTTACTATGCATTCATGTAAAAAGCGCATTATAGATATAAAAATAAACCACATACAATATCGAGGTAACTTGTGTGAAAAAAATAGCCTTTGGTTATCACAACAACAGAATCGCCTAATCTCGGGGTCACAAGCTCTTCGCCTTCCTATCCTTGAGTAGACTAGTGATGAAGAACTCGCCAGCGCGGTACGAGGACCTGACGAGGGGTCCGCTGGCGGTGTACAGGAAGCCCAGCTCGTTGCCGCGCTCCTCCCACTGCTTGAACTTGGCTGGGGTCACGTATTCAAACACTTTGAGGTGACGCTTCGTTGGCTGCATATATTGCCCTAAAGTTACGCAGTCGACTCCGGCTTCGCGTAGATCTGAGGAAATATTGGTATTTAATTGCATAATAAATACAGGATATTTTTTTATGTAGTGCGCAAAATTTGCAGTGATTCAGTGTCCGTTCCCAAATGCAACCGCAGTACTAAAAATCACTCCAAAACAAAAAAATAATAATTGTAAATTATGCGTGTCCACACTGAGTCGAACTTTCGTTTTGTTTGAAAGTGTATCCCAATACTGCGGTTGCATTTAGGAACAGGCACTGAATCAATCTACTTTTGCGCACTATATAAAAAAATATCCTGCGATATATGCCGTGCGATAAAGAGACCATAATGTCGCCCAACAATGACAACCTCGTAAGGGAATAATTAAAAAAAAACATTACCAATGTGAGGAACAAATAAAACGTTTTGAAGAAAATTGGATAAACAAACAGCAGTGAAAACCTCATAAGTGTGAAACACAAAATTTTACAGGAGATTTAGATTTTCTATACTAATAATAATATCATAAAGGGATAAGATTTGTTTGTTTGTAACGGATAAACACAAAAACGACTGGACCGATTTAAAAAATTATTTCTTCAGCAGTATGCTACATTGTCACTGAGTAATAGAATAGAATTGAATTGAAATACTCTTTATTGTACACCTGATAAAAAAGGACATAAGTAACATAGGGTATAATTTATAAAGATATCACGCGGGCGAAGCCGCTGGCGGAAGCTAGTATTGAATAAAATTGGATTTACGCGGTTTTGACTGCTGGGCGACTGTTGGGTGTAATGCCCAACAGTGAGAATGTTGAAACCTTATTTTAGGAAAACTTCTTTGTTCGTCATAGTAAGTGTATATGACGTTTTGTGTTTAATGGTTGCTATGGTAACAAAAATAATATGAGAGTTAACAACGAAATTTTGTAAAATAATTGTTAATTTGATTTTTATCAAACGTAATAAACAAAATGTTTAAAAGAAGAAAAGTGAGAGCATTTCATTTTGTTCAGAGAATGTTATGTTTATGTTAAGGGGGTATTTTACAGGAATGTCGCAAAAACCGATTTGTATTTACAATTTTTTGAATAGAAATTCTTATTTCTTTGTCCCGAAAAAAATATATATCAAACTTGAAGATGTGACAATCTCTGCACGGTTGTCCGATACATGATTGGATGAAGTTGGCTCGATAAAAAAAATTCGCAAAGTTACCCCTTTTAAAAAAGTGTTTACAAGATTATTTCTAAAACATGATATTATTTCAAATAATTTTTACATCACAATATTGGTCGCAAATATACCATCAAAAATCGGTTGTTATCTTTTTATAATATTACGTATATTGGTCACAATTTGATAAAAACCACAAAATTCGTGATTTCTGTCATTTTGGAATCTTGGATAATTGCGTCAATTTTTAAAAAAACTTGCCATGGTAGTGTCTGTACTTTTTTTTTACACCACGATGAGTGAAAGTGGACCAAAAGTAAAAATCTTTCAAAATTTTAGGGTGAAAAATAATTTTGATTGATTTTTGTGTCAAATCTACAGGCATTCTGAGATTTTTATGAATATGCAATTTCTTTTTTGGTAAAAAAGCAACCCTGTGAACATACTTAAGTAGGTATGACTACGGAAACGGACGACTCCTACAGGTGTGGGTGAGAGTAGGTTATTATCTCAAGGCATGGATTTGAGTTGGCTTATTGTTCTAACATTACACACACATTGGCAGTGTCATCAGGTTTGTCATGCCGTTATATCGGTTTCGTTACGGCATTATTGGCTTAGTGTGAAAATGCCCAATGTTGGTCGAGACAATTATGTGCACTTGCATAAACTCATACACAATAGGTATGACTGATAGTTTATAAGTAGATAGTTAAATAGGTATAAAATCTACAAATACAAAACGGAGGAACAGATTTTCTAGCGTAATATAGGACACTGGGTATACGATATTATGGATTTATATTTTTCAAGTATTTGTTGGTGTCATACTGCATGTTGCTAATTAATATTGCTATTCTGTGACACGTGTGTCACACAGTCTGATACGTCAATTGCGTAATTGCGAGAACGGAGCTCCCCTAGTGGGTGGGGCTTAGGCTGATACTTCACCCCCTCAAAAGTAAGAAATCGTCGTAAAATACAACCTTAAATGAGTAGACGAATGGTTCCCTTGATGGATTTATTGCTACTAAATATAATTACAGAATTATTCTACGATTATATAATTATTATGTTTAAGAAATGCACACCTTCACCATAGCGATGTGCAAAAATAATTAGGACGTACAAATTACACACAAAGGTCAATGTACAGCGTAACTCGTACAGCGACGATAAGTAGAAAATACAACACCCACCTTTCATAGTTTGCTCCACTTGCTCATCACTTTCGCCCAGCCCCAACATGATTGAAGACTTGGTGATCAAGTCTAGGTTGACCTCCTTGGCCGTCTGCAACACTTTCAATGTCTGACGGTACCTGAGGTTATAGAAATATTGTGAGGAATAAAAAAAAATTTTTTAAGGAAATAATTTTTTTCTTAAAATATATCCGCCTTATTACAAAAAATGGTTTAAGTGAGTCTAATAAAACCCCATTTTTAAACATATCTGTCACTTTCTAACGTCATATAACAAAAAGAGATGGAGCTATCTTAAAACCTGGGTGTTACATGCCTTGCTATAAATTGTCTACAGACACACAGCACAGATACACAGATAGACACTACAAACTTATAACACCCCTTTTTTTGTCGGGGGTTAAAAAAGAAATGGAGCCATCTTACAACCTGGGTTTTACATGACTTGCCATAAACCATCTTTTATAATAAGATAGCTAATGTCTTAACCCCATTGTGTATCACAAGGGCGTACGTCAAGAAGAAGAAAAGCTCATAAAATAAATATTATAGTTTAAAAAAAAAACTAATGAAAACGTTTCTGTCATCCAAACTAAACGTGTATGCAAAATTTCAGCTCAATCGGAAACCGGGAAGTGGGTCGAATTTAACTTCCAAGATTCTTTTACATAGTTAGTTAGTTACAGGTGAAGCTAATAAAAGCTCATAAAAAAATCCCTTACGCGACGAATCTGAACAACATGCATATTCTAGGAATCAATACAGATGTATTGGTTTTATATGCGATCTTATATAGAAATGGAACATAACGTACCCAGCCCTTGGGTCCCTCACGAACGGCGTGAGCCTCTCAACTGTCTCGATGTTGTGTGCGAACACATCCAGCCCGCAGTCGGCTATCCTCTGGATGCTGTCGCGGTTAGCGCGAAAGTCAGGCACCAGGCATTCCACTAGAATCTCTTTGTTCCTGAGAAATACATGTGTCATTAATTATACTTATCTATGTCTATACGTGAAGGGAAAACTTTGTATCCCTTTTTAAATATATTGCACGAAGGAGTGTGAGATTTAACATAGTTAAAGTTTATATGGAGAAGTGCAGAAAGCTAAAATTACGGTCGAATTTCGACCACTAGGCGACCACTAGTTCGTAAATATTAGGGAGAAATTTTGATAATAAACATAGAAATAAATCCAGCCCATTACTGATCCACTGCTGGCTATGGGCTTCTCAGAATGAGCTTAATCCACTACGCTGGCCTAGTGCGGGTTGGAGGACTACAGACACCATCAAGAACTTTATGAGGCCCTCTCAGATGTGCAGGTTTCTTCATGATGTTTTCCTTCACCATTATGAGTGATAATATTATTAATTACTTACTGTATTTTAATTTCTCTAACAGTTTCAGCAATATGAGCTGACCCACCATCAGGCAAATCTGCAGAGGCAAATACGCAAATGTAGATAAACTGTTTATAAAATTACTGTTATCACTATGGAATCGCTCTCACAAATAATACACCAATTCATTCCTTTTATCTCAATAAGTGATTGTGTTATACATGGGATTATAACCTAACCGTCAAAAACCCCCGACTCCAACTAGAAAATAGCTGTAACTTTTAAACAGCTAACAGATTTTCATGAAACATAGCTAAGATGACACCTGATTAAACTAGCTTTTAATTAAAAAAACTGCATTGTAATCGGTCAATCCGTTTGGAGCTACGATGCCCACAAACTTATAATACCCCTCCTTTTTTTCGGGGGTTCAAAACGTTCCTGAAAACAAATTAGAGATAAAAATAATTAAGGAAAATCTTCATAAGTCTGCATAGGTTCAGTTTTAGCACCCACTCACAAAGTACTTTGTAGTTAATAGAGCAATGAAGTATTCCACAATCTTACCATCTCTGTCCACCGAGGTGAGCACGATGTACCCGAGTCCCCACTCGTTGATGGCGTGCGCGGTGTTGCGCGGCTCGTCGGGGTCCAGCGGCGGCGGCGCTCGCGACGTCTTCACCGAACAGAACATGCAGCCGCGAGTGCACGTGTCGCCCATCAACTAACAATTAATAACATCCTATAAGCAACCTGTACAATATCGCTTCAGATGGCACTTTGAGCCAAGATCAGGGGGCCTAAAAAGGCCACATTGAGCAATTCATCTACTGATCTGCATAGTAACTGTCAAACAGATGATTACTGAATATGAACCTTATGCGGATGACATTAAGAGATGTCAATTAAGTTGATATTTTGACATTTTGTAATATGAATCATATTGTGATTCAGCTAAAGCAGCCTTTTTAGCCCCCCCGAAAGACAGCAAGAAAGAACAAAATACAAAAGATATAGAAGATGCAACTTGGGAGAGACCTATTTCTAGCAGACAACTGATTAATATAAATAGATTCATATGATGATGAAGATTAAATAAACATTAACAAAATATACAACTATGTTGTCTAGCTCGTCCCACCATCTCCTTCTGAGCGTGCCGCAACGTCGTCTAAGGTTTTGTTGACACTCAGTGGCGAGTTTTGTACACAGCTCCTCCGACATGCAGCAGAAGACCAACCCAGATTTACAATTCCTAACTTAGTTTAGTGTTCACTGGAAGATATAAGATATTGTTACCATAATAGTGGCGGTGGAAGTGCCATGTTTGCCCCCACTCCAGCACTCTCCGATGTTGGGGCAGCGAGCCTCTTCACATACCGTGCTGAGCTTCAAAGTACGTAGCTGCTGCTTTAGCTCACTGAACTTTGATCCTGGAACATATTAAAACATTACGTTCAAAATAAAAGATAAATAGGGCCTGCATGGTCCATAGTATGGACCATGCAGGCCTTATTTATCTTTTATTAATAAAAAATTTAATTCAAACTATTTTTTTTATTTTATTTTATTAAATTTTAAACTAAATTTTTTATTTAAGCAACATGGCTATGGCCATTTTGTGTAAAGATAATGGATATTAAAAAATACAGTTCTTATCTTGTTATTATTGAAGTAAGAAATTCAAGTAACATCTTGTTTTTTTTCTTCATTATTAACAGTATTAACCATGGAAACATAAACTAGTTAACTGACCTAAATATATTATATTATTTAACTATGTAATATAAACTATTAATGGCGTTGATTCTGTTGCACATTTTGACATTAAACTAAACAAAGGGCATCTCTTCTTCCTTTGTTATGGCAATTGAGCTGATGTTGTCTATTCTGCCAGTTTCAAGTGAAGATGGTAATAGAGCACACCATCTACTTTTAATTAATTTTATGGTTAGTTAGTAACTATGTAGATTGTAGGTGCCTAAAAAGACAAATTGAAAGTGTAAAAAAAATATTTTACAAAAGAAAAAACATATATCTATTTAATTATACATACAAACACATGTATTATAATACTTGTAAAAACTTACTTATTTATAATATAGGTAGGTAGGTAGCATTTTAATAATATAATTTATTTTTAGACATTGGACATCTCTTCCTATTTCAATAGAAAAAGAAAGTGACAGATATGTTCAGTCTAGTTTAAAATACTGACAAAATGCGCAAGAGAATCGACATCAGTATCTATTAGATACTGATAAAAAAAATAAGAAGGTCATTTAGGTTGTTATACAAACAATTATTTCACCATATTTTTTAATATTGATGTCCAAATTTCATGTTTTTAGCTGAAGTAATTTGGCCAGGGTTTTCATATATTAGTCGTTCAGCCTGTTGATTAAGTTATACAAATGATATATAAATTATATATTTACAAAAAATATATAAATGGCCTTCACCAGTTGGTATAGTTGTTTTCAACCAGGGGGGCAGCCTTAGGCGTTCTGTTTCGCCCTTCTCTCTCTTCAGCTTGCCCTCATATTCGTCCCAATCCTTTGGACGGTCCTCAGACACGAAATCAGCTAAACCTGGCCCTTCGCGTAATTTCTCTCGAATAGCATCGAGTTTGGTTGTATGGTTACATCTCTGAAACTAAATTTACATCTGCTATTACAGCAAATAAGTACAACTATTTAATAAAAATATAAATAAGGTGTTTTTTAAACGATAACATAAAATCTATACATTATAAAAGGTATTTTGATGTCAGAGGTTATTTTAATACTTACGTCATGACTTCTACAGATAAGCGAAGTCCTAATTTTATTACGGAACATTTCTATGGGCCCATATAATTTTTAACTTGATGTTACACCGCTCAAATAAGCAGGGAAAGTAATTTAGATTGAAAACAAGATTTCCATTAGCTTTTCACAACACAACATTTCTTCTAAATTTCTACACATTTGACACTTTGACAGACTTTTGTCAATTGACATTTCTATTTAGTGATGTCACGTGAAAAGGTCATTTGATAATTTTGGTCGATTAGTATCATGTATTATTTTCATTTATATGTTATAAGCTTAAATGCTTTAACTGTAAAAATACCATGTTCCTTGCAAATAAAATTCTTAACCTTTATGCTTTTATAAACTTTCACTCAAGAGTTTATTATTATTTATGCCACTTTCACTGTCAATCAATAACGACAATAGAAGATCCATTTTTATGTATCGTGTATGTATTTATTTTACTATACGAAATTACTAATTTCTCTGAGACAAACTTGAGGTCTTACCTTTCTATTCCCGATTCTTATAAGGAGTTGTACTCATCATTATAACAACTTTTATTATGGGACATGACCACAATAACCTGAAATTACAAAAAAAATCTGCTGTTCCATACAAATATTGAGTTTATAATAAACAAACCAAGTTGTAGTCGAGTTCGTTTTGTTTGTGTAAACACAGCATTATATTTTATTTTACCGACATCTCTAATTCGCCATTCTATTCGCGGCTTTATGGCCCCTAGGGTAGGGCTTTGTTTGTAAAGTGTTATTTTACTAGTTTTATGCAATAGCACTAAATGAACTTTCGTTTTATAATGTTTTGAGTTGTCATACTATAAATATTATAGAATAATTCGTTTGGATGTAATTATAACAAAACTAAATAAATAACTTGTGACCTTGAGCGTAAGCAATACAGCTGTCAAATAACCTAACCACAGTTTTTTATGCGATGAAATAAACAAGTTTCTTTTGTGAACATAAATTTTATAATAGCCGTATAGATAAATATTGTGGAAGTAACAATGGATGAAGCCGTCACGCACTACATAAATACTCATCAAGCAGACGAGGTACGTCGATATCAACTTCTATAAATTACGAACAAATTAGTCCAGCGGTTGTATATATTGTTTGATGTAAAGACCTCAATATTATTAGAGTAGATAGTCTAGAATATTAAGCTATTAATAAGCTTCATTTGTTCATATAATTAGTTTTGTACTATAAAAACAAGACTTGGTCTTGCCCAGTATTTATAAAAAAAAAATACCTAGGTACCTTCGAAATAATTTACTGTGCTCTAATTAGGTACCATGTAAGGTACCATAATCATAATCGTTTATTGGTTCTAAAAAACCATACGTTGGTACGTTGTCGTACCATGTTAAGTACATTTTAACGGTCATGAGGCTATAAGAGGGTGGTATTGTTATCTTATCTGTGCTCTATGTGGTTCCACAGGCAGTTCATGTGGATGCCAATGCTCTGGCCCTCAATGTGCAGGACGATGGAGGTGGCAGGGTTGCTATCATGCATTCACAGACCTTCTCCACATCAATGTGCAGGTGAGTGCCCATCCTTACATACTGTGAATCATTTAGACTTATTACTATCTGTTGTGATAATTATTATCAGTCTGCTTGGTGAGTCAGAATGGAATAGGTATGTTGTGATTTGCAAATAACCAACTACTTGATAAAACTAATAATGAATGGTTCACACTGGCTGTAGAATGAAAAGTCTGGAAATCATGGGGGTACGCTTTTGCCCAGCAGTGGGATGATGTGGGCTAACAGTAACAGTAACCAATCACTAAGTTATATTAAGATCCATTGGGTACAAGGTTTATCAGAAGATAGATCAGGGACCAGGATTGAGTGTTAGATAACATTGATTATTATCATTATGAAATTTTATTTCATCATTCCAGCATGCCAATGTTGATTTAAAATTAATTATCTCTTTCTCAAATCCTCTTTAATTTCACTTTGAAGTTGAAGTTATAATATGGAATATAGCTAATTACCTACTGATGCCTGTACAAACATCTGCTAAATACAACTAATTATACTCTTGGATATCATTATAAGCAGACTCCACTGTATCTTAATAATATTTTATAACAGACAAGTATCAGTTGGTGACCAAGTGGTGGAGGGCCAGTGGCCAGAGGAGTTCATGGACCCTGAAGGCAGGCTGGCCGCATTCATGGCACACATCACGGCACAGCAGTCAAGGGCTCCACCACCACTACACCAGAAGGTATCCAACAAGATTTTGGTGACATGATTATGGGGGGGCACCTCTTCTAGAGAGGAGGCTTTAATAATCCCAACAGGAACACTAATAGGCTAAGGTGCTGGATATAATATACATATAACGTTCAAAGTCAAAGTAAAAAAATATTATTTTGTGAATATAGGTGAGTTATAGGTACAGTAAGGTTAAATATTGTGAGTGCCTCTATATTCTGCGACTATTGTAGCATACAAAATTAAAAAATTAAATTCATAGTTATGCAGCATTTTAAATGCTTAAATTAATTTAAAATACCAACAATGAATTCATAGTATATTTAAAGCTTATTAATAAATTGTTATTATTTGTCAGGTGAGAGGTGATGTGGACACATCTATCATCCTTGATAGCTCCATGAGACTCTTCCATGCTCAAGCGCTGGTAAGCAGTTATTTCAATATACTCCCTTGGCATTTGCTTTGGTTTGGTAGTGCATGTATTTATATTTCACAGGATCAATCACAAGAGCCTATTGTAGTGGAGGTTCCCCAGCTGCCTCCGTTACCACCTCTGCAGGACATGAAGAGGTGTCCGGATACTGATTGGTTTAATAACAAGGCTAAGACAACACTGAAAGTAAGTGTTAAAAAACCTATTGATATTGTCACAGGGTTTGTTCAAACTTGGTTCTACATTATCCCTCATAAATTTTCGGGAACAATGTATACTGTACAGTGTACATGTCATGAAAATTAAATATATGTATTAGTGAATTACTGAATTAGTGAGCCGTCCCCGGCTTCGCACGGGTGCAATTTCTCTGCTATCCTTACTTTATATATTAAAGTATTATACATATAAACCTTCCATGAAAAATGATCCAACTGATGGTGAAAACCGCATCAAAATACGTTGCGTGGTTTAGGAGTTAGCGGATATTCAGTCAGACAGACGCGGAAATCGACTTTTTTTTATACTATGTAGAGATATAAAATAGTAATCGTCGATAGCACGTTTGGCGTAGCCGCTTTCTGTGCAACGTATCGCGGGTTCGATCCCCGTACGGAACAAATGTTTGTATGGCCTACAAACTGTACCGGCTAGCTAATCACGATGCACGCTCGTAATCGGAATCGACTTAATTTTGACACTACAACAGTGTTCATTGCGTTGCTCCAATTGTCATTCAGCATAATTTTTAAAGCATACTGCGCAATGTACATTGTTGAACTGTCAAAATCGAATCGATTCCGATTTCGAGTGTGCATCGTGATTACCCTGCCGGTCTGGGTGTGTGTGCATGTGAAATGTGTTTGTAAATTGTACCAACGATATAGGAATATTTAAATTTGGTGTAAAGTATACAAAAATAGATCTTCTTGCTTGTTCTTCTCCATAAGAAATCAATACTTTGGCATGTGGCAGCTAGAGGCTGATTATTCATAAATCATAAGTGCCTGAATATGATTTACATGAATAAAAATATATCTTTTACTTTATACAAATTTTACGTAAAAGAAAATCAGAATGATTTTTCAGATTAGATTTAGAAAAAAGTCGCTATTATTACAATATTCCTATCGATAACAACAGGATGATTCATCAATGGTGGATTCTGATGGGCCCGTGTTAGAGCTGGGTGCGGGGGGCTCCCCTGCGCACAACAAACATCACAGCAAGAAGAGTCTTCCGCACAAGAAGAGGATATCCAGGAAGCTAAAGAAGAATAACGGGAACATTACTCCTCAGCAGGTGTGTTTTGTGATAGTTAATCATACTTTATTCATAAAATCTGTTGTACCTTTCCATATACAGTGGAAATTATATACATATAGTTTTTTATACAACATGTAACACCCTGAAAGTAGTTGTTTAGAATCGCCTATAAGCGGACCCAATATCTTTTGGGCACAGATTAGTAACTAGTTACTACGTAACAGATGCTTCACTCCCTTGAGCGAAGTACGCTATTTTGAGCTCAATTGCCGTAGCTCTAAAGTCCATATCGCTTCGCTCGCTACCGGCTAGTCGGCTAGGTCTAATGTACCCGCGTCCACCAACCGCACTTTACCCCGCGCCGTCCTTCGAACGCCGGCGGTTCCCTGTCGCTTGCTCGCTCGAGCGGGCACTCAATGATAGGTATTTAAAGCGCGGCCTTAACTGAGTGACGGAGCCCTGTCTTGGGTGCTTCATTTTATTCACTTTACAGTGAGAGGGCGAGGCGTGCTGTCTTTTTTATTTCATCATACACAGGGAATCGTAGATTATTTTAAGTCTGCCTTTCGTTTTCCTTTAAATGTCGACTTCGATCCGAGTGCTTATCGCACGCTACATTAACAATGGAATTTTATAAAATAAAACTATTATTATCGACCATTGTGTTCTACTGGTGGAGATGTAATTCATTTTGAATGTTTCTGGCCAGTTTGGGAGCGGTGAATGAAAGTTTAGTAATACAATAATATGATCGCGATAAAAATAGCCCACCAAGAAACATTGTTAAGAAATTGCTAAGTTTCATAACTATATAAAAAGTAAAGTCTAGAGTTGTCAAGTTCTTCGTTCGAGATTTTAACAGTAGTTTATTCTTGAAACAGATTGTAGTATGTTTATCAAGATTCAATCTGTATTCTGTACTCAAAACTGTGAATTTGAACTCAGTAATTAACTATGCTGTACACAATAATAATCATATTTACATTTTATATTGATGATAAAACATAATTTAATTAATAATTAAACTGTGTTGAACCTCTCCATGGGCTTGCAGGACATAGTGGTGATCAGTTGCACGAATGTGGACGGTCGCATCAGTTGCACGGACCACGGGCAGGAGCAGGAGATCCTGCCGGACAACTTCGTGCAGCAGGACCACCTGCCTGTTGACACGCACCATATTACACACGAGGTATGAAGTTGTTATAGGATAAAATTGTAGGAGGCAGCCGCAGGACATTTTGTTTTGACATTAAATTTTTTTATAGTCATCCAAACTTAAAATATGTGTCCTGATTAAATATGTGTCCTGTTTAAATATACATTATGTATAATGATCAACTTATTATACATTGGTCAGGTCCGTCCAATCTTGATCTGCCAGCTGTGCGGAGAGTTCTACGGCGAGGAGCAGTTGAAGTTCTACCAGCATCTGAAGCAGCACTACGAGCCTCACATCATCATCGAGAACCCTGTGCCTGATTTGGGAATCGATAAGGTTAGTCAGATTAACTTCTCAGCTCATGAACCAAAGTTGAGGAAGCAATCACGGTGTAACTCGCTTCCCATCAGATATCACGTGACAGGCATAAAGAGTAGCGTGTTTAAGCTTAAGGAACTTGTATGTATTTTAATTTTTGGATTATCGTAAAGATTGATGACAAAATAAACAGTAAAAATACAAAATTAAAATATGCACGAATATTTAATATATCACAATTAAAAATATAACTCAAATGTTTGCGCCATAACACAGTCGCGTGGCATGACGGCATTGCATCGTTTGTTCATGGTGCGTGAATATGGTTACCAAGGAAACACGAAGAAGTGACGTCAAGATTCGATGGTGGTGAAATAACGTTCCGTTTTACGTAATTATATAATAAATATAATTTGTAAAAAAGTTATAATTTTTAGATAAATCTCTCATTTAAAGCACTTTTCACAACTTTTATTATTTATTTTATAACATAATTTAGTTAGAAGTTCCCTAAACATCTTAAACAAAACGTAATGGAAATATTATACTAAATGATATTATTTGCAGATGACTACCTCATGCATAGTAGACAACGTAGCAACGATCCCAGACTCGATAGTAGAACTGTCTCTAGAGAACTCCATACCAAAAACAATATACCAAACCATCGACAAGCACGTGCTGTACACGACGAGCGATAAGACGCTCACGTACGCCAACAATAAGGTTCAGTATTCCATGGCGAGCATGGACAAGGAGCCGGCGGTGGCGGAGGCCGACAAGGCGGAGCTGTACGAGCTGGACAAGCTGGACCTGTACAGCTGCGGCAAGTGCAGCAAGGTGTTCCGCAAGCAGAAGCAGTGCGAGGCGCACATCAAGGACGCGCATTCTAATATGAAGGTAATTTGTTTATGTATTTATCTATCCTCATATCGTAAAGTTCTAATTATGCATTCAAAAATAATACTCTAATGACAGACTTTATGATCATGCAACTATAATAAAATTAAAAAGTTTTATTATGATACAGTTTTCTTAACAAAACAATGCTATAAAATAACTTTTTCTATTGTAGTACCTACACCATAGACATAATATACTAATCTATGTAGTAAACTTCGGTTCCACCAAGGAGTTTTCAATTTAATTTTTATAGCAGCCGTACATTGTCTATGGTGGCGCGGCTAGTGCGCATGCGCGGTGAGTTCCGGCGCCATTTTGTTTATTTACAATTTACATTATTAATTTGTTAACTACCTATTGCATGAGTATAGATAAAGTAGTGTATGAAACTGCGCATAACTAGGTATTAAAACACTCGTGTTTTAATAACCCCTATTATGCAACAGTTTCATAAACTACCATTAGCTTTCTGCATTCCTTCTTATAAACTTTAACTATGCCAAAATGATGCCAAATTTCACACTCCTCAGTGCGCGCAATAGTTCACGTATTAATATATAGATTATAACAGATTCTAGTCGAATGGTAACCGAAGTCTAACAACTAACACTAATTCAATAACATGTAAAATGGCGCAGTCGCATTTACAGCTGGAGGACATGGGCGAGTTCAGTGAGCCGGAGGACCTGATGGAGGGCATCCACGTGGCCGTGGACGAGCCGCACGAGCCGCACGAGCCGCACGAGCCGCACGGGCCGCACGAGCACTACGAGCCGCACGAGCCGCCGCTCGCCGTGCTGCCGCACCTCACCGTGGAGAACGGCCAGGCGCACCAGGACACCAGCCGCCACTGGTCAGTCACACCACCACACACACTCCCCACTGTACTGCTAATGCCGCTGTCCATTACTATGTATTTGACAAATCCCGCCCTCTGGCGTCAGTTCCATCGTTAAGGACTATAGGCCAACCGCTTAACTCAGACGGTTGATGTCTAAAGTTGAGGTAGTTGCGCGATGCGGGGGGAGGTGTGACACGCCTGCTATTGGCTAAGCTAAGCTTTATGGTGCGTAACTTCTTTATAAGCTCAGGCACCGACCGTCTCAGGTAAACGGTCCGCCTATAGAGTTGGGACTTCCAATTGCCCAGAGTCCATGGGATGGAGGATAATTGAAAATTGCATAACGAAATCCTTCGGTGAACAATTATCAGCTATTTGGGAAAGGCGGTTGTCGCGCCTTGCATCCCGATAGATATGAAACAATGCGTTGTATTCTGTGTGTGCAGGTACGGGCGCAGCGGCGGCAGCATCCAGTGCGCGGGCGCGGCCTACTGCGGCGTGTGCGCAGCTGCGCCCAGGGAGCGACAGCCCTCGCCACATCAACTTAAAGTGCTCAAAGGTAACATGCAAAAGTATAATATTCCAGTAGGACCATAGACACAGGTAATGATCATAGTCAGCAGCACTAGACATGAGACTTGTTGATCATAGCAAGTTTTTTAGAATCTGTGTCGCGTGCTTATTGCTGACGAGAGCAACATGTCTGTTCGGCCGGCGACATCGCGCTGTGTAGGCGGGGCTAGGCACGAGGGCGGCAACCCTTCACTAGCATACTCCACCGAAGACGCGCACGTGGATTTCAGTGTATCCATGAACTTTCTAGGTAAATTTAGCATCAAATTTTGGAGTTAGTAGTTAGCCTCGCCTTTCCGACACGCTGAACCGGCGCCGCGCCCGCGCCTCGCTCGCGCCTCGCCCGCGCCTCGCCCGCCCCTCGCCCGCGCCTCGCCCGCTCCTCGCCCGCGCCTTTGTCCAGCGCCTAACGCCGCGCCAGTTGTCACCACACCGTGACGCACAGTTGGGCCCCGTCCCCTCGTACAATATTCCTAACAATATTATAACCAGTTTACAGTTCCCGTCTCTCCATTTGTAGTAGTTAGTTCCTAACATAGATACTTCTAATTCAACAGAGGAGGTCCTCCAGCGCATCCTCGAGACGGACGTGGCGACGTCGAGCGCGAGCTTCACCGACAACATGATGACAGCCGCAGGGGCCGAACAGGCCTCGGCTAACGCGCCCGCCTCGCCCAAGGCCGACGCCGACAAGAAGAAGCAGAAGCACTTCGAGTGCCCGCAGTGCGCGCGCGTGTTCCAGCACAGGAACAGCCTGCTGTACCACATGCTGTCGCACAGCGGCAAGCAGCAGCTGTGTCGCGACTGCGGGAAGGGCTTCTACACGGTCGCAGCGCTCAAGGTACTGTGTGCCAACAGTCTGACCCCTAATTCTACTATTTCAATCGTGTCAGATTGGTCTCGTAATTGTTGGCTTTTGCAGTGTCGTTCAACATATTTTGACTTCTATTGCGTAGATAATAAAGTTAAAATCTCTAGAACGACACTTAGTAACTAGCAAATCCAACAACCAACAACACCAATCTGACACGATTGAAATAGCAGAATTAGAGCCCTGTTAAGGAGCTGAGCAGACGACGGACTGCTGCGGACAAGAATATTTACGACAAAATAATCCATGGACAAGAAAGTTCGGCACAGGCTCGATACACACTACGTTCATTTTGTTCTTGAAGTATCAAGACTCGTAGTGTTAGTTACAATTTACTTGCCATCTTAGTGACCATGACAGTTTATAACTAGTGCGGAGGGTAGTTGACTAATTTGTTTGTCATATAACTAGCCAATAAATTACTAATATACCTATACCATCAATTGATTACAGAATTGTTATGTACAGTACCTATTACTTGTCATCAAATTGTAAACCTAGGCTAAGTTAAAAAGAAATAAAATTTATTTATTTATTTATTATTAATTAGTTTAAAAACTTATATTATGGAGCGGTTTATTTTGTGCTCAGATCCACAAGCGCGTGCACGACGGCGACAAGCCGTACAAGTGCGACGTGTGCGGCCGCGACTTCCGCCAGTGGAGCGACCTCAAGTACCACAAGGTGTCCATACATTCCAACCAGGTGAGATATAATAACAATACATTACATAAAGCAGATCGAAGAACATGCTAATGAATAAATGTTATTATAATTTTACAAACACTTTATGAATGACTCACTTTAGACTTACGATGACATGATGTATTTTTTATTCTTGACATTTTAATTATTATTCATTGTTTTATTTTTTTAATTTTGATTGATTTTATTATTTTGATTTTCAATGGAGATTACTCATTTGTACATCTTTATACTTACTAGAGGATGAAAAATTGTCGCAAAAAATGAAAAGCTGTTTACTACGATACGGTTTGAATTAGGATGTTACAGTTTTTTTATATTTTTTTTAAATAGAAAGAAAGAAAGAAAAATCATTTATTTGGACTAGACATGAGACAACACATGTAAAACATATAAATGTATAGTTATCGCAAAACTTTATGAGCTCTCGGAAGTTGAACGCGAGTGGCTGCGCAGTACGCTTATTATAGGTGCTAGAGGGAGAGAGAGAGTTCAGAGCTCAATTCAGGGCTCATAAAGATTTGCGCGTACTATACCTACGCTTATATAGGTTGACTCGGGACACATTTTACGTGAAATTAGTCCTACAACTGCCGTCCACTGTAGTAGTAGGTCAATGACTGTAAGCGACAATGGTTTGGGTTTCTATGGACCACTGGGGTACCGGGCTCAGTATGAAGCTAATTCTTACTTTTTATTCCAGAAAATGTTCAAATGTGACTTCTGCGGCAAGGAGTTCGCGCGCAAGTACTCGCTGAACGTGCACCGGCGCATACACACGGGCGAGCGCAACTACAAGTGCGACTACTGCAACAAGACCTTCCGCGCCTCCTGCTACCGGCTCAGCCACATGCGCACACACACCGGTAGGCACCCATAACATGGCGATACCTCGGGGCTCAAAGGGCGTATAGCTCATTTAAAGTCTTGTGCTATACGCCCTTTGAGCCCCGAGGTATCGATGTATCAGAAATGCGAGCTCATATTTAAGTGTTTGGATCAGACCATCAAACTGAAAAAAAATCTATATGGGACTAACATTGTAATCGCGAAAAAATTAACAGCTGGATACGTTTGAGTCGAGTAGGTACTGAAGTTTTGTAAACTAAAGTAAATTAGACTTTATTGTTTCTGATTGAGTAGGTACGTAGTGTTAGATACATCAATCAGCCCATTTTGGGCATACAATAATTTTGATTAAAATATACTCTAGGAAGAAGAAGGAAGACTAGTTAACATTAAACAATAGACTTAATTTTACATTAAAAAATGTATGGGACAGCTGATTATTTTTTCGCGATTACGATGTTGGTCCCATAGAGAAAGTTGTTCAGTTTGATGGTCTGATCGATCCCCTTAAATATAACCACGCATTTCTGATACACGTTGTATATAGCATTGGTCCCCGAGTTGGAATCATGGCTGAATGTAGCGAGGATTTCTCGATACATAAAAAAAACCAACTAAATATCTTCATTTATTCTTGTTTCCTCCAGGCGACAGGCCCCACAAGTGCGCCCAATGTGACAAGTGCTTCCGCGTGGCCGGCGACCTTCGGCGACACATGCTCATACACGACAAAGTTCGCAACAGGCTCTCCGAACAGAAGACCAAGGGCAAAGACCAGAAGGAACCCAAGAAGCCGCACGACAAATCCGAAGTCACAGAAGATCACACGGACGCACCCATCAAGGTGGAAATAACAGCCAAACATATCAAGAAAATCGCCGTCGCCTCCACCACTAAAATGCCAAATATCAAATCTGGGGACAAGAAAACGAAACCTATTAAAAGGAACCAGAGCATAAAGAAAGGAGCTCCGAACGTGACCATAGACCAACTGGACGACAGCTACACTAACAATGTTGAAGTGTTCGACACACGGCAGGACGGACACTACGGGAAGTTCAAAGAAGTGTACAGTGACAACGCGTACCACAAGGAGGATTTAGACAATCCATTTACTAAACAAATTATAGGATACAAGAGCGAACAAACCGAGGAGAGGGACTTTGCGATATTGCGACCAATGTTCAGAAATAACGTGTTATGTGATACTGTGGACACTGACAAAGCAGTGTTTAGGACTGAGAACACTGACGGTAAGATGCAGGTGTACACACATGTAGAGAAAGGCAAGGACTTCAGTAACACAATAGTGTCGAGTTCTCAGGTGTCGCTGAATGACATGCGACATCTAGAGCGGGAGGTCAGGAGCGATATCCACGGGGAAACCATAGAGAATGGGTTCATAGAGAGACTTACGGCGTTGTACAATATACCCGCTGTATGAGAGACTGTGATAGCGATTACAACTAGTTCCAATTTAAAGTTAACTGTAGTATTATGACCGCTGGGTCTAAAGGTAAGACTGCACTGAGCGGAGCTGCACTGCAGCGGAGCGACACTGCCTAATAGTGTTTATAATTTATGAACGCAAGTCGCGTATTCATAATTTTTAAGTATATTCAAATAAATAATTCGATTTCCATCACAATAAATTCTGCGATACTTACGAAAATAGGATGAACTCCTTTTCACTTTTGATTCCCCAATATTTATGGTTTAATGTTACTGTTAGCCCGCATCATCCCACTGCTGGGCAAAGGCCTCCCCCTATGATTTTCAGTCTTTTCGGTCTAGAGCCAGTGTGAACCATTCATTATTAGTTTTAAGGTCATCCCGCCATCTCTTTCGTGGTCTGTCGCGTCGCCTTCTCGCCATATCAGGGATCCACTTAGTAGTTACATGAAAAACATGAGTTTGAAGGTTTATTTTGATTTAATTCTTTTATTTTAATAACATGATAATAAATTACCGCCACATTCTTTTATCATATTATTTTAATAATAAATAATATTTGGCCGCGTCGCTCCGCTGTAGTGCGCTTTCGCTTAGTGCTGTCTCACCTTTAGGCGCTACTTTGCTTATTTGTGCTCGAAGAAGACGAAATGATACGATATTTTGTATCACAAGACTAAAATTATATAAAGACTGCTTCATACAGCAATGAAATGCGACTTCCCATATCCCCTAAGGTTTTATTAATCAACAAAGTAATAATTTATTTCATTACAAATAGTTTATATAATTCTAATAAGCTTAAATAGTTAAAACCTCAATGAATAATCGTAGCAGGATTTTCAGTGCTTTTTAGTGTCCTTTAGCGTAATTAATGGCATCCAAACTTATAACTTAGGACCAAATATTATGTCAAATACGGTTTGAAACGCGAAAAATGAAATAATTCGGTTTTGTACTGCTTTATTTATAAGGATTTTATATCGGCACTGGTCGTATGCAGAACATATTATTATACTGTGGTAAATGAAATGAATGGATCATTTAGGGTTATAGTATACTAGCTACTTTTTGCAGCAGAATCGCGTGATTTCACGCTAGCGGCAGCCATTAGCTTGCAAAAAAAAAAAACGAATGCGAATATGTGTAATTCTGCTTAAAAAAGAAGCGTTATGTACTGAGTCGTCGGGCCATAAATGTCAGTAGCAATAAGAATTTGCAACACTTTCTACTATTACACACATCATTATGGCACTATGGCTGTATGGGCTCAGCTCCCTTTGCCTGTCCCAAAGAGGGACAAAAGAACCAAAAAAAAAACATTATGGCACTCCATAAGCTCTTTAATTGCGAGCGAGACAGACTAATAACAATTTAACAATGATTTATGGTTCTTAACGCGGCGACTATAGTTACTTTTTGCAGCAGAACATCGCGATTACCCGTTCATTAGCTGCCTTTTCTTAGTAACGAACGCGATAATTCGCGATTCTGCTACAATAAGTAGCTATACTCCATTTGAAATAAGATTAGACACGTTTAACAAACCCTTTTACAGTGTATTTAACCGATTTTGACTTCTATTCCGTACGTATAAGGATGGCATTAAAAGCAAAAACGTATTTACGATAATAAATGTTTACTGCAGCTGGAATTTGTCATGTCACCAACGTAATAGAAGTCAAAATCGGTTGAATAAAGTGTAAATGGAGTTATTTAAATTTTTAATGTTATTCCGAACGGAGTATAGTATGCCCCTAAATTATTATTTTTTAAAGCACGAAATGTCAATAATTTGGGTGCCCTTGCAGTGATTGATCACTAGTGAGATAATTAATTGTACAAATAAACAAGGCTTATTCGGATGACCTAAGACGCTAACAGGAATAATAATGTACGTTTTAAATCTTTGATTAAGCAAGTGCTTACTTAAAATATACTCCGTATTACAGACACATGTCGGAATCAAATCTAATCAACTGTACAAGCGATTCTTAAAAAGAGGCCTTTAATAAAACAGATATATGTAAATGTAGTGAAATTAAATAATTGTCGTATTTATACATTATTCTGTGTTATAAGTTAAATGATCAAAAATACCGCGTTTAAATATATTTACTTTAAAATAAGAAATAATATAATGTTGGTTGACCTCTGATGTACTGTAAATATTATCATGAAATCTAGTGATGTGCTGAAATAAAGACTGAATCATTTTTGCTATAATTATGTATGTACCTATACTAATAACTTAAGCGTAATATTTTTACTTAATGTCTAGTTGAAGCATAATTTTACGATGGTATAATAAATAAATCATTATTAGAGTGTATTATTGCCGTTATGAAAGTTCATATAGTGCCAATGATTTCAATCCACTATAGTTTATCCCATGTTTAGATTGTTGGTGATAGTGTAATCATTTCTATAACCGTAAGTTAATTTCTTCTGGTGATCGTGGGCATACCCCATGCTTTACAAAATTCCAAGTAAAGCAAATTTCGCGTAACTTAATTATGAAGTTTATAAATTTTATTGTAAACAAATGAAGCTTTGAGTTCACTCGATGATCGTGCACTATCACGCATTCATCACTTGATTTAAATCGTTAAAGAAAGGAGATATTATTCCACCATGTGTTCTCCTGTCACCTAGCACTTCGCACTATTTAGATGTATGTAGGTAGGTACTCGTCATTTCACAAACCAGGATTTCTTTTTAAAACAAAAAAAAAAGATCAATGTTAAATGTCAAAGCTTATTAGTTACTAGCTATGCCCGCGACTTCGTTCGCGTGGAGTTCGGATGCTTAAACCTCATCCCCATTGCCAGGCCCATCCCCATCCCCATAGCGTTATAATTTATAGCCTTTGTGCACCACAGTTTCACCCGCCGTTTACTTTTTTCTTTTTGCTCAGTTTCTAAGGGTTGTAGCGTGATGATACCTTCCTCAATAACTGGGCTATCAAATGCAAAAATAATTTTTCCAATCCGACTGGTAGTACCAAAAATTAGCGTGTTCAAACAAACAATCTCTTTAGCTTTATTATATTAGTATAGATTACCAATCTGGGTGCAGCCAGGGAATTTTGGTGGTCTACCTCAGAAATTAAGGCTCCACTTGCTCTAGTTTAGGAATCCTGTATGTAGGCACTGCAGGGTAATCACGATACACACTCGCAATCGGAATCGATTCAATTTTGACAGTCCAACAAACTACATTGCACGGTATGCCATTGAAATCACTCCACCCGACAATTGAAACAACGCAATGAACATTTTTGTAGTGTCAAAATTGAGTCGATTCCGATTACGAGTGTGCATCGTGATTATCCTGCGGGTCCTTAATTATTTCATACTTTAATTCCATATTGTGGTGACTTATGTAAGATGTTATGTATATGTGTACAATTTACACTTATATGTCATATTATGTATAATTACGTGTGACATATGACGATAATGTGATGTGTGTGGTGACGTATGAGCAGATTTACGAGAGATAAAGCTGATCTGGAATAATGGACACGGAAGATACTCATACATAAGATATACGCCACAAATTAAATTAAATACGGATCTAATATTCGTTACCTAGGATTTATTTAAGAAATGATAATATTATTATAGTCTACGACTCGTGGCTCAACGCGACATTACATCTGTTTTCAATTTACCTGTGACCATAGAGGCTAACATGAACGACTCGACCCAATTTTGTCGTCGCATGTTAGCCTAGCAGATCAATAACGATATAACCAGTTATTGAGTTCAAAATTATATTTGAAACTCAATGAATATGAAACCATTAATATTTTCATTTTAAATCAAGACATGTAATGTGTGGATAGACCTAACATACACCTATGCTTCCGAATGACTAAGTTACTGTATACTGTGAGCCTACTTTTGTACATTGTAAATAATAACTTAACATAGTTGAACTTACAAGAGAATAAAAGAGATTCTTGTTATGTATTGTTTCATTCAGCAGCCCTAACCAATTAACTAAATGGTTATATTTGTCCCCGTAGTTGTGTTCCGGGTGAAGGGTACAAACAGCCAGTGAGATTACAGGCACACGAGGCATACCTACTTTAGCCTTGGGTAAGAGCCGTCAGCGCAGATTATGCGGAGAACTGCTCGCGTGTGCTCGGAGGTCGAGGGGATCCTCGAGCACATGCTGCCGTCCGCTAGAGCAAATCATCTTGTATAGGTATACAACAAACAAAAAAAAATACGAGTTCCAAATAACAACTCGTACTTATTTGAATTTCTCAAGGACGATATTTACTTATCAGTGGGAAAATTTGGTTGAGGCTTCTTACGTCATTGGGGAAAATGCTCTAGCTCCACTTAATCTGTGTTGACCCTTAAGAACGCCAAGCAAGTCCATATTCACTAAGTTGTGGATGTTTATGGGTGCCAGTAATCTTTTAGCACCAGGTAAAGCGCAGGATATTTATTCTCTACTACTAAAAAAAATCAGGTATCGAAATTCTCCAAATATAGAACATGTAAAATGTCGTTGTTTCCCTCCGTAACCCCGATAACCCCGTCTTTCGTAGCGCTGAAACCCACCACCCACCCACTTACGCTACGCTGAAAGCTAAGCGCAAATCGATTTATCAAAAATCGAGTGATCGAGCATTTGCATCTCATCGATTTGGATGGTCTTTTTGCAACCGGATCTAATATAAAGCTCAAAATATTTGTTTTGTGATTAATTTGAAAGCTATTTGGAGTGAATGCCACACAAAGTTCAATTGAACCCGGGCACGGTGAGGTGTTCTGCAAAATCTCCAGCTATGCGAGGAGCTTCCGTTTGAATCCCAGCCAAGAATTCTATAACATTGTCCCTTGTTTAGGAAGCATTAGTCACATTTGAAATAATTTAGTAAATATAAGCGTCAACTGCACAAATAATACCTAGGTACATCAAAGTCGGCATAGTAAATAATACCTACCTACCGGTAACCGCAGAAGCTCCTTTGGTCGCAAAAGTAACTGCGAAGTAGATACCTATCTAAAAATTGTCCATAATATATTATTAATTAACTAGCTGTATTACCCGCGGCTTTGTTCACATTATTGGCTGAATATCATTGATGATCATTGCCTAGCAAAAAGTTTTAAGTCCCGGAGGACAGAAAAACCATAAACTTAAACAGAACTGAAAAAACAGAAAAGAGCGGGTATTATAATAAGTTGTTGAATTGATACAGATTTTTACTGAGGTGATAACGTTTGCCAGTCATTGTGGCGGCTCCAAATCGAATAGTGAAAAAAGAAAGGAATAGTAAGTGGATAGAGAAGTGTGAATAAGGTGCGTGTTGTTGTGAGTGACGTCATCCTGTATGGGCAAGAAACACGAGGTTCGGAGACACAGGTACGTGGCACTAATGTGTGGCTCACGCTAGCAAACTCACCAAGGAATTAAGCGAATATAATATTACATCATGACCAAAAAAGTGGATGGGTGAATAGTTAAGTGAACTGTAACGTTTGTAAAGGATAGCGTTAGTGGTTTATAATATAAATTTGGGTGATAATGACTTCACATTGGTAGATACGCAGTAGATGGAGATCGAACTGCCGCGGATGAGAAAAGATAACCTAACCGTAAAATCCCCCCGATTCCAAGTAGAAAAAGAGAGCTCTTTACAGCTCTGTAACTTTTGAACGGCTGAATTGATCTGGGGGCACGGCAGTGCCCCAGCCAAGTCTCGAGCAAAACGGGCACGGCCGTACCATCTTTTCTCGATGCGATTCGCGGCTGTTTCGCCCCCCCTATATCTTCGACGTGGACATAGCTACGAGTTTAGGTTTTCGGTGAATAATAGTAGGCATTAGAACAAGCTTAAGTTCGAAATTACATGCCAATTGAATTAATAGTTTAGGAGTTACGGTCGATCAAAGTTACACCATTTTGTCACTCACTGACTCACTGACTCACTGACTCATTGACTCACTGACTCACTGACCGATCATCAAAAATCTAAGGTACTTCTAGCAGACTTAGAAACTTCAAATTTTGCACCAAGATAGGTCATTAGCCACATATAAAGGAAAAATAAAAAAAAAACATTAAAAATAATTATAAAAACATTAAAAAATAATATACCATAGAAAACAATTTTATATTTGCGGTTTGGCAAGAACATTGTGTATGGATTTTGACTGCATTGTTAACTTTGTTCGTTGTTTAAGTATTCAATTGAATGAATAAATACATAGAATAGAAAAGAATAATATAAACTGTGGTCAAGCATACGTGGCCCTTTCAAGAGTGACTAGTTTGGGTGGATTACATTTAATAAATGTGAATTTTAGTAGTATCAAAGCTCAGGAGATAGCAATAGCTGAATATAATCGACTCCGAAGTATGTATCGCCCAGACTTGTCTACCTTAGAAGTAACGGAGCCTCAGAAAAGAAACAAAAGAGATAGAGATAAAGAATGGGTTCTAAGCAAAGCAGTAGCTGAAGTCCAAGAAATTATGAGGTCACCTAAAAAAAAAAAAGAAATACACTTACAAAAAATAAATGAGATCCCAACAAAAACATTAAATGTAAAAAAATGCCAAGTCTCTCGATGCAGTCTTTCCATCGTAAAAAGTTTTGAGATCTCATAGAAGCCAAGTCCTATTCAAATTATTTTGTAGTTATAAATCAACATTTAGTAATTGTATCAATAGTTTTCTTTATATTATAATTATAGTGACTTGGCAATGAGCACAAATTAAAAGCTGCTTGCTGCCTGGAATTATATGCAAATGTTACTGACGAGACCTGTGATCAGATTATCCTGCGCAGTTTACTAGTCTTGGATGAGACTGACTGCCGTTGCCGAAATTCGGTTGGGACGACACGGATAAACCAAAAGAAAATTAATTTTATGATATTAATGTTTACGCATGCGGTGTGTGACTTTCAACTCCTCCAAATATGCCGTTTTATTTGTTTCTTCTTGTGCTCATTGCCAAGTCACTATAATTATAATATAAAGAAAAATATTGATACAATTACTAAATGTTGATTTATAACTACAAAATAATTTGAATAGGACTTGGCTTCTATGAGATCTCAAAACTTTTTACGATGGAAAGACTGCATCGAGAGACTTGGCATTTTTTTACATTTAATGTTTTTGTTGGGATATGATTTGCATGAAACATAGCTAAGATGATTCCCCATTAAACTAGCTTTCAATTTAAAAAACTGCATTGAAATTGGTTCTTCCGTTTAGGAGCTACGATGCCACAGACAGACACATAAATACACACTACAAAATTATAACACCCCTTTTTTTTTGTCGGGGGTTAAAGAGAACTCAGTTCGAAGAAGGAAAGTATTGTACAGTACCTTTTGAGCTGCGTTGGTCTCGAGGTGGTGTCTGCCCTGTGTTGCTGCTTGACGAAGAGTGCTTGCTGCTGGTAAGGTTCGAGAGACAACTTCTTATTGGAAAGTTCAAAGGACGACAACTTGGCAGAAATTAGGCTCTAAAGGTTGGCAATATCAAAATCGCTTACTTCTAAAGTATGTTTGCTAGCGTGAGTCACACGTAACAATTAGGTACTTTAAAAGCGATTAGGTACTTATTTTTTGTTAGTTCTTTTACCAATTACACGGTTAGCGCAGTAGCTAAGCGATTAGCTCTTTACACTACGTGCCGCGGGTTCGATCCCCGCACGAAACAAGTATTTGTATGATCTACAGATAGTTGTTCCGGGTCTGGATGTGTGTGCATGTGACATGTAGGTATGTTTGTAAACTGTACCCTCGATACAGGAGAAAACATAGCGAGGGGTAAAGTTTTCTAAAAAGAAAAAACCGTTTAGGTATGTTATTATGAACCTCTGAATATTGCTCGCATTATAGTTTTTTGAGCGACTTTGTAGCTAATATAGAAAGGTCTGGCAAAAAGTTTGAGTCCTAGATTTTGACCACGACCTTCTGAATGACATTACAGAGCGGGCGGCGCGTCCGCGGGCGTGGCGTTGTTGTCGTAGTTTTCAGTATCCTTCGCTTTTTAATGATTTCATTACCCTATTTCCCCACATGACCGGTTAAAAATACCCGGATATTTTTACATTTTTACCAACAAAGAAAATAAGTTGTTTGGTCGACCCCGGCGGCCCAGGAGTTATTCGGATCACGTGGGCGATATGTTAAAATTAATTTTGCGTAAGGTGTATTTACATTCTACCTGGTGGAATTCGGTTCTGGTGTACTGAGTAATAACGAAGGTATTTTTGCTGTTCAAATTCGCACCTTCGTGTGCAACTGTTCGGTGTGGTGATTTTCCACAGGTTCCCGGGAATCTAGATCACTGGCATATTTCAGTGAAATGTATGTATTTGGTAAGTCTCGTGATATTTTAGCAAGGTTACCTTCAATATGTTTAAGATACCTCTCGAAAGAAACCTCATTTGTGGCAGTCTGTAAGGTCACGCAGACAGAAGGAGTGGCGGCGAAGAGCAGCGCTGCGGTCACCGGTGGCACAGCACATCTGCTTTCGGGGCGCTTTGAACCTACCAATGCGATTTTATTTCGCTATATCAATTTCAATCGAATACAAAAGGAAATAAAGGTGAATATCAATCGTACAATGTCCATCTGTGTTGACTCTAAGGTGCCCTAAGTGTGTGTGTGTACCTATATGTGACTCCCATTTCTTAGAAAATACTGTAGAATGCTTTTACTTGAAAAGCTCTGAAACTTTTCCCTCCGTTGAAGTATGCGAATCGAAAGACGAGTTCATGGTTCACAGCATCTGCGCATGCGACCATTACCTAGACCAATCAAGCATTTTATGCTAGTTATTAGATATAGATATTTCTTTATGGAGTCTTAGGTCACTCGGACTAAAAATATAGGAAGAATAGTGTTGCAGTGGATGAGCTGTCAAACTCTTGTTTATTTATAAATCGCTGGAGAACTTACCCGTTGGTCACTTTGGGTATCTATACTCAAAGGTTGGTGACGTCTTCTAAGGGTGAGTAACCACCTCAGCCTGTAAGTCTTTCATGTCAAGGGTCTCCTGCCTATCTGGATTCTCGAATTTATTTAAAGAACCATCATTATTTAAATTCTTGGCTAAAAGATTTAGTGTTGTTACAGAATTTAAGAATGAGGCTAGTCGGATGGATTTCATTCAAAAGTTTCCACCGTAACTAGTCGTTAGTTACCCAGCTAAAATAAACTGGAAATTACCTTCTTGTTATTTATTATATTTAGTTAACCATTCGTATAAAGTTAGGGAATTCAAACAATAATATTAGGAAGCGGTTATCCTCATTTTTCTAAATTGCACCTGCTATTTCAGTCCGGATAAAAATATCGGAAAAGTTAAATTAAGCCAGTAATTCCAAATACCAGATAGAAATAGTGGCTCTTATACACAAACAAATAAATTAATTTGTTCGAAATAACAGTCCGTCTATCAGCGAACGTAGTGAATTTTCACTAAATCGAATGTTGCAAAACAAACATGTCTAATTTCCCGCGCAATACACAAGCGGCGTTGGCGCGCATCAATCTGCCACGCTGGCCCACGCGCGTGCGTAACCGTTGAACTGTTCCTAATTAAAGCCTAGTGTTTACACTCTAGGAGCTATAACGGTGGATTGAACTAAATCCGAAGCTGCAGTACAAAAATAACATCACGTACGCCGTGTTAACGCAATGACCCGCGCCCGCGCCGCTCGCATGCCGAACTCTTAGCCATTTTTGGGCATTACTCACATTCGCACAATCGTGCAAGTTGGGAATGAACTCGTGCCCTATGTGCGAACTCGTGCCAGAAATAGTAATAATTTACTTTCGCTTTCAATATATTATGGATGTCCTGTTTGATATCAGTAGATATCCTGTTTTCCTAATGTGTCATCACTTTAACTTTTCGCGCCACAATTACTCCAGTTTCAGTTTTTATAAAGAAACTTATACCTACGTATATTATTATTAAATTGATAGAGATGATTGCAGTTCTTTTACGCATACGCAATATTATTTCACGCAACATCATGCGTCGTGTTCCAAGCCCGTGTTGCCGAACATCTTTCGCCTAGTGAGTACACAGCTTATACTAAACAATGTTCATTATAATCACGTCATACATATTCTACGTCACACATACCCTAGTGTAATAATGCAGTAAAGAGTAACGGGATAGGAATGTGCCGACATTCAGTGTTTAAATACCATAATAACGCCGGTGTTAACATAAACATTGACTCATTAGATATAGACTTCGTACAATCACGAGGGTCATGACGCAGTATGTTGGAGATTTTGAGAGTTCGTCCGTTACCCTGTGGAAATGTCCTTATCAAAGATTAGAGTACAACAAATATGTTTTTCTGAATTAATCATGACAACTTATGACGTACATTTGTTCAAACATTGGAACCAATTTAGAAGTCACTCCCAATTTGGCAATAGCTTGTCCATAACATTGTTTTAGTTTAACTTAAATAATTATTAACCTATTCTTATTTTTATTCACATTTAACGCAGCTCTTACCACAATATTGTACTCATCAAGATTGTATTCTATTATTTTAAAAGAGTTTCCATGGAGTTTCTTACCGGTTCTTCTCCATAGGATTTACTATTTGGAACCGTGCACCTAGAGTCTCGACATTTCATAACTGTATCTGGTTTACATGAAATAAAGATCTATTCTATTCTAACTATAAATTTTCAGGGAGCGACTCTAAAAAAGCTTAATCTCTGTTATTGACTAATTGCTGTGGTCGCAAGCTCGGGGGGCGATCATTAGGTCCTTGGGGTGGATCTTCAAAGCTTTTATACAAAAAGATTTTTTATCAATAGTTTCAGACAGAAGTGACTCACGCAGGAGAACGCCGTATTTTCTACAGCTAAGATTGTGAACTTAGGCTTTGCTAAGCACGCAAGAGTGTATTCAAGATTGCATTATTTTATAGGTACTAGACATGTGCGCCGATGCCGGTTGCGGCGTCATCGGCGTCATCGGCGTGGATGGTCGGACGGATATGGTTGTTTTAGATACAATGCAGACATATACTAGTCAACTAAACACTAGAAATATCTAAATATATGCTTATTGGTTTATTTCGACGTATTTGTTTACGCAAATTGAATAAAATACCATTTTTATATGACCATAATTTAAATAGCATGTTTTGCCGATAACTTCATCCGTCACAGTCGTTTGGCGAATAGGTCTGCAATATTTTGTTTTTAATAAGATTTTCACAATCCACGCCGATGACGCCGATGACGCCGCTGCGGGCATCGGCGCACACCTCTAATAGGTACTGACTTTGTCATAAGAGGTCATCTATGAAGTAAAAAGAATCATACACTAAAGCTTCAGTTCTTAAGTTGTGAGGACTGGAAACTACTAAAGTTGCGGATCTGGATCCACAATTTCACACAAATTAAACTTAAAATCACAATGACTGGCAACACTGACTGGCACACTCTTCTATGTACACGTGCTGGCAACAAAAGGTGAACAAGGCCAATCAACGGGTTTACCAAATGCATTTCCGCCGGTTATTCTCAACGAGCAAAAACGTTAACTGAATAATGTATACTTTGGTTTTTACGACGTCATTAGAAAACTATACCTAATCTGTTTAGATTTTTTTGGCAAATCGTAAACACCTTACAGAATAAATTTCGTGAACTTTGGATCTATAACAGGCAATAGACATAACTAAGTAAATGTTTTTGTATTCACTCAATTAACTTGAAGCAACAAAAAGCGGGATTCTCTATGATTCACCCACATTGACCTACTGCAGAATAAGTATTAATACCTAAGTAGTAAAAAAATAATCGGATATCGTAGTAGGTACTCATTTCACTGTAATTATCAATCTGATTTCACCGGCATCTTCTATTTTCCGTAATAGAAGGCGCAATCTCGAAAGAGTTTTGGGGTTACTACAGAGTTCAAGTAACACCAAAGAAGAAACTCAATGTAGTTGCAATTTCAGCTCAAATAATATTTCAAATACAAGTACAAATTATTTACTTCTAGATGTCGCTCGCGGTTTTATTTTTATCAAACTAAAATATAGAATAGAATAGATCTTTATTTCATGTAAACCCAGACACGAGATGACACGAGAGACATGAGATGTCGAGACTCTAGGTGCACGGTTCCAAATAGCGGACCCTATGGAGAAGAACAGGCAAAAAACTCCATGGCGACTCCTTCCAAATAATAGATTACAATCCTTATCAGCACAACGTTGTGGTAAGAGCTGCGAGAATAATGTAATTTAATGTGAATAAAAATAAGGCCAGGATAACAATGTAGCCTATCACTCAGGGATAGTGTAGATTTCTATTTAGTGAACGAATTTTTAGAATCGGTTAAGTAGTCCCAGGGATTACCCCCTACATACAAACAAACAAGTTTTAGCTCTTTCTAATATTAGTATAGAGCATAAAGTTATTATTAAGTAATAATAACTTTATGGTGAACACCACACACACACACAAAAAAGCAACAAAGAAAAAAACACGTACACATGAAAGCAATAAAGAGTTTGAGTTTGAGTTTGAGTTTGGTATAGAGAATAGATTGCGACACTTTTAAATCTCGAATAATTTTAAATCATCGTTTTATCGTACCGACAACTTATAAACCTCTTACCTAGAACTTTGTTGGGATCTAGAACTATACAGGACGTGTTATTTTTAATTGGGAAGTTTGAAAACAATATAAAATGCGGGACAGTCCCGCACAATCCGGGATGGTTGGCCTCCTTTCGGTGGTTTTCCAATACAGAAGTTCCGTTTACACAAAAAAGGTGTAGCGTGGCATCTAATCAATAAAAACTAAATGAATGAATGAAACGGGATGACTAATGATACAATTATTATCTTAAATTGGTAAAAAGGCGTAGAATCAAGTAAGTTTCGCATTTGTTCAGGGATAACCCACTAAGCGAAGGCTACAAACTGCCATTATAACGTTTTTGTGGCAACTTGTACTACTATAGGAAGAAACCTGAACGAACGGTTGTCACAGTGATTAGTCTTTACGTCATGACATGCTTAGGTAATGGTATCTAATACTATACTATAATATTATAAAAAAAAGCCAAAAAAGCCCAAAAAAGGTGTTTTTAAAAGAAAATTATTTAGATACTATTTATGTAATATGTGATAATACGTAACGTACGTGTGTACGTACGTCTGGATGCCTTAACTAATATGTTTAGACTCACAGATCCCACAGTCAAACCGAATACACGGTTTTGTGGGACTATGCCAATTATGTGTCAATTTGTGAATTTTTCAATAAATAAATAATAATAAAGAGGTAACATTTTTTTGTTTGTATGACCAATTCTATAAATTCTTTCACTAATAGAAAATTACATTATCCCTGAGTCATATAAGCTATTTTATTTTATTTTGATAAAAATATTACGCGCGCGTTACATCGCGGGCAACAGCTACTTACTTGTAGTAATAATAATAATGTGTAGTTTTATTAATGTAGGTTACCTTACCTTGTATGCCTACACGAATATAAAACAGAATACTAGAGTTAAAAGTGTCGATTACACAAATAAATACCGTACGACACACTAAGAAGTTCCGAACTGAGTGCGACATCTAGACCACGAATGTTTATTAGTACTTCAGTAATTAATTAATTAATACAAGCCTATGCTGTCCCAATACTGGGCAAAGGCCTCCCTCCCTTTCCTCCACTTCTCGCGATCCCGCGCTGTATCGGGCCAGTCTTTAAGGAAGGCGTTCAATTCGTCCCGCCATCTCCTTCGTGGTATGCCGCGACCCCGTCTTACTGTCTCAGGACACCAATTCTGTGCTATGTGGGCCCACAGTTCGACCGGCATACGGCAGACATGTCCTGCCCAGTCCCACTTAAGCTGAGCGTACTTCAGTAAAACATGAAAAATCTGAAAACAGCTGAAATAACAAAAAAAACTAGCCCATATAAGTACGAATATGAGAGTATAAAATAGCATTCGGGAAAATCCGATGGGCAGCCCAGAAGTACTTTGCTAATTGTTTCCCTGTGCCCTGTAGGTATGCCTGTCTTTCTTAATTAAAGAGTTTGTTTATTTTACAATTAAACCCGCTGTGCACACAACCGAGTTTCTTCATGACGTTTTATTAGCGAGGGATTCACACAGATGTGACACAGACCTACACACATTATATAGGTATGCATTTATAGGTCTGGTAGGTATAGATTAATGCGTTTGTGGTTGCAATATATAAGCTGATCGGTAAAAGGTCATCTGATTCTAAGAAAGATCATAATGCTTCAATAACGGTTTATCTCTTAATGACCCAATTCATTATTAGTTAGGTACTTTAGTTAAATAGGAACAAGCGCTTATAGTATAGAACAGAATACTCTATATTGTAAACCGATAATAAATTTTCTAATTCTGAAAAACTAAATGGGTTATTTTTAAGCATTTTAGTACTTGCTGCAATTTTCAACGCTTTAGTTTGTGAGTCGTATTTCTGGGCACTTAATACACCACGTGAATTTAGTATTATTAGGATTTAGAAACGTGTCTTAAGCTACAAGAACATAATACTCACTTACGCAGTAGGAATTAAGCATTATTCTATTTTATGTCAAAACGTAATTATGTGATCACAATTTGAGTCAGAAACCGACCATATTGTTCACAAATTATATGAAATATTCCAATGAAGTAGAAATTCTGAAAGTGAAAGCACTGACTACACCGCTACGCGTCCGGTCGAAAATGAATTGCTACAAGCTACGACGTAGCCCCCGCGTAGCGTTGCGTAGCCCCGGTGGAAATGCTTGTATTTACAAAATGTGCGTATTATGTGCTTCTACAATAGATAAAGGATATTTTGTTCGATGGAATGTTCCATAAGGAATGTGTTTTATTATTATTTGTTTAGTTAATATTACATTGAATAGGGCTAACTATGTAAATAACTTGAATATTTCGGAATTGTCCGGAGCTCTTTGGTCTGAGCTCTTAACCGAGAGAAGGGACTGTGAGGAGCACTTTTAATTTTGTACGCAGCTCAGTTCAGCGAGAGTTAGGGAGAGTCAGTTTCGCTATTCAGCAACGTTCGCCAATAGAAATCTCATAGAATTAGATCATCATTCTGTGAAATTTTACTGATGAAAAAAGTGGGTAGTTCCCATTGCTTTTATTTAAACCATTTATTTTGCTACACATTATACATGACATACAAATCACAAATACAAACAGTGTTGTGCAGAATGCACGGTACTGATTTCGCTGAGCTGGTCCTTACCGTTTGGATTAAACATTTAATCATAACCGTAATATACTTCTTCTTTCGTGTCAAACCGTAATATTAATACCTATGTATGCAAATTAATCTTAACATCTGATGAAGAAAGATTATATTACTTTGTAAGACATGGAATTTCCTTGTGATTTGTATCTGTCATCACGGACTTTATGTATATCCCCCGTAGTAGGTCACAAACGACTCCAATTGAAGAACCTGCTCAATGCCAATAGGTTATCGAAACCAGTTATATATTGCGATGGAAATGATTATATAAATATATATCGGTAAATCCAGTATTAGTCGCTATTTATTAGGAAGTAGATATCATCAGTTTTAATGCAACTTTCCTGTTTATTTATGCAATATTGTTGCAACATGGGACAGTGATCGATCTGTACTGTATTTTTGCCTCCAATTTTTATTATCTGAGTTCGGAAATGATTCATTAGGTTATTTTACTCTGGTAAAGAATCTCCATTCTAATATCTTTCAAATAATAGTTTTAAGAGATGCGTCTGAACATCAGTAATTTTTATATTGAGTACAGATATCCTCAGTTACACCGCTTGTTAGTTTGTTGCACTGTAAGGGCTGTTATAGGTATCTATATATTAATACGTGAAGAGAAAACTTTATACCACTTCTTAAGCATATTGCGCGCACGGAAGGGTGTGTGATTTGGCATAGTTAAAGTTTATATGGAGAAGGAGTGCAGAAAGCTAAAATTACGATCGAATTTCGACCACTAGGCGCCCACTAGTTCTTATAAAAACCGGGACCAATGGCTCACTGTCCTGTCCGCGGCATGTAATGATCTCGACGTATAATGAATGTTCACGCATCCAACGCCTGACCGAAGGTATCACAGATCGATTGATCTGCACTGGAGCCGATCAACCACTACTTTTACACATAAGTATGGTACTTCATGAATGGGAGATAACGGAATGCGTATGGCATGATATTAATGATATAATAATGCGGGGTAACGCCATTATCTCCATTGTGTTAGCACGTGTCAATAGTTTACACTGAGCCGAGATTACGCATCAATTGCATTATATTTATGCAATGAATGTGTCATAAATCATAATATTACGAAACTACTATAATATTTTTGCTATACTTGTTGTCGCCCAGTGGTCAAAGTCAAAGATTTTTATTTCAACTGGGCCTTTGCAGACACTTTCAAAACGTCGTGATTCTAGGCGCACGGTTCCAAGTGGCTTGGTCCTGGAGAAGATACCGGCAAGTAACTCCATGGATACTCTTTTCATAAATCAAGCTTACAATAAATGTGGTGGTCGAAATCCGAACGTAATTTTAGGTTTCTGCACTCCTCCATATAAACTAACTATGCCAAATCTTACACAATCCCGTGCGCACAATATGCTTAAAAACGGGTATATTTTCTCTTCACGTTTTATATAGATAATTTTTATTTTAACATCCTTCCTTATATGTATGTATAATGCATCGGAATGATGGGCTATCGTCCTCGAGTTGAAGTAAACTTGAAAACACACAGATGTTTTTCGTCAATTCCACTTTTGTTCCTTGATAGAGCAGAGATTGACCTTTTACATTATCTCAACTGTTGGATATAGGACTTTCTCTGAGTCTTCCGTTGCGTTGATTTAGAGATAACATCAATTAACAATATTTTTTATCGTGTTTTGTTTTGCAAGTTTACCGTGTTGTCTTTGTGTTTTAACCGAGACGGTGTGAAATATTTACTTAGTGCTTTAATTAAATTAGGTAGGTAGGTATAGGTAGATGCCGTAGGCTTTACAGCAAGTCATATAATTATCCAATATGTGGATATAGTAAAAAAAATCCTGTGTGTTTTTTCATATTTGTATTTTCTATAAAAGTTAAGGTTTGTAGCCTATTATAGTTTGAAGTCTTAGTGATTATACTTAAATTTAATTTAATATATTATTGAATACTTAGTTTTCCTCATTTGAGTTTCTATTTTCTTTCATCGATTCTGTATGAGAGCTAATTATACTTCGGAAATACGGGAGTGGAAAATCCCAGTCTGCAAGGGTTGTAACAGGGCTTATTACCGATCGAATTATCTGTGTGTCCACACGAGATAGCTCCTTCTGGGCAGCGCCGTGACTAATACATCGTCTGCCTATGTTTCTTCCAGCTACGTTAGGGTCGGCTCCCAGTCTAACTAGTGGCTGAGTATCAGTATTTTACACGGAGCGCCCGTCATATGACCTCCGCCACCCAATTACTAGGAGACACAGATAACCGAAGGTTAGACCAGTTGTCAGACTATTTGGGCTGCTGACTTCCGAGTCAGCAGTTACGACTCTGTATTTATGGATTTTTGTGATCACTTATTTGATGCTTGAAAATATTACATTAAATTTAACTTTTTATTATATTGTCATCTATATCTGTCATGTACTTATATTTTATCTTCTGTCTACCTTTTCTACTCCTGTAACTATTTTTGAAAACTATTAATTGACCTTCGCTATTATTTGTCTAATGTTGTCCGAGCTGTAAGTTATCTAGAGAAATAAAATAAAATAAATAAATAACTTCCGGGTCCAACTATTTAACGTGGTTTCTGAGAGACAGAGGGGTTTCACTCGATGTGTGAAGAACGGTCACCCATCCAAGGACTGACCACAGCAAGGACCGCTTGACCTGCACGGTATCTATGTTGCTACGAGTCCCTCGCGCCGTGACTAATACATAGGTAAATTATACCTCTCATTTAAGTTTTTTTTTTAATGCATTTACCTTCATTGTCTCTGCATCACCCTAAGGTTGTCTGGTCGAGAATGCCTACGGCATTAAGACCGCGCTACATTGTACATGAAGCATATTAAATAAATAAATAGGTAATTGTTAATTAGATAGGATATCAAATAGCCGGTACCTAATAATAAGTATCTCGTCATGTAAGTTTGTTATAGGTTATACCTACCAAGGTTTATACCTACTTAATTATATTATCGGCTTCGAAACAACGATCCGATAGTAACTAGGTATGCAAATTATTGGAATATCCGTTTTTATAAACAATACAATTGTATCGTTTGTTATTTTTATAGGAATATCACTATGTAAATAAGTACTTGTACAGAAATAATTATTAGTATATAAACAAAAACGAGGAATTTCTCAATAATGTAGCCATCACAATTTTTTAATTTTGAGCTTTTTTAATGATGAATACTGAGAAAAAAAAAAACAAGTTTAGTAGTGCTTGACGTGGTACATATACATAATATTGCAATGCTTGTAAAAGACCACTAAGTTATATTAATAATAACTGTTATAAGTAGATCAATCTTTGAATAAAAAAAAATGTAAAATATTCGAACTAAATTAAGAAATAGTACGTACCTTTATAAATTATTATATTTGGTGAGTTAATTATAATGATAAAAGGAAAACAAATTTTACGCGGCGATAATCAAGATTATGTCATTTGTGGTTATAGGTTTATTATGGATGACCATATATTTAATTTTGAAGTTATTTCCTTATCTTTAAGCTAATAATACGGCCATTTACGTAAATGTAAATCGTCCACAATAATCGCTCACACAATTGTTTGTCCATCGCTGTGGTTTCCAGTGTTACATTTAGTTTCGGAGAACTGTATAGGACAAAAAGCCAATTAAAGATATAGTATTGTTAGAGAAGGAGAATAGTTAGGGAATTAAATTTACTATTAACTTGTTTGCGGATGGATGGCCGGATATATTGTTGGAATGTTTGCGTTTCTGTGAGAAGGATGTATGATTGTGTGATTTATATTTATTTTTGGCCTAAATTTGTCACTTGTGTTTTGTTCTGTTAGTTGTTAAACTCCTAAAATGTTTTTAATTATTGTAATTGGTGTCGGTACCGTTTTAATTAAAGTATATAAATAAATAAAATAAAAAATGTAATAAAAAAATGTTTATTCTTCGACTTAGTAACTAATAAATTACAAAACATTAATTCTAATCATGTCCGTCGCTTAGCTTTTAAAGCTCGAGTACCTCCGTTCAGTAAAATTAAATAAATAATATTAATAAATAAGAAAACCTATAGAGATTCTATGCCTTTGGCACAATCGACGACTAGGTCTACTAAGTACAGGAGGTGCCTGAAATTCAGCTGTCAAATCTATCATAAGTTAAAAAAAAGAGAGCCGATACAATAGAAATACGATTTCAAAGAAAATTAACGCTTGACTAGAAAGCAAATACTTACTTTAAAATCTAGTTTTACTTAACTATTAAACATCTAACAAATCTAAAATTATCCTATCAGAAATGGAATAACTATTATCACAATTTAGGAATTGCGTAAAGTCAGTTTTACGCTCGTCATTATACTAAAAATACTAAAATACTGAACAGTGATGTCGCTCGGATTATTGCGAAAAATGCACATTAACATACAAATTAAATACATTACTAGTTACCCCATTAGCCTAGTAAGTTACAAGCTTGGCTTCAGACTACTAATGCTTGCGAGGTTCGATCCCAAGGTCGGACAAAGATGTAATTGGGTTACTTATTTGCCTAAGAAATTACTAACACGCCTTTGCCCGCTCATGACAGGGATTTAAAATAATTTAAATAATAAAGTACCCTTAAGGGATTATTAAAATAAATATTAAGTTACCTAATAATACGTATTTGAGTTACAATATTAAGTACACTAGACAGTAAACCAAAAAGTCATGGAATAAATTAGCAATGTCTACTCACAGCACCTTTTGGCCCCATTTGATCTTACTTGCTAACAAATAAATAACTTACAATAGTATAATACTGTTAAATTCTGAACAATTAAGACTACCTAAAGGACACTTGACTCAGTCACGTTTTACGTATACTGGTTGACGCGACATCCATCTTGTCACCCGGAGCTGGACCACGTGATAGTCGACGTTCATGTCCAAAATTTGTTTTGAGTCATGACTTGACTTCACTCGTCACTATCGCGTCCACATTGCAGAAGAAATGTTCTGATGCTGTCACCTCACTATTTACACAATCACGTACTCATAGTTACACATTAAGGTCTCTAAGGTTCACAACACTAGTTTGTCTCAGGTATGATTTTTTCGTCACGAAGCTGTGACGTCAGGTCTGTATGAATGTGGAACGTTTCACCGCACTAAGCTCTCCTTCGTTTCTCGCAGGCGCATTTAGACCGATTCCACCTCATATTCTGGTTCCGCTGTAACAAATGAAAAGAAACATTGCTCACCTCGTTCAGGGAAAACTTGTTTGTCACTAAACATTTAAGTAAATTGAAAATTAAATTAAAATACATTTGGGGAAAGCTGCTGATTACGTAAGGTAATCAACATATGAAAAAAGATTTTCTAAAATTCTTCAAAGTTGATTGATTTTAACAAAATATATTAATGATAGTGACAAAGCTCATGCAAAACAAATAGGTGTGCACATGAAAAGCAAAACAAAAAAGTTTGTAAGACAATGGATGTCAGTACCAAACGCGTCGACATAGATCAAGCGTCAGACATAAACCAAATATGTTTTTCTTCTACTTCAACATAGGCCAGTCTTGACCTCATTTACACGCAAACACAACTAGACACTCGGATAACACAGGTTGAAATAAAAAGGATAAACAACATCGAGAAAGAAATTAAAAAAAGCATATGTTAACATAGCGGGAAAGAAAAGTGCTGACGCTTGCAAACGTTAGTGTTGACAGACATCCATTATCTTACGAACCTTTCTGAGACAATCGCGGCGTTCCTCCATGTTGGGACATTGACAGGAGCACTTACGAGGATTGTACACCCTCGGCGCCTCGCACTCCTCGGGCGAGAGCGAGCAGCAGCCGCACGACACGTGCTCCACGATGGGGTATGTCGCGCACGTCTCCTTGTTGGTCTTCACATTGTATATTCGTATCTGCGACAAAAAACACGCATCAGTATCAACTTCCATCACCGGAAAACTTCTGATATTTAAATATCCATACAAATCTTCACGCAACTGTATGTCGAGTCATGGAAGTAGCTCCTCAGTTATGTCACTATTATCATTAAGGACAATGATCGTTGCGCAACTCGTTGTACTCTCGTACAAATATAGTAAGCGGGTCAAGGATGCATCAGAATTAGCAGAGTGTAGATAAAGAGATAATGTTTGTATGAATGAGGTACTTACGGGTATGTGGCGGGTGACGGTCTCAGTGGCCACGCAGGTGCCTTCGTTCTCGTACTCGCACAGACCGACGCATCTTTTGACCCACACGGCGCGAGGGCTTATCTGGGGAAACACGCTCACGTCAGTCCTCGTACAATACACCTCAGGCGAGGATTTTCTCACGCGACGCTAATCACGCCGTGTTTTGTGACCGCGAGACGTTTGCGGATGTACATATACACGATTGTATTATTCTAATATTTGCCGATGAGTAATTTGATAATTAATCGGGCAAATATTTCTAAGTCCATTACATTGCGGTTGGTTTATTTAATTATGAAATTGGAGATGTTTGTTCAGTGCAGCAATTGGTAATCTTGATGCAAATATTTGTCCATAAATAGTTCGAGGATTGTCTTTAAGTTTTCCAACGCGGTGATTGTGTTGAGAGTCGTTGGCATTTAATTATTGAATTGCGCGATAGTCACGAGTGATATGTGCTAATAAGGTCATAAGATAATGAGCTATAATGCCAAGTTAAAATTGATGGTAAAGGAAAATTAAATTGTGTCATAAATTATTATTAATTACATGTATTGTTACTTAACGACTATAAATTAGGGCTCATTTGGAAAAATTAAGGTAATTTTGGATGTTTACCTGTTCATGCGCCGCCTTCACCTTCAAGTATTCGAAGACCTCTTTAGGGTCTCCACATTTGGACTGTTCTATGATGTTACCACGTTCACGCTCATTGTCACCAGAACATGCGACTGAGGACAAACAAATAGGTATTTATGATAATTATAAATTTCTAAAAAGTTGCCCTAGATTACTTTGGGATATACAAGATATGATATATATATATGATCATGAATAAACAATAATGAATCAGTCAACTAGAAAATGTATTGCATCATTGTCAACCAGAAAGAAAGTAATTAATTAAAACAAACATTCACCTTTTCTCGGCATCGGTATGATATAATCCTCAGCATTTTTGGGGAACTTGGGGTGGTGTTTATGTCCAGCCACCACCACAAACAGCACTAAACACACAATAATTTTAGCCATCATCATTATCACCTTTCACTTCAATTATCACTTTTTAATTGATCACGATTTATTTGCACTGTTATCTGTGAGATAATCACGTGTTGATCACTGTCACTGTACGTGTTGCTCGTGCGACGGGCTGTTGGCTTGTGGTGGATGGCGGAGCGGTATGGTGTTATAAAGCGAACCTGACTCAACACGTGGGCCCGAGTGGAGGGCCTGCCGGTTCGGCCTCGTTGCGTCATCGCCGACGCAGCACTGTTTACACAGCTGATAATACGTCATTACGCTGACACTACAAAATTTTTGCTAGATTGACTAGAATTTTCGGAATTTTAAACGGATCTTTTCAGGTTGCCCAATTATGGTCTCAAACTTTTGGCAAATCGGAAGACTCGGCACGTCATACATTATCTAAATTATTACATAGAATTTCATCATAAATATTTATCTATTAAATCTTTTCAATATCTGTATTATTATTATCATCATTTTGACGATTACGGAAAAGTGCGCGAGTGCGCGTAGGGAATCTCCTAAGTTAGCGATATGTCGGACCGGTAATCTCATGACGTCGGCGCGCGCGCAGCCTCCGCCGCCGAGAGGTCACAGACCGATTGAAGGGTTCACCCACTGACCAATGCCACTTAGCAACTTTATCGAATAACCTTGATGATCCAAATAATCGGTACAATTGAGATGTAGAATGGAGGATTGTTTTTATATGATGCTATTTTTAGTTTCGGTTTTTTTATAGATCATGGTAAGTCTTTGTGGTAAGTGCATAAGTCGTGATGTGATGATACCTCATAAGCAACATTCGTACATAATGTAACAAGTGTAAAGATTGCATGTGATTTATTAACAAATTGGACAATGCTAGGTTGCCGCCTACACTCTATAGTAACCCACATTCTTTCTATTGACTTTTACCATTCGCGCGGTATAAATGACCGGCTTTTCTTTCTGTAGGTACATAATATGACTACTGCAATGTTCTGGAATGTAACACGTAATCTTTCATAATATTTCCAATTATCTAAGCTTACAATAAATACTAAGAAAGATTAATTAATCAGAACGATTAAAAATGTCTTGGGATATTCCTTTTCGGCAATATGAATATCAATAATGTGCTTTAATTATTGTTAATTTAGATATATTATGATATTTATGATCTATCTATTTGTAATCGCTACGTGCGCACGCGCTTCGTCGTAAAGCGGCGCCGCTTGATATCTTATCTGCTGACATTTCGGGTTCCTTACACCTGTCCAGATAACCTAGCTTATAATGATGCATGCATGACTTCTGTGCTTCCCCGTATTCTTGCACACAATATTACGATGCAGAATTAGTATGCAATTGAGTTACTGCATCATTGAGGCAATTAAAGAGAATCAGGATACGGAAATAGATCATGAAAGTCCAACCATACATTATACCACTTCCTAGAAGCAAATGTATTACCTACGTAGTTACGTTTACATAGAAATTAGTTTTATAATGTTATATGTGATTTAACACTAAACTATGAATTCATGAATATATTCAATGTTACAGTTAATTGGCTCGTGGAACGCCAACATTTTCCTAGTTTAGATCGAGACAAACTAATCAACTTGCATGTATTCCAGCTAACTATTATTCGTGCGAATGGCGCGAGTTAATTATGAAAGTGTAAAAGTTCTATGTTTCTGGGAAGCCGCGTGAATGTGGGGTACACGTCATAGTATGACTGTGACGTCACGTGTCCCGGTGACTGGCCGGAATGTGAACCAACCCCTGGCGGTCGCGATTCAAGCTCAGTCGCTAGTTAGCGCTTATGGTACAATTCACGAGTGAGCGCCTAAAAGCTTCGAGGGACTTTTTTATAGGAAGCTAGGAATCCTAGTACTTCAAATGCTAAAGATATTTTGAAGTTCAAAGATATTTGAACTTCAAAATATCTTTAACTTTTGATATTTGATCTTTGAGTTTCAAAGATATTTTGAATACTTTGTTAACAAATATGTTACGGTCCTTCACAGAATAAATAAATCTAGAATACACTACGTACTTTCATGTTAAAGCATGTTAAAGCAAAGCTTATAGAAAAAAAAAAGTGAATTACCTATACAAAGTGTATCAGAAATGCGTAGTCATATTTATGTTTGTGGATCAGACCATCAAACTGAACCACTTTTTCTATGGGATCACATCGTAATCGCGAAAACAGGTAATCAGCTGTCCCATACAAAACTTCAATATCAACTCGACCCAAACGTATCTACGATTTCAAGATTTCTGTACACGTTGTATAATTTAAAAAATGTACGAGTTATTCGATTCCCATGAACCTTTTTTTGACACTTAATATTTTATTTAATATAGATTTGGCGCGAATCTGGCAAAAAAAAACATATATATGTATATTATATTATATATATGTATATATATATGTCTTTGAGAATGCTAAGTATGTCTCAGTAGTTGGGCATTGATTCCTATCTTTCGCGAGGTTTCTCAATACGTTGCCCTGAATTTTTAACTTTTTTACTCATTAACAAAAACCTGTCGACAGTTTGATAGATTGCCAAGCCGTCTACCGGCTCTACTGTGGTTTCCATTCTAAGAATGGGCAGTCTTGTTACAATGCCAATGTTCTGTCGTAGTGACCTTGACTTTAGATCCAAGCTAAAAACGTCCGTTAATTAAGAAACTTTTAGGGCCATGTTCACCGACGATGTACCGGATGTTTATAAAACTTCCCGTTAAACGGTTTATTTTGTCTTAATCATCTGTTATGTAGTCGGTGAAATTAGGCATTACCTACTCAATGTTAGGTTAACCAGTTTTCTATTTTGCAGTTTCCTAACTAATAAGAGGTAGGTATTATTGAATATAAAACATTTTGTTACAAAGTCTAGTACCTAACATCATTGCATCATCGATTTTAATTATAACATATAGGTATATCTCTATATCAGCATCATTGTACTCATGGTTATAGAACAAAAGTTCATTAATTAATCAGTAACTCAATTTCCTAGTCCCGTATAAAAAATAACATCATTATAACGATTAAAAATTTCTAAAATTAACATTTAATTAAAATAATATGGCATTAGTCTGTAACGCAAGGGTTAGGCCGAGTTGCAGTACTTTATTTGAATACCCGGTTACTCGCAAAGGATTAACCGAAAGGGGGTTAATTTACTAATCATTCCGAATAACTTTTAGTACGTGACTAACTCTGAAATCGCAAAAATAAAAATCAGTTCATGTCGAATTTTCTTGTCTGCGGCAATTTCTTGTCGTAAAATTTCTTGCCCGCAGCGTAAGGCAGTCCGCGCATGCACCGCGCCTAATTTAAATGACAATAGAATTGGTTATTATTATTAGTCTCCATATCGTAGCGCAGTTTCCAACATTTATCTGTTGGAAGCTTTATAAGAACAGTTTCGTATAACGGTCATTGCAAATACTACGTAACTACGCTGATAATATAAATGTACGTAGAAAACTTATAGGTATGTTGTTAATGAATTATAAAACAGAAAATGTTTCCACCGGGGTGCCCACTGTTAATGAAGATTCTACAAATCAAAAACATAACATTTCTCGCAAATCGCTGGCGCTCATGACTCGTCCAGCTTCGAACCTTGACACGAAAACTGTCTACTCACGAACTATGACGTAGCGCCGCGCCAGGACCACCCTAGCGCCATAGAAACCATAGCTTATAAGTACCACCGCGCCATGAATGAAACGTACCAGTCACTTTTATTTGGAATTCCGCCATTTCTTTACTACAAACCTTTCTATGACGCTTTAGATATGTTGGAATATAGGGCAATCGTTGCTTTTCACGCAACTCGTTATGCCAACGGAAACCAAATGTGGTGTTTATACGCGATACTTTTTTAGTTAATTGTAGGGTACAAATTGTCGCCTGATGGTCTAAAAAATCAGGGCAGGCTGAAAGCCGAATTTTTACACGTTTATATCTACACATATTTCGCAATAATTTTGTCTGTAATAGGTAATCGGTATTCCATAAAAGTGAGCACACCGAAACAGTAATATTTTAATCAAGCGCGGAACGTGTTAATTCTTGCAAGAAAAGAGTCGTACAAAACCTTAGAAACGTTGAAATCATCGGTTCTTCTGCTGATTAAATTTTCTTAAAAGTAACTCAAGGTTTTCAGTTCTGCCTGCCCTTGTGCACCCCTGGCTATGGCCCTGGGTTTCGGTATCAGCACCGTACTTTTTATTCCTTATAAATCATTTCAAGATGTTGTAAAATCCCTCTGAGACAAATAAATGTTTTCTTTCTTTCTGAAAAAATTGTTTGAGTGTAGCTTTTATAACAGCATCTTGTCGTTATCACTGTAGGATAAGGCAAAAATGTTTTTTTTAAAATTATTATTGTTCGTCTAAGATTGCAAGTAGGTAAGTCTAATATAAGTTTTTCTTTTTATTTGTATGCAATTATGTGGCCTTATCATTATTGAAAAGAACCCGAATAAAAAAAGATATAAAGAAATTATTGTATGCAGGTATCATGATAATACACCTGCCAATCTATCGGATCGCAAGATAAAATCTACCATCCATCATGCATCGGGCGAGCAGGTGGTCACAATATCGGCCGATTAAGTTATTGATGCAAACAAATTACTTTAGCTGATGATCTTTACATCAACAGGTGACTTATGATACACAAAGGTAATCAATATTTTAGTATTGATTAATGTTTAATTAGGAATTTGGTGAATCACATGACATCACGCTTGCATTCTTCAAAGATATAGGCAGAAGTGTAGGTACTGTTGTACATCCACATTACGCTGATGCCGTTAATGAGTCCAATGTATTAGTAGGGCCTATTGCCATCCACTGGGTGCAATACCAAACAAAATGTCTACAACGTGTATCAGAAAGGCCTGGTCACATTTATAGGTGCTGAGCAGATCATCAAACTAAATAACTTCCTCCTATGGGACTAACATCGTATTCGCAAAAAAAATCTGCTGTTCCATATAAAAGTTTAATACCTAGTTTAGGTAGTACTCGACCCAAATGTATGGGGCAGCTGATTATTCTAAAAAATTAAAAAATGATCCAGCTCACAAACTGGACCATTTTTGCTTTTTCTCTATGGTTACTTACAAGGATTCGGCCCGTCTGATTGTAAGCGGTTACCGTAACCTAGGGACGCTTGCAACACCGAGCGTCACTCGCGCGTTGCCGACGCTACTACTAGCGTCGTGTTAGCAGAAGACCCTCTACTGCTTCCCTAAGGAGCACTAGCAACTTTGCTCACTGTTAGGAACACAACACAGCTAAAGAGCAGTGTTATTTGACTACGATATTCTGCAAGGAACGAGTAAGGTTTGGTAAAAATTAAGGTATTGATGACAAAATGTCGAAAACTATCTGTAGATATTCTCATTTACCTACTAAAGACTCATTTTATTCTGTCAACAAGTAATCTACACTCGCGGACTAATATTACGGGTCGGTACGAAAAACTAAAATAACTCTTAAAATAATAAAGCTAGCGGCATGATTGAAACTGTATGTTGTAGATAATTTAACGGTTAATAAAACGACACCAAATGTTGGAAACATTGTTAGTAAAATTGTCAAAATTATACAAAAAAACAAAATATCAAGAATTTTTACATTGAAATAATACTGGTTGGTACCTCACATACAACACAAAAACGAACTTTAACACAAAATTAATACTTTAAATTGCCTCCACGGGCTCTTTTCTCAGCTGCCAGGTGATTGGGCATGCTGTTTATTAAGTTTCTTATGCGATGTTGCGGGATATTGGTCCATTCTTCCACTAACGCATGTTTCAGGTCTCAAAGTGTCGCTGAAGCGAGGTTTCGATTTTTTATACACCTCCCAAGCTCGTCCCAAGCGTGTTCAATTGGATTCAGGGCCGGGTTTGTCGCGGGCCAGTCCATGCGATTGATGCCAACGTCTTGAAAATACTCATTTACAATTTGAGCTGTATGTGGACTGGCGTTGTCAAGCATGAATATTGATTTTTCACCCATATTAATTAAATATAGGCCGACATGCTCATTATGAATTTCTACCACATATCTTGCACTAGTTAGCGTACCGTTTTCTATCAGCGGTAACTCCGTGCGACTCTCTGAAGAGATTCCAGTTCAAACCATAAAAGATCCACCGCCGAACGGCGCTTTTTCCTCAAAACAAGCTGGAATAAAACGTTTCCCTGGCCGTCCGTAGACTCTTCGCTGCCCATCATGTGCATACAGTACAAATTTGGATTCGTCAGATTGCCTATTCTTCGTCTCCTCACTGTGCGTGTTCGCGGGCGTAACGTAATCTTGCTACCCGATGTTCCCTTTCAAGTTTTGGACGATTTGCGGGTCTATGTGGGGTCAAATTAGCTTCAAGGAGGCGCCCCCTTACAGTCCGCTTGCTTACGTTGTCTATACGTGTCTCCCGAAGTTGATTTGTTACTTCAAATGCCGTGAGGTGCCGATTTCGGAGCTTGGTCGTAACAATAAATCGATCCTCTCGAACCGTAGTACATCTCAGTCTGCTGGTTTCTGGTCATCGTATGTTCTGCCCAGTTTCTCGGAAACGATGGACGACTCGCTGCACTGTAGAAAGTGACACGCCTATTGTTTTTGCTGTACTTCGCTGACTTCTGCCTTCTTCTAACATAGTGATGATACGTGTACATTCTTTTGGTGTTAGCGACATGATAGTAATTAAATAATGATGGTGAAAGGTGACAATGACCGCCTTTTATCATTTGGATTTGATAGATTGAAAATAAAAGTGAAAAAACAAGCAAAATTAAAGCAACCGCGAATTGAATTTATTTCCAAATACAGGGTTTTTAAAATTTTAACTTTTTTTACTTATGTTGTATATCATTTAAGGTATTATTTCATTTGATATTAAAATTCTCTCTAATATAAAGTTAGTTTCATGCATGTACCATCATTAATTTGCAAGTTACAGGGATTTTCGTCATCGACCCGTATTATTTGTCCGCGAGTGTATATTCAATTTTCTTTAAAATGTAATAGATAACATGATGTTATAAGGTTATTGCTATAAGAAAAATGCATTTATCTTTCAAATCTAAATAAGTCTAATTACCTAATGCGAATGGTCCTGTTTTTGTGGGTTGGATATTTTTTGCACAACATTGTCCAGTTATTATACTTGGTAATACTAGGTTTTCTATCAGGTAATACTTGCAGTCACCACCTTGGGCAAGTGGTGTGGCCACGTTATATTCAATTCAATTCAAAATATTTATTTCGGACTATAAATCCATGGAAGTTATAGAGCTAGTCGAGCTGTCACCACCGTACGGTTATTTGGGCCTGCAAATATATCTTTCCATCCCTCCGACGTCATTGGCTTAGGATTATCCGCTGGGCAGGAAGAAGTTCCTGCGCTTTCCTCTCCATCCCCATGGAATTTTTAGGATTGAATCATTAATGAAATCCAAGACGTCAAGACTTTGTCGTCATCTACTTGAATGAGGATTATGTAAATAGGGAATGATAAAAACTCTCAAAAACTCTGCGCTACGTGCCGCGGGTTCGATCCCCGCACGGAACAAATATTTGTATGACCTACAGATAGTTGTTTCGGGTCTGGGCGTGTGTGCATGTGACATGTATGTTTGTAAACTGTACCCTCGATACAGGAGAAATCCTAGTGAGGGGCAATGTTTTTTAATAAAAAAAAAAAAAAAAAAAAAGTAAAATATTCACTATATTTCAGAAGTATTGTGAAACTTTAATGTTTTCTTGGACTTTGCATTGTCTGATATTACACGTAAAGATAAACATATACCTATTTAAAAATAATAGATATAATACCTATTACTTATCTACTGATTTGAAGTGTGACCAATACAATTTGCGTCTACACAAACACTGTCAATACTAAAAAGTCAAGAAAACTTTTGAGAAGCACATTGTACCATTTTATTTCTGAAGTTTCGTGTTCCCGTGTGTAAACAAATTTATTTACGAAACGAGGTACTTATCTGTAATATTATTACTTGATACGGTTATCAATAAAGTATTATAACGTACGAATACGAAGAATGAATCACGTAGCTGATATAGGGGTCAAATCTTTATTAATTTAGTCTTATAAGTACATTATTTGATTAATAATTATGACGATTACTCTTTAACTGCTGATTGTGGCTTTATGATAATCTATAGCTTTTGGTTCTTGTGAATTGTGATCCAGCAAAACGGATATACTTTACGCAACAGGCTATTTTTAAAACGCTTTTATTAGCTTCACCTGTAACTAACTAACTATGTAAAAAAATCTTGGAAGTTAAATTCGACCCACTTTTGAGCTGAAATTTTGCATACACGTTTAGTTCGGATGACAAAAGCGTTGTCTTTAGTTTTTTTTTAAACTATAATATTATTAACCCCCGACAGAAAAGAGGGGTGAGAATAAGTTTGTAGTGTGTATCTGTGTATCGATGTATCTGTCTGTGGCATCGTAGCTCCAAAACGGATGGACCGATGTCAATGCAGTATTGAGACCTAATTTAATCAGGTATCATCTTAGCTATGTTTCATGAAAATCTGTTCAGTCGTTCAAAAGTTACAGCTCTTTTTCTATTTGGAGTCGGGGGGTATTGACCGTTAGGTTATTGTCAAATAGACTGTAATTTTTTTACTTTTGTTCTATTGGTAAGTGACGATGCTGCCGAGGATGGATCACGCAAGCCCAAATAATACCTAATAATTCTCGTCTTGAAGGCGTGACTCCCCAATATAGCGTCATAACGCTTGATGCGTCGACACACACAATACAATCACATGACTTGTTTCCTAGAGCGCCGGGCACTAGGGCAGCCCCATAAGGTAGACAGCAGGTATGACTTATGAGGAATTATTGTCGAAGTCATTCATACATATTATTATTAAGGAAAGCCCATATATAATACAGGATAAATGTATTTTCAGGACACCTATCCCGGTTGGTACCTCGTGGTTTATACGTTGTTAATTATTATCCTGTCTCAGTGTGTAATTACACCTGCTCAACCTGCTCATAGTGTGTTGTACTTGGTATTTCCATTCACAGGTACTTCGGAATACACTTGGCGAAAATATTGAATTTTCCTGTAATTTCGTAACTGGATTGAAATGTCACCTGCATAAAAAATGCAGGTTTCGGTTAGGTTTTTCCATAAACATATTATACTAGTATAATAAGTTTATGGGTTTTTCCGTTAAGTAGAGTAATCGCAATTGTGATTTCTTGGGTTACTCCAAAATACCTCCATTTTAGGGTGAGGAAAACTTACAGGAGTTAGACATACAATATTATATTAATATTTTATACATTTAAAAACATAAAAAATAGGAACCAACTGGCATTTTATTATCATTATGAGCCTGTAATGTCTCACTGAAGTGCAAAGGCCTCCCCCGTTTTTCCATTTCTTCACGTTCGTTGCGCAATTAAGAGCAACAATAAATAAAATTGTACATTTTAATGTGATTTTAATAATCAGAACAAAATTCAAAAATTGTATACATATTAGGTATTACATAATATAAGAATATATTTCCGTACAGAAAATAACGTTTTCTGCTAGAAAATCGTTCGGCTAATCTGTAATTAAGAATTAACGATACCTATTTTAACGAGTGTTCTAGAAATTACACAACAAACATACCTTTTGGGAGAAATATTTACATATATACATATTGCTAGTGTTTATCCACAATTCATCTATTTAAAAATATGTGGAGTGATGCAGGCAGCTGCGTAGATTGATGGAAAACAGAACAAAATCTGTCAACAATTTTTTTAGACACATGATGTCGCAGTAGACTGCTCAGTGGGCGGCCCTAGTAAATAATGTACTCGCTGAAATTATTAATAGATATTTCGCGTACCAGCTTAGAAGTAATTAACAATTACCCAAGGTCCTATCTTTCTAATCCCGATCCCTTATAGGAGTTATTGTACTCATCCATGGAGTCTCTTGCCGGTATCTGCTCCAGGACCAACCCACTTGGAACCGTGCACCTAGAATCACGACGTTTTGAAAGTGCCTGCAAAGGCCCAGTTGAAATAAAAATCTTTGACTTTGACATTATAAACAACGTTTCCTATGGAACAAAACAGTAAATCGTGAAAAAAAAAATGCTGTTCCATAAGTTTAGTTGAGTAATATTAAATGATTTGTATGGATCAGCTGATTTTATGTTTGCGATTTCCGGTTGGTCCCAAAGTGAAAGTTATTCATAATGATAAGTACAATGACTCTTTTAAGGGGTCGGGATTAGAAAAATAGGACCTTATATGATATATCTCCATTATATCCCATCTGTATTCCACAAGGAGCGAGCCCATTGCCTATTAACCGGCATAATACTATATAAACACTCGGCTGCAACTATTATCTTAACAAATAAACCCAATAACACTTTAAACCCTCACTGGGCACTGCAAACTAAACAAGCACCTGCAAAAAATGGGCCTTAGTGACACCACAATTTGCAGATTCTGTCGCGAGAAGGATGAGACGCCCATACATATCCTATGCGAGTGTGACGTAGTACACCACACTAGAAGCCAGCACCTGGGGGGCCACCTAATCTCACCAGATGAGATTAAATCCCTCCACCCCAAGAATACAGTCAATTTTATAACTGACTTACGGCTAGAGGGAGTGCTGTAAAACAAGAGGCGTCACAATAGATCTTCGCAGGTCACAGTGACAAAGGGGTTTAGTACCGTACCTCTTCAAATAAATAACCTAATAATAATAGGTAACACTTTGTTAAACCAAATAGGTACCATCCAAATACATCAAAACATTTATATTTCAAGTCAATGAAGTTTAATGATCACTTTTATCACATAACGGAGCAGACACCGTTGTTGAATAATTTGTCATTATTTGCTTGATATCTATACGAGATAAACAAATATAATAGTTATGATGACTGGTAGAAAAAAAAGGCTAATCATTATTTACACCTTTATGATAAAACAGTTATTACCATCCTTTCCTTCCCTTTCTATAGTCAAATGGGTTGCCTTTCACTTTCCAGAATTAAGCAGTGTTTTAATGTCTTGAACCGTGCGACAAAGAGGAACGACGAGATTGCATGTAATTTAGGACCCACTATTAGAGTTAGCGTTAATTATAGAAACTTATTAATAGTTGTAGATCGATATAAGACTAAAAGGAAAGTAATTCAAAAAGTCGAGAGAAAAAATAAAACTGGCCTGCAAAAAAACTAACTAAACAGATGGAAACAAGATGAAAAGAAAAAGGGGTATCCTTTATCAAAATGCTTTACATGCAGTCGCAGGCATTTTTTACGGCGTTCGTCACATCCAAGATGCCTCCGAGATTTTCTCTATTATCGGTATGGTGTTATTAGAGAAAAAGTAAAGCTACTTATCAGCTTTTTTTTTTTTTTTATTTATTCCATGTTACAATATATTTGTTTATATCTATATATACTCGCCAAACTTTTAAGTTTGAGGGCGAGACGCGCTCATTTTTAATACTTATTAACTATACATAACCTAACTTACATTAACTAAACATGCTACATGCTTTAACACACAGATTACTTAAACAAAACTACTAGATATACTGAGAATTTACTTCTCGATGACAGCAGACGTTGACCAGAGTGTATTTCACCTCATCCTGACAACGTCTCCTCGTCATCAAGAAGCAAATTCTTCAGTTTTGTTTTTAACAAGCCTTTACTCAATTTAGGGTTCTGTCTTAAAAGGCCTATATTATTAAATATATGATATTTTGATATGCAGCTTTAGTTTTTCTCTAGTACCAACCCAACAACAACCAATTACAACCAACCAAACAACAAGAAACACTAACACGAACCAGTCTCAACCAGAATTCCAACCAGCATCAGCTTTTTTAATTCTAGTTGACTCAGTAAACTCTTGACCCAAGCGGGATCATAATACTCTGAACTCCCGAGCTAGATTTGATTGCTCCCACCGTCTATCCGACACATGGATCAGTTGCCGGTGACGAACCAACAGGTCCGTCCAATTGATTATAACTCGAAAGGGTTCATTAGGAACGGCATTGCAGCTTAGATTATGAAGAGGGTTATCTTCGGAATTATAAATATTAAATGTTTGCTTTTCTTAAACTAACCCGCGACCGGCGGTGCCTTGCCAACTAACAATATTAATCCCTTTCTCGCCTATAGACGTGTTCATAAGAGGATACAGATTAGGACGTTTATTTGTGACAGTAATTGTCATGTTTGTTTGGATAATAAAGGTTCGAAATAAACGGTAAGACAGCACATAATTTCGTAATGACCGGATCTAAGTATGCAATACGACGCAACACCGTGCCCCCGTGAACCGTCGGCGATAATGTTTAACCACTGATAACAGTGTCACTTCCGCCTGCAGACCTAGTCAATGAGCTCATCATATAACACGTAATAGTCTGATATATCTACGACTTTGATCATTAACTCGTGCCACAAATAAAACGCGCACGAGTGAACCTGAAGAAAAATATTGGCATTTGACATTAGGCCGTTCTAGACGATGTATAAGCGATATAGGAGATAATATCGCATATATGTCTATACTGTAATAAAATCGTAGAGGTCGAAATGTTTGTACATTGAAAATATTTTCACGAAAATAGGCTAGGGAGACTAGAAATATCATTTTTAAATATCATTTTTAGAATAATTGTCTGTCTGTTTGTTTGTTACCTCATAGCGGAAAAATGGCCAAATAGATTTCAATGAAACTTGGTACTATCCGTGCGGATGAAGAATGGGATTAGAAAAATCGGTATTTTGGCAATTTTTGAAACTTTTTTGATTTAAAGGGGTCGCATTCTGTCCTATTGACGTGCGGCACGCATTTCAGCGACCGTCACTGTGTAAATTTCAGTAATATATTATATTTAATTTTACATACAAAATTTACCAAAATAGCGCTTCCTCCAATCCCATTCTTCATCCGCGCGGATAGTAGTTACTTATTTATTTATGTACACACAAGGAAACATGGTAATAAAAATGTTACAGTCATATGAGCACAATGGAACTACTTATTTCTAATGAAATTTCTTCCAGTAGTCCCGCGACTGGAAATATGGATGATAGACACGTAGACACAGTGTGTAAAAAACACGTGTGACACATGTTTGTGTGTAGTTGGTTATATTATTATATATTTATATTATACGTATTTTCAAAAACAAAATTCGAGTACCCCTACACTACGCGGACGAAGTCTTCATTGAAATAGAATGCATGATTATGAATACCACAATCAAAACTGTCTTTCACATCACAAATTCCTGCGTCTGCGTCGAACACGTTTTTGATGTAGGATCATAAATGTCAATTCTTAAGAATTATTTCAATATTTTTATTCCACAGCGCGGTGTCATTTAGTGAGAATAGTTTGGCACCAAAACAGCTCTTTGATACAATGATTAGTTTAATGATCGACAGGCATGTGAGTAATGCGAATAATTCGAATATTTCAGCGGTTACCGCCGAGTTAATATCGGTGTTTAACGTAAACACCAGCTTTCCAGCGAATTTCCCACGCCGATCGATAGAACAAAGTTAATAGGGAAACGTTTTCTACAAGTTGTTTCAATACTGAGTGATTTCCATAACGATGACTTAAGTTTAAATGAACAGGCCAGGAATAGAAGTTCTTTTTTAAACATTGTTAAACTGAGTGGGAGTGACGACGTAAATAGATGATAATAATAATCTTGCCTGTTTTTCTGAGCAATTTCTTGCTCTATTAATGATGTCTAATAAACTATATGCTCACTTTAAAGAAATACTCACACCCACACGCAACTATTTTTATAAGTAAATGCGGTACATAAAGTGTATGTAGCAGCTTGCATGTATTTTTTCTAATTTGGGCGGTATTTCAGACCGTGTGTATCAAAATTTGGCTCCAAAACCCCCTTTTACCAGAAGACAAATATCTGATTCACTACAGTTAAGGAAAAGCAATAATGAATTATTTTTTTATCAAATAATCAAGATCTCAAATGTCATTCAATTTGCACCTGCCCTATGACGAGGTGGACGGCGCCGGCGCCGATATATAGACGATGACTAAGTAAAGACCTATTTGGTCTTACACCTATTTGACATTACTTGAAAGAACTTCTTTCACACTTCTGAAACCGTTGCCCATATAAGGCTGTAGAGTCAAGACGGTTATTTACTTGTGTAAAGTGACGAAATTGTCGATGACGTAACAGGTATTTCACATAGATCACCGCTCTGGACGTTTTTACCAGTATTTTTACTTATCTCTGCGATATTTCTCGATTGGCTGCGGGTGGACCGACATTCCGAACGGTATTATTGCATTGGTAGGAGTCAATTAGGTGAATATATACATGTAAGCCACTGCCATACATGATCCTCGGAGGCTCGAGTTCATCATTAATTCTCTATGACCGTTATAATGACGGTCCCGTCATTGTAATAATGGGACACAGGTTGGTAGGTAGGTGGTAGCAGTACAGGTGAAAATGCCTTAATAACGACGATTGGCAGAATTATTAGTACGTTTTTATTTTAATTAGTCTATAGGAGAATGCGAATCCACTTGTCATAATCCCTTAAATAATCTCCAAAAACACACCGGTTTGATAGGCCGATCCGTTATAGTTGTAGTAGATTATAGATATAAATCTAATTTAATCTTTTAATCTCACATTCCCAATAGGATTATCTGACCTATTAGCATAAGTGGTTTATTACGCGATTATACTTAACCCATGTCATTCAAGTATTTTTATTTTATCATAATTATTTATTATCTTTTTTTTGTGTCATTCTGTTTACCAGTGAGTTTTGTATTTATACTCTATTGTTCGTAGGTACGTGTAGACCAGTGGCGAGGAGTCCATACAACCCGATTCCCATCGGTTTCCCTTTAGGAATTGGTTAGTGCATAGACCAATGTAATATTATATTATTTACTCACCCAACTGACAAAAAAAGGCTTGTTATTCAGTTAGGTCGAGCTCTTATTTATTTATTTATTTATTTAATAATAAGGACCTCCAACAAGGGACATACACTTAAAATCACAAAACATCACAAATAGTTTTACATCTGTGTACTCCTTCAATTATAGGAGGCCACAGCATCCAACAATATTCGACTAGCCTAAATATAATATAAATATTAATACAACTAAATTAAAAAAGAAACATTTAAAAATTTAAAAACAATTTAAAACAAATGAAAGTTAGATTATAGTTTACATACAAATAGTTTATGGAGAATTCTATAATACAGAGCTGTTTACAAAACTTGTTTTAATTTTCCTTTATATTTTGACAAAGGTTCACTGATATCAATATCATGAGCTTTAGACAGTGTATTGTATTGCCTACACAGTCTTGGCATAGCGGCGTAATGACCGAGGTTAGTTTTTGAGAGTGGAAGATCAAATAAATTATAAATATTTTTCCTAGGAATACGAGTAGGAATTTTTATATTAACGGTGCTCAAAAGTTCGCTGCTGTCTATAGTTCCGTTAATTAATTTATGTAGGAATACGGAATCGAGCATCTCTTTACGACTACCTAGTGTTTTTATATTGTACAATTTTAGTCTGTCTTTGTAGCTCGTGACCTGCTTAGCCAAGTGATCGCCATAGCATAGGTGGTAGAGAAACCGTCTCTGAACGCTCTTCCAAACATGATGTATATAGATTACAAGAGACGGTATGGATGTTTGTCTTGCAGCATTAATTGCACCAATTTTTAGAGGGCATTTTTGGGACGGCTTGCCCTTTTAAAACTGTCACCCTTCGCCACTGGTGTAGACTAATGTACCATTTTCAATCAAAAACTGTTGCCTTCGATCCCTTATTTCAGCCCGAAATCCCTGATTTACGGGACCTTACTTCAGCCCGAAAGTGCTCGTAGCCACGAGCTACGAAGTTCTACAAACTGTAGCGACGGCAATGAACCAACTGACTTTCAAAAACCTGACCTGAAACCAAAGTTTAAAAGTAGTTAATATAACTGAAGAGGTGACATGTAGATTCAATTTTGAGGATAATAGGTATTATAATTCTTCGCGTACAAAACTGCGGGCGGGTCACCATTTCTTAGTAACATTTGATCGTCATATTTCACAATATTGGCCTTCACCATTGTTAGAAGTCCTCTCCTAACAAAAGCTTCAAGGTTTTGCTGGTATTAGGTATGAACAAGGAACTAATGCCTATTGTATCTTGTTAATCATACAGTCATCTGGGAATCCCTTTCACGTAGAAGTCTATCAGTTTCAATATCAAACAACGATATCACCTGCGTACTTGTCATAGATCAACGATATGGAAAGACGAGCAATAGTCTTTTAATAGCAGCGTGACTGAATTTATTAATCAGATAAAACTTAATTGGCACGGATTACCAAAACTATCCCAGAATGTGTATGTTATTTTCAAAATTCAATACAAAACATTTATAATAAACTAGATTTATTAGGTACTCTTTGTCGTCAACATAAGACAGCATCCCAAAAACGCCCTTCATCGCTTCCTAGTGTTTTTGCTGAACAGACGCAACAAACTTCCCAGCAACATGTCTGTCTGGTATTTTCAAAAGGAGGAAAAGATTTTCTAAATATAATAAAACCCAATAAGGTTACAAGAACTATTTCTTTGTTACATGCCAGTTAGCATACACCTTTACATCATCAACAAACTACTCAAATTAGCGTAAGCAGGTCCTTTATCTGAGACGGAAACAATATTTTACGCAATTAGAAAAAAATAATTGAATCCGTAACTTGACGGCTGCCCTCGTGATTTTTTACTGTCTTAAAACTTTTCCTTACTGTAAGTTACCCATCGGTTCCCCAGTTTAGCAGTTATGACGTAACAAACATAGTCAGTTTCATATTTATGATATCAGTAGAGAATAAGCAATTTCGCTGCTGAATTCTCTAAAACTCTAAACAATAGTCACAGCAAAGAACTGGCGCCTCTACGCCTTTTAGTCTAGGAGCACAGGTGAATGATTCAGTTTCCGCGAAAGCTTAATGAACTGTATTGTGGACGGATAATATATGAACAACCAAGCCCGCCTAGCTTGAGTCACAGGTTGGAAGACCGTTTACCTTTGCAAACTAATAGCGAAAGGTCACGAACGTTGGCGTAGCTAGGGAGTGTTCCTAGAGTGGGCAGCTGGCCAGCTGATCAGGTCTGTATGTAATATTAGCGTTGTCGGAAACGGCTCTGACAATTTCGATCATATTTTTGGTAAAGGGGTTTTCGAAGATGATAAAATAATTTACGAAAATGGTATTCAATATTTTTCTCAAGATAATAACCTAGTCGTCAAAAACCCCTGACTAGAAAAAGAGCTGTAACTTTTGAACGGCTGAACAGATTTTCATGAAACATAGATAAGATAATACCCGATTAAACTAACTTTCAATTTAAAAAAAACTGTATTGAAATCGGTCCATCCGTTTTGGAGCTACGTTGCCGCAGACAGATCCATAGATTCGCAGATATACAGATACACACTACAAACTTATAACCTCTTTTTTGTCGGGGGTTAAAAATAATTAAAACAGTATATTTCTTCAATACTGACGATTTTTCTAGGGTAGGCAATGAGTTTTGAAGGGAAGGCAGGGGGACAAGGGTGGGCCCCTTGTACCCTTAGCTACGCGGTCACGAAGTACGTGATAAACGTCCTTATTTCTTAGAACTTTTGCTGATACGTGCGACCGAATAATATAGAAGTGATTTACGCCGTCTAGCCTTCGTTTACCTGTGATATACTGGGTGACTTTTTTACTGTCGGGAAAAAAATTGGGTGTGATAAGTAAAAGACTATAAAAGATATTTATTTGCCTGAAATATGGTAATGGTATGGAATGTTTAATTGAAAAAAGAAAATATCGTTGCATGGATTCGTTTCTCTTAATAGACACTACTAATAAAAGCCGACTTGTCACAACTAGTGGTCGCCATGTGGTTGAAATTCGACCGTAATTTTAGCTTTCTGCACTCCTTTTCCACTCCTTTTACGCTGTTGTACACTTTATCCTTTCATAATAAAATGGTTAATTAACATCATCGTATCTAAAGTTACTCTGATAGCAATTGTAGTTCAAAGCATGGAAGACTCTCCTAAATAATGTCTGTCTTCAGTAAAAATAACGGTCGTCCATCCCAAACTTGACCGCGAAAACGCTACAGACGTACGGACACACTGCGCGTTACCGGACCATCAGCTTGCGGTGCTGGTGCCTGGGTCAAAGGAACTTTCGCTGGTTCTGAATGTGGAAGGTAAATTTTTGTCATCTAATGAGTTAGGTTAGCCAAGTCCCTCAATAAAATCTTCTTTAAGAGAAAACTTTGTACCCCCTTTTTAGCTTTATGCGCGCACGGAGGAAGAAGAGATTTGGCATAGTTAAAGTTTATAATTATGGAGAAGGAGTGCAGAAAGCTATTTATATATTTATATGTGGTTGAATTTCGACTAGTCTTTATAAATACCGAATGAATCCCCGGTACCACAAGACTTCTATCAGGCGTGACAGTCGTCTTTTCGCTAATTAGCATCGACTTTGATAGTCACGCAGCCGGCGTCATAACGTTCTCATTTTTATTTTCGTCATATTTAGAGGCCGGGCTATGAATCACGACTTTTTTGCTCGTCTTACATGTGGTAGTTACTTGTACGTCGGTTACGGTTTGTTATTATATTTATCTAACAACAGCGACGTTATCAAATTGTCGTGTAATACCAAGTTGTAACCGTATCTGCAGTATTCTAAGAATAGACATGATTTATGCAAGTTTATCCGCAATATGATTGTTGCCGCTCTCTAATTACGAGATGATAACGCTAAGCACAGTGGATTGACAAACCCGTTTTGTCCACCCTTCGTCTCCTTCATAGGAGACAAAACAAAAAATCGAGAATAAAAACGGTAATTTTTCTGTGGACAAACCAGCGGGTTTATCACGTAACAAAATGGTAATGAACATCAGACTCTGGAATTATACTTCAATACGATCGTGAGAGAATAAACTACGAACTGCCTTGTAAAAAATTTACCGATCATGAAGATGGGAGTCCCAACTTCATTATTGGTAATTTTTTTACAACGTAGGTAGCTCAGAATAGAATAGAATGGATTTTTATTTCATGTAAACCAGATATAGGCACTTATGAAATGTCGAGACTCTAGGCAACTCTAGGTGCACGGTTCCAAATAGTAGATCCTATGGACAAGAACCGGCAAGCTCAAAGTTCAGTCTCTCGCGATCGTATTGAAGTTTATTACCAGTGACAATGTTCATTACCATTTTACCCGCCGTTTCCCCTACCTTTTGTCTCCTTAACAGAAGACAAAACGAACAATGGACCGATTTTGTCCCGATTTTCTCTCTCTCCTTATATGCCGTGCTATAGCTCTGTTAGTGTACCTACTAGAGTTGTGACAATTTAATTTGACTCGCTGGTTGAAAGAACATTGCTTCTCGCGAGTCACGTTAACATTAGTTTTGTGTAATATACGTTTGATAGCCCACTGCTTACGCAGTTGACCCTTATGATTCATATTATGATTGCTATATTGATGATAATCTAGAGCAGTGGTTCTTAACCTTTTAGTGATGATCCATTTGATAAAATTTCTATCTTGCTACGGGATCACCAATTGTAAGAAATTAATATATGTAACAGTAAATGTAATTAAATAAACGGTTATTGTCACTTATTTAAAGAATGGCTTCGCGGGCTGGTGGACCACTGGTGCTTCCGGAAAGTACGCGCCGCCACGCGTTATATTTATTTGTTTATTTTCTTTTTATTAAGATTTTATCTTTTTTTGTGAGTATGTTTATATTTGAATACATATTTTATTGTATGATGTATATTTATTTTGTTTTTCTGTTTCCCCTTTTTTTTTTGTTTCTATTTCTTTGCCTTCGTCCGTGCGTCACTGCAGGGGTGCCAACTGAAAATCAGCGTTGGGCTCTCTGCGCCCAGCAAATGCTGAGCTGGCTACCCTTTCGGCATGGCATGCTTGACAGCATATACATATTATTTAAAAATATTTTCATAATTATTGTTAACTTCTGATGTGTTATTTTTTTAATATATATTTTTTTATCCTCTCTCTCTTATGTTGTCAATGTGTCTGTGCCGAATAAATGTTCTTTTCTTTCTTTCTTTCTTTCTTTCTTCCAGAGACCACCAGACGTGGTTCGTGGACCACCGGTGAAGAACCACTGATCTACAGTGAGTCAAGATATTTAGGTTTTCTTAAAACAAAAAGTACTGTGACTCACTGTTGACTTTTTCCTATACAGGCAGGTGACAATATCTATTTCGACTGATTTACACGATCTTGCGCAACTCCAACCATTAGATTATAAGTTCACGGTTCTGATTCAGGGTGTCAAATTACTTGGTACAACTAACTGACCTTTAGATTTGATAAATAATCCAAACTTTCATTCTGGATATTATCTACTATTACCACGATTGCGCAACTAACAGAGAAAGTTAAAGATGAAAATAAGTGTAAGTTATTCTTGGGAAGGAAAGGAAATACTTCACCGTCCATTGTCCAATCAGACAATGATCTAGATATTTTCCTGTCACATGTGCATTCCCCTTACAACCGAGTGACGCAGGTATGTAAAATTTATTCATATCAGGTAAACTTTGTGTGACCGTTTTTCCGAACGTGTCATTTATTTTGAACTGACGAATTTTTGTGACGAAATAGTCTGGAAACACGTTGCGTGTATGATGTTATCTGGTATCTGTGCGTAAATGGACACGGAAAGTGGTGATGTAAGCGAAAATTATGTGTCTTTTTGATGATCGTAAAGCCAATCTTGCACTGCTGACGTTGCCGCCTTGGTGCTGGACAAGTTGGACCTCATCTGGGGGCTCTTGGGGTAGTAAGTGGGAGCACTTAAAGAACATTCCCTTATTTTTTTCTGACAGCTAGAGCTCTGGTGTGTCCCCGGCAATAACAGGCACAGGAAGTAGGTAGTTATTACTGATGCATTATTTTAGGAAGAAATGTAACAATATATCTGGGTATATTATGTGCATTGAGAGAATTGTTTACGTACCTTTGCGTTTGCACAGAGTACAGACCCATATTTCATGAAAAATCATAGTGTTGGGCACGTTTTGAAAAAACCTAAAATACATATAGGAAGGCCCACATTTCGTACCTAATTATTACGTGTATTCTGGAAAACTACATTTAACGTTTTACCAAACATACATAAATCTGCGTCATCACTTTCTCCACGCGAGCACTTGTCTCAGATGACCTGCTACGTATCTCACGCAACATACATAGCTATTTATCATACCTTATCTACATGACTTTCACATCCGTTTAAACATCAATGCAACCTTGACTTAGAAGTGTGCCGGGCGCCGGCTGATGCAAACTATACGACAATTGCGGTAGTACTGTGGTAAACTGGATCAGCAGTATTGTGTAGGCATGTGAATAGGTCGAAGGCGTACAATAGAATTTTAATTTAATTCAATTTATTTCAATAAATATTCACAATATATATTTACAATATAAAATACCTTTCATTGGTCCCAAACTAGGCTACGCCTGTATCTTGGGCACCTTTGGGGGTAATTGACGATACATATTATACATATAAGTTAAATACAAAAATTACAAAAATTGTGTTAGCAAATAAGGCTTAGAACTATATTAGTAGCACTTCACTTTGCACTATATGTCTTTGTGCTGACCTGTGGCACTTGTCCGCGGAAGCGACGGAACACCACGCCCTGCGGCCAAAAATCTTCATCCATGACGAGGGGCAGAAAACAGTTCGGTACCTACTCGCACCACGAATGCCTTGAAGTTGACATTGCGGCGCGACTCCAGCAACTGCACCCTCGGTGTGTACCTCGAGAATAGAATAGAATAGATCTTTCTTTCATGTATGTATGTTCTTTCCGTAATGCTAACTATTGAACGAGCCCAAAGAGCAATCCTGAAAGTAGCCACATCCCGTCCATTCCTGTTTCCTACACGCCTATTATATGAAAATTGTAATGTATTAACAGTCCGCCAACTCTTTATAATGCACACTGTACTAAAACAGCACAGATCCCTCACATATAATGCCAACCTTTCTACCACTAAGCGACGGAAAGATTTTGTTTGTACCTCACTTTCAGAGTCAAAGTTTGTCTTCACAAACAGGTTTTACACATTCTTAGGCCCTTTCCTTTACAATAAGCTTAATAAAAAACTATCCATATATGACTGTAATTATTCTAGTTCTAAGTTAACTTTGTATAAGTATTTACAAGCTTTGACCTATGATCAAACCGAAGATCTGATAACCATTGTCAAATAAGTAAATTAGGTTAATTAGGTCTATTATTAGAAATTTATTTATTTTTGTATTACATTTTAAGTTTGCTAATGTTAAATATTGTTAAAAACTTTGTTCCTCTTAAGTACATTATTGTAAGCACTTCTGCCGCCTGTGGCACAGGTTTATCCTAGTACAGGCACCTATCAGTATCATACCTATGTTATTATTATGATTTATATTATTGTGTTTTTTACTATAAGTAATTTTGAATAAATTTTATCTTTATCTTTATGTAAAACAGATACGGGCACTTATGAATTGTCAAGACTCTAGGTGGACGGTTCCAAATAGTAGATCCTATGGAGAAGAACCGGCAAGAAACTTCATGGAAACTGTTTCAAAATAATAGATTACAATCTTGATCAGTGGGTACGGTGTTGACATTTTTTAAAGTAAATGTAGTCGTTTTTGTCAAAGTGTATCGACAAAATAATCAGCTGTCACATACAAAACTTTAATACTTACTCAACTCATGTGCCATCACCCTAAGGTTGTCTGGTAGAGAATGCCTACGGCATTAAGACCGCCTTTGTACATTGTACATGAAGCATTTTAAATAAATAAATAAATAAATAAATAAATGTGCCTGGGAATACCTAATATTTTTTTTGCAATTACGATGTTGGTCGCATCGAGAAAGTTGTTCAGTTTGATGGTCTGATACAGACCCTTATATATAACCACGCATTTCTGATACACGTTGTATAAAAGCGAATATACTGGAAAGGAAATACCTACCTATGCCTCATTATCATTTATGTCTTCTCTTTCTATGCACCTGTCCTCTTCTTATTACCTGTATCTGTCATTCTAGTGTGTCTTGTTTTTGTGGCAAATAAATGATTTTTCTTTCTTTTTCTTTCATTATTTGTGAAGTTTTCGCCGACCTAGAGAACAAAATGAACAAAAAATTGCATGTCTAACATTGTAAAAAATTGCATTTATTGTTCTTTGAATAACATTCATCATTCACAATTTTTGTCAGAATATCAGCCCACTTTAAGCATTGTAAGCACCCTGACTTTTACGCCATTCATCCCAAAAGATTTGATGTGCAAAAGAAACATTCAAAATAATCCGTAAATCATCACAACTAACAAGGTTACTATTACCGGCGAGCGATAGTTAAATTATTATCAACGCACTTATCTAACGCTGAATACCTAGTTATCGTTGCACGAGAACTACGCACATAGTACGCTACGACCTCGTTTGCACTTTTCATGAATGAAATACCACACTCGCTTCCCTCAATCTATTGCCAATCACACTAACTGCCTCTCTCATCAAAAGAAAATGAACTCTATATTATCAAACTTACAGTTTATATTTCAACGTCAAAACAATACATGAGCTTTTATTTGAAATCCATTGTATTTTCAACCTAATATGACTAGTAAATAAGGTTATATTTACAAGGTTAGGTTATGTAAGTTATGTCGTTAAGGTCGGGACGTCCGACCGCGACACGGCCTCGAGGCGCGCACGTGGCGCGAGCGTGCCGTCTATAGCGCGCAGGCGCAGATGCGACACTTCGCGAGCCGCATGTGCCAGCTGACTGACAATCATGTTAAAGATTTGTCTTTTTAATTGGTTTATAGTCGTTATAAATAGATTATGTACTCTGGAGAACTGGTTGCAAAAATATGTAGATTTTTTTAAACATGCCTTAAATGTCATTGACGGTAATGTGATCAGCTTTTATAATTGCCTTTCCACCTTTGAGTATCTAGAACCTACCAATGATATGATTCACATACAGCTTTTTGTCAGGTAGCGTAAAAATCGTGAATTCGAGTTCAGAAGTGGGCGCCCAATGGGTCAAATTCATAATGACATCTTAATGTACGCTTTATTTATCACTGCTAGGTACTGATCGATGAAACCATCGTTAGGTAAATGAAATGACAGGGGTGGCAAAATAAAAAACAAATTCCAACGCATCGATGACTCCTCTGGTGTTACGGATGTTTATGGGCGGCGGTGATCACTTACCATCAGGTGAACCGCAAGCTCGTTTGCCCGCTATAATAATTATATTTAATGATAATATTGTAGTTCAAAAAAACTAAAAAACACTTTTGTCATTCAAACTAAATGTGTATGCAAAATTTCAAGTCAATCGGAAACCGGGAAGTGGGTCAAATTTAACTTCCAAGATTTTTTTACATAGTTAGTTAGTTACAGGTGAAGCTAATAAAAGCGTGTTAAAAAGAGAAGAATAGTTGAGACATCCTCTACACGCATTGGACCCACGTGGTTCTTCTTTCAAAGAAATGTCGAGTCCTTGCTGTAGGAATACTGATAATGGTGATGATAGAGTATATCAATAAGTAAGTATATCTTTAAAGTAGTATTATAATCAATCAGTAGTCAACGAAGATTACCTTGACCTATAACCCTACTTGTTTTATCTATTCTTTTTAAGAATTGGGAAAACCCGTATTCTGAAAATTGATTTGCTCTTTTTGTAAAATGATTTATTCATAATTGCAAACAAACATAATTTTGGCAAACACGACTCACGAATGTAGTTTATAATAGAACTTTGAACGCACATTTTTAATGTATAAATATTTTAGATACTAACATTGAAAAATTTCAATCATTATCCAAAAGAAAATGTTTTCTGTAAATACTTAGGTACCATGTTTTTAGAATAAAGCCAAACATTCATTGACAGTGAGAAGAGCTTCGCAGCAGAGGGAACAGCCTGTCATGCTGATGTGATCTCTACCGTAACCCACCTTACGATGAAAAGTACCGTAGTCCGACCTCGACTGTGAATTTACATAAATTCGTCACTATCACTCATTGTCTCGTGTCTACACATGCCTCTGACATGATAAGACAGTAGACGCGATTGCATCAGACTAGAGAAAGTAATTCTTAGAAATGTTCCGAATTTTACCGACGTCTTGTTACTTACTGCTGTTAGCCTTGCGCGAGGAGGAAAAGATTGCGGTTATATTATGGTCAGCCTATAGTATTAATTAATTATTGTCTAGACTACGCATCACAGGGTATTTATTTTATATATATATTCTTTTTTGTACACCAGTAAAACAAATCGACACGGTTGGCGCAGTGGCTAAGCAATTAGCTTTCTGCGCTTCGTGCTGCGGGGGATCGAACTCGCAGCACGAAGCGCAGAAAGCACGGAACAAATATTTGTATGATCTACAGATAGTTGTTTCGGGTCTGGTTTTATGTGCATGTGACATGTATGTTTGTAAACTGTACCCTCGATACAGGAGAAATCCTAGTGAGGGGAAATGCTTAAAAAAAAAAAAAATATTATAGACATAAAACTTGCACGAACAAAGGTAAATTGTACAATGGGCGGCCTTGTCGCACACTGGGGTAGTTCCTGATGCATGTTTTTTTCACATCAGCGGATACTGATGCTGAGTTTAATTATTTTCTAAAAAAAAGTAGGGAAAAAGTAGTGACCATTATGAATTTATATCTAGTTGTACCTACAGTTTTCCTTGGTATTGAAATTAAAGATTGTTTCAATAATTTTGTAAGTTTTAATAAAAAATAGAATCAAAGTAAGTAGTTTAGTAATAATTAGTGCTATAAGCCCCGCTCTCTCTGCGGTCATGTTACGACTTGAACTTCAGCATTAATAATCAGCATAGATCAATGCGGATGCTGATGCTGATATTGAAAATGATGCTGAAGTTCCGCGGATGCTGATGTTTGCAACAACGCTGGTACGCATATTATAAAGTATATAGATTTTATGTCTACACCGTCATACTGTAATATCACGCCAGTCTCTCATGGAGGACGGCAGAAAGTGCAGGACACCACTTGCTACAAGCCACAAGGCTATTGAGCGTACGGAAGCGTGTTTGTCTTGAAAATCATTAAGTATCTATCATCATACCCGTTTAAACTTAGATGAAATGGAGCCCATGGTCAAGCGATTCATAATCGGTTTTTTATAGGATGTTTCATAATTTTTTTTGAGTCACCGCATTCTTTGTTAAATTCTATACAAACTAATAATAAAAATAGTACATTCCCGTCTTAAATATATGAAGCCAGACTACTCTTTAATAGCTTCCTATCTGTCATTATACAGTATTTCTGATTCATGATCATGTGATGTAACTCATAAGAGATATTGTTATTTGTTAGCTGTCTCTCAAAATATCATCGTCGACTGAATCTCCACCCACTATGTCGGCTAATGTCTGCCCTTGCACCCCCGCAAGACGCGGTCCAACATAACACACTGAATTAATTAAGATATTTATATGATTTACGACATAAAAGATAACCAAAAATACTAACTGTAATGTCTATTTTTAGTTCTACCTTGAACATTTTTATCTACCTCTGTTTCCGAGAAATCTTACAACATTTTGGTTTCCTATGACGCAACGGTTTTGACAAAATCTATTCCACGGCATAGCTCTTAGTGTAACAAAATTGTTGCAACCATAATTTAAAAGAGTATCCTTGGAGTTTATTGCCGGTTCCTCTCCATAGGACCAACTGTATTTGAAACCGGGCACCTAGTATCTTTATCGTTTCACAAGTACCTATCTAATATTTGGTTTATTTTAAATAAAAAAAAATCTATTCTATTCTACTGCATGCGGTAAAGAGCAAAGCTAAATCCGTGTGGATTATGGATTATTATTAGGTGGAAATTGTGTAATTTGGCGACCACGGCTATCCTCTGAACATCACTATGAATATAATGTATTAATATAAAATTTCTTGTTTCGTACTTTTTCTGTACCTAGTCGGGTTGTTCTTGATCTTAATTATTTTGGTATATCTAGATCATAGATCTAGATATCATCTAAACTTGGATTATGATGATTTAAGGTGATTGACTGATTGAAGTACCTACCTATGTGAATCATATCCATTCACTCCATAATGTTTGACAAGGAAAAAATCATGTAGGTATGTAATCTTAAGAACTTTTTTACTAGGCACGAGGTAACAATGTCGAGGTGCCAAAATGGTAGTGATACCGTTGTAGTCACGTGTAGCGGTGTATCAGGGTTAAAGATCGGTACAAGTACAGCTACAAGTTCCGACATGTCTAGGACAGGGATACTCAACCGTTTTCATTGTGGGCCGCTTAAAGACGTGCTTCGATCTTCACAAGTCTCGACATGTCTCTAGGGACAGCGATACTCAACCATTATTTTAACTACCGGTTGTTACGCACGTGCTACGCAGATCTCTACAAGCACAGCTACGAGTCTTGCTCAACATGACTAGGTCTAGGACAAAGATGCTCAACCGTTTCATATTATGAGTCGTATAACACCTGTGCTACGCAGATCTCTACAAACACGGCATCGGCAGGTTACAAGTATTAATGACGTGCGTGATTGTAGAACTAGAACAGATCGTGGGCCAATGGCTGATACGTACGTGCTACGCAGTCGTCGAGGTTTTCGTAGAAGGCATTTTAAATACCTATACACCCTCAAGATAAGCCGCAAGTTCGCGTCGCCAGACCACTGATTACGGTTTAGCCTGTCGTGAAACGGTTGAGCGGTGACCATAGCAACAGCACTCGTGTTTCACTTTTAAACAGATAAGTCAGCACGTGATTTTTTTATAGGTCAGTATGAAATGTGACGTAGAACATTTTTTGTTCACACTTACTAGCAGTAAGTACGTGCAGGCGTTCACTTATTAAATTAGCACTTTAGCGTAACTTTAAAAGTTAATTACTATTTCGGTTTTTAATTATTATTGCAACTTAAGAGAAAACTTTGTAACCCTTTTTAAGCATATTGCGCGCACAGAGGAGAGAGAGATTTGGCATAGTTAAAGTTGATATGAAGGAGGAGTGCAGAAAGGTAAAATTACCGTCGAATTTCCACCACTGGGCGACCACTAGTTCCAAATTCATCAATATAGTTCCATCTTTTAACACTCTCCTTATTTGTTACAAAAGTCAAGTTTTCATTCTTGAATATTACCCTTGTATATGATCACATAATTGATGCTGATTGTATCCACCCCACATGCCACATAGACGGATCTTGATTTTTGTACAATCACTCATAATACTAGGAACTACAACTTGTATTGTAGGCCATACTGTTTTATGAGAACCGGGTGCTAGGGACGTCACCGCAACTATTTTAAGATCAAAGACTATGTTGACGATAGAGACGTATGGAGTCAAAATATGTTCCACATGCGGCTTCCCTGGTGACCCGCTGTTTCCAGTTCTTCAATCAGTTCAGTTCTTATTACCTATGTGATTATGTCTATCATTCTAGTGCGTCTTGTTTTTGTGGTAAATAAATGATATTTCTTTCTTTTCTTTTTCTTTCTTTCTTCAGTTCCACGAGGTAGTTTAAATGACGCTTCCCTTGTTTACATAATTGCGTGGCTTGAGTAGTATGTGCTTGTATTGTATTTATAGTGATACCTACTTATTATATTCTTTAATGTTCTTTTTTTATATAGTTTTATCATATTACGTATATTCAAATCGAACTTTGTGGCCGGTGTGGCACCCGCGGCTCAAGATATTTTTGTGGATGTATCATGTTAATAGAATATCCATGGAAAACTCCATGGATTTTCTTGCTGGTATCTTCTGCATAAGACCAATCCATTTGGAACCGTGCACCTAGAATCAAGACGTTTTGAAAGAACCTGCCTCCAATTGAAATAAAAACTTTGACTTTTTCGGGGTCAAAACCCATGACTACGAGCGATAGTTCCTTTGGAGGATATACGTATTTTCAGGAATGAGTGTGTTACGGCCTTTGTGGGTCAGCAGTAGTCTCTGATAACCCGATTTGACTTGAGTTGCCGGCTAAGCATAAGATTGTCCTGCAACTTTTCCAACCTTTATGCCCTTGATAAATCAGGGTACAAATCCACGTGAAATCACCACATGTTGCTCTCCGTCTCGACTCGGCACGTATCACGTATGTGTTATCAGTGACGTCATATCGGAGTTTATTCGCGATACGTGACAATGTAATTACCATGTAGACATGTCTGTGCTTGTCTGTGTTCCTCGTGCGTACGTTATGAGGCAGGAAACACGTTGCTCCAGTTTCCAAGGCAATAGGAAAAACTTCATTATTGTCATTTGGGGAAATCGGTCTTATAAGGCGGTAAAATGGGAGTCCCCTGTTCAGAAATACATTGTGAGAACGAACAGGGGACCTACTGAACGGACCGTAAGTACCTAATAAAATTTATCCTAAATTCTTTTCCCAAAAAGGTAAAGTTAAATATGCATGTGGCAGGGATTCTAGGATTTACTTGCAGATGCCGCCTTCATATTTGTACACTTCGATTATTTGCTATACTTTAAAGAAAGAAAGAAATGTAGTTTAGTGCATTACATGCTAAAAACACATAAAAAAAACCATCAGTAGATTAGTGCCAAAGGAGCCAGCAGCTCATCATAATGTTGGGTGTCAGTACGGTAAAACTGATCATCCAACGCTGGTTTTCAGCTGCAAGTCTGCAACCCAGGGTGCCATATTATTTCTCCTTTTTCTAATGACATAAGTTAAGACTCTCATAGTGAGACTTGTTGTTGACATATAAGTTAAGGCTCTCACAGTGAGACTTATTTATGGTTGTTTAACGGCGTTTTACCGTGAGACATCTATACATTGTAGAGAATCGTGGCTTTCAACACGTGCTTGGTTAGGTGTGAACTGGGTATCCCCAGTGACGAGCCACATGTACGGTATTCATCCTCTTGAACATGGTCAGGTGGCGAAATACCAGCTATACTTCAACGAAGAGTATGTCTCATAAATTAGTTAGGTACGTAGCATCTCGTGTGTATTACTGCACGTATGTTTGTTTTGGGTTCAATAAAAAAAGGTTTACACAATATTTTCCAAAAGTAATAATAACAATAACGTTTATTTGGAGTAAGTAGAATATAGCCTACTACAGTTATACTTATAAGAGCTAAAATAAAAATTGCGTAAGAAAGTAGGCTGCTAAAATTAGAACTAGGTAAAACTAGGTCCCAAACTAGGTAAATACCTGTATCTTGGAAATCAGTGCTCTTCCATGAAAAATAAGCGTAGAAAGCTTATAGGGTGACCTGTTCAACAGTTAACCACATAAAATTCAAACCACCATATCTCATAATTGTCCATTAAAAACATGTTTTCTTCTACTCTGGTCAAAAGGCAGTCCATTAGTTACATATTGGCATTGAAGGACTGTTCGTTTTCCAAAGGAATTTAGAGAAAAAAATGTTTTAAAACAAAATGAGAATTGGTTAACTGTGTCCACACTATAGCACACTATTAACCGGGGGGGTAATCAACAGTTAACCATGGGGTACACAATTAATCACTAAATATGATAAATTAATTATTTTGAAATAATAACATTATATGTTATTAAATTGACCTTTTATTTGTTATTAAAGGTTATTTTGTCCAAATTAACACAAAATATATGTTTTCCTGATAATAATTACGAAATAATTTACATGTTTATAACATTATCAATCAGACTTCTTGATTTGGGACATAATTATAATAAATAATGCTTTTAAATCCAAGCAAGGCTTTAAAAGCATTATTTTTTATAATTATGTAATTAAATTAACATTTTCATGCTAACAGAACATATAACCAGGGAGATCCATTAAGTTTAATTATAACCTATACAGTCAACCATGGTTAACTGTGTACCAACTGCATTTGGTTAATTGTAGGCCACCCGGCTCCCAAAGCCGTTGAGATAACCTCACTTTTAAATAAGCGTCATTAGACACGTAATATCTATACCAAATAAAGCATGTTTAGTCAGTCTACCCAGCCGACAAATAATGATTATTGTAAAATCAAACCAAATGCAGTTAAGAGAAAAACTAAACCGCAATTTTTTTAACTTTTTTCATTAAAATCACAAAATTTGATGTCACACAACTGACGCCCGAACTAGTTCGCTGCAAATTGGGGAGGGGGGAGTGGGGCCGTTTTTACGTCTAAATTGCGCAGTTGCACGAAACAGTAACGTCACGTTTGCGAAATATGGCCATGGTTAATTGTGTACAAGTGGTTAACTGTTGGACAAGTCACCCTACCTAAGTTTCATTTAGATATACATAATTCCTTGAGTAGGTAATTGTTACCTAATAAAACGCGTATGTTTTTTTGTTGTAAATAGAAGACTCTTCAATGAGGATAAAGTTAAACGTCAGTAGATACCGGTTTGCTTCTGTTTACCTCGTTAACGCAAAAACTTGGCGCCACATGTATACGCACAAAAAAATAAGATAAATCCCATCATAGTTTTTGTACTTATAGTTTGTGCAAAACTTGTGTTTTTTTTTCAAAAACTTTGCCCCTCACTAGGATTTCTCCTGTATCGAGGGTACAGTTTACAAACATACATGTCACATGCACACACAACCAGACCCGAAACGACTATCTGTAGATCAATCATTCAAATATTTGTTCCGTGCGGGGATCGAACCCGCGGCACGTAGCGCAGAAAGCTAATCGCTTAGCCACTGCGCCAACCGTGTCGTGATTGGATATAATCTTAGCTGATCTACAATAGCATGTATTTATTAAATCATCACGTTTTATTGCATTAAATCTTTATTTCCGAGAGCGAAAAAAATTAAATTAAAAAAAGCTAAAACCTGACTACGGAAAAAATAAACTAAAAAACTAAAACAAGTAGGTTCCGTTACACTACGCCGTAGTCGGGTAAAAAAAAAGAGCATTCAAAATTATTATTAATCATCAGCCATATCGTTCTGGGCAAGATTGGCACAAAACAGGGAAGAATGGCGCATAAGGGAAGGGGCTTACGCCTTGCAGTGGGTTGACAGAAGCTGTAGATAATGCTAATGATCGGCCATATCAACACGTGTCTCGAACAGATATTGCGTCACCTGTGACCTGGGTCACACATAAAGATACGTAGCACTACCCTCCACATCACCCTCTCGGCGATGCTGAGGACACGTTCTCCTCCGTATATGATTTCTCCCTCCTATAGATGACCACAGACCAAAGCGAAAGAGGTCTGTATCCCTCAATGAAATAGTGCTCCAATTACAGTTCACGTCATCCTTCATGGCCGCTCTGAACTTGGCTGAGTAAGAACTTGGTTGAACTTGGCTAAGGTATGCGGCTGCGTACCGATGCGCGAAATACGTGGGACGCGTTGAGGACGAGCTGGCAACTTCAGAGCGGCCGTTACGATTGCCGTGAACTGTACAATATTTACATCCAAATTCTTGAAAATATCATGATCTGAACGAGAATGTTACCTATTATTGTGAATGGAATCTTACCGCTTAGTAGAATTGTGTCATATTCTGAATATTTAGATATCATAAATCATTATAAAATATCCATAATCTATTTCTTTCTTCGTTTTTTACTTCATTTAAATTAAGGTTTTTGCGGTTGCGACCATAAGGCAATCGTCATTAAATTCGACACTGGTACAACAATGACCTCAGAACAATGACGTGCTCCCAAAGTATCAAGTCATTGCGATCCGTTTGGGCATCCGTGTACCATGACGTCATCATATCTCAAAGTAATGTGCTACATTATATAAAGATTAGATAGTCGTTACCAGTTTACCACATTAAAAACACTTTTTATACGTTTATAAACTGATTCAAAGCTTGTGAACTTTTTACGACCGAGAGGTTTCAGATGATTAAACGGTTTCATAATGTGGCTTTTTCGGGTTTGGCTTAGTTCGCCAGGAACGGAGGACGGACAGTAAAGCCGGGTTTCCACAGCGGAGCGGGCTCCGTATGGACTCCGTACTCGTAACGGTAAACTTCATAGAAGCGCTTCCACCAACAAAGACTCTAGCGGAGAGGACTGAACGTGTAAAAATAGTTAATAACGAACTCGTTCCGCTTTAAAAATGGTCGAATCTCTTTCTTATAGTGGGATGGTGAAACCGTGAAACCTATGGTAGCTAGTTGGAATCCGTCCCGCTCGCCTATTACTTGCTCATTACCCTTTCGTAGTGGAAGCTCGGTTGAAAGTTCGTCTTGAGAATAAGGTGTTACCAGTCCGATCAAAACAAAAACACGCATAAAGTTAGTTTCGGTAATTGTCATAATTTATGACTGCAAACAATAAAATAACAAAATAGTCTGCCGTATGTTTATGACAAAAGCTAGTACGTTCTTGTGGTACAATCATTAAGAAGGAATGACTTGGTTTAGTTTCAGCCAGATATCTGCAGTATATTTCCTTCGTCAATTATTTTATTGCAATTAATTTCGAGAAAACGCCTCATTATTATTTATTATTGTAACCTCTGGTGTAATGTTGTAATTGTTAAGTTTTCGTAATCTCGTTAATGAAACTTAACTCAACTGAACCCGAGGTGACCTCACCTTGACAGTGACATTAAAATGAGTTGCAGTTAAGATTATCACCCTCGAGCCAGCTGCACTGAGCCTATCGGTCAGTCGGAAAGAGTATATGAAGCCGAATATATTGTACTCATCATTTATGAACCACTTTTACCATGGATTCACGCCAAGAAAATCTGCTCTATACATTTAATAGAATAATATTGAATTTGAATTATTTTTATGGAACAGCAGATTTTTTTCGTGATTTTACCGTTGCTCCTATATTAATTAAAAGTTGTTCATAATAATAAGTACAATAATCCCGTTTCGGTTTTAATACCTACCCTTTTTGACTAACTGTCTAGATAAGAGATTCAATATAATGTTCAGTGAAGAATGATCTTTAGTGTAATCTCATTTAGATTGGGTATTAATTCGGGGAAATTGACGTGAACATCAGTTTGCTTGTTACCTTCCCACAGATTGTTATTTCCTCCTTCCTCCGTTTTCTATAATCATTTTGGAGGACATATCGCTTCAGGCCAGGAGGTGGAGGGATGAGCTAGACTCCTATTCAAATGATTAGCCCATAATATATTTTATTCCCCTGTCTGTTTCTTTTTTGGTTAAAATTTTATGTTTATGTTTAATTTTTCTCTCATGTGTTGTCACTGTGTCCATGCTGAATAAGTGTAATTTCTTTCTTTCTTTTTAAGCAGCAGACATGGAAATGTGGAATGAGGCTAGACTAACGTTTGTTGCGACAGCACGTGGTTGCGACTCACGGAGTCGCGACCGGTCGCGGCATGCAAGATGACAGACGTCAAATCCGACCTATTTGATTTCCACAAGTGTAGTGATGTTGACGATGCACTGTTAGCTTTGAGTATTTAGACACTGTTAGCAATGGTCACTACTCGTTCATATCAGATTCTAATTTCTTTCTTAGAACACCTGAAAGTAATCCTATACTTATATTTACAACTAATTATGAAAATCCTCGTGTTCTATTATTAGCAATGATAATAAGTAATTAAAATTTGGCAAATTACAACGACCGATAAGTTATCATCAATTATTATCATACAAAAAATTCTGCAACGCCTTCCTCTACTGACTATTGAAATATTTGAACAATGTCAGTAATACCTATTATGACGAAACATGATTTGCAACACGTCCATATTATCAAGGTCATTGTTATCTTATTTATATTATTACTATTACCTATTCTTACAGACAAGTTACGACAAGAGCGATTTAATGCGACTGTGTAGGTTATTGGCAGCGACTAGACGATAAATATCGATTGCCAACATCATCAGCCTCGCGTTTTCCTATGTTAGGGGCGGCTTCTAGTATTACCAATGCCGTAGCCAGGAATGTAGTTGGGGGGGAGGCAATTGAAACAAAATTTAAAACCTGTTATATTAATTTTAAAAAAGAAAAAAATTGAATACTACTTTTTGAAATAAAGATTCAATAACGAGTGTATACTTTCAAAGTAATTTCATCGTATAATTTTTAGGGGTGGCGGGTTGGTTCAACAAAACCCTCCCTAGATACGGCCATGAGCATGAGTATTTGAATACCTGCATTTTACATAGAGCAACAGTCCCGATGAAATAAACCGCTTGCGCAATTTCAAATTTAGTACCTTTATGCCTGGATCATCGTAATAGACCAGTGCTATGCGCTCACGCATGTTCCACAATTAGTTTTCAAGAAAAACTTAACTGTGAATTATTTTGGGTGTGATGATCCAGTCGACATAAAAATAAAAGTAGGAAGAAAACAAACATAATCTTAAACCAATTATGTGGGTCGGTAATTATTTGGAATGTAAACGAAATGGGCAGCAAAACACATTTAGTTTACAGTTCATTCCTGAAGTAATCAGAATTCCACTAAATCTAACTAGGAATGTTAATAAAATATTTGATATACGGGATTACGAACATTTTCTAAATATTTGTCGGATACCGTCAGTCCGTCACAGCTTTTTATAGCTTCACAATTTCATGGCATGTGGGTCACTGACTCATCGGTGAAGCCATGACCTACATGAGGAAATCTAAGATAGAGTAATGTCCCTAGTTTCAATGAGAGAGGAAATAGTCTTAAAGGCCTATTCAAACCTGAGCGATATTCGCTGCCGCTGTGGGTAGAGGTACATACCGCGCGGGTTTCGCTCAGGTATTTAGAATCAAGTACCGCCTCTAGAGCGACCTGAGCGATATTCGCTGCCGCTGTGGGTAGAGGTACATACCGCGTGGGATAGCGAAATCCGTTTTGGTGTGAACAGTAATATTACCGCATACCCACTGGGTTTTCTCTGCCGCAGACGGCAGCGAATACCGCTTAGGTCTGAACAGTAATATTACCGCATACCCACTGGGTTTTCTCTGCCGCAGACGGCAGCGAATACCGCTTAGGTCTGAACAGTAATATTACCGCATACCCACTGGGTTTTCTCTGCCGCAGACGGCAGCGAATACCGCTTAGGTCTGAACAGTAATATTACCGCATACCCACTGGGTTTTCTCTGCCGCAGACGGTAGCGAATACCGCTTAGGTCTGAATAGGCCTTAATGTAGACGTGCTGAGAATAAAAAGGTGTGCGAAGAATAAGGGGCCAATCACACTCGTTAGCTAACAGCAACGATTCATCTTGTCACTGCGAGGGGCAGAGCATGCTGCTTAATGATGACGGTATGTTAAGTCTATTCTATTCTATTTTTCATTAAGGCAAGTGGTGCCGATGTCGAACCTAAGACGGAGTTTCATTTGAAGTGTTAACAGTAATGTCACGCTTCCGAGCAGCAATTGTAATTCGAGGTTAAAATCACGAAAGAAGTGCCGTCAAAGTGACGTTACAGTGCCACAAACTTATATGACCCGGTGACCAAAATTGGAACTAACGTCGCTACGGAACAAAAACATAGAGATAATACATAGTACCTATAACTAGAGAGCTTACTGCTATAATTAGTTGTACGAAATTTTGTGCCCACATGAAAGTCACCCGAGATTTCGCGGTGTCCCTCTCGCACACATGGCCATTACTCATCAACTTAGTAATCTACTAAATTGGTATTTTCAGAATCGTTTTTACATACATATTAGAACTAATGAAACTTCTACCCACGGCTATCAAAATAAACATAATAAAAAATATAATTGACGTGCTTTAAATATTATATTAAATATTATTATTTCCATACGTTATTCAATAAGATTGATTATTACAATATTTGGATACCAGTAGTTAAAGAAGTTTGCATGCGGGAAACACTACATCATTCAAAATGGCTTACATTGTCAACTTAGTTGTCAACCTATTGTCAACATTCGTGGTTTTCATAGTTCAGAAATAAACGTGATCAAACATTATTTTTGTGCCTAGAATAATTTTTTGGCGACAAGATGGTAAATACTTGAGTTATGATTGGGTGCAAGCGAGAATATTATCCTGGTTGTGGAATATCGTTCCATAGGTAAGTTTCATTGAGTAGTGTGACAATATATTTTTATTTTGTGGGATATAGTTGCTCCAAGTACTTATTTTAGATCGTTTCACATAACATACAGTCCACTAAGTTAAATAATTTACGTTCTTTAATAAATTTGGATTTGTTTTCCATAATCTGTAATGCGTAGCATATTTTCGATGCATTTATTGTTTTGTATAATTTGAGTGATTCCAAGTATAGTATAAGTATACATACAGGGTTATTTGTAAAACACCGGCAACGCTTTAAGGGGTGAAACTACTCATCAATATGAACAACTTTTACTATGGGAACAACCATGAAATCGCGAAAAAAAAATCAAACTTTTCATACAAAAGATTAACCTTGCTCCATCAAAATGTATGAAAAGTTTGAATTTTTTTTCGCGATTTCATGGTTGGTCCCGTAGTAAAAGTTGTTCATATTGATGAGTAGTTTCACCCCTTAAAGCATTGCCGGTGTTTTACAAATAACCCTGTATATAGTTTAAGTTAATTTGTTGAAATCATTTGTTGTTTGTTGTGCCGAATAGATAATAATGTTTTTTTGTATCTCTTATAAAATGATAGACTTTATTAAAATTCCATGTTTGTTTTTTTCAGGATTCCAGCTGATAATAAGCAGAGGGTGTTATGGATAACAGCCACGAACCTTGACATTAGTGTGTAAAAGTTCGCATGTGTTTGTGGCGTAAATTTTAAAGATAATGAATTATTTAACAGCAGCAAAAATAAAATTAAAACCTGAAGCAGTTCCTTCAATATTACCATAGGTACTATTGTAATATGTTTAATAATTATCAGTTGTTGTATGTGTCTGTTGTATAATGTTGTGTGTAATTGTCTGGTCTGTAATAGTTTATACTAATATAAAGTATAACACATTGCACAAACTTAAGATTCACACACTTAGTTAGATGGATTAAACTTTTACTGGATTGGATATTGTACTTAGATATTGTGCCATAATGAAGATCATTTTTGACATTACAGATAGCCACAAAAAGAAAAAAAACTGTACGTGCAAAATAAATTGTACGTGCAGGAACATCTGGTGAATCAGGGCATGTAGGATCTTGTAGTAAATGGGAAGATGTTGCAGTTTCCAGTGAACCACCAAATAAGAAAGTAAAGCAAGAGGAAACAAGCACATAAACCCAAAATACAACTATAATGCCAACACAATTAAAATTACAATCAACCATTAAGTTTCTAGCCGGTCTCTTCTCCATAGAACCCGGCCCACTTTGGAACCGTGCATCTAGAATCTCAACGTTTTGACGAAACGACGACGACCTTTTTATGCCGATTTGAAATTAAAAAAAGTTTTGCTTTGACTTTCATTCATTGTGTTTTATTGCTTAATGTTGTGAATGATGATTATACTTGAGTTTGTCAAACAAGAATATTATAATAAGTGATATTCGGATATTCGATTCTGCAGCACTAAGCATGGGTTACCCTTTCTGCTATAATAGGAAAGATCTCATAAAGAAAGGTCGTAGGATGGTCGCAAAGCTAAAAGAGAAAAAGAAAAAAGAAAGAAAAAGTAGAAAAGGAATTAAATTTGTATCTTAAAATATTAAAATCTAATGTTTCCTATGACTAGAGCTGCCAGATGTCCGGAATATTCACGCATGACATTTTATTATACACGTAATCTGTGTATAAGAAAATGTCCGGACTTTTCCGCAATGTCCGAAATTTTCTCTAAATTTTCTTTTTTATTATATAGTAACCTTGCATATGCCTATTTATATATTATGCCTTGCCTGTGACTCTAATTATAACCAAAAGGGTGTATGTATATTTGTAAGAACGTTTAGATACACTGTATGGACCGTATATTTCACTATTTACTAGGAAAAAAACAATTCTTACTATTCGATATCAGTAGTTAATTACCTGATAACTATTCTCATAACATAATTAAATATTTCTATCATGTCCTACTTTTAACTAAAATGTATGGTTACCCTATTAGACAATGACACGGCTACCACAAAGTATTCTCCCTCAGACCGGCTTTACGGCACTAATAAGCGTTCCAGTACTTGTACTATTTCTATGAACAAAAATGACTTCAAAATGACATTTTTGTAGGGAGATGATATTAGTAAAAGCGACGGCAGCGACGCTATGAGAGGGTAAGATAAGTTTGTAGCACTATACATACATACTTCGGTTTGTTCGGACCATAGATATAGAATTCGGACTACTTCATGGTAGGGCAAGGTCATAGAAATAATAAGTAGAACGGGGCTCCCTAGATAATACGTCTATGGGTAAGGTTAACGACTTGTTAATTAAACTCCGACAAAAAAGAGGGGTGGTATAAGTTTGTAGCGTGTACCTATCTGCATATCTGTCTGTGACAACGTAGCTTCAAAACGGATGGACCGATTTCAATGCAGTTTGTTCAATTGAAAGCTAGTTCAGTACTATATATTATCTATATGCTTGTTAACGACTAACGAAACGTCACGTGCGATCTTTGGCCGCCTGATTACGTATGATAAATATTACAGTAATTGCTGTCGCAAATAAACGTCCTATTCCGTATCCTCTGAAAACGTCTATAAGCGAGAAAGGAATGCATTGTTTATTGGTCGTTGTGGCTGTCAGATTTTTCTTACGTAATCAAGGCGCGGGACCGATTGCGGAATGGATGTGTTTCATGGTACGAATACCACGAAATTTCAGTCCGAAACCTCAGAACTACGTAAGGTAGACCCATAGATGTCTAATATTTGTCCGATGGGTGTGCGTATTTTCGACACGTAACTAGCTCCTGTGAAGTATTTTCTATGATATGAATGGCACGAACCATGGCCTCATTATCTTATAGGGACCGGAACATAAACATCATATTGTTAGTATTGTAGGTCATCATGGTTCCCTCGAAACTATACTCGTCAAAACAAAATAAGGGCCACTTGCAAATTTCGACATTATGGGTGATTTAATGACCATTAACCATATCCATGTGGTAAATTGTACAGCGTTGTATTATCTTAAGTGTTTGCGAACACTTTAACAGCATTCCGCTTGAAAAACCGTTAAAATGGGTAGATTTTATAATTTTTTTTGAAACCAATTAATTTTACCCTGTTTTTAACGTGAACTTTAGGCTCATTTAACATTTGTATTGTACTGAGAACAGTTAAGTGTGTCGAGTTAGTGCCTACATCGGCATTTTAAGAACGTAATTCCACAGGTTCGACTTCAAATAGACTTGACTACAACGACCAGGACCATAACACTCATCCAAGAAGGCTATTCGTAGCGATCTGTAGTTTTACAGCCGAGATTTTCGCAGCGAGCGATTCAGAATGCCTGGAATTGCTTTTATAAGATCCAAAATTTTGTCAGAAGTCAGGAATTAGGCAGAGCCAGAGGAACTACCGCTCAGGAAGACCGCTACATAGACTTACATGCACGCAGAGAGAGCACCGTCACTTCCCGCTCTTTGCAAACCCGCTTGTGCCTGACCACAGGCACGTGACTTAGTGAACAAACAATTAGAAACCAGTTTTATGAAGACCAGCAATTGTCCAGGAGTCAAGTGGTGTGAATTCCATAGACCAGTATTCATCATGCAAATCAATAAACATCCGCAAGGCAACAATTGGACTGTAGCGTAAGTGACTGAAGCACATTGCTTTTTACAGATGAGAGCAAAGTAAAAGCTTTTAGTGTTGACCGTTGCATAAGAGTGTGGAGATGAAAAGGTGAGCAATTTGCAGAAGCCTGCATCCACAACAGTGATCGATTTGGGGGGCCCAATATTATGGCGTGGGGAAGCATAAGCCAAACTGGAAGAACTGAGCCTATAATTCAGAACCAGGGTACAGTAACAACTTAACGATACATCCAGGAGGTCATAAGACTCTATGTGGTGCCATTTGCATAGCAAGTGGGTGCAGGTTTCAAGCTGTTGCACGGCAATGCACGCGCTTATACTGTTAGAGCCACCAGAGAGACACTAGAAGAGGCTTGTATACAAGTGTTGCCGAGGCCAGCGAACAGTTCGGGCTTGAACTCAATTGAACACATGTGGGATCTGTTGAAAAGAAGAGTATGAGACACAGATTGATCACTGGACAATGAAAGACAGCCCTTAAACGTCCTAATATCGAGCTAGGAACAAATCTCTCAAGAAACAATGCGCCATCTGATAGAAAATGCCCTCTAGGCTTCAAGAATATGTTCAGAAAAGAGGAGTATACACCAGATATTGATTCAAAAAGGAAGAAGAATAAACGCCCTGGAATTTCATTTTTAATTGCATTTTTAGTCCAAGTGCACTTTTTGCTGAAATTGCACTTTTTCTCGAAAATGTTGTAAAATTGTTTTTCTTTCCTGTGGATTGAGTAAAATTTAAGCCCATTTCATTAAAAACAAATCATTGCAATGAATTTTACAACTTAGAAACCTAGGAACCTCATAATTTGCCCAGAAGATCAAAAATATAAGGTGGCCCTTATTTTGTTTTGACGAGTATATATGGATCTATACGACTTCCACTGAGTATTTTATAAGTGTGGTAGATTACAAAGAATAAAACAGTGAAGAGAAAAAAAAAATAAAAAAATGTGTTATATGATTTTTTTTTACTGAAGATCGCTGTACGCCTCTAGCAACACTATATAGTGGCTGTGTGATACCTAATCCGGGAAAGACCATGGAAATTGGCCATGAGCTGCATGACTACAAGAGATGCGCCGGATGTACTTAGGAGGAGGGTCCCTTGCTCTCTCTCATAGTGGCAACACTAAAATTGGAATTTGGCATCATAGTTTTATTAAACCTGGCACGGCACTCTAGAACGCTGGACCTATTATTTAAATTTTATTATTTATTTATTGAATTTGGAAAACCAACAGCTTCTAAAGTTAAATAAGTAATAACAATAAGTGTCATAAAGCCAATTACAGGTTTTTACAGGTAAATGAATACAGAAACTTAGGAAACACTCGATTGCACAACAATTATTCACGTGTAATATTAAACTAAAAGGTAAAATAAGTAATTAAGGATGTACATATTTTTTTGTCCGTACAATTTAATAACAATAATTTTATTAAAGTGTTTGGTGATTCTATTACGTTGTTCCTGATTCATCACCCCGGAAGCAAGTAACGGAACACACTCCAAAGTCCAGCGGGTCTACCGCGTAACTAAAATTGTAATGAACATCGATATCGGTATTAAACTTCAATACGATCGTGAGAGCCTAAACATTGAGCTAACTTGTAAAAAAATTACCTATCATATAGTTGGGACTCCTATCTTCATGATCGGTAAAAAAAACACAAGTTAGCTCAAAGTTTAGGCTCTCACGATCGTATTGAAGTTTAATACCGATGTCGATGTTCATTTCATTACAATTTTAGTTACGCGGTAGACCCGCAGTTCAAAATTTTTAAAACTAATTGCCCAATCCTGCTTGCCTCATTATATGTAACGCGTGATCATAGAAAGGTTATAATACACCACGTGTGACTATGTACTGATAACCTCTACCAGTGGCGGAAACATATTGTTTCGTTCAGTGAAGTACGTAACCGTTCGTAATGAGATAACTGGCGTAACAACCAATATCAGTTAGTTACTAAGGAAAATCTGTATTTTTTGTTTTAATATTAAGGTCATTGCATGTATTCGGGAAATATGTACTCGTAGATATTTGATTGCGTGTTCATATCATACTTATTTTTTTCTTCAATTTAATAAAACCTTGGACGATTTCTCCTGTACCGTAAGGTTTTTACAGACATATTTCACATGAATACACACCTGGAACAACTGCAGGTCATAAATTAATATTTGATCCGTGCGGAAACAGAACCCCTGACACATAGTGGAGATCTAAAAAGCCACTGTGCCAGCTGTCATGTCGTCGACTTGATTATTATGACCTGTTACACCGCATACCAAATATAAGGTCTTTTCACCCGTTCTGGTCCACTAAGGTTGTCTGGGAGGAATATTATAAGATAAGATTTCCCTTTTTATATTTCGCCATTAATTTATTAATTTATAAGCTTTCTATTTCGGTGCAAAATAAGATAAGTAGAGTAGTAAGAAGTACATAACTTGAAAAATGAAAGAAAAATGATAAATACCTTATTTCTGCAAAAATACGACTGCAGGTACCTACATTAAAAATAGCAGTAGTCTAAACTAAGCAAACTTCTTTAAAAAAATGTGATCATAATATGTTTGTGACAAAATTGTAAGCATCATTCTAATTAGAATGTCATGTCCGGTGATTCAAATCACCGAACATGTCGGATACTTTCCAAATAATATAATTTAAAAATGTGTCTGACAAATAACATAATAAAAATTAAAAATCTTCACGTGTGTATAAAGTAAACACTGTAAACAGTGGACATTTACAATTTCCGAATTCCACGGGCGAAGTCGTGTGCAAAACTAGTGTTAACTATATTTTAAGAGCAATGTGCTCACCCACGATAGCCGATAATAAATATCAGTGGAATGTGAATTAATTGATTAGTGTAAAGTTAAATCATCGGCTCCATGACTCACTGGTTATCTAAAATGGCGCAATGAATGAACTTTAAATAGATTTTTCCTCAAATTCGCCAGTTATTTATATAATTGTTGTAACTTGTAGCTGGTGACAAATATTTAGGTATTTAGTGTAATATTGTATGATGTGATAACGATGATGTAATTTAAGGTTAGCGCCGCAGAACTTATCGAAATAAATTACGGATTATATCGTTTATAGTCTCATGGTCACAAGGGCGGAGAGCTCTGGGTTCTTGGGTAGATTTTCTTTTAGGAATTCTCAGAAGCAGTCCCATGTTTGGAATTGAGTCCGATAGATGGCAATGGGCTAGCATACTGCCTACGTGGGTCTTAACTCCATCTGCGTAATACGGGAATAGATGTTCTGGCGTAATTTATGACACTATAATTATATACCTACTATTATAATACTACAATTGATGGCTATCAGAGAAGAGACAGACCAAAAAAAAATATGGATGGACTGGACAGTGTGAAACATGACATGAATGTGAATAAAGTGAATCTGGAAATGACGTCTGATAGAGATGAATGGAATAAAAAGACATAATATTGCGCCGAACACAGAATAAAAAAATAGGATAAGGACATGACACAATGATGATGATGTTGTTGATACCTATATACCTACTACACGAATTTAATTTTTTCTACTAGGTGCAGGTGTCGTACTGCGTGTTCCAAATTAAAATCGCTATTCTGTGACACGTGTGACACAGTTTGACGCGTCAATTGCGCAATACAAACGAAATGCGTGAACTAAACTCCCCTAGTGGGCGGAGACTGAAACTTCAGCCCTCAAAAGTACCAAATCCTCAAAAAATACAGCCTTCTCAGTACCTACCACCTCTGACTTCGGGCAATAGAAACGTGGTACTGGTGTGGCAATAATTTATGCTATTCATTTTACTTTAAAGGTGCTACCTAAGCGAAAATAATAAAAAAAAGTAAAAACCGACATTTGACTTCTTTTTTTTTTACTTTTTTGAAGGAAAAACTTCATGAGGAAACCTGCCCACCTGAGAGGGCCTCATAAAGTTCTCGATGGTGTGTGTAGTCCGCCAACCCGCACTAGGCCAGCGTGGTGGATTAAGGCCTAACCCTTCTCATTCTGAGAAGAGGCCCGTGCCCAGCCGTGGGACAGTAATGGGCTGGATTTATTTATTATTTTTAAAAACCGACTTCAAAAATCTATAAAATAATTTTCTTTGCAAACTTACCAGCTTCTGAAGACGGTAGTGCCAAGCTAGGTAGGTACATTGAAAAATTAAAGGCTACGACTCCGACTTTATTTTTCTATTTTATGTGGCATAAACAATACAGAAACATGCGCTTACCGCAATCGCAATTGATATGCTGTTATTCATTCAAGAGTTACATTGTCTATCTCCGAAGATCTTCATCAGATCTTCACCAAATTTAAATGGGACCATTTCGGGATAAACCCGTTTCGAACTTAAAAAGAATTTTGCAAATCCGTCCATATATGACGGAGATATGCCCGAACATAGATACATAAAAAAATATAACCATCTGAATTGAGAACCTCCTACTTTTTTGAAGTCGGTTAAAAATAAATGTGGAATAATCCAATAACCCAAAAATTACTCTATCTTCAATATTAACTATTTGAAACTATTTTTATTTTGCATAATAATTACTAAACAGCATCCGGATTAAAATATTATGATATCTGCTTTTTACATATTGCAGGAATTTCCCAAATTAGTAGGTATGGCTTTAGCAATTAAAAATAATAGTTGTCTTATGAAAATTATTTAAATAATTATTATGGAAATGTGATAATATTACTTAAATATGACGTAATCATTCGGATGATAGCTGAGGTCAAGACTCCTATATCTTTATTGCTTATAGGAAACTCTCCTACGGAGGCCATGTGTCATGTATTTGTGAATAATATTAAACTGTAAAAAAAAGTTTCGTCACATTTGTTCATAGTAGTTCATAGTTCCTAGATCGTTCCTAGTGTACTGGGTGGCATGGGATTGTTTGTCCCTGACGGATATGTGCGTGCTGAGGGCTAATTCACGTAATTTTAAGATGCGCCGATCGTATTGCAGTGACTCTCGAACTTGACGCGAGCGTATCTCACTGAAGTTCAGAGGATACCAAATGGCAGAATAGTCGACATCGGCTCAATTGACGTAACGAAAGAAGAAGAAGATTACCAAATGTGTTGTTTTGATCAATATTTTATTGCAACTGCGCGGCAACTGCACTTCTTTAGTTACGTAAATTAGCCTACAGCGGGTCTACCGCTATGATAGGTAATTTTTTTACAAGTTAGCTCAAAGTTTAGGCTCTCACGATCGTATTGAAGTTTAATACCGATGTCGATGTTCATTACAATTTTAGTTACGCGGTAGACCCGCAGGTCGTCGAAGGCAGTGTCTGTTTGTAGGTCCCGTGGACTCACCACGCGCGACTTTGAGGGCGCTCTCTCTTTTAATAGAATAGAAATACTTTTTATTGTACACCTGATAAAAAAGGAGCAATAAACATGAATAATTACAATTAATCATTGTAACATTGTACAATGGGCGGTCTTATCGCAATCGGCGATTTCTTACAGACAACCTTTAATTAATTTCATTTAAGATTGCATTAAGTTTGTTCACGAATTGATTTGTAAATTTATATTTAAATCGTAAATGAAGATGTCAAGCGTTTCGGCGTATGCTATAAGATTACTATTATACTTGAATAAATAGATAAATAGTGAACATAGTTTAAGTTATGTTGTAAAAACCTTATTCAGACGTGAGGTGAATGCTTCAAACGGATTCATATCATGTGAGTCAGCAGTGCGCAATGTCAATGCTGCAATAATTAGATTTAGGCTAGCGGACAAATTGCGAAATTTACACAATATTGACTATCCTGCAGGGCTATAAGAACGGTAAAAAAGGGAAGAGAAAGTCGGAGACAGAATCATCACTTTACCGTTTTCTCTCTCTCTCGTACATAATCGGTATCGGTTCAATTTTGTACGTTTAAAACAGTACATTGCGCAGTATGCTTTAAAAATCACTCCGTTCAAAAGTTCGCACAACGCAATGGACATTCTAGAACTGTCGTAAATTTACTCGATTCCGTTTACGAGCATGTATCGCTTGCTGTTCTTGTTCCCCTTGTGCTTACCCTAGGAAAAATTGCTTGCTACATGCCCATGAAAACGGGACAAAATCATTGTTTTCTTTCTCCATTTTTCATTTTGTCTTTCACTATAGATTTCAGCCTTAGGTCCTGTAACATAACCTAACCGTCAAAAACCCCCGACTCCAAATAGAAAAAAAGCTGTAACTTTTGAACGGGTTTTAATGATCCCAACAAAAACATTAAATGTAAAAAAATGCCAAGTCTCTCGATGCAGTCTTTCCATCGTAAAAAGTTTTGAGATCTCATAGAAGCCAAGTCCTATTCAAATTATTTTGTAGATAAAAATCAACATTTAGTAATTGTATCAATAGTTTTCTTTATATTATAATTATAGTGACTTGGCAATGAGCACAAGAAGAAACAAATAAAACGGCATATTTGGAGGAGTTGAAAGTCACACACCGCATGCATAAACATTAATATCACAAAATTAATTTTCTTTTGGTTTATCCGTGTCGTCCCAACCGAATTTCGGCAACGGCAGTCAGTCTCATCCAAGACTAGTAAACTGCGCAGGATAATCTGATCACAGGTCTCGTCAGTTACATTTGCACATAATTCCAGGCAGCAAGCAGCTTTTAATTTATGCTCATTGCCAAGTCACTATAATTATAATATAAAGAAAACTATTGATACAATTACTAAATGTTGATTTTTATCTACAAAATAATTTGAATAGGACTTGGCTTCTATGAGATCTCAAAACTTTTTACGATGGAAAGACTGCATCGAGAGACTTGGCATTTTTTTACATTTAATGTTTTTGTTGGGATCTCATTTATTTTTTGTAAGTGTATTTCTTTCTTTTTTTTTTAGGTGACCTCATAATTTCTTGGACTTCAGCTACTGCTTTACTTAGAACCCATTCTCTATCTCTATCTCTTTTGTTTCTTTTCTGAAGCTTCGTTACTTCTAAGGTAGACAAATCTGGGCGATATATACTTCGGAGTCGATTATATTCAGCTATTGCTATCTCCTGAGCTTTGATACTACTAAAATTCACATTTATTAAATGTAATCCACCCAAACTAGTCACTCTTGAAAGGGCCACGTATGCTTGACCACAGTTTATATTATTCTTTTCTATTCTATGTATTTATTCATCCAATTGAATACTTAAACAACGAACAAAGTTAACAATGCAGTCAAAATCCATACACAATGTTCTTGCCAAACCGCAAATATAAAATTGTTTTCTATGGTTTATTATTTTTTAATGTTTTTATAATTATTTTTAATGTTTTTTTAATTTTTCCTTTATATGTGGCTAATGACCTATCTTGGTGCAAAATTTGAAGTTTCTAAGTCTGCTAGAAGTACCTTAGATTTTTGATGATCGGTCAGTGAGTCAGTGAGTCAGTGAGTGACAAAATGGTGTAACTTTGATCGACCGTAACTCCTAAACTATTAATTCAATTGGCATGTAATTTCGAACTTAAGCTTGTTCTAATGCCTACTATTATTCGCCGAAAACCTAAACTCGTAGCTTTGTCCACGTCGAAGATATAGGGGGGGCGAAACAGCCGCGAATCGCATCGAGAAAAGATGGTACGGCCGTGCCCGTTTTGCTCGAGACTTGGCTGGGGCACTGCCGTGCCCCCAGAAACATGGCTAAGAACACTCGGGATAAAATTATCTATGACACAAAAAAATTAATAAACGAAAATCGGTTCATCTGTTTGGGACCTACTATCCACAGACAGATACACAGATACCCCTCTTTTTTGTCGGGGGTTAAAAATGACGCTTATTAAGCATAGGTTTGAGTCTGTCAATTTATACAAATACGTCACTCACTGAGCGTCGTTCTGTATAATACGGACTAACACTAAAAATGCTGAGAAAAAAAACCGGAACAAAGTCTACTTAAAAAATAACAAAATAAACACCTATAATATCCAAAGTATGTAATAAAACACACAAGGTATAACGAACTACATAGAATATAATTAACTCAGTTGTACACCATGTAATTATATACATAGCAGTTAATGAGCTATAAAAATGATTAGCTAGACATGCTCGGCCGCCCCCACCCGGATATTCTGGGAAATCCCCATCTCCACGACGCGACGTAGGTATGGTAAACAGAATTTGTTCCAACTCACATGTCTTACTTAGTATTTTAGCAGTGCATGTCTACGTTAATCCGTCACTCAAGTTCAAGTATAACTTACAAAGAATAAGTTTCGGTGCGTAAAGGGGAATGCCAACTTAGTTGCATACAGCCTGATGACGTAGCTATGAGGTAGATTTTCCTAGTGCTCGGGAAATTCATTTTCCTGCAAATTACCCAGCTTCCTTCCGACTTTCTGGAATAAGTATTTTGATATGAATCTTGAGAAAACTTGGCCCCTTTTTATACATATTGCGCATACGGAGGAGTGTGAGATTCGAGTGTTTAAATGGCGAAGGAGTGTAGAAAGCTAAAATTTATATATAATCTGTGGTCAAATGTCGAACACTGGGTGACCACGAGTACCCTATAATTAAGCAAGCGCAATAACAAGTTCATTACTTACCACTTAGTTACATTAAAGCTCTACTTAAATGAGTTTGTCATTAACGATAATATCTATAATTAAAATCATGTAACCGCATACAGGTTACCGTCGTCGTTTATTTGCGAGTGTAAAACCCATTCCCTCGTGCTATATCGAGGCGACCTCAGATATTATGTAGGTTTATTATTTATTCTTAGCTCATTCTTAATCTTTTACTAAAAGCAGGTTCTTGCAGTGAGCAGAAAATCCCCTGACCCTAATGTGGATTTTTTAAATGTCCCTTAGAGATTAATTTTGTTTTGTTTTTGTTGTACTTTTAATAAACCTGATACACGAGCGTTGACCATTACCTTATTTGAATTCAAATTGGACTTTCCTCATTATGATCCATTATTAAATGACTATTATTATAGGACCTCTTAAATAAAGATAAAAATAATAATTATGATCCTGTAATCACTAAATATGTAAGTATTATAGTGTAAGTCACATGCTTATTCAGTTATAATGTCCTTTGCATGTTATTCTAAATCAAATAGTAAGATTATATTTGAAATACCACATTTGTGATGTCCTACAAATCATGAAAATAAATTATTTCATTTAATTTAATTTAAAATAGGTATGAGGTGAACAGCGTGTTTGTTCTTGGAGATATTTCTAAATCTAAAAGTCTTACAATTATAGGTAGGTACTGTTCTCAGAGCAGATCGGAATTAAAATTGTGTTTGCAGCAGAAGTAGAGGGTTAGAAGGCAAAAAAGAGGAGTCGAAAATCGGGAACAAAACCATCTCTTTACAGTTTTCTCTTTCGATTTTTCGTTTTGTCAAGGAGACAAAGGGTCTCCACCCTTTGTCTCCTTGACAGAAGACAAAACAGAAACGGGATTGTCTACCCGCCGTGGTAGCTTTGCTGGATGGCAACAGACCCGCCCCCTATTATATGGGACTTAATAACAGCATCGAAGAAATGTGGTTGTACAATATTTCTAACTGTATTTCATTTAATTTCTTCTGGTAGAAGTACTGACTTCTACCACCTCCGGGAATTCAGACGTGATGCTATTTATGTTAATACAGGGTGTAATAAAATTTGTGTAAATCCCTGAAATGATGTGTTCTACCGCTTGTTATAACAACTTTTACAACGCGAAAGGTACGAACACTGAAATCGCAACAAAAAAAACTACAAGTAATTTAATATTACTCGACTAAAAGCATGGAACGGTTGCTTTTTCGTGATTTTAGGGCTGTTCCCATAGTAAAAGTTGTTCATATAGGTAAAGCGCGTGGTTTATGGGATTTAAACGATTATTGTTACACCCTGTATAATGTATATATCGACTCAGTTCTAAAAGAAAGAAAAATTCACGTAACCTGAGCCCGACCATAAATGTACAGACGAGGGAGTGAAAATAAATAACTCCACGCTAAAAGTAAGGGCGAATGGAAGACGAACAACATGTTTATATCTTTATTGGTTGTCTGTTGGTCGCATTTTTAGAAACGGATTGATCGGATTTTTATCTTACGTATACTTATCGAAAGTACCTGAAAGGAATCTTCTTCGAAATGTGGGTCTGCGGGCTGATATCCCCAATGATTGATCAGCTCAGTTTTCGACAGTGGTCGGTCATAATGAGGACCGTTCTGCAAAATTAAGTGTTTGAAACGATGCGTTATGATGAGAGGGCGATGGGATATAGTTAGATGCGACCGATGTCACATCTACTGTCCTGTGCATTATAATTTGTACCCCAACAACTGCACCCTAAGCGAGCTCTGCTCTGCTCCTAACAGTACCGTAGAGATGGCAAAGTTCTGGGCTGGCGAAATTTAGCGATGTATCATCGATACGAAGAAGAAAACCGTTTGATATTTATTCCAGTAGGTAATGAAAACTGATATTATTAAACCTGTAATTATGGCTTCCTGTAAACACTGTAACCCCTGTAATTCAGGTGTTACGTCACAAACCCGCGAGTGACGTCACCGCCCGGCCTGGCAGGGGTGTGTGGGCTACCTCATTGTAAATACAGAACTCACATGACTAATAAATTATAGGAAACTATTACACAATGGTAATTGCTCCACGTGACTAATGTTTACAGTAAAAAGTGGAATTTCTTTGTTGAACATTTCTCTGCGGCTGAACTTCGATGTTTTGTTATTTAAATTTTCTAACAAATATTTGTGTGAAAATGTCATACAGTTTTTTCCTATTATGTGAATTAAAACTCGTTTACATTCATAGGGTAAATAATTATAAAAATAACACACATCAAAAGTTGACAATTATGAAAAACAAAAAAAAAAAAATTAAATAGGTATATGCTGTCAAGCATGCCATGCCGAAAGGGTAGCCAGCTCAGCATTAGCTGGGCGCAGAGAGCCCAATGCTGATTTTCAGTTGGCACCCCTGCAGTGACGCACGGACGAGTAAGTTCTAGTGCACAGGCAACTTTTTTTAATCCACTTTACCATTTCTCGAAGCGGTCCAACATAGCTGTTCTTTAAAATTCGTGCAAAAGATTCTACTCAGAGAACTAATAAGTATAAGAAATCCAAACAGATTAGTGTTAAACAGTATTCCGAGAACTAGTAGGCTACAAAATAACTGCTACGCAATGTGCATATTAATATACAATAAAATCCCAACATATTTTAAAGATTTACCGTAATTTTTTTTATATCTGCATTAAATAACTGGGTATTGCAGTACCTATTGCAGAACACATTTTATTCAATCAAAGAGTTTAAATTATCGCAAGAAGACATAAATAATACATAATTTACATTTTTCGTTTACATTGAACGAATTCACAAAGGCTACTTATTGGTTGTTATTCTACGGAGTAGTGCAGTTGTAATTGCTAATATTTTATTTTTTAATGTGTATTTTTTTTTAAATATAAATTTTGTGTTTTGCTTCTCTATCGCATTAGGTTTTCTACCTGTAATGATAGATGTAAGTTTGATTGAAATAAAAAAATAATTATACTTATCATTAATGATAACTAAACTTACTTACTCCTAGTTATAAGCAAAATTTGCATGCCGTTTATGATGGCTAACTGGGCTTGAACTATTCAAAGTCAAAGTCAAAGTTTTTTAACTGGCCCTTTGCAGGCACTTTCAAAACGACGTGATTTTAGGTGAACGGTTCCAAGTGGGTTGGTCCTGGAGAAGATACCGGCAAGAAACTCCATGGATACTCTTTTCATAAATCAAGTTATCATCAATAATATGTGGAGCCGCGGGAGCGGCCCCGGCTAAAATTCGACCCGAATTTACACAATATTACAAAAAATAACAGCAAAGATCATAATAAGTACCAGTATAATTTAAACAATACAAGTAGGTACATAATTAATACTCAAGTCACCCAATTATGAAAACGATAAAAGAAAAAAAAATGCGTTCAGCGTTCACATTATGCCAGTTATGGGATAGTAAGCAGTAATCTAAAAAAATTAAACCTGTGTGCACTTATCTAGAACATTAATTGAAATTCAAAGACAACAACGGCTAGCCGCTATTACTAGTGCTCTATTGAGATGCCTATGTTCAGCAGTGATAGAAAACAACACATTTTTATAACTTCCACTTTCCTTCCTCACTCGTTTAAATAACAAGCAATAGTAACTTGTTCAACTGTCTAATTGCATCATATTAAAGTAGCGGACAAGTTACGGTTATTAAAGAAATCTTCATTAATAATTAAGTCCACGAAATTACAAGTGAGTATTATCTATCATTGCGGTTTCAAATCTTTATTTACCCACTTCACGTGAACACCTGTGTATAGTATGACAGCTTATTTCACTTAACTCACGTACCTAGTCGCAGCAGTACCTTATCTTGGCAAGAACATAGGCCCCAACTTTGCCTAGACTCCTAACATTGCCTGGGATAGAAAGTCTTTAATTGCTTAGGTACTTGTCATAAAAATGGCAGCGCTTACTCCAGAAATGTTGTAGGTGCTACAAGGCAAAGTGACTCCTAACTCAGGCGCGCAGATTTAACGATGTTGTACTAGGCAATATTGGGAGTCTAGGCAAAGTTGGGACGGTTGACGGTACCTAGGTAGGTATATATTTAAGTAACGGCACGATACCAACTCGGTTTCAATTAACACATCTAACAGTACTTAATATTTAGCAAATTACGTCAATAAAAAGACAATGTCTTGCGGAAAGCCCCAGATGAGTCGCGAGCACGGAATATAAAGTAAATGGAGTGCTCATGCGCAATATAACAAACTTCACCTACCGAATTTGTTAGATGCGCCGCGGTGTCGCACGTCTGCGCCGTGGTGTCGCGAGTCTGCGCCGCAACACGGAATCTGTTATTGGAAATTAATTGCTCATCCATAATAATTTATCTACAGGGGATTTGCCCAATTAGACATAGAAAATTTACATCACAAAATAAGCTCTTATGTAACACTGTTCCCTAAACAATCAATAAATAATTAATAATCAACCAATAAATCCAATTGCACAGTCAAACTTTTTTATTTCAACTTGGCCTTTGCAGGCACTTTCAAAACGTCGTGATTCTAGGTGCACGGTTCCAAGTGGGTTGGTCCGGGAGAAGATACCAGCAAGAAACTCCATGGATACTCTTTTCATAAAACAAATTTACAATAATATCTGGGCCAGCTATATAGCTAGCGACTGTTACAGTGACATACGCAATGTTTGCACAGATTTTTCTCTCAACGCTCGCCTGCTCAATATTACTCCATGTTCCTGCTACTCTGTGGCCGTAGATCTGTCAAAGATAACCGAATACCGTCGATTCGTCTCGGACCTCGCTCTGCTTGTAATAAATTAGCTGAAGTCCGTATCTGCATCCGTCTTGCTGGCATAAAAAAGTAGTGGCTCTATTACGGTGGAAAACTACGACTTGTGACCACTTAATTAGTTATTAGGTATTTATAATGTAATATCTATTCACATAATATTATTTAGTCAATATACCTATTTATTTCTGTTTATTTTTATTTGTCACCCACTACCCTTGTCATTTCACCTTCTGTTCTTGTCCATTCTGTGATTGTCTGGAAGAGATCTTTTATAAGCATAATATGTGTCTAATTATAATTGATGTACAATAAAGAGTATTCTATTATATTTTATGTTGTTTGAAAAGTAACGAAAGGTTCGAAGATTATTGTATACAAGCGACCCATCCCCGGCTTCGCACAGCGGTGCAATTTCTCTACGATCTGTATAGTATTATGCATATAAACCTTCCGTGAAAAATTATCTAACTGATGGTGAAAACCTCATTAAAATCCGTTGCGTGGTTTAGGAGGAGTTAGCGGATATACAGACAGACAGACGCGGAAAGTGACTTTATTTTATAATATGTAGAGATAGAGAAGAGATGCATTTTGTTTATTCTGCATTAAATTTTCTTCGGTCTTGGAGGAAATCATTATTTCAGACACTATCTTGGGGGCTTAGAGGCGCGTAGCCGTACATCCTAAGATGATGACGAGCTGCACCGTGTCTGACGTTACGTAGTTTATGACAGCATTGGGTCTTAAGCTGAGAGCTGAGAGAGTAGGTATAGTGCATTCTTGACTTAGGTTGACATTCAGAGACGACAGAAACGAGTCTAAGCGTGAACTTACGCTTCCATCTGTCAAACTTATGAACAAATTTTGACAGATGTAAGCGTAAGTTCACGCTTACATCTTAGCTTATTTATATGCTTATCTTATACTTTGATTTGGAATTTATAGTACATTGTGCTGAGCATACGCTGACACCGACGAAGACAATAAACAAAGTTTAAAAGTTAGTAGGTAAATAAAGTACCTAATTCTTCAGCAAAGTCTGAATTAAGTCTAAGTACTCTCTATAATTATATCTCAGTCTTAGATTAAGTAACCAACCCTCGAGTTCAAGAATGGTTATTAGGGCACACTAAAATCCATTTTTTTACGAGAGAGATGACGTTATCCCTAAGAACCTCGGTTCAACGATTAGCTTTCTGCGCTACGTGCCGCGGGTTCGATCCCCGCACGGAGCAAATATTTGTATTATCTACAGATAGTTGTTTCGGGTCTGGGTGTGTGTGCATGTGAGATGTATGTTTGTAAAGTACCCTCGATAACAGGAGAAATAAAAGGGAGGGTTAACGTTTTTTTAGAAAAAAAGAAGAATATTAGTTACTTGCGGCGCGGCGGGTTGTGGGCTAATTGCAAGTTTTATCTTCATAAATGTACTAAATGTATTCTAGCCAATTATTAAATAGAACGAACGAAACGTGTGATCTTTTGAAACGCAATACCTACGCAGTGATTTTAATGATCATGATTCATTATCCACATGTACATGTATCATAAATACCGCGGCGTGATGGACGATCTAAATATTGTACAGTTCACGTTAAAAATAAGCCATCGTTGAAAATATTCGTGTTATAAATAAAGAAACTTCACGAAATTAGCGCACTGAATCAGCGCTCATGTTAAAAAACAATGTAAATCTTTATGCGCGCGACTGTACCAGATGTTTGGCCGGTATAGTAGACGTAAAATGGATTTAGAGCTAATAAATAGTTGATAGATGTACTCATTTATGTGTTTGTTGCTAAAAATATACGTTTATTCACTATATTTAGAAAACTTGCTCGCGAACCATCTGTGGGAATGTTTCTCTTAAAAATGGGAATGTGGTTGTAATCATTGTTTTCTTCACGTAAAATGTTCTATGTTCTATCGGAAGTCGGTGTCATCATAAAAAGTCCGTAAATGTCCACGGCCAGGCACGAGCCTTTAAACTCAGTAGTGAATTTACGAGGACACAAAACTAGAAACTCCGAAACAAAGCAGTGTTTTGTTTTGGAAGCCGTTTGAAATGCGTCTGGAAACTTTTTCTGAAAGATACACGAATGTGGAAATGTACATATTATACAACTATGGGAAATAGCGAGAGGTAAGTAAGTACATAACATGGCGTACCATGGTTTCCGCCGAATAGGGAACTACGGTGTTAAAGGTGGGAATGAGTATGTTTTAAATATTTCTGTGGTTGGAGAACTTAGTAGGTACACACGGCTACATATCAAGCTAACTATACATTTTCAGTAGATTTTGCATTGTATAGGCATTCCGTACGAGACGTCAGCTTATACTGAAAATGTATGGCCTAATACGTGTCCGTGTGTACTATACTTCACAAAATATTAGGAAGTATGACTAAAAACCTGTGCCCATCGCTTTACATTTTCTGACGCAGACCGCTCTGGATAACGGCCCGCAGTCACGTCGGTGGCAGCTAGATATTACCAGTGAACAGGGTACTCCTGAAGCCCTTGCCAACTGCTAGTCTCATGTCTTTCAGGCTTTTACCATACACAAAGGACAAGGTTATTTATTCCTGTTAGCACAGTACGTGGGATTGTTCTTATATGTATAACCTAACCGTCAAGAACCCCCGACTCCAACTAGAAAAAGAGCTGTAACTTTTGAACGGCTGAATAGGTCTGATCCGATCTGATCCTGCTCGTCAAATGTAGCAAGCCGATTTCTTGCCGGTTCTTCTCCATAGGACCTACTATTTGGAACCGCGCACCTAGAGTCTTGACATTTCATAAGTGCCTGTATTTGGTTTACATGAAATAAAGATCTATTTTATTCTAATATCGTGATGAATAGGTGCCCGTCGCAAGTCGCTCTCCAATAGTTCCAAGTGTGCTCTGCCAGGAAGGCTAACACGGCAAAAAAGGGGAGAGGGGAAATCGGGGACAATAACATCTTTTTACCATTTAACGCAATTGTTCGTTTCGTTTTGTCTTCTGGCAAGGAGATAAAGAGTGGAGAAAACGTTTGTCTACACGCCGCTAGCTCTGCAGGAGTGGTCCAGACTGGTCCTGTTGCGGTCTATGATAGTTTGCTTAGAACAGTGGTTCCCAAAGTGGTCCAGGTGGACCCCCAGGGGTCCACGGGAGACTCGACGGGGGTCTACGTTGGCGAGACAAATTTCCATAGTTAGATCTAATCTTCTCATTTTTTGTCGAGTTTTAAGAATATGGTAGAAATGTAGCTGCAGAGGGTCCACCGGAACCAGCTAAATTTTGAAAGTGGTCTACGAGAAAAAAGTCTGGGAACCTCAGGCTTTTTTTTTTTTTTTTTAGCGTGTTAAAATCATCAAATGAGTCCTTCCACCCCGGGCAGGGCGGGAGGGACTGTCAGACTTGTACTGACTAAAATCCACGGTGTTCCTTCAATAGCCCTTTACGTTCCGGCGTCACGGTAATGAGATAAGTCCCGCGACCGGGAACCTCTGGCTTAGAAGATATTGTATAACAAGAGTTCGAATTTATTCTGCCAGGTAATAATTTATTGGTGATTTATCTTGGGTACATATTTTAATATCCATACGACATTCACTTTCTTATTCTTGGAATAACTTACAAAACTTCCTCATGAGATGTTTGCACTTTTCAAATCATTTCACTGAAATTCAAATTCCTAGAACGTGGCATGTATTTTGTGCATCATAATTACCCCGAAAATTAAATCTATCATAGCTTTATGAATTTATAAGAACATCATACTTTACATAAATCATAAATTCTAATATCTCGACTTATAAGGCGCGAGATCAATCATTCACAAAGTCATTACAGTCATCTAGTCACTCTGTCTAGCGCGATTGGTCGCTGTTCCCAGTTTGTCGCGATGCGCGTACGCAGATCCGAACGGAGGTGGGGTCGTGACGTAGCGCGCTACGTCAGTCGGTGTGACGTCACACGTCGTAGCGATGTAAGATTAGGTATATTTTGGCGACTTTTGAAAAAGGGAAATGCTTTTTTCTTTAATTAGCAAGAGCTTATGTTAGAGTTAGTGTAGTTTCTGTTTAACATAATAATAAATTATTTACTCAAATAATATATATTATCTACCCACGATGAACGAATAACAGTCGTCGATACACGTAGGTACCTAACACCACTAACGCCATCTGCCGCTCTTCTTATGACTAATAATTAATTCTTGGGTGGTTTATTTACCTACTTATGTTTTGTATCCAGGATAAATGTCCGCATATCGCAGTAACCCACTTGGATTTCAGTGGTCAGTTTTATAACCAGGAACTGGAACTGACGATTGGAAATATTTGTTTGTCCGGCGTGTCATAACACACTTACAGCTCCCGAATACTGAAATACAACTGAATTTTCAGGCGCTCCTAAAAGTAATTTTGTCGCTACTTATCCACCTTAAAATGATAGTGGATGGCGTAGTGGATAAGCGATAAGCTTTCTGCGCTACGTGCCGCGGGTTCGATCCCCGTACGGAACAAATATTTGTATGATCTACAGATAGTTGTTCCGGGTCTGGGCAGTCGCGTAGCTATCGGAGGGCTAGACGGGGCAGTGCCCCGGGGCCCCCAGGCTCAGGGGGCCCTTCGGACTCTGACTTACATAGTTACTATAAACTGAACTAGTGAAAATTTCTCCCACATTTGGAATATAAATAAACCAGATTCCAGGAACGCGACTTTAATAATGGGAACTTAGGTATTTGAAAAAATACAGGGGAATTCCGAACAAGTCTCGAACAAACTTTTTCTCATTTTTTTTCGCATAATCGTTTCCTGCATTTTTTTTTTGTACTTTAAAGACAGATTTTGTAAAAAAAAATGTACTTTAAGGTCGTATACATCGAATTCGGAAAACGACGAATACGGTACAAACGATTTTAAATAGTTTAGTTGGGGCCCTAGTTTATTTTTTGCCCCAGGGCCTTTGATTACCTAGCTACGCCACTGGGTCTGGGTGAGTGTTCATTTGACATGTATGTTTGTAAACTGTACCCTCGATACAGGAGAAATCCTAGTGAGGGCCAACGTGATTTTAAAGAAAAGAAAAAAAAATCTTTGCTTCCTTTATTTCTATAATTAAACAAAAATCTTATTTTTCTTTGACTTAGAGCGTTGCATACGTATGAATTAAAAGTCCAATAGCCACACCTCAGAGCAACAGAATCCTTTCTATGTTCTGTGATCCACACCAACTCTGATCTCGATATAGAACTTGAAAATTTCAATGATCTTGGCAATCTGAGCTCTCGACCATTTTTCTAATGTCAACGCCATCTAGTGATTGTGGTCAGTACCTACTGCGTCGTGCCGCACTTGAGCAAGGGCATAGAATAATGTTATGCAAAATAATCTATCCAGCTGGCATGTCTTTTCTTTTTTTCTGAGGAACTACTTCGTACGCTAAATTTTATGGGGGCCATATTCTTCGTCATAGCTACGCCCATGCTTATAGGATTGCGGATGTCCAATATCAATCGCATTGTCTCAAAAGCCGGAATTGCTAGTGTTCCTGGAGAAAGTGGACCCCTACTGCCAAGGCCAACACCAATATACATATTAATCTATGGCCGACACTATGCTAGTAGTAGGGTCGGCAACGCGCGAGTGATGCCCCTGGTGTTGCAAGCGTCCATAGGTTACGGTAACCGTTTACCATCAGGCGGGACGAATGCTTACATGCCACCACAGAAGTTAGTATTAAAAAATCTAGTCCGTTTTTATAGTCATGACTGAAAGCCGATGGAACAGGCTAGGCTAGGCTGATGATACCCAGTATAATTGTACCTATACCTACCTATGAACTATTATGGAAACAAGACATGTCAGTGTTTGATCGCTACTTCTACCGGAAACAATTAAATAGGTAGTTACCTATGTATATGTTATAATAACTTACTGGCCACTAAACGACTTGGAAAACCCCCATGTATATTTATCTATGAGTCAGATAATATCTACACAAGGCCAGTGTAAAGTATGCTACTTTTTTTAAGGAATAAATCATAAAATGTCTAATTATGGTGGCTGTACCGCTTTTTTGTCTCACGTCCTGGTAATAATAAAAGAGTATCATGAATGTTAATGCATTTTAAAGTGGAAAGTCCACGAAAGATTATAATTTATACACGGATCTAAAAACTAAAGACGTAGGTAGCTACTTAGGTAGGTAGGTATAATATCTAGGTACGATACAAGTAAGAAGTAACATCGATGTACAGTGATCGAACAACCAATGTCAGTCGCTCGTTTAAACAACTGTACAACTTGCATCAGCAATTCAGCATAAAGATCATGTTTTACTGCAGTATTAATAAACATTCGTGGTCTTGAAGACGCGCGCAGTTCGGAACGGTTTTACGAAGTTTGACGATGTGACTTCTTAGTTGTGTCGTACTATTTAATAGGTTATCAGGTAGTTAGTGACATAAATAGATGAATATTTCGTAATTTTAAAATGAATTATCATGGAAGATAATTAAGGTTCTTGACTAACCAATAAACTGAGAATTTAACTCTCGATGACAGCAGACGACATAAAGGTACTCGTATATAGTCAACTATATACCTATACAGTTTCCATAAATAATTTCTCCTTTTTACATCAATCTCACAACGTCCAATCGTCATCATCTGCTACTTACGTACCTCTACTGTGGGGTACCTACTTACCTAGTCTACCTATAACTAGGCTACATAGTGTGGTCTCATAAGTAGTGATTTCTAAACCGATATTATTGCACTGATTGCCATACAAATACCTATTAAAAAAACCCACCAAATTAATTCATGGATAAATGGTCCCTAGGCGGTTTCTGCCACGGCTTATCAAACGTCATCAGACCGAATGCCTTCGATAAGCTGCAGTACCCAAATAGGTAGCTACAATAGGAGGAGGCTGTTCAGGATTGCAGCTAGACGCTTCTCATGGTTATCAAACACGCCGCGCCGTCCTATACACGCGTGATTAATCAATAATAATTTAAGGAACAAGTTGTCGTTATCCGACAGATTGCTGTAATATTTTGTCAGGAGCTATGAATTAATGAAATTAAAACTTTTTATGCTGCCTTTGCCGTTGCATAAGTTATATGTTAATAGCTTGGTAGAGTAGATATTGGTGATTAGGTATTCTGGGGTATAGCGGATGGGGTAACCCTGGAGAAGAAAATGAAAATTCAATAACGAATGTACCTATAAATCTTTAAAATAATTTCATTGTCTTGTTTCTAGGGGGTTTTGAACTCCCAACCCTGCCTAGGGCCTTGCATGTTTAAATTTAGTTCGGTCTCGCCGCTTTTCGTGGCAACTCCAATATTCATTGATTTATTTTGCATTTA